>CM056960.1:23385242-24028152 GCA_029856935.1 Cyclocarya paliurus
TCCAGAACCCAAGTAAGTAACATGGCTGGAAGGGTTCGCAACATTGTTAAGACCCCCGCTTCCCCATACATTCTGATTGGTTGAGCTTGAAAGAGAACCACCTCTACCATTACCCCCACTATACCCAATAGGAGTACCATACCTGTTTGAACTGCCACTATAATAAGGACTCAACATCCGTGCATATCCAAGACTATTGCCAAAGTTGGAACTGCCAACGAAGCTTGGGCTCAGCCCTGGTTCCAAATTCGAACCCATTCCATAACCAGTTGTACCAAATGGGGAAAACCCACCTCGACTACTTGCAACTTGATTAAACCTTCCATCCATCCTGACTCCATAACCTCCAACGGGGCTCACATTATAATAACTGTTGAGGAAACTATTGGCCCTACTCAAACCGTTGTTATATGCTATAAGAGGGCTCCGGCTGGGCCCTGGGGACTGCTCTTTGGGGACTGCCCTCTTGACCTCAACCATCTTACCATTCAGTTCATGAAACTGTTTATGCAGCACTCTATCCACTGCATCCTCAGAATCATAGGTGATGAAGCCAAAGCCTCTTGGCCTCTGGGTGTTGTGATCATACATAACTACAACATCGGTAATTGTACCAAACTGATCAAAGTATCTCTTAAAGTCGCTCTCTGTGACAGTGGATGCTAAACCTCCAACAAAAATCTTTTTGGTACGTCCAGGACCTGGAGAACCAAGAAAACTACCAGCGTTTCTATTTAAAATGTGCTGATCATCCTTAGGAACGGCCTTCTTTGCTTCAACCTGAAAATCCAAATTGAGAAAACCAGTAACTAAATTAACAGTTGCATGTCATTTTTTGGTTTCACATTAACGAGGGGGGCAAAGTGTATCAAATCAAATTACAATAATTCAAGGCTACAGAAAATCTCAAACTCTTTCATATGTCGCTGGAGGGAGGGAGGGAGTGGGAGAGGGGGAGGGGGGGGGGGGGTGTGGTGGGTGGTGGGGGAGAGGGGCAACGCAGCAAAAAAGATAACTAACAGAATGCTAATTAAATTCATGAAGCAAAAGGCATGTGTTAAACAAAGAAACCACTTACTGTGCGGCCATCAATCATGTGCTTATCCATGATGACGCTTTCTGCAACAGCAGGATCCGCAAAGACAACGAAACCAAAGCCACGAGCACGACCAGTAGCACGATCTCTCATGATCACTGCCTCAACCACCTCCCCATATTTGCTAAAATAATCTTTGAGATGTTCTTCATCTGTGTCCCAAGAAATCCCACCAATGAAGAGTTTTCCAAGATCTGATTCCATCTTTTCTAAAAAAAAACGCAATCCATTGCCTCATATATCACTACTCAAATAATTAAACAACTCAAAGAAAAGCATCCGAATTAATTCTAATTCAACAATCCACCAAATTTCATAATTCACAATTAATCTATAACGTTCGGCATCATAACCCACCTAAAATCCTAAAACTTATGTAAATTGGTAGAAGTCTTCCAATTTCACACAACCGAGAAGATTGAATCTTTCTGAACCAAACATCATGATCAAAATGTGGAAACATCAATCAAGCAACAAAATCCATACCTTTAGTGGGAATTCAGATAGGACTGGGTTGTTGCTCCGATCAAAACACGAAGTGGGTACTATAACAATTGATTTAGTAGCATCGGAACCTTGGTAAACCAATCAGACACGACCCAGAATTCCTAACGACCCAAAAATTAAAATTAAGCACAGAATGACAAAAATTCCGGTGGATCAAAGATACAGATTAAAAAACGATCCAATTTTCCTAGAGAGATCAAGGAAATGGGATAAAGAGGGCGTTTTACCATATGAGGAGGAAACGGATGAGTAAATGAGAGAGAACTAAGATCTAAGAAGAGGACTAATGGTAATGGAAACAGAGGATGTGCTCCTCTATATCTCTCTCTCTCTAGTCTCTGCCTATCTTTTTTTTATATTTTCGCTGGTAATTCCGCATCCCCTAACTAAATCAAAAGAAATGAAATTTGTTGCTGGGGATGTGTCTGCAAAATTTATAGAGAGAGAGAGTGGCAAAATCATCTGGTGTAAGAATATTTGGAGGACCAAGAGGGATGACAGGAGATGATATTTTTCCAAAAGAAAAAATAATGAAATTTATATACTCGTTTTGTTTTTTGTTTTTCTTTCAAATCATTATGAGTTGTAACCATAGCCATATAGGCATTTCAGATGGTATCGATGCAATGATAGAAGCCTACAACCATAGATTGGACCTCCATTTTTGGACTTTGAATATTATCTTGGATTACTATCATTACTTTAGTAGAGGTTATGTATCACATGGGAAGGTGATTTTTATTACTCACAAACTCAAGACATTGATTCGAAAAGATGTACCATTTTAAAGAAGTTGAGCTCTCTAGCCCTGAAACCAAGAGACTTCAAAAAAAAAACTCTGTATATTTACGTAGAGTTTAAGGTTCAATTCAAGGTTAATGCTTATGTCTTTTAAGATTCATATTTCTTTCCTTCTTTGATAAAATCAAAGTAACCTCACCCGTTTAAGCCTTTTCACGTAGCACTTTTAAATTCATTCGAATTCACAAATTGACGTAGTTTTATATAATATATTAAATCTATTTTATAATAAAATTAATTTTATAATACAACATATCACATCAAACCACATCAGTTTATGAATTTATTTTTATGAAATATATTTATGACTAAAACATTTCTCTAATAGAGAAAATATTCCCAATGGGTTTGAGGTGAACCTTAAGTTAATGACATCATAAAAGTTTTATAAAGTTAATATTGCCGTTTGGTACAAGAAAGATTATACAAATATGCGCTGCAAGTTTCACATTTAAAATGGTTGAATCCAAACTCTATTGACGAATTCAAAACTCAAGGCCGGCATCATGTGTTATACGTCGATATCAAAACCAAGAAACGTAAGGGGTGGGAGTTAAGTAACTACCTCCTTGTACGATTTCCCAAACCCTCCAAGGCAATAAGCCAACCAAACCTGTAAACTGGGATTATTGCTATTTCATAGTTATGCCTATTCATAGAATAGAGCAAAAAAATGCTCCTTGTGTTTTGCATTCTTTATTACAGTCCAATTTCACACGTGAGACAATCTTGATTATAAAAATTTAGGGATGTTAGAACACATTGCAATTTTTAGTATTATAAAGATATAATATATTAGATTTAATTTTTGAGAAATGCTAGTATGTCTTCTTATTTGATTGCTCATATATTTAATTTATTTTTTAAAATTTTGTTTTCTTATTGGTTAAGAAAGTGATTATTACTGTATTGGTATTTTTTTAAAAAAATATTTAAAAATATTTGAAATAAAATGTAAAAAGAAAAAAAAAAGTGCAAATTGCACCAGGCGGCATACAAACTGGGCATGCCCAGGCAGCAGAGTAGCACTACTCTTAATTTTAATATTAATTTTACCGTGCAAAGTGTAAAACATCTGCTAGAGGAGATACAACATTTTTTTTCCTAAAAATTAAAATCCTGCATATGGCTGTTCTCACCTTCCTTGTTCTCTCCCTCCGATTTCTCTTCAATTTATTAGGAAAAACTAGAATTGAATTATTTTCATATTTGATGGGTGGTAGTTCTTACAGTCTTATCTTCTTTATTGTCTAGTTATTTGGCTCCATTAAGAAGATTCTTGATCTAATAACTCTTTGCTTTTGTTTATTCTAATTTAGTTTAACATTCTACTGATTCTAAAGAATGGAAACAAAAATGATTTCAGACCACTAGCCTTTGTTAAGAATATAACATAAATAATTAAATTTATTTATTTTAATTAATTTAAATTTTTAAAATAAATAGTGATTTCACTTGATATCAAAATAGAACTACTAAATGCGAACGCCCGGCTTGAGTTACCTAACAAGCATAAATAAGATATCATCCAAAACAAAAATGGCAGCAAGTAAACTGAAGTGGGAGGCAAGCTTCTACAGAGGAAGCCAAAAGTTAGGTTTGCATCCTCTGTCCATTAAGTTACTTAAGTAGTATTTAAAGTTAATCGACTTTTATACGCGTATTAGCTCATGTAAATCTCATTACAACGTCTTGTACCAGTGAATTTTTTTAGTACTTACTTGGGTTTTGTCGACTATTCATGGAGAGAAGGCTGGGATAATCTAGCAATAGACAGACTCCTTAATGAGGTAATATCTAGTCTTGCCTGGAGAAGGAACCTTAAATAATTGCAAAAACTAATCGAGTTTAGGAAAATCTACACAAGTATATAAAAAGAAAAATTCTTTTTATCAATTACTATTTATTATTTTATATTTTATTAAAAATATATTTAATATACTTTATAAAAAATACTCTCATATCTTATAAAAAAACAATTATAACAATAAGATATAAAATAATTATAAAAATAAGATAAAAAAGTAAATAGTGACTCAAAGCATTCTAGATATTGTCACAATACTACTGTCCTTTCAGGCAAAACAATAAAGGCATAAAGGACTAGACCAAGAAAAGCACAGCCAGCCAAGCTGAGAGCTAGCTAGCTAGCTAACAGAGGTCCCAACTATTAATGCTTATTAATTAGTCTATTCCTGTGGATGAGGAAACCTCACCCTGTAATTCAGGTTGACTTCAGATTTTGAGTGTAACTGTGATTGACTTTGTTTGAATGCAATTTTATGTTTTAACGTCGTCAAGAAATTTCTTTTATAAACTTGGCCTTGTATAGCGTTTTTCAGATGGTCCGGAAGACAGTACCAGAAAGAAGCAGCTACAAGCTAGGCGTCATTAAAGGCGCATTTTTTACGTTTCATGTAGATGTAGATGGTGATATCCGAGTTGCAGAATAGCCGCCATTGACAAAAGGGCTGTTTTTTTTTTTTCCTTTACGATCCCTGATGTAAGAGGGCAAAAAGAAAGGAGCTCAAGGGTCTCAGACTTGTTTGTCACAAAATACGTTACCACCTCAGAACACTGTTATTGGTGAAAATTAATTTTGAATTAAAAATCAGTTTTTATTATTATTATTGGCTGATTGGCTCACTAATTGCTTAATGGAATAAATTCCTGCCACTGTGTGCAATTGTCTACAGTTTCGCTTCAATGTAGTCAGCAGAAAACCAAAAGTATCAGCTGAAATAAGAACTAGAGAATCTCCCTCTCCTGGCCTAAGTTTGCGGCCTTCTCGCTCACTATGTATTTGATAAACGGAGAAGAAAAAGAAACCAATTCCAAGAACTAGAGCTATGCAGGTTTCCCAGCTATCAAAACCAAAGTTTTAAGATCAAGCATTCGGTATCTTCTATGCGATGTCATGTAGTCTTGTATATAGTCGTTTGTGACGAACTTTAGAATCATGACATTAAGCAGACAACCTTTGAATTGGGATCTACTGGCCTAATTAAGAGTGGCAGTTTCAAAGTTGACTTTGTTGATAACTGTTGTTGTTTGCTATGTTCTCAGAGACTCGGACCATTAAAAAAATAAAATAGCTGTTGTTGTTTGATCAGTACTTGGACATTCTGGGTCACTAAAGCAACTAAAATTACACATGATGCCTGGTTTGCTTTCGGAATGGAAAAACATGTTATTAGATCTCTTTTCTTTGTTATTCTTTGCTGCATAATTATGTTGAAAACTGTCAAGAATCCCATATAAAGTCTAGTCCTAGTTTGGGGAACCAACAATACCGCAAGCTATACAATTCAACATGACATCGATCTGACCGCTAAATTCTACAGCACTACACATTTCTGCAATGAATCTTGACACTCACTCCATTAGTTCCAATTTGAGCCAAACCCTGCAGATTGCTGGCAAAATCAGCAGATTATTATAAAATAAGTTACTAATATCTATCGGCATGGATCATAGGATGAACAGATCGTCTACCAAACCGGCAATGAATCGGCTGAGAGATGATTTACTTGTTAATGAAGTGTTTGACTTAACAAAACGAGTTTCTCTGGAAAATACTTCTGGTATCTAGACAGTATTTCCACTCTTACCACACCATTGGCATATTATTTTCTTTACTTTCTTCTTAATCCACCCAATGAATTAAGTCGATCTGCAACCAAGAAATAGTTGAGTTGATTATTCTCCTTAATATTCCCTATAGGCATTTCAAGAAATTACTAGAACTTGAAGGTTTTACCAACAGTTCTTAGTGGTGGTTTGCTTTACGTCCAAGATACTTTCACAAAGGCATTCTTAGTGATCACGATTTTTGTTTAATAATCATTCAACTGCGCATTATTTGCGCGCTAATCATATTCGATTATTGAATACAAAATTGAGACTTTGATAGCATATTCTTTTTGGCAAGCACTCCCTGATCTTCACATTATAAAGGCCATAGATCTGTGGATTGACAGTCTGTCCTTGCCAGACGGGGCAATTAGCAATTCTTTTCCCCACAAATTTGGGCGTGACAGCAAAGCCACGGCCACCCCTACTTACCCTTTTCATTGTTAACCTTTGCCTCACGCCAATAGCCGCTTTTGACATGTCAAAAGGCCATTTGCTAATTATCTCTAGGCCCCATGTTGGCACTTTAATCAGAACCGTTACAGCCCAATCCTTCCCTTTGACTTCAATCTTCCTTTTCCCTTCTGTTACTCCAAATAATACGATTCAAATCTCAACCACATGTCACATCTCACGAATATAGTAGTGGGAAAACAAGTTGGCATCCGTTTTAAATATAGAAATAAATTAAATTAAAAACAATATTTTTTTTTTTATAAATCATATGTGGAAATCAAAATATTGATAAAACATTATTTATTAAAAAAAAAGGGTTAGCTAGCGACAACATGTTTAGAATGCACAAGCTTTTTATGTATTCATGCTTCAAATTCCAATTTACATAATAACACCATCCCTAATAAAACACACAAACAGTTTTGCTCCGATTCTAATTTCTAATTTCTATCCTAATTTCAAACTTTTATCCAATTCCTCCATTTAAAAAGCGAAAGAAAATGAACATGATCTCAAAGCCTTAAGCCACCCCAATCATCATAAACAAACATATACGTGTTAAAAAACAATAATTAAGATTAGAAAAGTACAAATTCGACCATATACATGCGTGACAGCATGATTTGCCTCCGTCAAGAAAATGATTCATCATTTTCATCGTTATCAAGTTCATCAAAGAATGGATCCTTGAGGAGCTCGGCTGCATTGGGTCTTGCCCTTGGTTGTGCAAGGCACTTCTCTATGAATGCCCTCGCCTCCGGATCCTTCACCTTGCTCAACGCCTGAGGTCTCACCCCAGACGACACTTTCTTGTATATTTTGGCAATATTGTCACACTCACTGTAGGGAATTTCCAAAGTCACCATCTCTAAAATGCACATTCCAAATGAGTATATGTCAACCATTTCCGTGTAATCCTCCTCGTAAAGCTCCGGCGCCATGAATTCCGGCGTCCCCAGCACTGAATGCGCCGAGTGGCTCTTCCCCACTATTGCAGCCAAACCCAAGTCACCAATCTTAACCTTTTAAAAAATCAATAACCCAAAAAAAAAAAAAAAAATCAATATATTTTCTGACCCTTAATTTTTAAGTTCCAAAAAATGGATCAAAATTAATAAGCGAGTGTGAGTACCTGACCGATGTTCCCATTAACAAAAATATTGCTAAAATTGAGATCTCTGTGAATGACACAAGGTTCATGGGTATGCAAATAGTCCAAACCCTTCAAAATCTGCCTTGACCACTTCTTCAACGCCTTCATCGATACATGCCTATGTTTCTTCCTGTACTCCCTCAGATTCCCACTGGTACACACCTCAGTGATGAAGTTCAACGTGTTTTTCTCCCCGTCCCGCCACACATTGTACAAGGCAATGATGTTCTTGTTCGTTAAGGATCTTAGCAACCGGACCTCCGAGTAAAGCCTGTCAATCATGGCGGGATCATCTGTGAAGTTTCCTAGTTTGACTTGGTTCCATGCTACTTCTATTCCTTCTTCTTGATCAAACGCGCGGTAGACTTTTTTCACTGCCCCAGACCCAAGTAGCTCGCTGTACCGGCCGTAACGGCCCGTTGGATCAATCTCCACGAACGGCTCCGAATCTTTATCAGGTGGATCAGGGTTCACACTAGGCATCTTCAAAGAAAACAAACAGAAATATTTAAAATGTACCGGAACCCAGTACTACTAAAATCAATTTGAATATGAAGGACAATTCTCAAAACTGTTAAACCCACTAATCTCTAAACATAAATTGGAAAAAAAAATCATTGAGCTCTAACTATGATGGAAATCTCACACCAAATCCAAATGAGGCCCAGAACAGCGGCTTGTATTATAAGCATTAAGCCAAAACAAAGTTTCAATCTTTGATGAAAAGAAAAATATGGGTTTGAAGCGTTTGATTGATATGTGCAAGAACGCATAACAAAAAGCAAGGAAGCAAATCATTACAGAGCCCAGGACTCTTACCATAGTTTATGTCGTTTAACTTCAACAGATTTGCTTCAGTCTCTATCTAACAAAATAGGTACAAGATCAAGCAGAGAAGTATATGAAGAATAAACTCTGAAAAAAAGGAAGGAGTAACAGCCACCAAAGCTCGAAATATGGAAGAACACGATGGTTCTGGAGAAGAGTATTTATAGGAACCAAGGGGAACACAAGGTTAGGAAACGTTAACCATTGTTAATTACAGGATTAATGGGTATTTAATTATCGGATAAGGTACGTAATTGAAACGTCTCAGGATTTTGATTTAATTACGTTCCCTTGCATTCGGCAGTAAAAAGCAGTTGAGAGAACATTTTGATATTGAAGTCTTGTGAAGAATGGTTGGGTCGATGACTCGATATATATGGGGAGTGAGCCTGATTTACCACTTATGTTTATGTACCACAATTAACCGAGTTTTTGGTGATTTATTGTCGTCATGAGCTTTGTTTCCTTGTAAGTTGGAAACCAAAAGGTCAACTTTGGTACCTTGGAATCAGGTATCTCGACCGTCAAATTTCACTTTGGAGGGTTCCATAGGATGGCCTCGCTAGATCATAGAGCTTTTCCAATGTTAATAACAAAATACATAAAGAGTAAACAAAAGTCACTGACAAAAATCACTGCATATCACATTTTTGTAAACCAAATTACAAGTTTTCAGTTTTCTTGAAATGAAATGTCCTTTCATTCATTTATTAATTGTTTGTCTTTTTCCCTTCACAGTGGGACCAAACTTTTCCGGTTGATTTCCGTTGAAAATAATTGCGCTCACATGGATGTGAATATCCTAGCTAGCTAAAACCCAATAAGATTTATTGATTTTAAAGATAAAATAAAATAAAATCATCCAACCTGTGTAGATCGATCGTAGGTTTGCCTTCTCTTGTGATCTTAGGCTTTTGCATGGAATAAAGAACACACGAAGGAGCTTGTGATTAGCCCCAAATATTGCCCATTGCCTCTCCTGAGAGGGAATACTATTTGTGCTAGGAGACGTGTCATGAAAACATCGCTGGTTCCATGCATTTTCTTCATCTTTTGTGCTTCAGCAACATTAGAGATATTCTTATGTGCTTAAAATATCATTAATGTTCAAAGCAATTTTTTTTTTCAATTTTTAAAATCCTATATTTTTTCATAAATTATATATAAAGTAATGTTAGATACAATGTTAGAGTGTGTAAAATCTCGCACACTTATTTTAAAAAAAAAATGAAATCCACCTTTAAAAAAATAATTTTTTTAATATAAATCTTAGATATACTATCACAAGATCATATGTTTTTAGATATTTTATACAAAACAAAAGTAATGATAGCATTAATTAAAGAAAAAAGAACAGTGAAATCAACTTTATTACATTGGTCGAAAGTTCAAAGCCAAACTATGACACATTTTTTTCCCGTGAAGTTTAATGATCATGAGACATGAAACAACATTATATCTTTCAAATTGCCCATCTTAATTACTAGGTAGTTCCAATTTGATGACCCCAAACATCGAACGAACCAGTTTATAATCACATTCAACTTTTACTAGCATTAATATAGGAAAGTACGTACGTGTTCACTTCAATTGAATCCAGACTGAAACCAACAGTTAAACTTTATCAACTCAGATTCTTCGATGTAATGTCACATGAAATACGTTTGAGAAGATTTTTCTTGGCAGATTTGGTTCATTCAATTTGAATGGAACCACCGAATTTGACAATGTCCTGGGCATGCAGCTACAGCTCATAGCTGCATGGAGTACGTCTTTAATTCCATTTCCGTTTCTTTTTGGACTAGATTCAAGAAAGGATAGTAAATAAGCAAACTATATACGAGTTGGCTACGTCAACTTAGCCGGTTCTAATAGTTAAGAATGATAAGGGAAAGAAGTCAAAAAGTATAATTAATCACACACGACATAAGATTTATATATATATATTAACAGTGTGCCTACGTTTATGAAATGAAAAAATTTATTCATAAATTCATACACCACACACTACAACTTTTTTTTTTTTATTAAATGTATTATATAGATGATGAGTAGAAGAATTTAATTATTTTAAGAAGAATAAAATAAAAAAAAAATTGAAAAGAATAAAAAATGATTTGGTGTGTGGTGTATGGGCCTATGAATAGCAATGTTCGAAATGAAATTGTAGAAGATTTTATTCACACATGAAAAATCAAAGATATAGTGTGGTGGCCGTATAAATATTTAATACACCTGGCCGTATAAGAAGATGACACCTTAATTTTATTGATGCTCTACTTATGGAGGATGATTTAATACAGAGTTCTGCTATATGCAGTCGGGTTATACAATCGGTATGCAGTCGGATGCCACATCAGATTAAAAATAATAATAAATAAATATCGTGTCGCCTCTGCGTTTATCATTTCAAAAAAAAAAAGTGCTAAGTAATTCGTCGCCTTCAACCTTCTTACAAAAACCAGAAAAACCCATTTCGAAACTTATTTGCACAGAAGATTCTATCCATGAGATTATGACGGTTGGACCCCACTTCAAGGAGGCAAACAATTTCTTATGGCCATTCAAGCTTAAGGCACCCCTGGGTGGTTTGAAGAAGAAGAGAAATCACTATGTTGAAGGAGGTGATGCTGGAAACCGTGAAGATTACATCAATGAACTACTTCAACTCCTTTCTTTTCCACCAACGATTAATTCTCAAACCCAACAACCACAACAATAAACTCCCACATCCATAGATTTGATTGGCTTAATTTTGAAATGGAGTGAAATTAGAGAGAACACAAAGCACTTCAGACCCAACGAAGGAAAAAATATAAACACCCACAATACCCACTCTAGAAATGACTACCATAACTACAAATCTGATTTGGGATCGCAGAAGAGGAGAAAGAGAGAGAGAGAGAGAGAGACGTGGAATCGCTTCTGTGGGAGACGAACTCTTTGGCCGCAGTGGAATCGTCTTTGACTCGGTGTGGGACACGGAGTTAGTTTCTTCATGCGGAAGAAATGAATGCAGAGAGGAAGGGGATTGAGGAGAGGGAAACTGATGAGGAGGAAGTGCAGCTCGGTTTTAGTTTTTAAACGGTGCGTTTTTTACACCTCAGCAGCCGTTTGCAAGCCGTTTACGCAAGACGACTGTATTTAGCATTTTACTTTAATACAACATATAGTAAATCCTAATTGGTAGGTCAGGTAGTATTGAGAATAAAAAAAGGGGCTTGATGGGCCAAGCCTCCTTAAAAGCCCACCAAAAAATTACAACGAGTCATTGTGGAGTCGGATCATCAAATTGAACTGCACACAAACAAAACAAGCTCTGCACAAAAATAGCCAACACTCGGCCAGCAACTTGGTTTTCTGTCGTTTATAGACGAGATTATATTGAGGATAATCCTTAATAATGTGTAATTTTTCTAAGGTACCAAGGCATTTGCGCTGTTTCATAGCATTGATGTACCCAGATCAAATCCTCTCATCAGATTCGAAGCCTTGATTTGGAATCTCATGTTTAGCCCATATGAAATGTAGAACGGGGATTCATACACAGCTTGTATATCGAGGCCTCGGCAGTCACGATGGCCTCGGTTTTTCGTTGATGGGGTGGGGGGCACCAAGCCCAATTTCCTTAACCCTCACGTAAAGCAAGTAGATCTTCATTTTATATTTTATTTGATCTAATTAATCAACTTGTAATAATTTATTCAAACTCGTTGTGACTTGATCTTTAATATCTAGATTTTCATGAATGGCTGTATATGATGTGATGTGTTTATAATATCGTATTAACACCTTAATTGTCGTCCAACTCTATCCTTATATAATTAAGTAGGATCAAATGTTCCAATCTCGGATGAAATAATGTGCCGTAGAAGCTGATCCCCAAAGAGAAAAGCGAAAACGACCTGCAGCAGCCCATCCTGTCAAATCCCAGCAGCCGCAACAGCAACAGCCAAAGGGAAACAATTTAATAAAAAAAAAATAATAATAAACTCACGATTTGACGTTGATTGAAAATTTATTATTATTATTATTATTATAAAATCTAACCTATGCCATGAATTTAGTAGTAACTTCGCTGAATGAACAGTGTCGTCTACCCATTGGCGCAGACTACTGCCATTTGCATCTATCTACACGGGTGCATCAGGTGGGGCTGTGTGGTTTGGGTTTTGCTAGGAACCCAAACTCTGCTAGTTCTTATCTATACTCATCCGAACCGTAAGTACCATCTGGTAATTAATAATTATGATAGGCCAACGGCCTGTGATGGATGTGGTGTGCCACCTGAATACCATCCATCTTTACTATCCTCAGAAGATCTAGGTGCTCTGTCTCTGTGATAGCTTTTCACCTTTGCACTTTGCAGGCTGGTTATCAGAAGGGGCATATATATCTCGTCTTTTTTATTACCATGATTACAGTATAAGCAACTAGATATGATATGCTGTTTAAGAATTGTGACATTTATGGGTACTTTTTCAGCAATTTGCAGAAGAAATTAGTATTGGAACTGAGACGAATGACACAGTATTCTTAAGATATTCAATGCACCATTGGCAATTGATCCACTTTTTTTTTTTTTTGCTTTTTTCTGTTTAGTGGGTATTGAATCTCAATTATAAATGTGCACTTGAATGATCGTTCAGTTGTTGATGAGATGTAGATGAATTTTCACCAAAAAAAATACCACATTTATGTAGATGTCAAACGGTCCGGGATATGCAATATCAGTATTTATTTTGTCTTTCAACTTTTATTGTACTATTTGAGTGGGGAGAGGGAGCACCCATATTTCTTGTTTTTTCATTTTTGGCCTTTGAATAACACTACTTCAGATTGTTGTCCAAAATAGTTAAAAGCGCAGAATTGAATTGAATGGAGGTAAGATGGTTGGTTGGTGAGGTGAGGGAATTATTTGGTCCATAAAGCCGCATCAAATAAATTATCACAATTATTAAGGCATGACTCAGGAGATAGGCCCTCTCCGCCTCTCTGGTTTTACTGTGAATCTTTGAAATTCATGCTCAAAAAACTTTTGGTTGTGTTGTCTTGTTAAACAGAAAGTCACAACTTCTGAAAATGAGTCACAACTCTCAAGCTGTTTGCTTGCTTGGACCTAAAAAGGATGGATTAAAGCAAATGTTGAGTGATTGGCTCTAAACTGAGTTTAATGGCTGCTGGTTTACTGATGAACCAGAAAAAAAAGAAAAAAGAAAAGAAAAGAATCCTACCTAGTAGCTGCAGGGATTTGGTGCCATGGTTCCAAAGTAGCATTCTACAGATGGAAAATTCACCTCATCTAGGTTACAATTTCGATTCAAATTATCTTGGAAAGTTAGCATGTCGGGGATTAGGATGTATCACTGTTTTAAACTCAAGTTGATGATGGTTTTGGATGCACCAAAAGGAAATATCTAATATTCTTTTTCAAGTACATTGGACGTGGATGTTTTAAGCTTGTAGCCACACCTGATCTCAACAATGACTGCTGCATATATATCAGCCACTCCATCTTCACTTTACACTTTCCATTCATTCACAGCCTGGTGGTTTTGGTTGAATCAGCTTACAATCTTTCTCATCTAGGGTTAATAAAATTAAATAAATTTGACTTTTTTTTACCCCTGATTTGCCCTTTGCCTTCCCCCCAATTGGAGGGTCAGTTTGAGTTTGGGATACAGGTGATTGGATTTACTGTGACAAAAAACAAAAATCAAATATTAATAACTTGGTGTGTAAATGGTATAATATTAATACAAAATTATATTAATTATATATTTAGTATTTCAACTTAGAAAGATGAGATTTAAAATTCTAAAGTGAATAAGTTTCATATAATTTCTTTGAAAAAATTGAATAAATATGAGATTTACATGAAAAAAATTAATTTTTAAATATTAAATTTTAATTTTTTTAAAATGGTGTACGAAAATTTCATATTTAATAATTATATCTAGAATAATAATAGATTTTTTTTTTCGATAAAATGGTAAATAAATGTATAATGGCTGGGAGAAAATGGTTTTTTTGAAAATGGGAGAAAAATGGCTTTGGGCTAAGGCCTTTGTAACCACCAAATACGTTTAAAATGACAAGCTAATGACACAAAGAAACAGACACGGACACAGACACGGAGAGAGATCCATTGTAACAAGTCAACTGCGTCTCACTCTCTCCCTTTCCTGTCTGACAAACCTTCACACACACACACAATCGCCTCTAAATTACCATTCTGCCCCTTCCTTCTCCCATTCCATACCATTAAAGCCACACTTCTCCGCTCTCTTCCCACTCTCCCATCCCAATCGCTCGGAATGGCGCAGACTCAAACCTCCTCTCTCTCCCAGTTTCGGCTGAGTAGCTCCGGTGACTTGGCACCCGGAAACGCCGATGATTCGGTTCACCCTGGGTCGAACTCCGCCAAATACAAGCTCATGTCGCCGGCCAAGCTCCCGATCTCGAGGTCCGCGTGCATCACGATCCCACCCGGGCTTAGCCCGACGTCGTTCCTCGAGTCCCCCGTGCTTCTCTCCAACATGAAGGTTAGCTTCGGTTCGGTGTCTTTTTCTTTTTGAGTTCTTAATTCTTTCCTCGAAATGTGGTGCGGCTTTGGATCAGGTTTCTACTTTCTGTTTGGGTACCGAGAAAATAAAAAAGGGTCAGAAAGTGATGGAAGATGAAAAAGAAACGAGCTTTCTGAATCGTAGACCGTGTTCCTTAGCTCAACTTTTCGAACTCAAAACCTATTTTTTACTTTCTTTTCGTTCGTGCTTCTATTCCTTCGATTCCTGATCAACCAAACGAACCTTATCTCTCAGAAATACGTGTCGTTGCGGCTTCCAGATTTTTTAGTGTTTTGCAGCTGGTGTTAAAAAGTATAGTGGCGAATTTCGTAGGACTTGAATGATGTGATATAAATATTTATAGATATCTCAAATTGAGCCCAAAAAAGATGCTTTCTTTGTTTTTCAGTAAAAATTCGATAATTTTTTGTCCTGTTTCAATCTCATATCACAATTTAGTTTTTGATTTTCCATATGGTTTACTAAATTTTATTATTTGGGTGCTCGAGCTGGGACCGTTTGATTCCGATGCTTGCTCATATATTATTGTATTTTTATGCATTGGCTCCTTTATGCCATGCTATATAGCATTTGCTTTGAGGGAATTGATTGTTCTAATGGAATTTGCTTTGGGGGAATATCAAATACGGGCTTTCGTTCACAAAGTCTGAATGGCCTTTTTTATTTCTGATTTATTTTTCTTTAATGTCAGTGTTGTTTTTTCACATAATGAATCTTCTCTTTTTGTTGGGTGCTTTGCCCTTTTTGTATGTCTTTGTTTTTAACGGTGTAGGATACCGAACCTTTTCTATTTGCATATCGTAGAACATCGAATAAATGCGTCAGCATTAAGTATTGAGGATTACTATTTGATAAATGTGCCACAATGGTGGGCGGTAGCGGCAGAGAGGTTTGAGAGAATGTGGGTCAAGGTGATGAGAAAAGATGTGATTATGCTGAGACTGATGGAGTCTTAGTATTGGGTGTATTTGCTATATTTGGTTTAAAATTTGTGTAGGCAAGGTTCTGTTGAGTTGAGCATATAGATGCATACAATATTTCTTTAATTATCAAACGGGAATTGTGCGAGCGATAAATGAATTTTAAACTCATTAGTAAAAAGAACTTTTACGTGCTTTGCTTTTGCTTACCTTTAGTGAATTCATATTAAAATTCTTCTTTATCTTTTTGTGGTTGTTTAAATGGAGTTGTCATGGTATAAAGTTGCTAGAATTCATTTACATACTTCATTGATCAGATGAGCTTGATCTTCTATTAATTCTAGTAAGAATGATATCTGAAAACTTTGTCAGATAGTCCTTGTTAGGAACTGCCATGGAATAGTTTTGTCAAGTAGTGCTGAATTTAGGTCATAGGATTTCATGGGTAGTGCAAAACATGCATGCATTTCCCTTTTTCTATTTTATGTTTCCTCCTTTTACCAAGACTTTGATATTGTTCTTCTGTTTGTTGATAAGATTTTTCACCGATATCTTTCCACTTATCTTGCAGGCAGAGCCCTCTCCGACCACCGGTTCCTTTATGAAGCCTCATGTGGTCCATGGCCCTGCTAGTTCTGCTGCACATCCGGTAACTACAGTTTGCTCCAACACCGATTCCTTCAATGAAAGAAATCCCAGCTGCTTCGAATTTAAACCTCACACCACATCAAATATGGTATTGTTTAATGAGTATTCTGTTGATGAAAATTTAAAAATGAGACATGATCTGTGTAGATATATGATCAGATGGGCCGTAGATCCAGATATATTGTTAATCATAGTCTGCCTAAGTTTATAATCTGTTTTAAATTGTGTTACGGACTCCATTACTTATAAAAAAAAATTGTATTATCAGCTACTCAAGGCTCAAGTTGAACAATTCGGTAAATGTCTTCTCATATTAAACCTTACAGATATTAACACTTAACAACTAAATTAGTTCCTTATGTCTCCTAGCATTGTCTCGTTCTTATTTCCTATGAGTTGTGTAATTATTATGATTGATTTCTGTATGTCAACTTCTAGTTTCATTGCTGGTGCTTTTCAATTAATTTCACGTATATGTTGTCATGTGAAGATTTTTGCAAAAGATATGATAGATGATTCTCCTTTGTAACTTTCCCTCTCTCTCATAAGAATTGAGCAGTAAAATATTGCCTTACTAATTATATATTCATAAAAGCAAAAAAAGAATCCTCTACGTACTGTGAGGTACCGGTTGCCTGATATTATATATTTACTACAAGGTTCCTGCAGATCTGAACCACCATAGAAATGAACAATCTATCCAAGTCCAAGGTCAGTGCCAACCTCATGCCTTTGCATCATCAACATCAGTGAAAAATGAGATGGCAGTTTCCTCAAACGAGTTGAGTCTTTCAGCACCAATTCACATGGTAACTTCAGGGGCTAGCGCACCGGCTGAAGTTGATTCAGGTGAACTAAACCATAGAGGAACCCCAAATACTGGGTTTCAAGCTTCACAATCTGAGTCTAAAGGAGGTGGAATTTCTGCTGTTGCTGAGAGGCCATCGGATGATGGATATAACTGGCGAAAATATGGACAGAAACTTGTTAAAGGATGTGAATTTCCACGTAGCTATTACAAATGTACACATCCTAACTGTGAAGTGAAAAAGCTGTTTGAGCGCTCTCATGATGGACAGATTACTGAGATTATCTACAAGGGTACACATGATCATCCTAAACCCCAACCAAGCCGTCGGTATACTTCTGGTACCATGATGACTGTCCAAGAAGAAAGATCTGATAAGGCTCCATCTTTAACTGGTCGAGATGGTAAGGAAGAAACTTCATGGTGATTTCTGTTGAGGGTGCTTTTATGGACTAATTAATTTGCTTTTTCTTTGTGCTCTGATTCTCGCACTGCAGAGAAGTCTGGCATCTATGGTCAAATATCCCATGCAGTTGAGCCAAATGGTACTCCTGACCTATCTCCTGTCATGGCAAATGATGATAGTCTAGATGGTGCAGGTTCAACTCCAAATAGGATCAATGATGATGTTGAGGATGATGATTTATTCTCCAAACGGAGGTATAATGTTTCGCAATTTGTGGCTCTAAGTTTTTCAAAAGTTGTGCATATGTGCTAACCAAGGAACTGTGAATTATTAAAGCAGGAAAATGGACATTGGTGGGCTTGATGTCACTCCAGTGGTTAAACCTATCCGGGAACCACGTGTAGTTGTCCAAACTCTTAGTGAGGTAGATATACTGGACGATGGGTATCGCTGGCGCAAATATGGGCAGAAAGTGGTCAGAGGTAATCCAAATCCAAGGTATGTTTTACAAGCTGTTGACAATCATGCATCTACAGATAGTCTTTTACTTATATGATCTGTTTCCACATGTCCTCTACTGCTCTCAGAATAATTTTGTGAATGTATTATAAGTCCATTGAACTTTTTTCTCCTGACAATTTAATAATGCGTAGTCCTGCTACAGTATCCATTGCTTCCCAATCCTCATAGTCTATATCCCCACTACCAATTAAAAATTTTGCAAAGATGGGTTTTTCTACTTATCGTCTTATATTTTTAAGCCAATATGTTTTAATAAATTCTTTGGTAGAAAATTGCATTGAGTTATGAACAAACATGGGTCCAGCATAAGTCAGTGCTTCAGTCAGCTGGTCAATGTTTGTGGAAATCTTTGATTTTCTTTTTTTATGCCCGACCTATTTGAGTTTCATATAGCAGTCTGCATTAAATGGGTTTCTGGTGTTTGCACTTTGAAGGACCCCATTAATGACAATGAGTTCCTGTGCTGGGGCAATTTTTTTACCCTCTTTATATCAATGTTTCCTACAGTGCAAAAAACTGCTTGTTGAATTCTGTGCATTACATCTGACTGTCAATTTGATCAGTAATTCACATCAACTCCTAGAATCTCAAACTCAATTTTTGGTATTAAGGCCCCGTTTGTTTACACAAAACCACTATCTCATCGCATCTCATTTCAATCATTACAACTTTTTCAAATTTTCATATAAAAATATAATAAACAATTCAACTTTTTCAAATCCCAACATAAAAATAATACTAAAAAATATATTCTACCAATATTTTATTCAACTACTATTCAAAACATCTCATCTCCATCTCATCTGAACTGTGTATCCAAACGAGGCCTAAGACTGCTGGGCACCTCAGCCATTTCCAAGTGAGAGTTAGGCTGTGTTTGGATGCTGAACTTAGTTGAGCTGAGTTGGGTTTTTTATGAATAGTAGTGAGTTGAGATTGTCGAATGAGTTTGGTGGAGTCCACGTAAGATGAGTTTAAATTGTGTTTGGGTGTTAAGATGAGTTTATATATATTTTTATAGGAAGTTGTAAAAGAAATGGGTCCCACCATTAACTGATACTGTTCACCTAACATGCGGAAAACTGAAATTGTCAAATTCTTATGGCGCCAAATACAGCAAAGGAAAAAAAGATGAATTTGCGTTCACTACAGCCAACAAAAACAATGGTCAACCCGTCAAGATAGAAAAGCAACCATCGGTTTTTTTTTTTCATTTTCATAGTAATTTCTGTCAGGATGTGTCCTGTCTATATACAGTAAACGAAATGAGTTAACTGCCTTTTACGGATGAAACTTGGCTCAAAGTGTGTTTGGATAGCAGATGAAGTTAAAAAATGAATTGAGCTGAGCTGCTTTCATCATCCAAACGAAGCTTTAAAGTCAAAGGTCTTGACTATGTCTCATGCGTGCAAGTATCAAAGTGGTATTTACATATTGTTGTCCTGGATATAGATGGGAAGCACAAATATGACTCCAACATGTACTTTCTCTTTATGTATATACAAATCTTCTGGCTAGGAGCTATTTTTATTTTGCAATATCTCTTTCTAATGTAAGTCATGTACGTTGCTTGACATGGTCACATGTTATGCAGGAGCTACTACAAATGTACAAATGCTGGATGCCCTGTTAGAAAACATGTGGAGAGGGCATCTCATGATCCCAAAGCAGTTATAACCACATATGAGGGAAAACATAATCACGATGTGCCTACTGCAAGGACAAGTAGCCATGACACAGCAGGACACACAGCTGTGAGTGGACCATCAAGGATTATTAGATCAGAAGAAAGTGATACCATTAGCCTTGATCTTGGGGTTGGGATCAGCTCAGCTGTTGAAAATAGGTCCTACGAGCCCAGGCAGGCACATCATTCTGAAATTCTGGGAGTCCAATCTCATGCTAGCAATTCAAATTTTAAGGTGTTTCAAGCAACCCCAGTTTCGGCATATTTTGGTGTTCTAAGTTCCAGCTTAAGTCGATATGGATCTAGAGAAAATCCAAGTGAAGGCCGAAAGATTGAAATTCCACCTTTAAACCATTCCTCTTACCCATTTCCACAGAACATGGGAAAGATACTGACGGGTCCTTGAGATTCTTTACAATGCAATGATAACAAAAATAAAATACGGTGTGATTTATTTTTTATTTTTTACTTTTATGTATTTTCCTTTCTTTCTTCAGCAGTTGAGGACAAGAAGACGAGTCTCTAGATGAGATGAAAACAGGATTCGTCTTAATTTTACCTTAATATTTGAGAGCTGTTCTTGACATTGACTGCCCCCAGCAAATTTCTTTTAAGTCCAATACTGTTTGTATAATGTTGACTTCTGGGTGAAACTCTGTATAAATATGAAATTAAGACTGGTGTATGATTTTCTGACAGGAAGACTTTATTGTAACTTAAGAACTTGTAAGATATTGGAAGGAAGTATGGTTTCATTTTCGCTTTTTAATGGACTTGTTTGTAATTCGATGAAAATATTAAACCTGTAACGGGTGTAACCGATGAAGTTGTTTTGGAGTCCATGAGGTATTGCACCTGGCAACAGTCGAGGGAAACGTGCAAAATTCTGAATGCCACAACGTATGCATGCATTCATGCGCGCACACGCATATATTGTGTGCGCGCGTGTATATATATCTATCCTATTCTATGTACTCTACTTATATAATTATGAAGGGATGATCCATGGTAAAAAGTTGCCATTGATGCTTGTCGCTAGATTTTGTATGTTCACCAAAAGACATGTCTGCTTTTGGATTCGAGTCCTTGATTGGTTTGAGAATGGGCTATTCCCAAACAGTAGGCTAACCTGTTTGAATATTGAGCTAAGTTAATATGAGTTGGGTTTTTATGAATAGTAATAAATTGAGATAGTGAAGTGAATTTTGTTAGACCCACCTAATATGAGTTTAGATGTATTTATGAAAAGTTAAAAAAAGTTGTGGGTCCTGTATGTAAATAGTTGTGAGTTGAAAAATGTTGTGCATGAGTTCTACGTGTAAAAAAGTTTTGAGTTGAAATGCATTTAGCGATTTGAGAGTTGAGTATTTACATGTAAGACTCAGCTTAAAATTAGACTGAACTGAGACAGTCTAAGTTCCAAACAGGGCCTAAAGTTATCGTTACTAGAAACCAACAAAATGACAAATATCAATTACACTTTAATGGTTCCGTTTGTTGGGGGAGAAGGACAAACAAACCATAATTGCCATTTTTGTAGAGAATTGAAGGTGGTAAGAGTATAACACAATAACTTACTCTGTAGGGGTGGGTCCGAAGGGTTCTGACTTGGAGAGGTTTCCCGATATAAAAGAAAAAGAAAAAAAAGAAAAAAAGAGTAAAACACAACAGCATGATCTAATTCTAGTTCATGCACGTGAAACAACTAGGGAAACAAATCCAGAAGGCTCCTTTCCAAGGGAGTACAACTTCTCTTTGCATTCCTGGTGTCACCCAAAAGAGAAAATTCAATCCTTGTGACACTTGACAGAAATACTATCCCAAAATAGGAGAAGGTTAGAATCATCTAGGAAATCCCATTTTTGAACAAAAAATTAATTTGCAACCTAGCTTCTCCATATCAGCTGCGCGGAAGATATCCTCCACACAATAATCTTTCTCACTTTCCTTATTGTGTAGAGGATATCTTCCGCGCAGCTGATATGGAGAAGCTAGTTTGCTAGTTCAATGATATGTCAACGTCAACGATACTAAGAATGTGCCTTCCATACCAAGTTGCAAATACAGAGATGCTGAAAATTCTCTGTTTCTTAGGAAAAGCACGAGTATGTACTATTTTGGTCTTTAAATGCACTGCTGGTAGAATCCAATAACCCTTTATTTCAGTATTTTGTCTTTGCTTGCTTTGAGACTATGCAACCACGTTGAGCAATCTTCACCGATGCTATCTTACCAAATCAACACTCCAAAAGTTTCAAACGATGCATATACATAAAAAGTTATTTTTGTTGATAGAATCCAATGACCCTTTATTCAGTATTTTGTCTTTGCTTGCTTTGAGACTATGCAACCACGTTGCGCATCGAATCTCCACCGATGCTATCTTCCCAAATCAACACTCCAAAAGTTTCAAACGTGCATATTCAGAAAAAGTTGTCTTTTTTAGCTTCATGGCACAAATATTGTTTTAAACAATATATATAAATCAGTGTAGTATGAGAGAGAGAGAGAGAGAGAGAGAGAGAGATGCATGCTATCTGGGTCTCCCTGAAGGAGACTGCTAACTGTAGAGTAAAGCTGACGAATGTGGTTAGCCGGTCCGGAACATGTGGAAAGAGAAGTGAAAAGGATATACTGGAACGTGAGCCTGCCCATTTTACGGCAACTCCGATTCGCAAGGCGATTTTCGGCCAGACGCGAACATTGCTTTATGGTAAGTGTTTTCTTCTCCATTCTGCTTTTGAGGCTTAATTTCAACTCTAACAATGTATCTCTGTCCCATGATAGTATCAACAAAACATTTAGATTACAGTGGAGTACGATACTTACTCCCGTTTCTATGATTCTGAACAATGCTAGAAAAAATGCTGAAAAACTTTGTGAATCTTTGTCACTTGGCATGAATTCTCTATTTTGTTAAACCTTCCATTGCCATTTTCAAAAAGGGTTGAACACTGGAGACCCATCAAGAAACATCGTTGAGCTCATCTTTCAAAGAGCGTCCATGAACCCCTCTAAGCCATCAAGAAAGATAAAAACTGTCCTCAAGGTGAAGAATTCCGTAGAAATTCTTGACAGGTTTGAAGAATATAGAGAGAAGGTGAAGAAGAAAGCCTACGAGAGATATAAAAGGAATCCAAGAAGCAAGGTGGACGGGAACGAGCTGTTACGATTCTATGGCTCTACTATGGTTTGCTGTAGTGGCAAATCAAAGCGAGTATCTGAACTGTGTAAAGATCCCACTTGTGAAGTCTGCAGGATTATTGAATCTAATTTTGATACAGATCGCACCAGAAGATATGGTGTCCGTTTGAGTACTGGTAGCGACGACTCGAGTGAGAACATGATTGCCACTACAAGAGTGAACAATATAAAGAGGGCTGTCATCGTTTGCAGGGCAATTGCTGGGAGCATAGGTAATATGTGGAATGGGGAATATGATGGTTTTGATTCAGTGGGAAGTGGGCTACTTTCTAACTTGGAGTGCTTGATAATGCCAAATCCAAATGCTATACTTCCCTGTTTCGTTTTAGTTTTTGACTGATCCAGATGTTCATGTATATCTTTTTGCATTGAGCAATAATAATCCAGCTCAGATTTTGCTTACATTTTAACTAATGCCATTAATGTAATACCATACTGCAAAATCAATAAGCTATCAAAAGTAGCAACGCATCAGTCAAAAGATTACCAATGGTACCCTCAATAGCTAGAAACCAGACACGTTGTTTTGCATTCCATTACTGATGTTCTAAGTGAAATTTAGGTTAGTAACCTGAGATGAGGAACAAGATTTGTGAGAGAAAAGGTTATTTATTCCTAACAGATACAAAAAGTAACATGTGATGGTAAATAACCACCCCTACGTACATGCAGACTCGATTTACTTAGACAATGTAAATAACTAGGGCTGTACAGAAACCGACGCCACCGATCTGCCGCGTCAGGAACCGGCCGGAACCGGTGGAGAACCGGTCGGCGTGCGGTGGAAATTTCAAGAAACCGACGTTCAGCGGTTCGGTCTCGGTTTGAAGGTGAACCGGACCGCTGAACCGACCGATATAATAAAATCATTTTTTTTTTAATATACCCTTGTCAAAACGACGCCGTTCCACTTAAACTTAAGTGGAACGGCGTCGTTTTATCTAATAAGTATTACAACAGATATAGAAACGAAACCGTTTGGCATTAAACCAAACGGCATCGTTTTAATAAGGATGTAGGAAAAAAAAAATCTGAAACGACGCCGTTCAACTTTAAGTTGAACGGCGTCGTTTCGATATTAGTCTTCTTTTTCCCCATCCCCTCTTCTTCCCGAATCCAATTTCACTCTGCAACTCTCTCTCTCTCCTCTGTAACTCTCTCTCTCTCTCTCCTGTGCAACTCTCTCTCTCTCAGTCTCTCTCAGTAGATAACGTCGACCAGAGAACCGACGGTGACCGAGAACCGCCTCGATCGGTTTTCTCCTCCCCATCGACCGGTTATAGTCGGTGGCTCCCCCATTTTTTCAGACGTCAGTCGGCGTCGGTTTTGCCCAAAAACCGCGCCGACGACGTCGGTTTTCACCCCTATAAATAACCACAATAATCTGTAGGACATCATAGCGATAGTTATAGCCCCATAAGATTCTAATAATCGAATCCAAGGGTCCAAAATAAAATCTCCAAGTCTATCTACGGGTAGGTCACAAAGGAACAGTAAAATTCCTTTACAGTAAATTTAAGAAGATGTAAGTAGGCATATATAACAGAATAAAGGAATGAAAAAACTCTTAGTGATTGTCACGTACTTAATTTTTCCTTTGTTTCTTTAACTCGTATGCATAATTTTTTCCTTTGTTTCTGTAACTCATATGCATCTTGCACAGACAGTAGGAACGAAACAGATTCGCAGCTATACCAAAGATTCTTCAGCAATTAGGCAGCCAATCCATCACTTTCCTGATTTGAAATCGAAGATAAGTTTTATTTTCTATTTTAAACCAAGGGTTAGCTTTCCCCTTAACAATGATGATTGCTCTGGATAAGGTTAAATGTCCATGTGTAATCAGATTGGACCACAGAGTCACAGGACAACTGAAAGCTGGTTTTCCCAAGTAAGAGAGGAGAACAGGACAAACATATGCAATTGTATATATGGTATTGGTACATAAGCAGGAGTCTGTGGCAGTCAAATAACTCGCTTTCTCATTAATACTGTATCAACCAAGGCTATTGTACAATCTAACTCCTAAAAACTTAGAGATTCTCACTATGTCTTAATGCATGTGGCAGAAGAATGTCTAGATGGACAACGTATCCCTCTCATCCTCTTTCTATAACCACCATGCCATTAGCACATTAATTTGATGCCAATCTATTCATTTCCTCTTATATTTTGTGCCAATTTCAGAATTTACTTTCATGATAAGGAATTAAAGGGGAAAACGGCACTCAAACTTCTTACTTAGTGAGATTCCACAATATCCATTTTCTTTTTGCATCTTGACTCAAGGTGTTTTCTGTATGCAAAACCATACTAGCTTCTGCATTACGGTTACGCATGCTTGTTTACAATTGAAATTGCGCCAAAGACAGGCAGATATGTACGTAGAAACTATACATCCATGTTACTGTAAAAACAATAAACTTAGCAAGTAATTGACATTACATATAATTGGGTGCACCGTCCATGTTGATAATCTTGTATAAATGATCTCTCCTGGATTCATATTGTACCATTGAAGGAATGCATATTATTGACATAAAAATAGGCGAGCTCTAACCAGAAAAGAATCGTTTCCACGACTGCCATGGGAGAAATCCACCTGCCAGAGAGATGAACTTAATTACACAGGTGCTTGCCTAATTTAACAAATGTAGACATAACACAAAAAGATACTGAATATAGAATCAAAACATACCACATCCGGGGCATCGAAAATAGTACTTATTGTCTCTGAGAACAAGCCCCGACCCTCCACATACCTCACATTTTCTCTGTGCCATCTGCCACGCAACGTAATAAATTAAACAAACCATTAATAGTAAGATACTGTGTAATACACTTCATAATGGGATATAAATAGGAAGTAATGTTCTTTTATCAACATGTATGTGCTTACAATTCTTTTGCTGAACTCTATCCCTGCCACCACAAAAGGTGTAACTCCAGCTGCACAAACAAGATTTTCTTTTTAGCACTAGATTTTAGAGGGTAACTACATGACGGAGTCAATATTTCAATCAAATAGTTCAATTTTCTGACTAACAGTATCAGTTTAAAAGAACAAGGAGAGATAATAAATACTGAACTAATCTGCTTTGGACTCTTCGATAAAAATAATGATTAGGAATTTAGAACAATCAAATCGTAAAACATCTAAAGATGCTAATTCCTATTAGTTAATAACAGAGCCAAACGGTTGAAAACACTGGATGGTAAAACACAGTATATGTTATATAAAATATTAACCACAATGTCTAAAGACTAAACCTAAAACACAGGATATTTTCATACCTAATGCACCGACAACTATTTGCCAGGTGAGCTCCACCCCGGCTGGACTCGTCGCCGCCGAAACATCGTTTATCGCCGGAATCCTGGTCGTTGATATTCTCCTATTTCCATTCAAATGGGTGCATCTCTTTCGGGAAGTAAGAAGATGGGATTTAGAGGGTACGATTTTAAGGAGAGTGTGGTTCGAGTTTGGAAGTGTGGGAAGAAGCAGCGATGAAGAAACTGAAGGGACCAAAGCTTCCATGGGAAAGCATAAAAAGGGTCTCAGACTCGAAGAGTGTTTGCCTTTGTGGCTTCTCAATGATCAATCCTCGTGGTCCGGAGTCTGGACGTTTATATTTGGCCACGTCGGTTTCTCTGTCAACACATAAACGACCTAGCGTTCGACTAATTATGGTTACGTGTAAAATTGTAAATCTATCAAGCAACTAGCCGTTTGGTCCACAATCAAGCAAAGCAAAGCAATTAGCCGAAACCATGTTGTAGTTGGTATTTTATAATTTTGAGGTAAGAAATTTAAATAAGGATATAAGTTGAAAATGGATTGCGTCGCTGAAAAAAAGAAAAGAAAAAAACTAGCCGAAATGAAGCTTTTGATATGAAGAAACGACTGCCCGTCTTTCATCTTCAAAGAAACTAAAACAGTTACAGTAGATAACGTCCACAACGCCCCGAAAGTAACTAATTATCCAACAGATTCAGATTTCCACAAGCTGAGTTTAGAGTCCCCACTACCGGCAAAAAGATATATGAAGAAGAAGAAGATATTTTTCTTGTTAGGGTTTTTGGGTGTATTCTCTCTCTCTCTCTCTCTAAAAAATGGCAGCTTTTTTCTCTCTCTATCCCTTCAATACCATTCTCTGCACTCCTTTGAACGTCTCAGTTTCGCACTTGACCGTACAGTCCCTCTCAAAATTTATTGGAGGAAGAGGGGATGGAATTGTTAAGCGGATGGGCAGCACGTGCAGGTTCGTGGCGCTGTCGACGCACTCGACCCCTAGGATCCTCAAGTCCAACCGGAGATCACGCTACGGACACCTACTTTCGCCGTTCGATACTGACGACGAAGAGTTTGATGATGAAGACGACGAGGTGAAGGATGATTCTTCGGCGCCCAATGTGAGCTTACTTGCGCTTTGCCTACTTGGAGATTTTTTCCTTGCTTTTGGAAGTACGCATTTTTCTTTAAGTGAAGTCTTATTAGTCAGGATTTGACTCTGCACTTTTTGGAAGCTCCTTTCGTGCTCCTGGTTTTGCTAACGTAATTATAAAAAAATCGGCTTTTTCTTTTTCAAGATTTGTTTTGTTAAAGCTCCTTTCCTACTGCTTTTGGAAGTAGAATTGCTTTCTTATTCGTGCTTAGAAAAAGAAAGAGTTTCGTACTTTGTCGGACCGACTCGAACCTGCTTTATACGTTAATTTCTAGATAATGGGACTGGTTAGAATTCTAAGAAAATCGACAATTGGAGCTAAGTTTTGTACCTGATTTTGGATCAAGAGTTGTATTGTCATTGAGCCAATTGAAACGTTTTAGCCTCATTTCCAGTGTAGGTTTGCTTGAGATTTTACAGTTTTCTGTATTGACTACTCCCATTCTAGCTAGTGGCATGTTCACAATCATGGATAAGCATCAGTTATAATTCTAAGGGGTGTGTGATCACCAAACGGTGTACCTCTTGGAATGACACCCTCTCCATGGTGATGGTTCCCATGAGGGGTGATGGTTAAGGAAGTGTCAAGAGACACAACCTTTTGATTTAGTCAAAAGGTTGTGTGTGACTTGTGAAGTGTTAAAAGACACAACCTTAGTCAAAAGGTTTTGTCACTTCTTAAGGTTGTGTCATTTGCCAACCATTGAGTTACCAATGGTTGTGCCTTTTGCCAACCGGTGCATAATAGCCTATAAATAGGGGTCATTGGTGCACAAAGTCATTCACTCTCAATTCCCTTTGTCGATCACCAACTTGTGGGACAAATATACTCACGGGAGTGTCACCATATTGCCAATTTCGTTTCTACTTCTTGTTCATAATTCTACATCAGTTTGTATGTCATTAGAGCATGATGGTGTGCCAGTAGTTGTTACATGCATAGAGATGCATGAGTTGATACAACTTGCTACTTAGATTTTCTAACACGTTTTGATATTAATGTGGGATGAGTCTGCAGGATGACTTTGCCAAAACTGCAGAATTTGATGTTAAGGGAAAGAGATTGAAGTCCCAGAACGAGCATGAAACAAGAAAAGGTAAACAGAGACAACCAGAGAGAGACTGGAGCTTCAGAGCATCCAAATCTGGACAAAGCCTTAAAATTGATGAAGATCAATTGGATGCAAGAAATGACGAGAACACTATACAAAGGAGTGACATTGGAGATTCCTATCATGATTTCAATGAAACAGAGGAAATCAGATCCTTAGATATGAATGGCAGAGGTAAGGTAAGTGTACATATTAACATGATGAGCTGTCAAGTTTTCCTATGAACTGTACTGATGGGGCCAAGTAGCATTACAGATGTTTTCTTTGATTACAGTTGATGACAAGGAAATCTATGGAGAACAAATATCCTCGGCTATGTGAAGAAATAGATTTGGATAAAAAATGGTTACCCCTTCTTGATTACTTGACCACATTTGGCCTTAAGGAATCGCACTTTATACAAATGTATGAAAGGCACATGCCTTCCCTTCAAATTAATGTGTGTTCCGCACGAGAAAGGTTGGAATACTTGTTGAGTATTGGTGTCAAACATAGAGATGTGAGAAGAATACTTTTGAGGCAGCCACAAATTTTGGAGTACACAGTAGAGAATAATTTGAAGTCCCATGTTTCTTTCTTGATGGGTTTGGGCATTCCAAGTTCCAGAGTAGGGCAGATAATTTCAGCTGCACCATCTCTATTTTCTTACAGTATTGAGAACTCATTGAAACCCACAGTTAGATACTTGGTTGAGGAGGTCGGCATCAAGGAAAAAGCTTTAGGTAAAGTCATACAGCTTAGCCCTCAAATCCTGGTTCAACGCATTGGCATATCGTGGAACACGCGCTATACTTTTCTGTCAAAGGAATTGGGAGCACCAAGAGATAGTATAGTCAAAATGGTGACTAAACATCCTCAGCTCCTCCATTACAGTATTGATGATGGATTACTGCCTAGGATCAATTTCCTGAGGGGTATCGGGATGCGTAATTCTGACATCTTGAAAGTTTTGACCAGCCTTACACAGGTCAATTTGCTTCCTTGTATGCGTATTTTAATTTTTTAAAATTCCTAAAACTCCTTTCTTTGGTGGGTCAGAGATTGGAGTGCTTATGTTTATGTGCTGTAAAGAGCTGTTTAATCATTCAATAGTTAACAAAAAAGCTATTTAGTCTTTCATATTTTTCTCTTCGTAAATTTTTTCATCCTGCTAAAAGTTTCGAGTCAAATGTTGTTCAATTTAATCAATCTTGTTGTCTGATATATTCCATTTATATTCCCCTAAGCATCAGACTCTATGTTTGCAGGTATTATCCTTATCATTGGAGCAGAATCTGAAGCCTAAGTATATGTACTTGATCAATGAACTTCGAAATGAGGTGCATTCCTTGACAAAATATCCAATGTACTTAAGTTTGTCTTTGGACCAGAGAATTCGTCCTCGCCATAGATTCTTGGTTGCCCTTAAGAAAGCTCCAAAGGGGCCATTTCCTCTCAGTTCACTGGTTCCAACTGATGAATGCTTTTGTCAGCAGTGGGCTGGAACCAGTTTAGATAAATATTTGGCTTTTCGGCAGAGACTACTACTCAAGGAGTTTGCAAAGAAATACGAAAAGAAAGGATAACACTCTGCCCTCTGCCCTCTGTACTGTGTCCTTGGCTTATGATACTAGTATTTGAATAGCAGTCTCTTCTTTAACTTCGGCAACCAAAAACTTCTTTTTGTTTAATTTCACTGAGGTTTTGGTGAATCTCAGCATCTTTGACTTTTGTAAGCCTCTAGTAAGCAAATGCTATGCCATGGTTTGGCGAAGAGGTACTCAGCACTGTAATTGGTGCTGAAGCTGCTCGAGTGGCAAAGTTGATGTTTGCATTCTCAGTTGAAGGCGAGAGTTATTTTCCAAGTTCTGGTTATCTAAAGGCGAGATGGCATCATCGAAAAGGCTGTTATGTGAAAGAGTTTTAGATCCTTGAACAAGAAAGTGAATGAAAATGGAAGTCGCATGTTGTTCACACGATGCGGTTTACAAGCGCCAGATAGTGGTTATATGCGGGAGTTTCTTCTTCCTCTCTTTCTTTTTTCCTAAGCTGTATATATTTTGGAGTTCGATCCCATTTGATAGTTCCCATGAATGATTTTATCAATGTAAAAGGTTGTATTAGTTGATTACTGCATTATGCATCCGAGCTTTTCCAGCCATTTGCGTGCTATCCTTTCTAGTAACAACAGATGTGTTTTCCTATCAGATGGCATGCTTTTTGTTTTCCCTTTTTTTTTTAAGCATTTTAGTATGTTAAGGAAAATTTGCAGGTTTTATTTGTTTGCTGCTGAAGATCATTTTTTTTTTCTTTTCTAATAGCTATAAAAATCCATTTAAACTCTTTTATGGTTCTTAAGTTGTGTTGATCGTTCTATACATTATTTGGACGTTACAAAACCATCAGAATTTTACCAAACACGGGGACGTTAAGCAAATCTCAGTTAAAAAGTTTGAATTTGTCGTCTTTGATAATTCTTCTAATCTCTTGAACGTTATAAACTGCCCCACAAATTATTGAAGATTTGATGCAACTTACCCTGATTAATAGAGACTTTTGATTTAAATAAATTATGCACGAGGATTCTTAGATACTGTTGATATCTTTTGCCCGTGATAGTCTATGCTCAATAGTCAATGGGTTCTCTTTGGGACAAAAGCAGAAACGGTGATGTCTAAATGGTGTTTTTGACCTAATCATAGATATCTTGTTTTCTTCTGAACTTACTACAAATCCAGGTCCTTTCCCTTGTTGCTTTATTCTTTTCATGACCATAAGAGGGAGAGGAAAAAGAAAGAATCTGCAAAATGCTAGTACGATTAGGGGTCAAAATGGTAGTTGGAGCAAACAAATCCACAATTTTTTCACCTGCTTTCTATATCCATCAATTAAAAGATGATGAATATTGAATAAGCTCTAGAGGGATAACTGCCACGTTTGAGGGTAAGTCTTGTAGTTGAAGTTGATGCAGTTTGGTTGCCGAGCCTCGCACACCTGCTCTCTCAAAACCCATTATTCTTCCTAAACTTGCGGGTATTTTGTGCTGTGAGTAGCCGAAAAGCAAGCATCCAAAGAAGTCTAACTTAGCCAGGGAGATATCGTACAAGGTACCAATCCAATCCCATCAATGGGTGGTGTCAACTTTTTTCTTTAAAAAAACAAAACTATCATATAGTGAAAGATGATGAACACTGTATATTATTTCCATCCTTGCCTTTTTAAGTCCGTTTGATTTATCAATCATTTTGTTGGTCATATTTACTATGCCCAAACATATATAGTATTCGAAATTTTGGTAATATATGGCAAACTTGTATATTATTTTGATGTCGCTCTTATTTATTGGGAAGGACAGCAATTTTTCTGATCTGATTACAGGGCTTGTCAAATGCAAAATCAAGCGAGCAGTTTGAAAGAAAAAAGCAAGGCTATGATACAGAAGTATAACCAAAACATATTTGGAGATGGAGAATGGCCATTCTTTCTGTATCTGCAAACAAGTGCAATAAACTAACCAAAAAAACATTAGAGCTAAACTGGAATAAGCTGCTGCTAATTAAACCTTTGTTTTGTTGAAGATAATTAATCTATTGCGATCAGTGTCGTAGAGATTCTAAACATATTTTGAACACTGCTAATATTTCGGTTCCTTTCTTCCACTAAAGACTAATAATAATTACATCCTCGGCTAAATACTCAAATCTCTTGCCTTCTTTCTGTGATTGAGATTAAGAAACTGTAGAACCTTCTGACATATACTTCTATGTATCATATTCTTCTTTTCTACTTCAATCCAAGTAATAGGGAGGGAAATCCTCCTTTGTTTCTTTGTTAGGCCATATATACTTGCAGAAAACTTTGATTGATTGCTGAACAACTCGACAAAGAGTGAAAGGGAAAAAGCGTGTATCAAACCAAAGAAGTTGCTTTTAAACCAGTACTCTTTATCTCTATAATCTTCTGTGTTGCTGAATCTATATGGCTGTTGAAATGCCGCTAGCTATTGGAGATGCAAATGGGCTTTCAGGGAGATCAAGAGCTTGACTGCTGAAGAACAGAAAACAGAAGGAAACCCCAATCAGAAAACCAATTAAAGCATAACTCGTCTGTGTAGGGGTCTCTACCAGAAGTTAATTCATACCTCTCCTGGTCAGTGTAGGTGTCTGTGTGCCTGTGTTTACCGGCATCGCCAGCAGAACCACTGCTCAAAACATCCAGTAGATATTCAAATCGTTCTGCAGATGGGAAATTTAAAGGATCTGTGACAGGTATGACTTGAGTTAGAATTAAGAAGAAGAAATTCCTCAGTATAAAGCAAAACAAAGGAAACGAAGTATGAAAACCACAATGCTAGGTGGTGAGGTAAGCAAATGGATGAAACATCATACCATCAGAAACTTTTAACCCCTCCATTGAGTAGCCAAAGTAGGGCTGATTAATTGGAGGTTTCTGTGCCAAGTGCAGCCCTGCGAGGCGCATCCTCTCAAGTTCAAATGCCTGTTCTTGCTCTTCCACAAGCTGCTTTCTCAGCAACCTAGAGGTTTCATATCCTCTTGGCACTGAAAAAGAATCATTCGTCAGACAGCATAAAAACTCAATAATCACCACTGATTTTTTATATAAATAGACCAACCAAGTGAAAAGCAAGGACAAAACTCAGCAAAAATGATATAGAATAAGAAGCATTAATAAGGAAACAAATGCCACAACTGCAAGCTATATTTAGATAGATCTAGACTGTTAAGAAAAATAAGTAACAGCTTTTCAGAAAAGAATGGGTAAATTATAACAGACTCTACGCACTTGCATGAAGCTCAGAATCCACGTTAACATAGTGGGCAGAATAGTACATTTGAGGCTCAATTCTGTCCGAGTATTTCCTGATGGAAAATAAAAATTCACATGAAAGTGAGTGAATAAGTGGAGTCACAACATTCAAACTTCAGATGATAAAATCCATAATGTCAATGAACAAAAAATGGAGCGAAAGGCATACCAACACACGATATTATAAAATATCAAGCAACCCTGAATTAACTCTGGTAAACAGTCGAAAACTGTAAGAAATAACTAAGCTGAAAAAGACTTGTCTAAGCAAACTTTCTAATGAAGATCCTAAGCTCCAATTCACAGCTCTCAAAAATTTGTTTAAGATATGCAAATCTATCAACCTATCAATCTCTATATAATCTAAAGATGGGTTCTTGACAGTGTGGACAGACAACCAATTTACCTGTCATTAAGCTTTGACTTTTCCCTGTAAGGTTTCACAAGAACGCGAGCTCCACAAACAAAATGCGGATTTCCTTTTGCCAAAATAATTTTCACCGTGTCTGCACTATCAAAGGTTACAAACCCAAACATCCGTTTCTGTTGGCAGGGAATCCTAACATCTTCAACTCTACCAAAAGTGCTACAAACAAAGCCCACAATTAGAAACCTTTTAACGCAACTTTCTACCAAGAAGAGTTTAAGATGGAATTACCTGAAGTAATTGGAGACATCCTCTTCTGTGAACGTGCTTTCAGCCGGAAATGTTAGATATATCTGTCGTGATCCACTGACAATTGGACCAGGGTCACTTTTCTCATTCCGATTGTCTATGTATTTTTCAGCATCTTCTGCCAAAATTACTGCATGCTGCCCATGAGGCCTGCAGATCATAAAAATGAACATACCTGAAAAGAGTACTTGTTACAAGATGAGCAACTCCATTGAAGGCCTAAAATTGGAGTGTACCTGTCAATTAATCGAATACTGTTTTTCAAACGAGCAAGAAGCTTTGTCAAACTATAACCAGCTTTACCGTGTCTCTGGCTCTCAGTGAGGTACCCTTCTGCCTGAAGAACTTTTCCAAATTTCTCATAATATATCATAGGCAAAGAAGCAATTGAAACAGGATTCCCTCTTCTTGATTTTAGAATCTCAACTATTTCTAATTCTAACTTCTCAAGCGACCTAGGCGAGAAAAATTGGTCCTCATTGATGGCATCATTTCCATACATCTGAGAGAAGCTCTCGGGCATGACTTGTCCATGGAAATACCTACAGCTACTTCCATGCTTACAAAACCCCTTGTTGAAATAGTGACACGTCTTAATCGGAACTTCAGGTAGGCTTGAAAATCGTCTACTTGTTCTTGCACTTAAGTTTCCCATTGCAACATCAGGATAAAGGTAATCATTTGAAAATCCTGAGACTCCAGAATTTCCAGGTGGATCCTCCGAACCCAAAAACTGAGCCTGGTTTTGGAGTTCAGCAATAGAATCCGAGCTCCGTGATGGAATGAAATCAGAACTGTGCTTGATAACTAGCTGAGGATCCCAGTAAGGTGATGAAACGCCAAAAGCTGTTGGTGATGAAAATGGCCTTGAAGAAACACGTGAGAGAGGACTAAAAACTGGGTTGTTGGGTGGTGAGATTTGAGATGGTGAGGACTTGGTAGCTAACTGTTGTAGTTCAGCTTTGGCTTTGAAAATCACTTCATGAATCAAGGGTTCCGGACCCAAAGCCAACCTAACCATTTCATGATCCCCACGATCTTGTAAAAGAAGATACCCTATAATCTTTGTAGCATTTTCTGGTTCTAGTTTCTTGATTTTGTCGAACACAAGTTTTGTATAGTCTGAAAAATCCATCAATTATGTACCCAACTGCAAATGAACACAAAAACGTTGAATAAACAGAATCACTACCCCCCAAAAGGAACTAAAAAGATGGGAAAACCAAAGAGGGAAAGGAAATAAAGCAGAATTATATCCTATCATAGAAGCATACACTATAAATGGTAAAATATGCACCTAAAGAAATGTTCATCATGAGTGACAAAGAAAATATACATAAAATAAAATATAAAAGAAGTAAAGAAAGATGATTCAAGAGCATAGAATCTAACGCTTCGCGTCAATGAAAAAATGGAGATCTACCATACCCCAATTTAAAACATCCCTATAAATATAATCAATCAAAATAGAACAGAACATCAATTACCATCAGAAGCTTCAAGAAGAGAAAAATCTGTTCCACCAAGACACACTGACACAAAAAGAAAAGAAAAGAAAAGAAATCTGGGCAAAGTCTATTGCTTTCAACCATATAAGGGAACACATTAAAGAAATGAAGTCAGAATGCAAACCCAGAAAAGCAGTAAATGATTGCCAGTATCACCATAAGACCTAAATGTACAAATTTCTCTCAAATCTGGAAAAAGGAAAATGGAAAAAACATGTTACGATAAAAATCACATTTTCACAAAAACTTCTCTTTCCTTAGAAATCAAACACAACACATTAAATCACCAACACAAAACAGAATATAGAAGAAGAAACAGAATAAACACTTACAAGTTGCAACTAAGGAAACTCTACGCAAGACGAAACAATCATCCATACCACTCAATAAACTCCCATGATACAACTTCTTAGATAAACCATAAAAGAAATCAACTTGAAATTCTAGGAGTTATAAATTTGCGGGAAAAAAGTACACTTTTTCAGTCATTTGGCAACAAACCTTCAGCAAAAATTTCAGTCTTGTTAGATATCTGGAGCAGGTGACAAAGGCCATATACAACAACATATATTAATATCAAGCAAGTATAAAGCAAAAATCTGCATAAATATAACTCTCATTCAAGCAAGCAGATGAATAGAAAATTCAACTGCAAAAAGACTGACTAAGAAATAGGAACACACACCCACCTTATCTACGTAGTCTCATACAGTGCAAACAGCAGTCAGAACTCAACGAACCAATAGAGATCAGGATCTTCTTCAAACGCCATGTTTAACTCTCTCTCTCTCTCTCTCTCTCTCTCTCTCTGTGGGAAAAAAAAAACCGACATCGTGGTTATCAAAAAACCCAATTTGAAATAAAAATACACTAAATAATCACATTTTTAAAAGAAATGTATTTTAAGTTTTTGTCAATAGCTTGTTTTTTCAAGGCAGTTTTCGTCGATAACTTACTAGACACTGACATGGTCTTCAGTGTTTATGATTTGAGAATTTTGTTTTAACTTTCCAAAACACCAGATTGAGGCTATTCCTTCTTCTTTTTTCCTGTAAAAAAGAACAGCTAAAGCATATATTTTTCGCTGAATTTTCGAAAGTGATCTTAACTGCATGGACTACGTGATTGACATCATTATCCTTTCTAGTGGAACATATCCCATCGTAATTTTTTTTATAATGGAATAAAAAAAAATAATAATTCGGAAATTCTAATATGCTAAATTTAGAAGTTCCACCACACGTCGGCAAATTGGTCCTCCTCGGATCACAACCGTTGGATCATCCTCGAGATTTGCTGACCTCTCATCTCAATGCGGTGGGATGGGGACCATTTGTAGAGGACATAGAACTTATAAGTACTGTACAAAACTTATTATTATTTGGTTTTTTAGTAATATTTTTTTAATTTCAGTAACTTTTTTAATAAGCACACAACTTGCAACTTTGTTTATATATATATATATATATAATATATACAGAATTAAGGTACGTTAATAAAAAATATTATATATCAGTTATTATTTATTTTTATATTTTATATTTATAATTTTTTTATAAAATATGTAAATATTTTTCATAGAATTTAAGATGCCGAATAGTTTTCAATCATGTATGATTGCAGGACAAGAGAAGGGCCCACTTCTATTTTCATGTTCTTGCAAATAATTTATGAATATTGAAGCATTTATTTCACAAACAAATGATCCATTTTTCTCTTTTTGAATATTTCATAAAAACCAGAGAGAGGGAGTGTACGTACCATTTGATTCCAAAAAGGTCAAAAAATGATGAGCCCACGTACATCTAACGTCAGTCATTATGGGCGCCTGTGGTAATCATTACTGTTGTTTTATTTATTTATTTATTTAATTTTTATTTGTATTTTCCATAGGGTCCAGTTTATTTAAACAAACAAAAGTAATTATATCGTGGGGGATTGATTGGTAATTGAATATTGTTAAGAAGGCAGTTGGAGACTTTTGAGCAACTTTGGGCAACAAAAAATATAGGGAGTGACCGGTTCAACTGGCTGGATTGGGCGAAATTTTACCGGTCAACCTGGGAAAAGATCTTTGTGAGAGAGAGAAGCGTGCATTCTGTTTTCATTTTAGACCAACATATTCATATTCATATATTGTCTAAGCGTTGTATAATTACTTAAAAAAAATTAATTAATTTATTTACATGTATATCAAATTTATTCATTTTTTTTAAGAAATTACGTAACATTTACGCATTCCACGATTGTAAATATCAATTTTTTTTTAAATCCAATCCATTTTTTACGACTCTTATCTCTTTTTTTTTTAGTTAAATAGTATTTTATCGTAGAGAAACACTGCAATCATAAAAAATTCATAAAATTAAATGCATAAGTTAACATATCTCTATATGATATGTTATATATACTTTACAATTTGATATATCACATTAATCCATATCAGTTTATTTTTGTAAGATATTTTTGTAGTTAAGACTATGTTTAAGTGTCAAACCCATCTCAACCCATCATTGATGAGACCCTCTAATTTTTTAACTTCATGTAAAAAGTTAAACATATCTCAACATACAATTCATACATTCAAACACATATCTCAATCTAGTCACTTTACACATTCAAATACATTTGATCAATGACATCTATAAAATATAATTATTCATAAATCAACTCAAATCATCTAAAATTACCTCGTAGCGGAGCGCAATCTAAAGCATTTCTCTATTAAATTTGAGTTTATGAGTAAAAGTTTTCCTCTTTTATACCTACAAAGTAGAGGGCATGCGCCGAAATCCCAATAAATAAAATAAATAGGTGTTAACTTTGTTAAAAACTTAGCTCCAAATTTTAGATTTTTAAAAAAATTAATTTTTAAAAAATAATTTACTAATAATAAAACAAGTGCGTCCCTTTTTGTCCAAGTCGTGCAGCATCATTCATGGTATGAGACAACTAGACAAGCATCAATGATTAGCATGCAAGTTGGCCTTTCTATTGTCTTTCAACAAGTGATCATGCACTACATGCATTATTATATACTTCAAATAAAATAAAATAAACAGCGATGCGGCGGTTTCTCACAATATCATTTTTTTATACTTATATATATATATATATACTCACATTTTCTGTCACTTTTTTCTTTTAGCCGAAAGCCAATTTTGTAGTTTTCGAAGTATGTATAAACAAAATAATTCCATAGTTAAAAAAATACATAAATTTCTATTTCTTTATTTAAAATAATCATTTTCAGTTGATAATTAGATGGAACTCTCCTAATTCTAGCTATTATATATATTTACAATTTTACTTACAAACCAATACGTGCTGATGTGTTAAGAAGTTGTTAAAAATTGTGAAAATTTTAAAATTTAAATTAAAAAATAAGATGCTGAGACTGTCACTGAATACGTACAATATTATGCGTAAAATTGTGCATAGGAATGGTTGATAGATGATGATCAAATCATCAAAGCCCCCCACATACAGAAATTAATTTGCTAAGTTTAACATGTTTTAATTATTTTGAAATTAGTAGAATTATGTTTTTTCACTTACGATCCAACCTTTAATATTTTATGTACACAATTAATGTTAGAATCCTAGCTTGCTACATGCATGCATGCATGTGAGGAGGGAGCCCCGCTTGCTGCAAAGAAAAGTTCGGCCCAAGGCACCCCTTTTGATAGAGATGCTGCCTTGACATACCTACTACATGTAAGTTTATAATGGATATGCTTCTCAGCATGCGCCCATTTCTCCAAAGCTGCCTTTTATGATTTCAAATGACAAATGGAGGAGGGATCGAGGGAGGGAGTTCTGATGTTAAACACAAGCGTCCTACAAGAACAGTCACCAAAAGTATTAAATAACCATAGCCCTTTTGCTTTCATGCCATCTCCTTCCAAATACTCAAGGACAAACAGAACAAGGTTTGGAGAGGGAGGGAGGCAGGCAAGCTATGCTTTGCCATTTCTCAGTGGGGGGACAAATGGAGAGGGATGAAGCCTTGTGCCCTTTAGTGGGTAGCCTTTCTCTCATTTCCATAAAGAAAAAAGGGCTCCATGAAATAATAATATTATTATTATTAAATTCTTCTAAAAAATCCATTAATTCCCTCTTCTAACAGTAGCAATGGTTCTTGTCCTGTCTGCTCATCATCACTTGTAATTTCTTTCTTGCACTCCACCAAAGTGAAGAGAATGTTTTAATGTAAAATAACAAGATCCCAGCATTCGAGGGGAACATCTTCTCCAAAGCCATAGCCAGCCCTTGGAGACAAGCTGACACGGCATGATTCACTAATTTATTCCCTCAGCTAAACCTTTTACAAAAGCTAACCTTACGCTTCCTTTTGGACTTTCCTTCCAACCATCTTCTCCCTAACAAGTCCTTTTGCCTCTCCTCACATCTACTAAACAAGGATGGTCATATGACTTTGCCTTTCTTGGACTTTACACCTCACTCCCGATTCTTCAGCATTTCAAAAATCCATTAGAACGCACATCTGCTATATATATAGGACCAGGCAACCAAGGACACATCAGAAGGCACCATATCAGTGTTATTAGCAAATTATACTTCTCCAATGGGTAGGCAAAGCTGTGATGCCGGTGTCATTCATTCCTCCATTGCCCTTCTGCAGGAGAGGTTTAGACAATTGCAGAGAGCAAAGGAGATGAGAGAGGCTCAGGAGCTCTTGAGGAGGCTGTTGACTGAACCAGAGCGGGTCAATCCAGCCACACATTACGATGCTACCAGGTTGCTTTTTAACTCTGAATTGATCCGTTTGCCTAGTCCACTGCCACAAGGCTCCCTCTACCTCCAACCAAACTTTCATAGCAAGCACACTGATATCCAGGTCACAGAGATTCCTTTTTTGGCAACCTCGGGTTTGACAGATTCCGTCATGGACAGAACAAATAATTTTGTTGATTCAGATGTTGACACTTCTCTTCATCTGTAAAAAATTTCACAATGTTTGATCATCGCTCAATCTCATTTTTGTTACTTTGTTGTCAATCTTTTACCTCTTCCATGGTTCTGTACGAAAGGGAATTAAATACAAACAGAAGTGTAACTATTGTCTACTGCGACTATCATGATCATCTTTATCTTCATTAGAGAGGCCATCCTCCTGTCTCCTCGGGAACGAGTCCTCATCATATTCTGTACCATCCGAGTCCTCACCACCACTCCATTTCCTCTTCACGATTTTGGGAAACAACCGAGTCACCTCTTTGGTCTCCAACATCGTGTCACCATTGTTAATCCGTTCAAATCGAACAGCACTGACCTTCCTGGCATTTCCTGCAAGTATCTGTACCAAGACAATATCACAAAAGCATTACTCTGTTAACGCAGCTAATTAAGATAAATTTTTATATGCTGCACAATTGCTGGGAGAAAGCACAAGGAAATACAAAAACTTGGAATCTCATAGAAGGTATTGCTTAGAAGGCAACCATGGCAAATATGTTTGGAATAGATTCCATTTTGAGGCAGTTGATAAAAGCATTATCTCGTTGAAAGATTCTATACATCTGCCCTGTAATAAGATTCCAATGTAACGATTCCCCAATTAATTGCAAGCTCAAAAGAATCCAAACTGTACCTCAAGTTTAAAAATTTGATGCTTTTCCTTCTGATCCTGGTTGTCAGATTTGGACTCATCATTCTCTTCTTGATTTGCTTTTTCAAGGACCACTTTTATACTCTCACCCGTCCGGGGGATATACCCAAATGCCTCACATATAAAACCCGACACTGTCTCATATTGATGACCCTGTGACACAACAGGTGCAAAGTGAACACAATGGGATTTTTTTTTTTTTTTGATAAGTGAACACAATGGGAATTTGACGAAGTGTATTGGAAATTGCATGAATACTACAGTACAGTCTCATTCATTTGATCTTTGCCTTATAATCTACATATGAATAACCAAAACGTATGAAAAGGAAGAAGATACAGTTTACAAAGAATGTAGGAAGCTGTTAATTAATAGCAATGAAAACAGGAATTCTTGTCACGAATATAGGCAACTGCAAAATATTTTAATTCAGCTCATCAGTCATGATCAGAAATATCGGTAGACTAAGCACGGCTATGGGTAGAACGTGCCTATGATCCATTTTTATTGGCATGCTGGGTGTTTGAGAAGCCTACTCGCCACAACAAGGTAAAACTAGGAATTGGTAAACCCAAAACAGAACCAAAGGTCATTATTTTCAGGCTGTACAAGATCAACCGTCGTCATGGAATACACGCATTATGAGACAAGTCTATTTCAAGACATGCTGAAATATTTATATGATTCTATACAATTTGAAAATACATATATCCTTAAATATCTTAAACAGCATGGTTATTCTAATGACCCAAAGCTCAAGCCACATCTAGGCTTATACTAGGGCAAGCCATTGTCACAAATGGAGCCCATTGGAATCATTATAAACCCCAGGAACTTCTCTTTGCCATGAAATGCTGGATCGCATTCACTATCCACCTGTAATACGGGTTAGTTATAATCATTGGCAATATGTCACATGTACAGGTCTGACATTAACAAATAAATGTCTAGATTAGATTGATCATTCAGCCATTCAGTAATTGTCCCACAGAAACCAGGACAGAAAAGGTATAACCACTGACATCTTTCTATACAGACCAAGTTTACATATCAGAAGAATTAATTGAACACAAAAATTTAAGTAATATATAGATTAGCAAATACCTCTGGCATTTTGATATTTAAGTCTTCAGAGAGTTGATCAATTGAAGTGTTTGCATCCACATCAAATATTCCCTCTGCTCGCATTACAATGTAGCCAGTTTTCTTCTGAATTTCTTCCTTTTATATTACAAACAAAATAATGAGAAGTTGAAAACAAAAATCAGTCTGTTAATGATCATATAATTATTATGTCAGCAACCAGCACAAAGCCTTAGAGGGATAAGTACATCCTACCAAGAATGTCTTCCAAAATACAAATTTCAATAATGAAGGAAATAGCGTTTACCTGTAGATGTCTGGATTTTAATAGATTGAGGAGTTATATAAAACTTATGGTCAAAAAGCCACTTTAAGATATGCAATACTCGAAACGTCTGATAAGTATAATCTAACAACTGGGCCATACTGGGTCAAATACTGCCGATCTATAGAATGATGCCAAAGCAGACAAAATCCAACAATTATTCCATGAAGTAACAGAACAGAGAAATGCTAAGCTATCATTTTCTCAAGACTGCTCAAATGTCAGAACCTCCACGGACAAAAAAAGAGTGTAAAAGTATGTCTCTTTATTTATCAACTAGAGTCAATTGGCTATAACACAAAGGAGCCACATGCCAAATATTTCTGATATTTTACGTCATATACTAGACACTGAAATATTAAAATCTTTTGATACCAGTCTTGCACCTAGATTTTTTTCTTTTATTAATCCAAAGCTTTGCAATCATATGTAATCATTTGAGAATACATTATACAAGATACACTCATCAAGAAAAAGAAATCAGGCATATTTTCCAATGTAAACTAAAAACTGCACGGACTATCAGTGAGCTTTACCTTTGAATCATTTTCGTCAAAAATTTCACCAACAATCTCCTCAACCACGTCTTCCAGGGTTACAATCTGTTTGCATCACAAACAAGAAACTAATGAATAAAGGTTATGAGTGCATTTGCAGCACAACTAATCCTGCAGACTTTAAAGCAAGATAAGATTTAAGTTAAATTTTATGATCCATAGCAATTACTTAGTGGGAAACTCTACTGTATTTTTGCCATCCTGGAAAACATTATTTTCACCTCTTGATTTGTTAAGTACTTTATGAGATCGTCAAAAGATGGTGCAAACAAGTACATTGGAGGTATACATCAGAAGCACTGAAGAGAACAATTGAAGTTAAGATGATGATGAAGACCAGAAAGAAATGTCCATGGGGCAATAGCATGTTTTGGTGTTTCACATCAGGAATTTCATATTGATTTCATATTCTAGCATCTGAGTCTGTATTGCTACCATATATTTCCTCAGTGTTCAATGTTAAATAGCAAGATTCAATATCAATTCGATGGATTCAGAGGTGAGGGTGTGTACATACTCCCACAGTTCCACCATATTCGTTAAGCACAACAGCCATGTGAACCTTCCTGATGCGAAACTCTCTAAGAAGATTCCAGACTGACATTGAATCTGCAAAATCAATAATATGACTTGATTCATTGGAAACTTTATAGCTTAGACATACAAACACGTATGTTATGACAATCTGCCTATCAAAAAGAGAAAAAGCAAAAGAAAACGTGTCCATGCCAATATATTGAACTTCTGAAAGATGGTAAATAGACACCAGCAGTTTAAGCCACAAGCAGGGTTGAGAAACTTGTATTGTAACTTCCATAAAAACTATGAACATTCGAGTGAAAGCAAATAATAAATGAAAATGATAGTCACACAGATTCACACTCCTCGATAGTCAACTAATCATAAATTCATAATACTCATGAAACTATTTGATCCATGGAACAGGATGTTCAACAGTTTGATCCATCAAACCAAATAGTTCATGCACAACATAAAAAAATGGCAACTTAAGTGATGTACTATTTGGTTGTTCCCAGAAATGCCTTATTAAAGAATATGACAATACTTTGGCTGTTGAATATGCCTTCTAGCTGACTCTAAGTTGTGTTTCTTTCTTTGGATTTTAATATTTTTTCCAATTAGGGGATTAGTTGAGTCGGACTCACTTTTGAAATAAAAATCCAAAGGGGTGGGGGGTACCATCCTATTAGACAGAAGATCAACAATAGTGGGAAAATACCTACAATCATTTAAGCAAGAAAAATAAACTTCCAGATTGTGTTGAATAGACTTGGGGTAAGATAATATGTTCTGCCCTAGTACTCTATCCATATCTTCTGTTCTCTTGCTCTACTAGGCATAAAGAGACACTAATCTAACACGCAAATTACTCCCACCACAAATTGGAGTAAAAATTAATGATTACCAGGCACAAAGTATGCAGGTTTGTGAGCCATATCTCCAACAGTAGTACTTTCTAGCAGCTCACCCTTCAAAATCAAACATATTATAATTCTGCACACTATAGATTGTGGCATACAATCAATAAAGAAATCAATTGAACTCAAAAGCAGGAGAAACAAGAGTAGAAACTGGAAAACCTTCTGAACATAATCCAGCAGATCCATTGCATATGCAATTCCCACTATATTATCAACACGCTGCTCAAAAACAGGCACCCTGGAAACACAGAAATATTATTTTCCTATTGCAGATTTTAAAAATAAAAAAGAAAAGAAAAAAGATCTTGGTACATCCGCAAGGTGTCTATGTAATGTCTATGAACCTTGAATATTGATGGGTCACCCACAAATTATGAAAATCTACAAGCGTAGCACTGTCATCAATTGCAACTACATCTACAAGAGGCGTCATCACTTCTCTAACATGGGTATCTTTAATCTCCAACACATTTTCAATCATATCCTGACAAGAAATTCAGAATAAGAACATATTAATCAGAAAACAAAGGAAGAAAGCTGCAAAAATTGAAAACGACCTTTTTTTTTTGCCGAGTAGAAGGCACATCATTATGTGAGTTCAGAAAGCAAAACATCTGTGGCATAGCACGTGCACTTCAAGCACAATACTCTTCCAAATGAGATTTTTCAGAATGTCAAAATGTAAATTTTATCATAGGGTGTAAAGTGGGCATGCGAGCATATGTTGCCCACACTTCTCCTGTCACTTTGAGAAGTGTGGGCAACAAAAACCATACAAATTAAGTTCCTAAATGCCTTCGAGATAGATTCTCATTTATCTACACAAATTACAAGGTAGGAATGAAATACTTGGTGACAGATGCATTACATTGCTCAATTTTCTTCACTCTAATCATTCGGAAACCGCAACATGTAATTCTTATATTATCAAAACAAAGAATACTACAAGCACAATACACTCCACATTAGCCCACTCTATTACCTGTTCTTCCTCCTCTATTGCCCCACTCAACTCTGCCCCTCGCAACATCAGTTTCAACTCCTCTTCAGTTACATATGGTTCGCTGATACAATAAAAGTTGACAAACATTAACCATTTCATTCACAATAAAAGGAACCATTTCCTTCATGTTGAAGGTCCATTGTACATTAACAATACCAATCTTTTTTGGGGGGATGGAAGGTGGGGAGAGGAAGAATAACAATGAAGTACCCCAAGAGATAAACCTTTTTAATAAATAAAGCATCACAAAAAACGATGACCGATAGCACTAAAGATTATTTTACTTGTTTTTCTTTTACAAGGATATTGTTATTTTACTTATTTACATTGTTATTAACTTATTACCAGGAAAGAAAATGAAGAAAAAATGTAAACTTTGTCTCGTTGGAACAAACGAACACTCAAAACTGAGTTCTATTGTGCCAACTTAAAAACTAAACAACCACTAATACTTTAGATGACAAAAAAATCTTTCAACCTCTCTTAGATCACAACTATCCTCATTATGATCCTGCATTCTGTTATTCTCCATAATACATGGTACCTTGAATGGCTCATGATCAAATTATACAGAAAAATAACGAACATTTCAAAAGTAATATATGATTGCCAAGCCACACCAGCAAAACACAAAATGAGTACTTCTCCTCATCTTATATTTAAGATGCTCTTTTATTTTTTGTATACTTGTTCAACCACATTGAAACAATATATATATATATATATATATTCCATGAAAAATACTTAGAAAACCTAAGGAAAATTTTTAAATGATTTGAGAGGTATAATACAATATGACTAGGAAGTTGCCAAGGGCCTGAGAGATCAAGATGTAGTTAAGTTGATAAAGCACACCTTCTTCCTTTTAAACCAAGGATTTTTAGCATCCCCATAGATAAATATGTAACAACTCTCCCCACAGGATACAATACCAAGGAAAGCCACGCCACTGGTCTGACCTAGAAGCATTGCAGATAAAATCTGGTCACGTATAACAGATGAACAGCTAAAACATATTTATAAACATATTTTAGTTTGAAAAAAAAAATAAAGTCCATCCAAACTTACCACAAACCTAGCAACCTCAGTGGCATTATGAACAGCTATACTTTTTGGAGTGATCTCGGTGAGGAGCAAAATGGCTACCTAGTATCATTAAGGGAAAAAAACCATTCAATACCCGATCTGTAAGAAACACATGATGAAACAAATATAAATTTCCTCATCTTCGTTTATACTTTGACCTGCTAGGATGTTGTTAGGGAAAGGAAAACAAAAGACGATTTAACAATGTTAGCTTTCAAAAATGCCTTTCTACCTAATTTCTAAACAAGATTCCACATGCAATATTGAAACAAAAGTTCCCAATTTTTTCTATTTATTAAAATGTAAATAAGTAACGTTTAAAAAGAGTCACAGTTGAACAAAAGGCAAGGCTGAGAATGGATAAAGGGGGCAAACTTGAAAAATATAAGTGGCAGAAGACAAAAGTTCAAGAAAATCAATTGCTATTGCCTAATAAAACACTAATAGGAACATCGACTAAATTCTTTTTTCATAGGTAAAAGAAAATTTTATTGATATTAAAGAATAGGCAAAGCCCAAGTACACAGAATGTATACAAGAGGGAGAATCAACTAAATTCTTCTTCTTCCGCTTCTCTGCTTCTCTCTATCTCCAGAATTTTTTTGATTGGTAAATAAAATTTTATTGATCATAAGGATAGGCAAAAGCCCAAGCACACGGGTCATACACAAGAGCAATGCCTAGTAGTGGTGTTCTAGTGATACAAGTAATTCATGAATGCTGATTTTAATCGACAAATGGAACAAGGTATTAAAAAGGAAAGTTCTAAGTTCTCTCTCCAAAATTGAGTTCTCACCTCTCCAAATGCTTTTATTATTGCTAAGTTGGCAAGTCTATAGAACAGCAGGTATTGATATAGTCAGGAGGAAAAGGCGAACTTTAAAAACCTAGGGCTTGGATTTAGATGATATTGTATTATTCAGTCTTTGGCACTAATTCTATGCTCCAAGTCTAGGTCTTCAAGCCATTTACTACAACTCAAACTCTTAACCTTCCTACTACATATGTCCTATTGATCAAACAAGGGGATATTGGGACATACGGTCATTACTCCAGTTGCTGCACTAACACCAGCTTCACCGAATATTGCTGTTGCGGCTTTTGTGACTAAAGCAGTTGCTCCAATATTGACAACTCTGATTAAATATATAGAATCCAAAAAAATAAAAGACAGATAAATTCAAGCCAATAAAATCTAAACACTGAGAAACATGGAAAGGTCAGTACGTTGTGCCAATAAGTATAGTAGTTAGGAACCGGGTGACATCACTGCGAAGCTTTCTGAAGACGCCGTTCTCAGGCTCCTTTTCAGCCAACTCACGCACCTAATACAGATTGATATTCAAATGAGCTTGAAGATTATAATAGACCCCATCATTTACTGGAAAATGAAAAGAGAATATCAATCTATATACAACTACAAGTACCCATGAATTTTTTTAGACAGATATATAACCACATGGTCTGAGAATCTAAATTAACTTTAACTGGATATACAAGTTCAAAGACTAGGGAGCTTCAAGATCAAAGAATCTTCTATTTTAGAACCATATGAAATAAGCAGTTTTAAGCTATGAAGTTGTAGAGCCACATTGCAAAACAAATTTAAAAGTCAACACGCACATCTCACAATACAACCTGCCAACAAGGATCATAATCCAAGTTGGTCACCCCCACACCAACTGCATATCAAACAAGACAGAGAGCAACTAGCATAATACACAATAAAATGAACACTACATTAAGGCTTTGCCTTGCTATCGATGTAATATTCCTAAGATTAAGACTATGTTTGTTATCTTCAAAAAGAGGGGAACGCAAAAATTGCATGAACTAACGCGACCCTTATGAACTCTAAACTTAATTCTAAGATATGGGGAAATGCGTCAATTGTGACAATAAATATTAGCAATCATGACACAAAGTCTTACTCCAATATCAGGGAATAGACCATGTACCTTCCATGGCCAAAGCGTAGTAATCGAAGTCTCTGCCATTGAGAAGAATGCTGAGAGACCCAAAAGCGCTGCCAAAACCAGACCTTGCTCTTTCAAAACCCGAAGAACCTGTAAAGTCTTTGGCCACGCATTCCTCAACAACAAAATGTTCTGCCCAATTACACCATAACCAGCATTCACCGCACCTTCCATCGCAAAGACTCTCCTACACCCAAACACCAAAACTACACAACCCATTGCCGCCAAAACAATCCCGCGCGTCACTAACTTTCTGACTAAGTCTAAATTCACAACTGAAACCCCATCTTTAGCACACGAACTCTCACTATCTGCACCTACAAATTTCGAACCAGCACTACGTAAAACCAAGTTTTTTTCTTGATATCTAGTACTGAAATAGCTCCTATAACCACAAGGACCAATGCAATTCAATGGTAATCGCAATGGGTGCAGCTTATTTTTCTCCAAAATTTTCATCGGCATTCTCATTTGCCGATCGAAGTAAGGCACCAAACATAACGATTTCGGGCCGGAAATGAACCTCGGCGCATTGAAAATCGAAGCTTCAAGCGCCATAAAAACCAAAAATTCAACACCCAAAAACAAGTGAATATCGTGGGATAATAAAAGTAAATAAGGACATTCCACCAACTATATCGACTATAGTATAAAACAAATCACCAAAAACTAAAGGCAAAATCGTTATGGTAGGGTTTTAGTGGGAAATTGAGAGAGAAAAGGGAGGTGGGAGATGGGGCGTCGCGGTTGAAGAGAAACCCTACAGAGGGTTGTGGACCTGTGGTGACATTGAGATTTGTCAGTAACATGTTAGTTGTTGGCGGGCGCTTTGGTCTTCTTTTCTTTTACTATTCCTTTTCTTTTCTTTTCTTTTCTTTTTCCTTTCTACTTTTGCCAGTTTCGGTCAGCGCAGCACTGCAGCCTGCAGCGGAACTTCGCAAGGGTATGCTTGATTTTTCCAGCTAACGACGGTCATACCGCTGACGCGTCGGTCAATAATTTTATTTAATTTGGGAGTCCTAAAATACATTAGTAAACTATATCATCCTTTTGTGTTTTTTTTAATCGATTTATTTTAAATAATTTTATTTGTAAATCACTTAAAATATAATATATGACTAATATTGAGGGGTTGGAATAAAGACTGAAATGACTATTGGAAAATATATGACTAATTTTATTTGTGAAGTGTGGATGAATAGTAGAAGGTTGTATAGCAAAACCCTAACTTTCATTGGAAAATAAGAAACCTTATTGGAATTCTTTATTACAGTTTATTCGGATATTCGGTTATGAAAGCGTGATCTCTTGACTCTTGAGGTAGTTCTAATGATCATCTAAGATTGTTGGGGGTGACCAGGCTTTACAGTTTATAGATTGGCCTAGCATGGTGGACAATCTAACAGATAATCTTGAATAATACATTTTCTTCTTTCTATTTCATAATTATTTTAGGGGGTATTTTATTTTAAGTAATCGTTTCCAATTAGAGGAGCGGGTAGAATATCCAATAAATAATCAATAACAATTAGAGAAAAGCTTCTAGACGGTCAAATGAAAATCTCATTAAACACTAGCCAATAAAATTCGCCACATAGGATGTGCAACAAACCAAAATTTACACCAACATGCAGTAGATTACTTCATTTTATTTTTGATCTCTTCCCCCTCTTCTCTCTCTCTCTCTCTCTCCACCCCCCGTCACCTACAAGCCCTCTCTCTCTCTATATATATATTGACTTCCTTGAAGTTGCGTCTTTGTAAAGCTTTTCACTAGTCTTCAAAGCCCCAAATTCTTTCGGTATACTCGATTTTGCCTTATTTGATCTCTTGCTTGACAATTTTCAATTAAGTCGGCCATTTTAGGTTATCTTGCTCCCTACACAACATGTAGTAGTATACCAGCATTAATTAATTAGTTTACTGGGTTGTGTGCCTGTGTGTTTTTTTTTTTTTTTAGGGGATGGGGGAAGGAGAGGGAGGAGGGGGAAGAGATAAAAAATAAAATAAAATAAAATAAAATAATCTACTACATGTGGGTGTAAGTTTTGGTTTGCTACACATCCTACGTGGCAAATTTTTATTGACTGGTGTTAAAATAGAGTTTTCACCCGACCCGTTGGGAGCTTTTTCCCTTACAATACACTTCACATGTGAAACATAAAAATAAAAATGGATGTGGGACCTCACCCATTCTCACAATTTTTGAACAGTCATCAAAGAGAGGGCCGAAAGTCTTGAACAATCCAATTTGGGGGTTGGAGATTGTGCATAGTTGTATACTAGTTCATTTCCGTTATTAGAAAAATCAACTTATGGAAAGACTTGCTTCCTCTTCCATACAATCGATCATTGGTAAAACAAAGCAATAACATAGACAAATGTGTAGCTTTAGGCAGCCCTGGTCAACAGTGGTTAAAAACACTCGTTCTTGATTGTATTTAGAGGTGGTGAAATGAGGTGAGTAAGAGATCAGAAATCTAAAGATGTTGAATCCATCAATGATGAATGTGTGGCATTCAAAGTTGTAGATGTTGGGCATTACCTAAATCTCACACGCCAATTGATTTGTAATGATTTTTCTTAATATCAAGACATCGAGGATTGGATAGTTGTACAAGGAGGTGCATATGAGTGATCGATCACCCCCAAGAGCAGTAAGACTAGGTTGAAGTCAAGTTGGAGGAGAAAAAACCGAAGAATAATTTGAAAAAAGAAAACTTCTGACCATAAGGGGACGGGAAAGAAAGGAAAGGACTAAGGGAAGATCACGATTTGACCATATATGCATGTATTGTAAATTGATGGTTTTTCCAGTTTTGGTTTATGGATAGAAAGTTCTTTAAAAATATGAATGGCATGTTCAGTGAAACGTAAATGTTCTCTCTAAGAATGAACCCTCTCTTACAAACATTCGTAAGGTTCCAAGCCCAAGTAGCAAGGAGAAGAAAAAATGTGTATGAATGGGCTGCTCTCTATAACATAATCAGACACTCGGCCATGTTAGAACTGTTGTACTTTGGAGGGAAAGCACGTAAGAGTACCCTTTATAAAGGAGGCCAAATTCCCTAATAAAAGAAAGGATTTAATAAATAACTACCATTTGCCATTTGGACAATGTTTTGGGATCAAAAGAAACTTGTGGGAAAAGGTTCAACAGTTCGATGTGCTTCTTTAGCGGTCACCCCTCTCTCTGCAAGGCAAATCTTGACGATGAAAATCTTCAGGAGAGATATAGATTTGCTCTAGGAAGCAATCCAGTACCTTAGAAGAAAAGAAAGAATAAGAATACACGAGAACGATTAAGATAAAAAGAAAGAAACTATTGAAGATTATCGAGAAATATTTGGCCAAAACGCTGCACTGATCAATTTTTTATGATACTAAAGTCTAACGCAACACAAAAGGAACTGTAATCACCAAGACATTATGATCAAATTAGCCTATTTTCTCATTGAGCGTAACATGTATGCATTTGGTTGTATAGGATCTCAAAATGGAACCTCATAAATATTGTGATCCCAAGATAAACAAATTTGAGCTAAAACAACAAATTTTAGATCGTAAGACCTAAATATGCAGCTGCTATCTAGGAAGCATTTCAGCAGCCAATAAAAATTAATTTTACTAGAAAAATTGGAAGAGAGATTGATTCTGCAATTCGTAGCTGAATCCAAGTTTTTCTATTTGCATAAGAGTATAGAATGCAAATATCCTTGTTACTTCTATCTTAAATGCATAGCGCTTCTAGAATATTTTTGCAATTATATAACCGAATCATGTCTATTCACTGCCACTGGTAATGAAAACTAACAGTAACAATGATGATCAAACTAGGAAAGATATTGCGACTATGGTTTTAGAAATGTATGAAATTTACCTGAGATGTAGTATTGTTTCTTCAGAGCTTGACCTCCACATCAACACCAGCAGGAAGATCAAGTTGCATCAGAGAATCAATTGTTTGTGCAGTTGGGTAAAGAATATCAATGAGGCGCTGGTGAGTCCGGATCTCAAAATGGAACCTGGCATCCTTGTGCACATGTGGTGATTTGAGAACACAAAAGATTCTCTTCTTGGTTGGTAATGGAACAGGACCCATGGTTTTTGCATTGGTAGTCCTTGCAGCGTCCATTATCTGCTTGCAGGAGTCCTCTATTAATGGCACCCAGTATGATCTAAGTTTAATTCTAATTTTCTGCTTTGGTGCCATCTGCAAAACAAAATCTCGTTTGTAGAGATAGTCAAGATTCTGCTTGAAACACACACAATATAGATTATTAGATACATACAGACATAGTTCAAAAGAAAAAAGATTTAATTTGATCAGTCACATCGAAGACAGTTTCTAGTCAGCACTATTGTTTCATTGCTGTAGGCCTTGTAATTGGTCTTCAACAACTTAAAGATAGACTGGTGATAGTGAACGGCATGAATTAAATCAGCAAAGAAGCAAGGAAAAGAATCTCTCTTTCCCACTTGCCACCTGGCATGGCGCTGAATGATAACTAGTTAGTAACAGTTTTTTTATAGATAAGTAACGGTTTTGTAAGAGAATGGGAGCGGATTGTCAAGATTCAAAGAAATTAGTTCTGACCTCAATCAGAATCTACAAGAACATTTTCAGATTAATAAAAAAAGAAAATGGAAAATGAACTTCACTCAACTAACGATCCACTTAAGTTTAAATTATAATACTGTAACCGACCTACTAGCAACCAATTCCTTGTCCCTCAAACTGATCAGCCACATATTCAACACATTTGAAAAAAGAAAAGAATATTTGCAGTACCATGAAACAAATTTCTTCTTCTGTTTCTTCACAGATTTCTTTAGCAATGAAAGTTATTCTCATGGAATTACATCCAGTTGCACTCAGTATCACACAGCGATTTCAAAGAGTTTTTCATCCCAACACACATCGACCCGGCCAATCAACCTTATTTTCTAAGGTAAACTTTCTTGTTTTCTTGGGTTAAAAAATATAAATATATGCACGTTGAAATTTCCACAATTTTATCTTGTCCCCCCCCCCCCCCCCCCCCCCCCCACCACAACGGAAACCAACCAAACATTAGTACGAAATATACCTTGTCTGAATCTGCACCGATACTGAGCGAAGACGTGCTGGGAGTCTCGGAACCTCCAACCTTAAACAACGATAATTAATATTAAATTCAAAGCCATATATCAAAACAATTAAGATCCTCTCTGCCTTTTGCTTTCACAGCCAACATAGCAACTGCTTTCACGATCATTTTTTAATTACCAGAAAAGCAAGTTGAAAACCTACTAATCCAAATAGCTTTACGAAAAGGAAAAGTAATTTATTTTACCCACATTTTCTCAGGAACCAAACAGAGTACAAGCAAAAAAAAAACCATGAGGGCAAGAGATGCAAACCTCAAAGCTTGTAGACTCAGAACCATCTAGGATTTCTGGAGGTGGGTCTAGGGCTTCTGGGGACTCCAGAACTTCAGGAGCAGCATAAACCCTAGTCGATGAAAGTGAGGGTTTAAAGGCTTGAAGCTTTAAGGTTTTAGCAGCGTAGAAAGGAACATAGGAGAGGGCTAGCTTCGAATTAAATGGAGAAGAATTTGAAAGTGGGATGGACGGAACTAGGGATGCAGAGAATGAAGAAATTGCCATTGAAGAAAGCTCTATGTTTGCTGTGGCAGTGTGATGGGTGAGAGTCTCCCTCCGCTATGCTTGCGATGCCAAAAGCCGAGTGATAGAATTATCCAAATTTTTTCATTTTCTATTTCACTATTTTTTTTTTTCCTTTGCTGATTAAATGACTATCTTAGCCCAAAGCCCAAACCCAAGTCTCTTCAATCTGGGCTTTAATGGTGTCCAAAACTACATCCTTTACAGTTTAAAATATAACATAAGATTATTGAAAATTATTTATTATATTTTATTTTACTTGTGAACTTATCATCTAATCTCATATTATGAGATGATAAGAAAATAAATAATGAATAAATTTTTTCATAAATATAAATATGTTTTCAAAATTTTTTTAAATAAATAAGAGAATTCTTAATAGAATGATATAAATATAGAATTTTTATAGGTTTTTAGAACAAGTTGTTTATTGAGAAAACATTACTATGTTTTCAACTATGAATTGTGGAGATATGGAGTACGAGAGGGGATATCAAACTTGGATGAATCCTTAGATCTTATAGCCGGCAAGAATTGCAGGATGGCTGGACTCTAAAAGAGCATTTTGTTTAATACAATATGCGAGATTTTTTTTTTTTTTTTTTATACATTTGGGAGAGGGTGGTTTCGAACTCTTGATCTTTATTTTGGAGGCTAGGGATTATGCCAATCAGGTCACGTGCCTTTAGCAACATGCGAGAATCTTAAATGGCAAGAAGATATGGAGTAAAATAGCATTTAGTTTGAATTTGTCTAACAAAGTATGTGAGGATGAAATAAAGTTGGAGCTTAACTAATTATAATATCCTGTAATGATTGAGTTTTGAAATAGATACTTACAAAATAAGAAGGATAAGTGGACACGAAAATTTTGTCAAATCCAAATATGCATGTCATTCTTTAGCAAAGGAATTAACTGAATTTTTGCAGGCTTCAAAGTATATGGAGTTTTCCATCTTGGATTGGATTAATCTTCAATTTTTATTTTTATTTTTTGAAAAGGGATTAATCTTCAATTAATGCCTCTTAAAAATGAACACTACATGCAGAAATCAATCTCATGATGAGCCTATGGCTATTGGACAGTTACCCAAGAGCCCAGTCTCAGTCATATACAAGTCCTGAATTAATCCAGTTCAAGTTTCAGTTCAGTGTCGGAAAGATCATGACTTGTATAAAGAACAAAACATATGTAGTTTGGGGAGAGAGAGAGAGAGAGAGAGAGAGGAAGCAGGCAGCGTCATGATCAGCGAGAAGACTTTTGGACGTGTTATTCATTTATAAAGCTGCATGCACATGCCCTGTTTATACCTCGGAACAGAAAAAAATGATTAGGGTATGGGACATTCGAATGGAACATCGAAGATAGCTCTCTATTAATTCATATATGTTACAATCGTTTTAGGTAAGGTTTGGATAGCAACAAATATATATTACATAATATTACGTCAAGTTACGTAATCTCTCTGTAACAATTGTCTAAAATTTTCAACTCTTTAGGCGGATTACCCGAGTTTAACTGCAGCGAAGATATTCATGTACTTGCTAATCAAATCAGTAGGAAAGTGGGCATGACCTCAACTCAACTTTCGGGTGAACTGTCCGAGAAACACTCTACAAGTCTTTACCCAATAGTAAGCCAACTCTCAACGCTCATCATGGAATCGTGGAAAGACGGTACTGTTTCTATATATATACAAAGTACAGACACATTTTTTGAAAAATCCGAGGGGCTTTTTGTTTTTGTCAGTTTCACCGTCTAAAGAAGCTTAACCGCTCTTTTCAGTCCCTAGTTCTCTTCTCTATCTTTAATTAACCACTCACCTTGATCATGATCTGCATGCATGATCATAAGGAACTCTCTCTCGTTTTAAGTGATAAAACCAAGTTTAATTGGATGCAGTCTCTTTGAATTCTCTCTAGTTTAAACTTCCCGTACGAGCACCATCTTTGTACTTTTAGTTGTTTTTTCCTCCTAACAATAACTGCAACACGACTTTTATATATAGTTTTTACGTACATACGCTAGTATGATATATGTTTGCTTTTTTTGATGATCTGCGAGTTGGAGTCTCGCAAGGATTGCAAGAGACACAACACCACGCTCCCGCATTTATTACTCTCACCACTTTCACACCCCTCCATGCCAGCTCCTAAGCTTCTAATTAACCCTCAAAATGAGAAATCCTGCACTTTGTTAGGAGTTCTTTTGGGTAGCAAAGCACTTTAAGCACTTTGGAATTATCAGAGATATCCAGAGAGATTAATATATACACTAGAGCCGATCACTGAAAATCTCATGGGTTTGTACTCTGTTTTCAGAGCAATTTTTCTTGTGGTTTTCTTGGTTGGTATTCAAGAGATCAGCTCTGTGGATAGGGACGTGTATGGAAAGAACCATATTAGTTGGGATGATCTGAAGGTCGATGAGAATAAGGTGGCCGCAGGATTGATCGTCGGAGATGAACAAAGGCAGGTTATTGTGGTTGACAAGAATGGTAGGGGAGATTCTCTGACGGTTCAGGAAGCGGTTGACATGGTTCCAGAGAACAAAACACAGCGAGTTAAAATATATATTCACCCAGGAATATACAGGTAATTAAAATACATGATTGTTTTAGCAGTTTTAGATACAGTTTTAGCGGTTGACATGGATTGCTCTCTCTCTCTCTCTCTCTCATGGTTTTGAGTCATATTCTATAGATATATGCTATAATGAACTTCATACATATACTTATCACTTAATGGGAATCGAAACATTTTATGTAGAGTTTTATCTTTCCGCAGAGAGAAGGTCTTTGTGCCAAGTTCCAAGCCATATATTTCATTGATTGGGAACCGGAAACGACCGTCTGATACCATAATTACTTGGAACAATAAAGCATCGGATGAAGATCACAACGGAGTTCAACTTGGAACCTATGGATCAGCTTCTGTAGCCATAGAGGCTGATTACTTTTGTGCAACTGGAATCACTTTTGAGGTGACAACCAATTTTCTTTTAACACAGAGTCACAAAACAGAATATTGACAAACAAAAATTGCATGATTTAGTACTATTTACAGCATTAATTTAATCATTATTTAACCTCATGGGTGACCGCAGAACACAGTAGTTGCAGTGCCTGGAGGATACGGAATGCAAGCAGTAGCACTTAGAATAGCAGGTGACAAAGCAGTGTTCTATAGAGTCGGGATTCTGGGGACGCAGGACACACTGTTGGATGACACTGGATCACACTACTTCTACCAGTGTCACATTCAAGGAAGTGTTGACTTCATCTTTGGAAGATCAAGATCACTCTATGAGGTAAAATGCCAAGCATCATTATTTTGTGAAGACGAACCCATATTTAAGCTGTACAGCTAAACCAATCCAGAAAAAAGTTCGATACATTTCTAGCTAAGTCTTGGATGTTTTCTGTATGATTCTAAGAGTTGAAATGGGTGTTTGAAACAGGACTGTGTCATTCAGTCGACCGCTAAGAATTGGGGAGCAATTGCAGCTCATCACAGGGATTTACCATATGAAGATACAGGGTTCTCTTTTGTAAACTGCACCATCACTGGGACTGGCAGTATCCTTTTGGGAAGAGCTTGGGGAGACTATTCAAGAGTAGTATTCTCACACTGTATTATGGATGACATAATTATTCCCTCAGGATGGAGTGACTGGGGGCACCCGTCCAGGCAGAGGTATAACCTAAGCGACTAGATAATTATCTTTGTAGTATATATAACACTTTTCCCAAGATCTAACTGAGAAACTGAACATTTTGCTCATGCAGGACTGTGGTGTTCGGGGAATACCAGTGCAGGGGCAGAGGAGCAGATAAGAGACGCCGTGTGCCATGGTCGAAGTCTTTCAGTTATGAGGAAGTTAGACCTTTCCTGGACAAGAAATTCATAAACGGAGAACAATGGCTTAGACTTTAGTGCTTCTCTCCTATAGCTTTCATTGATTTTTCACTTCTTTAATCATCTCTTCATCCTCCTGTACCAAGGATTCTACATGTCCTAGAGGCCAAAACAGCGCAAGGTACAGTAGTTTTGAGTTCTCTCTTCTTTTTCCTTTTCTTTTTCCATCTTAAGGGTAGAACAAAGGGAATAATCAAGATGGTGTAAGCTAAAACTGTATGTAATCACATTGTATTGAGATGTGATAGAACATGCATTCTTTATTTTAATGCACTAATTCCTTGATGTTACTATAAGATCACGGCAATCGATACTGATCTCATGGTTATATGTCGTGTGTTTGTATGTGGGTGTGAGATAGTAAATGAAGAAAAGAGAGCAGAGAAAATATAAAAGTTTCCAGCACAATCCAGAATAAGACAAGAAAAAAGTGATTTTGACTTTATATAAGAGTACAAATTTGGGGTACACGATACAAGAAGTGAATCAATCGGACTCCTTTCTAGTGCTTCTAAGCAGGGATTTTAAATTCTAATACGCTCCGAATCCAATAACCATCATTAAATTCTAAACCTCAAACCTAATGCAATCTGCTTCTCCTATACCCGTATAACTATTCACAAGCATCCAAACAACCGATCCAAGCATTCAAAACTAACCAAATGTACTACCGCCATCATAAATTAAGGCATATAAAACTCCTATTGAACATCTTGTCCTGCCAGTTCCATGAGTTCTGCTTTATAATTCTGCCCAGAATCGAAATTCTGAGTGTCATCGCCACTCTCACCATCATTGTCATGTTTGTCATTGTCATCGTCTTCATCACCTTGGACATCATCCACATTATTACAACTGCCCTTCGTGTCAACACCATCAAACCTATTTCCCTTGTCATTTAATGGTGGTGACTTATCAATGACCCTTTCCATATCTTCAGGAAGGCCATCAGAACCGGCGACTGCAGGTAAGTCGAGCTTTTCGTCTACAACAATATTAAATCTAGTACTGCTATCAGCACATGACATAGAAATACCAGATTTGATGTCCTTGGCAATGTTTGAGGATGGGGAAAGCTTAGAGTCCAAGCCAATAGTTGCAGATAGGGCTGAGAGTATATCCGGCTTTCCTTGTATATCAACCCACCGATCCCCCATCCAATCTTTGGATTTTCTTAGATCCTTTTTTTGTACGTTCAATAGTATGCTCTCACCTAACCAACATATAAACTATATTACAAAGTGAAGGGGAAAGTAGCAAAAACTAAATTAACATGCGTCTCAAAAAAAATAGTTTGATAAGTACTAAATAAACATGAAGCTTGATAAGCATACCGGGAAAGTAAATTTGCATAGTACTATCACCAGAGTCATCCAATCCAGTCACAACTCCTTCCCACCAGCCATCACTCCACCATGCATCAACTGCAGTCCCAACCTCAATTGCAAGGCCTACTTGTTCCTCATTAGGAGGGGCTGGCCTAATTGCAGGGCGACCCAGATGCCTCATGCCAAGTTTATCAGGCATCGCCATTTTAAAAGTTGGGATCCATTCCTACAAAGTGGAGAACATGTTCTTTTCAAGATAGCAATTCTGGATTCAAAAGAAAATTAGGAGATGCACGTGACATATCATAGAACTATAGGAGAGGTAATCAAGTTATGTTAGAGCAACTCATGATTGGTCGATCATATTTTCTTTAAGGTAATGGAACTACAGATATGAGAATATATTTGAAATTGCAATGAAGGGCTAATTAAAACTGTAACTAAAAAATGTGTGGTAGTACTCTGCAAAAGCTATGACTTCAAATTACTTCAATTATCAAATTATACCATTGGTGCAAATAATCTATTTAGAGCTTCAACCATATGGAAAACATCATAGAGAGTGATCAAATGCTTGCACACACCTCAAGATTTCCATATCCATCTTCATCCTGCACATCATCATATTGAACTTTCATCTGTTTTCGTGATACCTGCAAGACTGTACACCTGAACCAGCAGCCTCGAATGCCACTATCGTGGCAGAGCAACTCTATTTTTTCATCAACCTTAAATAGTGGAGTATGCCAAAGGTGACACCCAACATGCTTTAGGGAAAGCAATCTCCTGCTGCCTGACAAACTATAGTCTAAGTTCTCGTAAGGTTCATATGTTATAGTCTGGTGAATTCTAACAGAATTTCTGACCCCTGAATGATCTGCAGCAAAACTTCGACATGCCCTACCACTTCTTGTCCTTTTAGCTCCCACCTTTACATTCTCACCTGAACTCAACTGTTCAGCTTCTTCCCCAGTCAGGCTAAGGCATATAGACTCAGGCCTTGAGAAGGGATTGGGAACCAAACAAGAGAGAATTGGCTGATCAAAGTAGCCACGCAATTTGCTGAGGTCAAAAGGCTTCACTCTGTTGTTTCTGAGCTGCCGATAACACAGATGTATTCTGGCGCATTGAGGATGAGGAAAAGAAGAGATGCATTTTTCATAATGTTCACGAGTTAAGACTGTGGCAGGACCATCGACACACTCTGCACTAATGACCTGTACATATGGAGTCATGAAAACTTCTTTTGGGTGAGGATTTCGTATGGGAATTATGCCCTCGACTTCCTGAGTGTAGTGAAACCACCTTACTTTCACCTTTTTCTGACCCCTCTTGTCTTCATACATATCTTCCAGATAAGCAAGATAGTGATTTTCCCCCTTAGCCATGACAAAGACGAAGGATTGAATCTGGATGCCAGAAAAGATGAGAAACTGTTAAGAGGGGAAAAGAAGAGTGCCAATAAGAATGAAGAACAAGAGTAGCATGCAAGTGACTTCATTCTATGGGAGAGAGGAGCATATTTCCTACTATGAAGCATTTGAGGAGAGAGATATATCAACAGGAGACTAGAATCACTACTCCAGGATAATGACTTCAAATAAATTTTTATTATATTGCAGTGCGTTCTTGATCTATTTTTATTCTGACTTAATCTGAGAAGTGAACATCCTTAACACCTCATGCTCTTAATATTTCATTCGACCCATATCTTGTGTTCCCTTTTTAATTTGATGGAAGATGCTTACAGCTATTGTAGTCCCATTTCTGCAAAATGATGGGTAATGCTTGAGCTGTTTACCACATTTCCATGCAACACCTGACCAGACAATATCTGGATGATGTCCCTTGAAAATCGCAATATGGCCCTGATACACAGGTTTCAGGTTAACATCAAAAGTATTTATTAACAACAACATACATTCATAACAGTGAAAAAAATATACTGTATCATCTGCTGCTTGAGTCTGTGGAGCACCCATTCCATCCATTGCGGAGTTGGGAGACCCTAAAGGTTGTATTGGATCAAATTTTGGTAATTCTGTCATTGAAAATGGTATAGAAAATGTAATATTCAAGAGAAAAACTACAATAAAAATTAAATAATAAATTGAAGGCTCACACACTTAATAAGAACATTAGCAAGAGGAACAACAAATATACAACCACCTTATATTTATAAATTAAAATGTTAAATAGAACATAGAAAATCTCCTGCAATGAACTAAGTGCTCATAGTATAATTAAAATATAATTCAAATTTTCTATTATTCAAATTTTTATTAGAATAAAATAATAATAAGAATAAAATAATAATAAAAATAATTTATAAATAATCTAAATTAAAAAATTAAAAAAATGAATTAAAAAAAAAAAGAGTATCTGGCCTAGCTCTGTCCAAATATGGTCCATACATTGTGTATCAAGAACAAGCGGATATAGTTGAATGGTAAAATTTCTCTTTGCCAAGGAGAAGATGCGGGTTCAATTCCCGCTATCCGCCCAGGGTAATGGGTTAATGTTTTTAATAGCATAAAGAAGTTAATGGGATAAAGTAATAGAATAAAGAAGTTAATGGGATAAAGAATTAAGTATAGTTAACCTCCCACCGCTAGCAAATTCTCTTCAATAACTGTAGGCATTTGAATGAAGCTCAAAAAAACTTATTTCACTTGTGCTTGAACTGACTGTGGCTTAAGAGAGTTGTCCGCAGATAAAGACTAAGCTGCATTGAGTCACCGCACATTGTTCTCGCTAACTTCTGCTTGGGACTTGACCAAACCGATTGAGTTCTCCGCCAGGAAGTGAAGAAGCGAGAAGTTATAAAGTGACCAATTGGCATAAGCCCTCTAAAGGTGGGTAGTGTGAAATTTTAATGAGATAAATTGTTTCAAATTCACATTAATAATTGAAATTAGTAATTGAGGTTACAAAAAATCGGAGCCCTAAAGGGATATACTTTTCATCTTAAAAGTATTATATCAAAGTTACTATGTTAAATTTTTTTTTGTATCGTACAAATTCCATTTGTGTATAGACTCCTGGAAACGTATAGTACCCTATTACACAGATGAGATATTAATTAATCAAAGGTCCAACTGATCACCACGTCTATATTGTAAATATGCAGTTACAAATAATCCAGCCAAAGTAATAGGAATTAGACCTAAGACAATTCCAAATAGCAAAACTTCAATCATTTCAATTTGTTTGAAAGGAGAAAGGGAGAGGTAATTGCTAAATCCGCTCAATTCCCCCTTCACGTATGGTTACCTGACGCTATGGAAGGACCTACTCCTATTTCAGCTCTTATACATGCTGCTACTATGGTAGCAGCAGGAATTTTTCTTGTCGCTCGGCTTCTTCCTCTTTTTATGGTTATACCTTACATAATGAATATAATAGCCTTAATAGGTATAATAACATTACTATTAGGAGCTACTTTAGCCCATATTAACTATCATGAGATCTTTTCTTGTAGCTGGTATATTCATAGGTTTTTCCTCGATTCATTCTTCCATGAATTGCGCAAAACGAAAAAAAGTTCATCAAAATTCAAGATCTAATAAATCAAATAATTCAAAATGACTTTTCAAACAAACTAAAAATTTTAAACTATTCGTATTAAAATGTTAAATACGAATCATTCATTCTAATCACCCTTCCATTTTTTTTTAATATTATTTTCATTAAATAGATTCTATTTAATTTTAAATATTATATTTAAATATTATTAAATATTTTTAATGAATTAGAAATAGAATTCTATCAAAGAATAAAATAAATAAAAAAGAAATCTAAGAATAAATAGATATTAATTATAAATTGATATTATTAAAACGATATTTATATGAAATATTGAATATTAAAAAAAATAAATAAAATAATAAACTAAATAGGATAGGTAGAATTGAAATAATACGAGGTATAGGACCTTTTTGGAATGATTGGTCTGGCAGACCAGAAAGGGGAATTAAAGCTCGATTGGAATTTCACTTGTATTCCCATTACAACATCCAAAACCACAGCTTGTTGCCTTGCCAGAACTTTTCAGTCCAAACCCCACATACACTGACCGAAACATATTACTTGTGATTCCATCCCTCAATGAAAGCTATGTATAATGCATGTGCCATGCAATCCAATTTCATAACACAGATGGAGAATAACATAAACTTAACACTTGATTTCTCATGAATTGTGACAGCAAGTACCTCGTTTCATTTGATAGACCATGTAGTAATGAATATTTTTTACAATTAAAAATTCAGATCTTGTTTTAATAAAGTTAAATGACATTTGCATATGAATAAAAGTTTTTTTTTTGGAGGGGGAGAGATGGAATTGGTGGCACAACCTTCTTCAAAACATAGATTATAACTGGGACTTCCACAATGCTGAGACATGATAATCTCATGAATCAATGACTCAAGCAAGTTAAATATAATTGTATCACTCTGAAGAAAAGATCAAACAACAATTGCAACACCGATAGAAAAGATAACTTTGGAAAATATGCAGGAGCGAGGCCACAAAACTATATCCTGGGATAGACCCATAAAACACAATTTGTAGAAGAAAATAAAAAAGAAGTGACATATGAAGCACAGCAAGAAACATCAAAATTTGAATTACGTTTTGTCAATGCTTGCCATCATAAAGCCCCCAAAATTTTCAACGCAGTTTTTTTATCATATCTCTGTATCATTCTAACACATTCAACACTATTAATACAAAAATTAGCAATTAACCAATATACAAATAAATTAGGAAGAACGAATAGGAAACCCAAATACTAAAAAGGGGCAACACATACCGGACCCTCCATGTAAATGCTGCTTGGATAGCATAGACGTAAGCCAGTCTACAACCTCTCTTCTTGATCGCCACTTATAACCAGCATGAATGGAACTTTCCTTCCCATATACCTGCAAGAACTCCTCGGAAACAACATAGAACATGTGCCTAACACTTCTCTCAGTTCCCACAACCGCAAGGATGGACTCCCCAGAGGAATCCTTCAGGAAATAGTGAACCACACGATTGCCACGCTCCTGCGATACAAACTCTTCTCTCCACTCCACAAAAGAGTGACCAGTTCCAGTCATTTTGAGCGAAAGCAGCAGAAGGGTGCTAACAAGAATACAGGACACCAAAAACCCACTTGAAATTCAAATACATCGCTGAAACGCTCGACAGAAATAGAGAAAGCTTCAAACCCAACTGATTACGCTACCTAATACCCAACAACCAAGAAATTCTTCAGAAAATCTACGATCTTGCAATTGTTTATAGTCCTAGTATTATTAGCCCAAGGAAAACTCATGTTCTATCAGCCAAATAGCAAAGAAATACTCGGACGAACGTCAAACGGACCAGAATTCTCAAAAGCCCATAATTTGAAAACAAAAAAGCAGATCAAATAACCCCAGGTACAAAGCTAAGGATGCCCCGTGTAAGTGGGACTTGACTCAATAAATCAAACCCAATGGATTTAATTCCCTTAAACAGCCTGGCAGGTTGCGACTAATCAGAATGTTTAATCTGCTGAACAAAAGCACAAATCTCGAACAACGTTTACCCTAATCTGACGGACCCAAAGAACCACCACACAGAAGAACTCTTAACAAACTAGAACTCGGTATTTGGCAAATATTGACCAGAACCCAAAAAGACAGGTGCTTTGAAAGTTTACGAACAGATCAGAAGCACCGAAGTCAGCATAAGCGGGTCAAGGCTTTAAAGCCCCTAGAGGCACAAAGACGTGCTTTGGCTGCTGTTTCCAAGAGAACCATCAAAAAATGAATAGGGAATCTCAGTTTAGATCCCAAGGCTGAAACTTCAACACAATAACAAATAACAATAACTGTTCAAGTTCTAATACTTGGAAAGAACCTGTGATTGTGATGCTGAGAACTTCAACAGAGAGGTAAGTTCAAGAGTTTTCGTGCCCCTTCTTTTTTTGGTACAAGGGAGAGCGGAGGATGAGAAGAAGCAGAAGAAGGATATCTTAAAACGGGTTTGGACATGAAAAGAGAACTTGGAAAGGGTACATCGCTGAGCCGATGAACGTGAGAGAAGAACAGGGGAGTGGTATAGAGAATAGGTAAACAATGCTAGCTTGAAGAGAGTGCGCGCGTGTGAGAGGAAATAAAAGGGTACACAAATTTAATTGAAAAAAAAAAAAAAAAACCTCGTTCTAATCGGGGCCGTATACCAGTTTGCCACAAAGAAGGCCGGATCCGTTTCGGCTGCATGGGCCTGCTTCTTGCGTTAGTCTCTCACTCTTTTATTGCTTGTAAGCACTAGCAATGGATTCTTTATCTTCATCTTCAAAATTATCTCTTTTGAAAAATGTTTTTAAAGATGAAGAAAAACTCTCACATTGGTTTATATATATTTAAATCAAATAATAATAAAATATTTATTATTTTATAATTTTTTTTTCCTATAAATCTGGATGCGTCTATTTTATGCATGTAGATGGTCTACTATTAATTTGGATAGTCTAATAAATTCAAGTCAAATTCTACTATCAAGTCCAATAATTTCAATAGACCGTCCAACTCAAAGAGAGCCAACTCCAAGTCCAATAAATTTCATACAAATTCACATATTAATACAATGTAATTCCATAGAAATTTAACTGCCAAAATAAATTCCATACAAATTCAACTGCTCCAAAATAAATTCCATACACGTTCAACTTCCAACCAAAAGAAACTCTATATAGATTTAAATAAATCACATGTATCAAAATCAACTTAATAGAAAATCTGGAAAGTTGATTTTAATACAACGAGAGCTACATAAAGTTGGACTTGGCAGCTCCATAGCAGCAACCAGCAACTCCACATCAGCAACCAGCAGCTTTATAGCAACCCAGCTCCACAGCAGTCCAGCTCCACAGTAGCAACCACAAGCTCCATTTCAGCTCCCAACAGTTTCCATGTCATTGACAGCAACCAGCAGTACAAAAAAATGATGGAATTAGGAGCAACCAGCAGTACAAAAGTTATCTAAAATATGTCACCACAGTCAAAATAATTACAAAATACCATCGTACAAACATACAACTATGTACGAGTTTTCGCCTTATTCCTTTGTTCCTCAATGATCTCCATTTGAAGATTATGGAAATATTCTTGCTGCAAACTATTCATAGAATCAATATCCAAGTTCATAATTTCCATATCAGTTTTTCTCTTTTTAAGAGCTACCAAGTCAAATCTTTCTCTTTCAGCCTTAATTTCCAATTCAAGTTTTCTCTTCTTAAGAAGTACTAACTCAGATCTTTCATTCTCATATTTCAATTGTGATTCTCTTCTCTCCATCATAGAAGTCCTCCTATCATCTTTCATTTGGCTTAAAGCCTCATTAATTACTATATTTTGTCTTTCGTTACATTTTATTTCTTTCTCTCTTGATTTTTCAAGCTTCTTGCCCGGAGGTCTCTCACAATCGATGGACACATTTTCTATGTCTTCTCCTAAAGGTATTGAGTTTTGAGTAATACCTGAACTTTTGCCATTTTTTTTCTAGTTATGAGGTTCATGTGTGTTTGCCATTTCGGTTGGTGCCTCAATATATTCCAACAATGATCCATGTTAAAGTTATGTTTTTGGTTCTCTTGGTACAAGATTTTTGCCTTATCAATCTACAAAATAGTGGAACAAGACACAACTAATTTCATTGCAAATAAGTAATAATTAGAACCACAAAACAGTGTAAGAAAACATTATACCTTGTCTTGCTCGGTTGCACCGCTTGGATGAATTCCTTCAACTTGGGCTAAGCAACCACAAAATTTATTGATGCATTTTTGAATGATTGACCAACGATTGGTCAAATAGGGGATAGACCGTTCTTGACAATTAGGTGTTTTAAATGTGGAGTAGTAGTCATAAATTCTACTCCACATTTATGTAGATGATTGATCAGTCCCCCGTATGGAGTCCATGCTAATGTTTAGCCAAGATGAAATGAGGTAAGTGTCTTCCTCTACAGTAAATGACACACCCCGAGCGGTTTTTTGTTTCTTTTTTTCCCGTTGGGGTTGTGTCGCTTGGACATCAACACTTGCACTGCCCATAGGGTGGTTGTTAATATCACCTTCACCACTTTCCAATAGTGTGGTGAAGAAGGGATCCTCATCAATTAAACAGTTCATCCTTCAACAAAATATTAAAGGATAAAATGTTATTTGTGTGAAATAACATAAATATGTATGCAACATAAATATGGAAATCCAACATGGAAAAAACAAAATCTGGGTGCATACAGAAGATGTATGCAGTGTCTTTTATTTGTGTGAATCTGTCTAAGTAAGTGCCTTTTATTTGTGTGAATCTGTCTAAAGGCATACATAAACATGTTGTGCATCTAATTTAAACATGCAACCAGCAAAAATACATTATAAGAACATGCATCTAGTCTGAACATGCAACAGCATCCAGCAACCAGGAGTAATAACCAGCAAAAATAAATTATACGTGTATACATCTAGTCTGAACATGCAACCAGCAACCAGCAAAAATACATTATACGTGTATACATCTAGTCTGAACATGCAACCAGCAACCAGCAAAAATAAATTATACGTGTATACATCTAGTTTGAACACTAAACATGCAACCATCAACCAGCAAAAATACATTATACGTGTATACATCTAGTCTGAACATGCAACCAGTAACCAGGAGTAACAACCAACAAAAATAAAAGGGCACATTATAGACACATTATAAAAACATGCAACCAAGCATTTTTCAAATCCCTTTGCTCAGTTAAATACATAGTAGTTTTTTTTATTTTGGCAATAAAAGGGCAGAGAACATGAGGAAATCAGTGTAGGTAATTAGTATACATTCTCATTTGCAACCCACAAGAAGCAAATCATGAATTTTTAGACACAACATATACAGCCCGTCTATCCAAGATGATCGAGAATAAGTCCCCAAGGCATTTCCCCAGGAACATGCAACCAAGCTTCCTCCAAAATAAACGTAGAGCTTTTACTTTCCAAGATCGAAAATTACAGAGGCATGTACAAGATCGAGAAGAAAATTAACAATCTAAAAAACATTAGAACCACAATATCCAGTGCTCTATGTGTATCCCTATTCTCGGTTCAATATTAGGGAAAATCACACAAAAAATCCTCAAAAAACTCTAATCAGGGGAAATCACACATTCCATTTGAGGGGAAATCACACAAAACAGATTGTGAAATCAAAACAAATGGCTTGCATGAAATAACCTTTTCTAGGGTTTCCAAAAGCCGCGCGAAATCGAGTACCGGGCAAGAGAACAGGCCGTCGTTGATGAAGGAACAACCAAGTGGTGCATTTTCGAGGGACGTTTTCGAGAGCACAGAGAGAGAGAGCAAGAGAAGAGAGCAGAGAGAGAGAAAGAGAAGAGAGCAAAGAGAGAGAGCAAGAGTCAAAGAGAAGAGAGCATAGAGAACAAGAGACGGGAAGGGGGAAATGTTTCGGAAATACGCGCGAGAGAGGGGAAAGTCGTTCGGATAGAGAGAGAAAGAACATTAAAAATAATATATGAAGAATAAACAGTGGTTCTTCATATTTGAATAACCACTGTTTATAGTTATGTAAAATTATAAAGATAAAGAATCCAATGTAGACTTAAATAAAGGCAGATTCTTTAAATTTGAAGATAAATATGAAGATAAAGAATCCATTGCTAGAACCTTGTATATTAATAAACATTTTTTTTTGCTTGAATTTTTTTCCCAATTTGAAAGCTGATCTTAGAATATTGTGAATCTAACTAAACATGAAGTTTTAGACACAAATTATTTCAAGTGTTTCCATTTTTGGGACCTGCAGCAAAACAAACTTAATGCATCTTTGGGATGTCTCGTGCACTTTCATTTTAGTAGCATTCCTAAACTTTATTTGATTCGCATGAGCTTATACAAATTTAAGATTTAAAGAAGATACTGGAGCTCTATTCCAACTCTCCAGGACATTGGAACAAGTCTTTATTCCCCACATATTGAACTTGCACAATAAGATTGTATCCAAAAGTTCATCCCCTGGTGGTTTTTGGACTATAATCCTCCATTGAAGAGAGAATCATGGTTTATAATTTGTCACTACCATGATGTGCTTTAAGCATATTGAATTAACATTTTTCTGTGTTGAAATGATCTTTTTTTCCTGAAAATTACACATTTTTCCTTCACGTAGCGACTTATAGCAATTACATACTATCTATCTAAAGTTTACATATTGCTTATTCTCAATATATGAACAGTTTGCACAACAGCAATACGATCCTTGACAATAAATACATGGACCCAAGAAAACGGCCATAACAACAACTTGACCAAAAAGTAGACGTGCAAAATTACTGTTTTTCCTTTAACTTGGTACCCACGTTGGAAGATTGTTCATTGTTGGCCAATTGAAAGGTACCCCTCAAGTGCCAAGATTCCGTGCTTGGATCGACACTGGTGCTCCGTGTGAGTATCTCCACTGACCACAGGCACAGCATTTCTCCAACTTCACACTGTTTTCCAATGTACAAAATTTACAGGACCAGACTTTGTACTTTGTATGAACATCTTTCCGCTTTTGCGTGCTACAGAGCTCACATATTGGAGCCGATGGCTGCAGTGATAGACCATCATGCACATGTTAGGCCTCGTTTGTTTTCAGAGATGAGATGAGATGAAAACTTTTGAGATGAGATGAATTTTTTATTTTATTTTGTATTGAAATTTAAAAGTTGTAATGATTAAGTGAGAGAAGATGAGATGAATTTGAATTGAATTGTTTATTTTATTTTGTATTGGAATGAGAAAAGTGTAATGATGAAATTGAGATTGATGAGATGAGATTTTCTGAAAACAAACCAGAAGTTTCTTTTCTCGATGCAGTGATAGACCATCATGCACATGTTAGTGTTATACTAGGAAGTAGGAAGGCAATCTGGGTTTCAGAAAAAAGAAACACGACATGTTTATAAGTTTCAGATTTCACACCAGAAGGCAGAAAGGACCTTTCAGGCTTTCATTTCTGCTAGTAACTACAGTCCTCAGACACAATGAAACCAGACATTTCAACTGGTTCACCGCAATAAGTTTCCTTTCTCTTCAATATAATATAATATCTATAGTACTAACTCATTTTACAAGCATCTGTTTAAATTCTTGTTTTTATGCACAAGTAAAAAATAATATAACAAAAGAGACCCGCAATTATCAAAGCCTATGTTAATTTCTATCAGCTTTCCTAATAATTGATGAATACATTTCCTAATAAACCTGTTCCAACTAATACAAGTGAGATAAAACTTGACTGCACGAAATGAATTAACCTTACAGGCTAACAAAAGTATCAAGAAAGTAAATTAAATGAAAATGCTAATTCCATATACTAAAAGGACATATAAACAAACAAAAAAGTCCATAACAAATTGAATAGATGAAAGAATTTTATGCATTAGGACACTTACAGCATTCAATAAAGTGCATGTTCCACACTCCCACATAGGAAATTCCTCCGGATTCAGTGTTCTGTCACGTATCGTATCCAAACTACTCCTCCCCAGATCGGAAGATAACGGACTAGATAAATCTATAAAATTAGATTCTGGATGGCAAGTAGATTGAGAAAATGAAGTGGTATCTGATTTGCAACTTCTTTTTGAAGTATTGATAGATAAATCTACAAAATTGGCGTTCAGATTATCATTGGAAGGTCGACAAAGGGAGCGTTGATCTGACTCCTGACTTCTTTTCTGAGAGATTGCATCCACAGAATGTGCACTGGAACCACCATCTGACCTCAAGCTTCCTCCACTTTGTTCTGAAGATACAAAGTCATGTAAAATACCAGAACTACCATCTTCAGCCCCAGAAGCTTTGCAAGACTGAGACCCACACCAGATATCATCCTGCAATCTTCTCTCTGCAGCCATTGCAGCAGCTTGTATTGGACTAAGTGCAACCATAATAGTGTTATCACCACCAAGACGTCTGGGTCCAGATGGTAGCAGAGATCCTGATCGTGCTCTCTTTTCTGCAGCCTCTAGTGCACTTTTGTGGAGAGATGAAAGAGGAGGCTGACGGGAGAAACCACCCAAACACCTCCCAGGAAGATCAAAGCCCTCTCCTGTGCCTGTTATTCCCTTGGCCATCAGCTCCTCACATTCCTGCATGGAATCAAAAGCATCATGCATAAAGAAACGAATAAGAAAAATATAAAACAGCAAATTGTGCCACCAAAAGCCTGCTTTATACATGTTTTCTTAAGAAACAATTTCAAAGCAGGAAAGTGGGTCTAGGATGTTCGCAAAACAGATCCAAAGAGTACAAGAATGACAAAAGGTCAAATCTTTTACTCTCATTTATTTTATATGTGAATTTATGCTACATATTGCAGTGCAAAACAATGGGTCAAGCAAACGCAGAAAGTTGGACAAAAACATTTTGAATGGATAACAAAAGTGGACCTCAAATGGATCACATTATCATAAGTCATCCAGTTATAAAGGACTGCTTTTATTTCTGCATTGAGTATATCTACCCATAAAAAAAGGCAATATCTTCAGAACTTTGGATAAATAAATAAATTTCGTTGATCCTCGATTGGAATTGGACACTTGATCATTGACGCATGAACATAGCTCTGCCTATGGCTGCGATGACTTTGACACACTAATGTAAAATGGAGGAAAAAAAAAAAAGAACTTTTCTAAACAGACGTGCAATTACTTAAGAAGCCCTAAGTACATTTGACAATAATTTTTTTCTTAAAAATACCATTAAAAGAAATTAAGAGTCCAATTCTAACTGTAATAAAAATAAAAGAAGATTTAGAAAAACCTTTCTGAGTTCATCCCAGAGACTGTAGAAGCTGGCATTGTGCGGGCCATGGACGTTATGGCAAAGCTCATGAAGCATTGTATCAAGAACTTGATCAAAAGGGAAGAAATCCCAATCCCTGTTAGGCCTCCGGAGCCTCAGCTTCACAAGCGCCCCACCTCCCACATTCAACCCCATAATAGACGGATTGTTCGGACTGCCAATTCGCTTATTTTTAATTACCACTCAATTTGAAAGATAGCATGCTGAAAACTTAGATTAAAATCAAAACTAACCCACATCATGCAATTTCCAAGAGATCAAATAGAACGTAATTGAGAAGTGATGGCCTTTGGGGAAGCTTAAAACGAAATACAGAAAATCAATAAGAACTCGTCTTGGCTAATGAAAAAGAGTTTGTTGAAAGGCAAAGAGAACCAAATCGGCTTCGATCGAGTAATAGTCATATCCTTGATTAGGGCATAAAAAAGTTCACTCATTTAAGCCCAAATCTGCTCCTAAACATGATGGTGTTTTCAAGATGATGGTGTTTAAATAACTAGCATAAAGTTTCAATTTTTTAATTTTCTCTTCTCCCTGATTTTTTTTGTTCCACGATTTGTAGTGAACTAATGGAAAAGTGGAATCGAAAAGAAGCAGAGTTTACCAGAATTCGGAGAGAACTTTGACCTTCCATTTGTGTTTACGCATGATGGGCTGGACCTGCTTCGCTATTCTCTCCAGAATCTTCCTCGCTTCGTCTTCTCCAGGCTTTTTCAGGGTCTTGATATCCCATACCTTGTTAAGATCGTCCAAATTCATCGCCCACGAAACCGAATTCTGAAGCCCTGGCAATTGAAGCGGACGATGAAACCATGGATATATTAGCACTGGATTATGACATCCATTTATGTTGGGCGAGAAGGGTTGGGTTTACATAGAAATTTCGGAATAGAAGTTACAATAATATATTATTAAAATATATTTTTTAGTATTATTTTTATGTTAATAATTAAAAAAACTAAATTATTTATTATATTTTTATATAAAAATTTAAAAAAATTATAATGTTGAGATTAGAAGTTTGTGTATCCAAACTATAAAATGACAACCTCGCTCGTCATTTTTTTCCATATTATTTTAATTAGTTTATGCGTTTATTTCAATAATATTATCCCTTCCGACTATTTTTAGTAATATTTAGGTTAATCTTGTTAAAATTTTGAAAATTAACAAGTGAGATGATGATGCAGCTTTTAATCTTTTTTCTTAAAGCTTGTGTTTGAGACCATACATTATCGGGATTTGTTATAATAATTTGTTGAAAAACAAACCTTTTCACCATAAGAAATGAATGTTAATATAACATATTAGTAATGCTTAAAACGAGGATAATTGATCATTGAGGCTACCATAAACTTCTACTTAAATCATACATATAACTTCTCTGCAAGATCGTTACATAATAAAAAGATAAACACGATAAGAGATAAATACGTTACTCATTAACAACATGTACTCAAGAGATAGAGATGAACTCAAGTTGGTGAGGATATAATTCTCTTATTAACAAACTACTTTTATTTCATAAGACTTTAGGACTCTTGGCCTAAGTTGATGATGCTGCTAACAACTCCATGCATCCCTGTGATGATTGACCACAAATACTTATCCGAAACAGATACACAGATATATATATATATATATATGTATTTTAGAGAGATGTTTTTTAACATAGCATGTTAAAGAACAGAAAACCGACCCCTCTTCTCTCCAAGAGTTTCTCTGCACGAGAAATTATCTTCCAATGGTTGATTCGCTTGGGAACGCCCTTGTTGATTCACTTTCTTTGTCATTTGCTATCGTATTTGCTCAGATTCCCCCACCTTCTTTCATATTCTTTTGTCCTGCTATGCTTCGCCCTTCTGCCAAATCTCTCCACACTCAGTATGGGCCTTTTGCCATATCTCTGAGACACCGAAAGTGAACATACAAGGAAAAGCCTACCGGAACATATCCACCATTCACTGCAGTCCCAAAACGATGCCAACAAATTACCTCCTCCCTTATTAGCCTACAATTACGCCTACAATTTACAAAAATCACGTAGATTATTTGTTTAGACTTTGCAGAATTTGCTCTGCCATTTAAAAAGATCATCTTTGAACTGAACCCATGCCAATTGCAAAACATATAAGCAAGAGTTGAAGTAGAAACTATGCCCAGCGCAATGCTCTATTAACTGGAATATGTTACAGTACTCAAATAACATACGACTAACTTAAGGTAGACTTAAAAAAAAAAAAAAACTAGCACTTATCTTCCGTGTAATACAATCAATCAAGGTCTCAACTATACAGTATGCATATGTTCTTTTGTGAAAGGAGACGAGAGCTGACTTCCAACAAAGTTCAATCAAGCAGGAACCAAACACACATCCACTTCAGCATGACCTCAAGCCCAAATCATCACAACAGCTATAACTCCAATGCCTATCGACACTGCAAAAAACTTGGGAGAGGTGACAGTCTTATGTGGTATATAACCTTTTGATAGTAGGTGGTTTATGGATACATATATGAAAACTCCACATGCTAGACCCATTGATATGACAAAGATCCAATCTGCCACAGCACCCTGAGTTGTGGCATCTATAATGATTCCAATGGCCACACCGATTAGACTTGAAATGGGAAATGCAAAAGCACAGGCTACACATGACAAGAGAGGACGGTTCGGAATCTTGCGGAGGAGAGCAATACCAATGGCAATGGCTGCAAATATCTTGGGCAAAGAGATTGTCGATAAGGCTTTCCAGGCATAAGCTTTTGTATCGACAACTCCAATCGCAATACCCTCAAAGACAGAATGGAAACAAAAGGCGACCATCAACAAAATGCTATCCCCAAGTGAACCCACAGCAGCAACGGAGCCATGATGGACCTATTAAGTCATACAAGCAGATATTGACTCAGTTACAGAAAAGACTGAAAGTTATCTACCATATGTACAACATTACAACCCAGATTATTAAGTAGAGGCTAGTTAATCTAAAATAGAAGAAGAGACTCTCGTTTTCTCCTCCGATGCAAATTTGAGACGAACGAGAATATCTCTCACCTGATGCTGTGCTCGTGAAGTCACGCCGTTATTAATACTTTTCCGTTGCTCAACTCCACCTGAAATGAAAGGAAAACAAATGAATGACGGGATCAATCAAGCTGCCACAACTTGTTCACCTCCTGGTTTTGGAGTCCACAAAGGAGATACCCGATTGTTTGAATTTGTTTAGTTTCATCTATTTCTGGCAGTGACTTTTCCGCTACCCTTGTAATAAAATTTTTATTCACTCGTGTGCTTGGCATATTATTTTTCCCATAAAGCTAAATTGTCTCCCTTGCAATGCTGGCCTTGACATCTATATACTAAAATAGAAAAGTAATCTTTACTTTTCTTCAGCTAATCAACCTTTCCCCAATACAAATCATAACCTTTCGTACGCTAATCCAAGACAATAATTTACCTTTCAAAATGACACAAACCAATTATATATTTCCTGTAAGCAATCAAACGCAACAACCCCATCACAGATGTACTAAAAAGCATTAATCTTTTGAAATCCTATAATGGAATTGATAATGAATATCAGATACAGGAAAAAAAAAAAAAGATTTTGATGAACAGGGACATACCTTGATGCTCGAGATCAGCAGCACCGGACCCAGCACCGTTTCCCTTGCCATACACGGAGGAGATAACACAATCAGCAAGCATGGTCAACAAGTAGCCGACGGAAGTGGCTACGAAGATAATTATCAAGCACCATATCTTAACCAGTATCATATTTTATATTTATTAATTTATTTTTCAATTTTATATTCAAGCGAAGCTGATCTTTTAGAGAATTTTTTTAATAGATAACGTTATTTTTCAAAATTTTCTTGATATGTTTTGCAAAGTTTCTTGATATGATGGAAGAAACATCCTTTTATATTTATTTATTGATTACTTTGTCTATTTGAGAATGGCACGCTCTTAAAGTCATGGAAGTGCATAGCTCCAGCATCATCGTCGATTCCTACTGATAACTCCTACAGCTAAGATGCAGCAGTCATATGTCCCCAAGCCAAGCCACGCCACGCCATGATAAAAGAAAGAAAAAAAAACCCCAAGTTGATGGAAAACTCAACTGAACCAGTTATTGAGAAAGCGAAACGCCACCGCATTGACATTTGGGGTACAAAGAAAATCCGAAATGCCAATAACTTTCCATGTAATTTCGCCTTAAAGCCTGGTATGGGCCAAGACGACCCAGAAGACTTGTAATAATGCACATTTCAGTTCCGGTAGATTCTACGGAGAAGACACAGAAATAACTAAAAAGCATCCAAAGAGAAGAAATAAATAATAAGGCTCATTTTTTCTTGTTGCAGGAAAAGCCCCGCAAATAAAAAAAAAAGTTTGGTTTTCAAGCAATTGTGACGTCACAACCCTGTTCTTCTCAAGAACGAACCCTACTTATCAACAACCACAAACTTCTTCCATTTATGTGGAAGGCAAAAAATAATCTAGATGCAAGAATCGCAGTCCCAGATGCCAGTGAACGAATTACATAATTCTCTTGCTAGAACTTATATGATGCAGCTCAAAATCTTTACCCAAAATGGCTTTTGGCTTGAGAGACAATTGTCTTCATACCTTCAAAAGCAGTGCCTTGCATTTTTTTTTGTCACCCCAAGTTACTAATCAAGCCCTACAATTTCCTTCACCTATTTTTACAATTATTCTGGCCTCAACGCTTCCATAAACCACCATGCTGCTTCTGTTCTTCCATTCGCCTGCATCATTTGGTATGACCATTAATATGTAACTTGCAGTATAAGAAGTATGATCACTAAATGTCCTTTGGAACAAGTAAACCCACTCCCTCCCTCTCCCAACCAAAAACAAACAAAGACCCACCAAAACCAGCGTTTTTTTTTTTTCCTTTACCTCTGATAGTCTTTAGAACGCCCAATGAACTCTCTTGGGATCTCACACCCTTGGTATGATGCCAGTACTGATCTGATATCAGGTGGACTGGTACGGGCAACAACTGTAGACAAACCAGGCAGTACTTCTTCATACATATAATCAAGAAATTAACAAGCCAGGCAGTATTCTCACAAGGTCAGTAGTAGTTCAACAACATGGTAACTATAAACACTAAAGGAGTGTCCCGCCGTTTTTTTTTTATGAGCAAACGAGTGTCTCATTCAATATTATATGGCATGAACTTTGGAACTGTACAATGCTTACATTCAAGAAATGGTATAAAATCCAAAAGAGCTGTATCATCTGTCTCATGCTGCTTCCATGGCTTGACAGGAACACAGTTCTCTGGTTGAAGGCAAACTTCCAGCGCATGCCCACTCAAATAAAGAATCTTTACAGGATTTCTGTTAAGCTTTGAAAGATCCTGACAAGGGAAACTATATATTATTGTCTACACTTCTCAATCTGGTCTAGCATCACAAATAATTTCCAAATATAAATCATGGGAAATAGGCAAAAAGCTAAGACTAACAATCAAAGAATTTCAAATAGAGCACAAGAGATAGAATTCAGAGATTGCAATAGTCTTGCAGACGCATGGAAAGGAATAGAATATAATGCAGGGGAAATAATGTGAATCAACAATTGGTCATACTCTGTAATGGTTCCCATTCTGGTACTTGGTAGCGCCCTTAGATAGCCTATAACGTATGCAATGCTTAGGATCCAGCCTTTCTAGTTTCTACAACAGGATCTACAAACTGCACATATCAATAGAAAGCACGACAATGATAGCCATACTAAAATAAAAAAGCAGTGATGACCAAGATAGCAAGTGGATAATCAGATTACCATACTCTGCTCATCAGAATATACGACAATTGCATAGAACTGAGCCAGATGTTCCAAGAAAGCATCAACTCCAGGTCTTTTGAGAGTTTGCCGGCCTTTCTCTCGCTTCAAATACCACAAAGATAAATTTCTTACAACATTAAGCAATTTCACAAAACTATGAGCACAAGAACCTGATATAAAATAAACACACGGTAAAAGTGAAACCAATACTTGAATCACGACATCACATATTAAGCAAGCATAACACTATTAAACAACTAGTTTGATAATGCCAAGCAATCTTGCTTCTTTAAAAGCTTCAAATTATAAAAAAAAAGTACTCGCCTTACTGTCCAATCATAGTGAATCAGGGTCTCTTGAAGATCTAGAACAAGTGTAAAAACATGTTGCTCTGCAGGATGCAAATCCGGAAGAAGCTTCTCTGCGTATGGTTCAGCAAAACTCTGCCATGAAGCTCGAAAAGTTTCCGTAAACACAAGGAAGGTTGTGCTAGAGTAGAAAATCACAGATGAAAACCAAGCATGTACCTGAACTTGCTCTTCCATTAGCCTCCCCATTTCCAAGTAAAGCTCAATTGCTTTAGCAGGCATTGAGATGTTAGAGGAAAAAAGAATTAATGTTGATATCAATATAAATTATAACTAGAAATATGGTTTTTGGACTTGATCATGCTTAGGTGTCTCTCTTGTATACGGCCTATGTACATGGCAATGCCTATTGCTATATGTTAGAAATACTAGATCAGAATGCACAACGGAAGCGATATTACCTCATCGGAAATATCTCGGATCTAGTGCAGTTGTTCCATGGATTCTTCTGCGTCGTTGTTCGTTCATGATCTTCACATTGATGATGGAGTGTGCTACGTGTTAATACCAGAACAACACTCACACATTCCACAACCTAGATGCCATGACTAGAGAGAACTACTTAAGAGAGAGAGCTTGTTTATCTAAGTGTATGATCCAAAGAGGGGAAGAGACTATGTAAATAACCCCTCTAAACGTAACCCTCAGCTGGCCCTTAATGGCCAACCATCAAGTCTCATGAAGTGGTTTAAGAACCACTTCATAACCTTCAAGAGAAGGTGAAGGGGTGCCCACTATGGGTGCCCCTTTCTTACACTATCAATAAAAGTTCTTGCTTAACTATAAGAAAAATTATGATTTTTGGCCTTTAGAGTCGACTGAGAATATTCGTATGTTGTACGCCTGATGAGAAGATAAGGAAAATAGCTCAACTTCGAGGGTGAGCACCTCCAGAGATAACAGAAAAAAGGAATATTGTTTGTATTGATGATTTTCGGAATGAAGAGAATCCTTCATATACAGACGCTTTATGCTCGTAAAGTTGTAACTGACTCAAAGTAAAGATAAAACTACCTAGTAGCATAGTACTAAAAATAACAGACACTTGTCCCTTATAAATGGGCTCACAATAACTACTGTGGGCCAAGCCCAGACTCTAAAACAATTAACATAGACTCATGTTTATTGGACTTAATAAAGATGGACTAAGAGAAGCCCAGTGACCCAAAAGCCCATCCGAAAGGAGCCCTAAATCCCCTTTCCTGCTTCTGCCTTTCCCTTTCATGCCGATGCCTCAGTTGTTGCCTCTGACCCCCTGGTAGCCATCAGCACACTTGAGCCAACGTATAACATCGTAATTCATCTTCCGCACAGCCTCAAACCCATGTAGTGTGACAGTCAGACCATCTTCACAACCTCGGCACACACATAAGGAGTAATGGCATTCACTAGATTTCACTCCCTATAGATTCTTCACTAACTACTAATTACACAATGAACTAGCTATTTCATCAATCAGGGGTGGGGGGGAATGAGAGCTACAAATAGAATGAAAGTTGGGGCCACGGTGGGAAGGGCCATATATAATCACTACAAGCAACCAGCCCGGCTCCTATCGCCTCAAGGACAGCTAAGGACACGAGCTACCCCACCCCTGGAATGCTGAACACTTAAAAAAGTACTATGTGTAGAAGCATGAGGCAGCAATTTGTACGAACAACTATAAATGAATGAGAATGTCAGGTTGTTTTTCCCAAATCTCTTATTGTCTAAACGAAACAAAGTCGAGTCCATACACGCTGCAGGGTAAGGTTGCAAGTCCCAGGACTCAGTACTGACCCCCCGTCCAACAAAGTCGAGTTCTTACACTCGTAAGAGGACGGGTCCCTTGACTCGGTAAAAGTCGAGTACACTTGCAAGAAGACGGGTCTCTAGACTCGATATAAGTCGAGCCCTTACGCTCACAAGAAGACGAGTCCCTACACGCTACGGGGTAAGGTTGCAAGTCTCAGAACTCGGCACCAACCCCCCGTCCAACAAAGTCTAGTCCTTACACTCACAAGAAAACGGGTCTCTTGACTCGGTAAAAGTTAAGTTCACTCATAAGAAGACGGGTCTCTAGGCTCAATATAAGCCTAGCCCTTACGCTCGCAAGAAGACGAGTCCCTTGACTCGCTACAGGGTAAGGTTCCAAGTCCTAGAACTCAGCACTAACCCCTCGTCCAACAAAGTTAAGTCCTTACACTTGCAAGAAGACAGGTCCCTTGACTCATTAAAAGTCGAGTACACTAGCAAGAAGACGGGTCTCTAGATTTGATATAAGCCGAGCCCTTACGCTCACAAGAAGACGAGTCCCTTGACTCATTGCGGGGTAAGGTTCTAAGTCTCAAGACTCGGCACCGACCCCCCGTCCAACAAAGTCGAGTCCTTATACACACAAGAATACAGGTCTCTAGATTAGATATAAGTTGAGTCCTTATGCTCCTAGACTTGTTCATCCAATGAAGTATAGTCCTAACACTCGCAAAAAGACGAGTCCCTTGACTTGCTGTCAGGTAAGGTTTCAAATCCCAGGATTTGGCACTGACCCCCCGTCCAACAAAGTCGAGTCCTAACACTTGCAAGGAGACGGATCCTCGCTGTGGGGTACAACCCAAAGTCTCAGGATTTGGTCTTGACCCCCCGTCAAGCAAAGTCGAGTCATTACACTGGCAAGAAGACGAGTCTCTAGACTCGATATAAGACAAACCCTTACGCTCACAAGAAGACGAGTCCCGTAACTCGCTACGGGTTAAGGTTCCAAATCCCAAGATTTGGTACCGACCCCCCGTCCAACAAAGTTGAATCCTACTACTCACAAGGAGACGTGTCCTCACTGCGGGGTACGGTCCAAAGTCTCAGGATTTGGACCTGACCGCGGGACCTAGTCCCAAGCTCTCGCCAGAACAGTGCAAAAGAAAGGGGGAGATGGAAAAGAGAAAGGGGAAAACAAACACAATAGTTGCCACAAATGAGCTTTCATTCAATTCGTCAAAACGTGTAAATTACAAAGTGCAACAAGGGGCTGCCATACAAGATACTACAAAAAAAAAAAGGATAAAGGGTCGGGGGCCCGAGCCCATCACTGCGTCGAAGGAGGGGGAAGAGCACCCGAGAGGAAGGGAGGATACCCTAGCTTCCCAAAGTTCTTGACGAAGGCCTGCTCCTCGAAACCTGGAGGGAGGGACGATAAAGATAAGGTACACAAGTCCACCTCGGGATGCTGCAACAGGTGTTGGTGCATCCTCTTGAGGCCGTCACAATAGTTGTATGACCAGGCCTCATCTCGGATGGCGTTGGTGTTCACGACCCGGGGCCAGACCTCTTCGCAATACTTGGCAAGCTAGCCCAGACGAGACTTTAAGCTGGCAATCTCCATGTTGCGAGACATGAAGTCAATGTTCTGCTAGATCCCTGACTGCGAGAGCTCACCAACGCTTGCCTTCGACTGCCGCAGCTATTCCCCTCAAGTGTTGGGCCTCCTGAGAATGCCTGAAGCTCCCGAATAATAGCCTCGAACGCTGTCTGGCTGCTAGGGCCCGACCCCGTCGAGATTCCTCCAACTCCCTTCGGGCGGACTCCGTCTCTTCCCTGGACTTCTACAGTTCCTCCCGAGCCAACTCCAACTGTTCCCGGGCGGCCTCCAGCTCTGCTTCCCGGGTGACTAAGCACCACTCAGAAGCAAGGCGAGCCTCTTTGAGCAGCTTTTTCTCCAACGTCAAACGAAAGAAATCCTAGCCGACATCGCACAATTGGCCCTTGAGCTTATTTTTCTTCTCTTTTCGCCTTGCGGCGACCATCTCCAGGTACTGGTTCTGCTCCTTCATGAACTCCACCTCGTTGATCAAGTCCTTCCTCTTGGTCATCAGGTCCTTGATCTTACAAGCCGCCTGTTCAATTTGAAATACCCGAAACACCCCAAGGACCTGAGCTCCCAGTTGGCCTCCTCCAACTCTCCCAATTCGTCCCTGATTGTCATGGCCAATTGGTCCGCAGCCTATAAGAAGAAAGAGGAGAAAAGAGAGTTTAGTGAATAGTAATGGGAGAGAGTTAAGGTTAGGGCCTGCTTCTATTTCGCCCCGGAGGAAGATGAGCATACCTGGGCAAACAGGGGTCGCAACATCTTGTCTACTCGTTCGGAGGCATCTGCATGAACTTTCTCTAGGGTCGAGGCAGGGGCCTGCGTCCTCTCCGCCCTAGAAGAAGATGATGGGCCGACAACTGCTAGCTGCCAAGAAAAGTCAGGAAGGGATCCCCAAGTCTCCTTGCATGGCCCAGGCGCAATGGGAGTTGATGCCCCAGAGACGTCATCGTCACTCAGGTCGATGACATGGGGGGGACCCTCAGCCGAGCTCCGAGCTGCTACAGGTGGAGAACTGGTTGAAGCAAAAGGGTCGGTAGCTTCTCTATCTCCTTCTTCTTCATCTTTTGTCTCTTCATCTTCCCCACCCTTGCCTTGGAAGAAGAATTGTGCCCACATCCCTTTTGGGCTTGTGGCTCGGGAAGGGCTGGGCTCCGCGTCCCATGACCCGAGCTTTGGGGCCGAGTTGCTTTCGTTGCCCGCAGTGTCTCCATGAGTCGAGGCTTGGGAAGGGCTTGGTTCTTCCTCCCGAGACTCAGGCTCGGGGGTCGTCTTGCTATCTCCAAGAGTTGAGACATGGGAAGGGTTCGGTTCTTCCTCCTGTGACCTGGGCCCCGGAGTCGCCTCGTCCCCCTTACTCTTAGCATCTGCTTGAAGTGAGTCTTGAGAAAGGGGCGGCCTTACGTCCCGGAGCCCTGCCGATGAACCCGCATGTGGAACCCCGCCAACAGTCTCCTCCTGAAGAGTATCCTCGAACGAGCTAGACTCATGTTGGAGGGGGTGCTCAAGTGAGGCGAAGAACACAACCTAAGATCACAAGCTTCCAATTCTTCTGCAAAAGGAAGCAATGGGTCCTAGAAAAGTTCGGCAGGTCGAAAACTGGTTGAAGTAGAAGGACCGGCAGCAGGATCAGAGTCAATGGGAAAAGACATCGTCCCCCATGTCGAGGGAACAGGAATCTCCGCAAGAACGAATTCCTACACGCAAGGCGTTTGGGAATGCCTTCCAGAGTCCCTGGCCCAACCACCTGAAGGAGTAGAGCCCCCGGCCTCACCACTTTGTTGGGGAGAATCGTGGCGCGCCTTCGGTCGCTTGGCCAGGCGGGTAAAAGGACGCGAGGCTCGTTTTCGGAGAGAGGGCCAGGATTCAGGAAGTAGGACACTACCCATGAAATTTCGTCCAATGGCGTATAACCAATCGGATGTCATCAAGTAATCACGAATGTTCTCGTCAGAAAGAACCAAATTGGTCTGCAACTCGTTCGGATGAGCCCTTACCCAAGCTGTGACAACCTCGTACCGAGCCTCTTCCCTCCGGTTGAGGGTAAGTTCTAGACTCTCCACACACGGGGGGTACCCCCAACACGCCTGAATGGGGAACTCCTTGTGGGCCACTTCCCCTTTAGGATATTCCCAATTCAGGCCCGATGCGAAGAAGAACTTCCGGGACCATTCCTTTATGCTCGAGTGAAGCCCTTCGAGCGAAGCAATCTTTCGCGCAGAAGATCGGGTCTGGAAGCTAACCTCGGTACCCGGATGGTAGACAAGCCTGTATGCGTAAAAGGACTCCCGGCGCATCAGATTTGGATATTCCTCGGGGGTCTTGCTTAGTACCATCCGATAGATGATACAACTGGAAATTAAGAGGCGCCACGCGTTAGGATGGAGCTGCGCTGGGGCCAATCCAAGGTAATGTAAAACCTCTCGGATCGAGCGACAGAACCGGAGGTGAAGACCATTGGCAAACATCAACTAGAAGAAAGCCACCCGCGTTGCGGTACAGTCAAGGTTCATCGCATGCTCGCTCCGAGGCATCTCCAGAATCACAGAATGGGGAATCTTGTACTTAGAACGGAATGCCTTGAGGTCAGCGCTGGTGACAAAGGAAACCCAATGTTTCCCACCAAAGTATGGAGGAACAGAATCGACCTTGGGTGCCATCGCGACAGTGAGAAGCAACGAGAAGAAGCAAAGCGAACTTGAAGGAATGAAACGAATTCGAAAGAACTCAAGGAGAACGGCTGAAAGAGAAATGGAGGAACTCGAAGGGATGATAGACTATCGTTGAAGGAGGAGTGGTCGGAGGAACACAGTGGCTGGAGAAAAGGAAGAACTCGAAGGAGACTGTAGGGAACTCAAGGGAGACTGTAAAAGAGGAAGAAGAGGGGGAAATGGGTTTTTACAGCCAGGGAAGGTTGGACAGCGCATGGAAAGGGAAGCGGCCCTAACAATGATGATGCCAGCAGCCAAGGTGACAGTTCAAATGGCAGCCGCGTCAGGCAAGTGGGAAAGGCCTTTCGACACGAGCTCGGAGGAACCAAGTAGTGCGTCCTAGGATCAGCAACTTGCCAAGCCCTATCACAAAGCACCAGGCAGGACGTTCAACTACACGCAGACGGCAGCACGTGCCCGGTCACGTGTTCGACAGACCCAAAGCACGCTGCAATCAATGCATGTGTCAGGGACCCAACACACAACGGCACGTCCCACGTGCAGAGAACGGCTCGCCCACGATCTGACACCCTATACTGGCAGGAGGGTGCCTGCAGGATAGACCTAGTACAGCGCACGATCTTCCTCAATTGCCTAGACCACCGACTGACATTGTGGCCGACAGGAAAATGAGTGGTAGCAGGTTTAACACCTGACACACCACGATCCTCCTTGGTAACGGAATCCAGATCAGGTATAAATAAGTATCCCTTCTACGGGAGCTCACACTCTCTAAAAAAAACACTCTTTATTGTTCTGTATTCCTGAGCCTTCTCCATAGAATCATTCTCTAACTTTCGCATCGGAGTAACCCCGGTACTCACCGGAGCCTTTTTCCTTCTTAGTGGCAGGTGACGAGGAGCTTGGGCCTCACGGTGTTGCTCGGGTTGTGAAACACGATATCAACAAGTTGAATAAAATATTATTAGAATATATTTTTTAGTATTATTTTTATTTTAACATTTGAAAAAATTGAATTATTTATTATAATTTTATATGAGATTTTAAAAAATTTGTAATAATGAAATGAGATAAGAGATTTGTATATCTAAACTAAACAATCTGACATCCTCGCTAGTCCTTTTTTTCATATTATTTTAGTTAGTTTATGCGTTTTTTAAATAATATTATCCCTTCCGACTATTTTTTGTAATATTTAGGTTAATCTTGTTAAAATTTTAAAAATTAACAAGTGAGATGATGATGCAGCTTTTAATTTTTTTTCTTAAAGATTGTGTTTGAGACTCTACATTATCGGGATTTGTTATAATAATTTGTTGAAAAACAAACCTTTTCACCATAAGAAATGAATGTTAATATAACATATTAGTAATGCTTAAAACGAGGATAATTGATCATTCAAGAAATCAAAAAGTAGCGAGGAGACAAAATATAACTACTTATTATATTTCTATGGAAACATTGAGGTTACCATAAACTTCTACTTAAATAATAAAAAGATAAACACGATAAGAGATAAATACGTTACTCATTACTCAAGAGATGGAGATGAACTTAAGTTGGTGAGGATATAATTCTCTTATTAACAAACTACTTTTATTTCATGCATCCCTGTGATGATTGACCACAAATACTTATCCGAAACAGATACACAGATATATATATATATATATGTATTTTAGAGAGATGTTTATGTACATAGCATGTTAAAGAACAGAAAACCGACCCCTCTTCTCTCCAAGAGTTTCTCTGCATGAGAAATTATCTTTCAATGGTTTGATTCGCTTGGGAACGCCCTTGTTGATTCGCTTTCTTTGTCATTTGCTATCGTATTTGCTCAAATTCCCCCACCTTCTTTCACATTCTTTTGTCCTGCTATTGATGAGAGATAGAGAGAGACTAGGGCACAAAATAGAGATGTTCTGAAATTACTTCGTATATTGCATCAAACAGTAAAAACAATATATAGTAAGAATGAGTAACATACTAACTAAGGTGCATGTGCATACAGGTGATTAAAAATAAAATTTAATACACTAATAGGCCCCCTCAAGCTGGAGTGTGTAAATTAACAACACCCAGCTTGGATAAAAGAGTAAGAAATCTATCTGTGCCTAAAGGCTTAGTAAAAAAATCACCTAATTGATGTTCAGAAGATACATGTAAAGTAATTACAGTGCCATTTTGAATCAAGTCCCTAACTAAATGACAATCTATCTCAATGTGTTTTGTTCTTTCATGAAAAACAGGATTTGCAGCAATATGCAATGCTGCTTGACTATCACAGTACAAAACAGATGGAGATGAAAAAAAAATTCTGAAATCAGCAAGTAAAGCATTGAGCCATTTTATTTCACAACAAGCCGATGCCATTGAACGGTACTCAGCTTCAGCAGATGACCGAGAGACAGTTACTTGTTTCTTGGACTTCCAAGAAATCAGGGAATCACCAAGGAATATGCAGAAACCAGTGACAGATCTTCTGGAATCAGGACAAGTGGCCCAATCTGAGTCGCAAAAACCTTTCAGTTGCAGAGAAGAAGAACTGGAGAAAAACAGTCCTTGACCAGCAGTAGCCTTAACATATCTTACAACTCTGAGAGCAGCATCATGATGAGATTGACGTGGATTATCCAAAAACTGACTCAAAGTATTCACAGTATAAGAAATGTCAGGTCTAGTAAGTGTCAAATAAAGAAGTCTACCAATCAACCTTCTATAAGAAGCTGGATCATCAAGTAAAAGACCAGAGGAGTCGGTTTTGGATAACCGTAAATTTTGGTCCATAGGAGAAGTGGCTGGCTTACCAGCAAGAAGACCAGAATCAGCAACAATTTCTAGTGCATATTTTCTCTGAGAAAGGATAATACCTTTAGTAGATCTTGCTACTTCAAGACCCAAAAAATACCTCAAGTTGCCAAGGTCTTTCAGCTTGAAATGTAAATGCAGAAAATCCTTAAGGGCAGCAACAGATGTGGGATTATTAGAGGCAATGACAATATCATCAACATATACCAACAGTGCCATAAAAGAATCACCAGAATACTTTGTGAATAAAGAATAATCAGATTTGGACTGATTGAAACCATAAGAAATCAGAGTGGAAGAGAACTTAGAAAACCACTGTCGAGAAGCTTGTTTTAAGCCATATAAAGACTTAAGTAATTTGCATACCCGAGTGTCTCCAGGTTTTGAAAAACCAGGTGGTAATTTCATATAAACCTCTTCATCCAATTCTCCATGAAGGAATGCATTGTTTACATCTAGTTGATGTAATTCCCAGTTGTGAATAGCAGCCAAGGCAAGAAAACAACGAACAGTAGTAAGCTTTGCAACAGGGGAAAAAGTATCAAAGTAATCAATGCCCTCACGTTGAGTATAACCCTTGGCCACGAGACGAGCCTTATATCTCTCTAAAGTGCCATCAGATTTCAACTTGCACTTATATACCCATTTACAACCAATTGATTGCTTGCCAGTAGGTAAATCAGTTAAAACCCAAGTATTATTAGTTTCAAGAGCATTGATTTCAGCTGCCATTGCATCTCTCCAATGAGGATGTTTTATGGCTTGATGAAAAAATTTAGGTTCATCAAGAGAATCAACAGAAGAACAGAAATGTTTGTAGGAATTTGAGAATTTGGAATATGATAAGAATGCAGAAATTGGATAGACAATACCTGCTGCTGAAGAACCATCAACCAGAGGAGAAGAAGTAACTTCATTATTATTGATCAAGGAACAATGATAATGTTGCAAGTAATCAGGTGGTCTTCTATTTCTTGTGGATTTTCGGGTAGAAATTGGAATGGATTCATTTTCTGGATTAGATGATGTGGATGGAAGATTGGTTGATGTGAGATTATTTGTCTGAGAGGAATTAAGCACATTATCTAACAAAGGAATGGGTAAAACATGATCATGAACAGAAACAGAATCTAAAAAGGTTATAGAATCTGATTTGAAAGGAAAAATATTCTCATGAAAGACAACATCTCGTGAGATTAGAAATTTGTGAGTATGAATGTTATATAGTTTATACCCTTTTATGCTAGCTGGATATCCAAGAAATATACAAGCTTGAGCTCGAGGAGAAAATTTGTTTGAAGAACCACCAAGAATGGATGCATAACAAAGACAACCAAAAACTTTAAGATGATTATATTGAGGTTTAGCAGAAAATAATACCTCATATGGTGATTTATTAGAAAGAATAGGAGTTGGAATTCTGTTTATGAGATAAACAGCAGTTAAAACACAATCACTCCAAAAAGTTAAAGGTATATGAGATTGAAATCTGATGGCTCGAGCAACATTCAATATATGCTGATGCTTTCTTTCAACAATAGCATTTTGTTGAGGAGTATATACACAACTGAGTTGATGTATAACCCCTTTATCAGCAAAAAAAAACTTTCATATCAAACTCCAAAGCATTATCAGTACGAACAGTTTTGATTTTTGAATTAAACTGAGTCTCAACAAAAGAAAAGAATGCTTGCATATAAGATCTAGTTTCAGATTTTGATTTAAGCAAGTATATCCATGTACACCTACTAAAATCATCTACAATAGTTAAAAAATATTTGAAGCCATTATAAGAGGGTATAGAAAAAGGTCCCCATACATCACAATGAATGATTTCAAACACAGATGTTGTATGAGATGTACTTAATGGAAAAGACAATCGTTTTTGTTTGGCAAGAGGACATATATCACAATGATTAATATGCTGAGGTGTAGGGTTGGAAAGATCAGAAGCAATGTCAGATAATCGAGAATTAGAAATATGTCCAAGTCGGCAATGCCATATGTAAGAATTATTTCTAACTGAATTACAGTAAGGTGAGGTAGCATTATCAACAGGATTACAAGAAATAGAAGAAATGCCTGGTACTTGCATCAAATGATATAATCCTTGTGATTGCTTAGCTACTCCAATCGTCCTCCAATTGGATAGGTCCTGAATATAACAGAAATCATGTAAGAATAATAGAAAACATGATAACTGTGAAACCAATTTACTTACTGAAATAAGATTGAAAGTAAATTCTGGAACATACAAAACATCAGTTAGAACAAAAGAATCAGAAAGTCTAACCGTGCCCTTATGTGTGACTTGAGTATATGACCCATTAGGTAATTTGACAGAAATATTGACAACAGAATTTATGGATGAAAAAAAAGATAAGTGACCAATCATATGATCAGTTGCACCCGAGTCTAGAATCCAAGATTGACATGGATTAGAATTGTGAGTATTGTTAGCAAGAGCAATGGAAGTACCTGAAAAACAAGGATCAAGTGTGGAAGACACAGAAGAATTAGAGGATGCAGAAATTGTTCCTGCTTGATTTACAGAGGGAACATTAGACTGATTTTGAAGAAATGTAATGAGCTGTTTACATTGCTCTTGAGAAAAAGGAAATGATTGGGTTAAAACTGAATCAGAAATATTAGATTGGCTAGCAGATACTTGATTGACATTAGGATTTCGAGATTTCAGTTTGTATCCAGGTGGATACCCATGAATCTTGTAACATTTATCAATGGTGTGCCCTGATAAACCACAGTGTGTACAGTACGGTCGATCTTTCCGATGAACAAAAGCTTTACCATGTTTGGATCCATTAGATCCATTCGATCCACGATTAGATCCAGTAGATCCAGTAGATATAGTAGGTCCAGTAGAATCTCGATTCGAAAACATAACAACAGATTCAGTAGGAGTCAGAGATTCAGATACAATTTCTCTCTGTTTCTCTTCTTGTAAAACAAGAGAGAAGACCTTATTAATTGGGGGAAAAGGATCAGAAAGTAAAATCTGACTACGCAAATGAGCATATGACTCATTAAGGCCCATCAGGAACTGCAAAACATAATCTTCTTGTTGAAAATCAACGATTTTCTTTATAGCTCCACAAGAACATGGAGGCAGAGGGCGAAAATGAACCATTTCTTCCCAGCTACTTTTTAAACGGGTAAAATAAGAACTTACAGATGAAGCTTCTTGAGTTAAAGAAGCAATGTTCTTTCGGATCTGAAAGATCCGAGGACGATTGCTTTGAGCAAACCTTTCCTTTAGATCGTTCCACATCTCCTCGGCAGAATCGATATAGATGACAGAGGATGCAATCTCCTTCGTCATAGCATTGAGTAGCCATGATAGAACCACTGTATTACACCGGATCCATGCACTATGCTTTGGATCAGAAATAGGAGGTGGTGGCAGAGCACCATTCACAAAACAAAGCTTATTCTTGGAAATAAGGGCCATGGACATAGACCGATTCCAAGTAAGGTAGTTATCGCCGTTGAGCGGCTGAGAAACGAGAACGTTACCAGCATGGTCACCGTGTTGAAGATAGAGAGGATTAGAGTAATCCTCATGAGGGGAAACAGCAAGAGAAGAAGGGGGGGGGCAAAGAATCAGAGGCCATCTTCGAGATGAGATGAAACGGCGCTAGGGTTTGTTTACATCTGATACCATGATGAGAGATAGAGAGAGACTAGGGCACAAAATAGAGATGTTCTGAAATTACTTCGTATATTGCATCAAACAGTAAAAACAATATATAGTAAGAATGAGTAACATACTAACTAAGGTGCATGTGCATACAGGTGATTAAAAATAAAATTTAATACACTAATAGCTATGCCTATGCTTGGCCCTTCTGCCAAATCTCTCCACACTCAGTATGGGCCTTTGGCCATATCTCTGAGACACCGAAAGTGAACATACAAGGAAAAGCCTACCGGAACATATCCACCATTCACTTCAGTCCCAAAACGATACCAACAAATTACCTCCTCCCTTATTAGCCTACAATTACACCTACAATTTACAAAAACCACATAGATTATTTGTTTAGACTTTGCAGAATTTGCTCTGCCATTTAAAAAGATCATCTTTGAACTGAACCCATGCCAATTGCAAAACATATAAGCAAGAGTTGAAGTAGAAACTATGCCCAGCGCAATGATCTATTAACTGGAATATGTCACAGTACTCAAATAACATACGACTAACTTTAAGATAGACAAAAAAAAATACTAGCATTTATCTTCCGTGTAATACAATCAATCAAGGTCTCAACTATACAGTATGCATATGTTCTTTTGTGAAGGGAGACGAGAGCTGACTTCCAACAAAGTTCAATCAAGCAGGAACCAAACACACATCCACTTCGGCATAACCTCAAGTGTCCCAAATCATCACAACAGCTATAACCCCAATGCCTATCGACACTGCAAAAAACTTGAGAGAGGGCGTGTCTGCCGTGACAGTCTTCTGTGGTATATAACCTTTTGACAGTAGGTGGTTTATGGATACATAGATGAAAACTCCACATGCTAGACCCATTGATATGGCAAAGATCCAATCTGCCACAGCACCCTGAGTTGTGGCATCTATAATGATTCCTATGGCCACACCGATTGGACTTGAAATGGCAAATGCAAAAGCACAGGCTACACATGACACAAGAGGACGGTTCGGAATCTTGCGGAGGAGAGCAATACCCATGGCAATGGCTGCAAATATCTTGTGCAAAGAGATTGTCCATAAGGCTTTCCAGGCATCAGCTTTTGTATCGGCAACTCCAATCGCAATACCCTCAAAGACAGAATGGAAACACAAGGCGACCATCAACAAAATGCTATCCCCAAGTGAACCCACAGCAGCAACGGAGCCATGATGGACCTATTAAGTCATACAAGCAGATATTGACTCAGTTACAGAAAAGACTGAAAGTTATCTACCATATATACAACATTACAACCCAGATAATTGAGTATAGGCTAGTTAATCTAAAATAGAAGAAGAGACTGTCGTTTTCTCCTCCGATGCTAATTTGAGATGAACGAGAATATCTCTCACCTGATGCTGTGCTTGTGAGGTCACGCCGTTATTAATACTTTTCCGTTGCTCAACTCCACCTGAAATGAAAGGAAAACAAATGAATGACGGGATCAATCAAGCTGCCACAACTTGTTCACCTCCTCGTTTTGGAGGCCAAATGGAGATACCCGATTGTTTGAATTTGTTTAGCTTCATCTATTTCTGGCCGTGATTTTTCCGCTACCCTCGTAATAAAATTTTTATTCACTCGTGTGTTTGGCATATTATTTTTCCCATAAAGCTAAATTGTCTCCCTTGCATTGGTGGCCATGACATCTATATACTATAATAGAAAAGTAATCTTAACTTTTCGTCTGCTAATCAACCTTTCCCCAATACAAATCATAACCTTTCGTACGCTAATCCAAGACAATAATTTACCTTTCAAAATGACACAAACCAATTATATATTTCCTGTAAGCAATCAAACGCAACATTCCCATCACAGATGTACTAAAAAGCATTAATCTCTTGAAATCCTATAATGGAATCGATAATGAATATCAGATACAGGAAAAAATAAAAAAACTTTGATGAACAGGGACATACCTTGATGCTCGAGATCAGCAGCACCGGACCCAGCACCGTTTCCCTTGCCATACACGTAGGAGATAACACAATCAGCAAGCATCGTCAACAAGTAGCCGGCGCAAGCCAACATGTAAGCAAACGGGTACCCTTTTGTTGTCAAGTCCTCGAAAGTCTCGTTGGCGTCGCTGAGAAAGTGCATCAGCGCCGTGCCCAAGAAAACACCACCAGCAAACTGAGTCCCGAGAGTCAAGAAGCCCTCGTTCCACTTGAAGAAGTAGGGGGAAACGCCGGCGACGAAAGTGGCTATGAAGATAATTATCAAGCACCATATCTTAGCCAGTATCAAAGGCCTGGAGCGAAGGTCGCGGTCCATTGCGTCGCTGTCGTTGTCGCTGTCGCCATCGTCGTGGCCGCTGTGAGCGGAGGCGGAGAGGAGGAGGAGGAGGAGGAGGGAGAGGAAGAGGAAGAAGCGAGGCATTGCGACTGCGAGGTTAGGGATATGGTAGAGACTTTTCTACATTCTCAACTTTGTTATGTATAGAGAGAGGGATAATAAATCTTCGTAGGTTGTACTACTTGAGAGGCTCAGAGGCCAGAGAGGCAGGCAGTACAAAGGGCGAAGACGACAAAGTCAAGAAAGAGCGTGTGTAGTACAACACCAAACATATGGTTGGAAATAGACAAAGTTTCGGTCGATATTGTTCACCTCCATGTCACTCGCTCTACCGGGGGCGTGCTGTTTCACTTTCACCAGCCTATTCATATTTATTTATTTATCTTATTTTAAAAAATTTCTCATCTCGTTTTCTATTCATATTTTACGTCGCTAATCGTTTAAAAAATATTTAATAGATAATATTATTCTGAAAAGTTAGTTGATGTGATGGAGGATTGCAAATTTGTAATCATAGTTTATATTGATTAATTTATTTTTCAGGCTGATCTTTTAAAAATTTTTTTTAATAGATAACGTTATTTTTCAAAAGTTTCTTGACGATGTTTTCCAAAGTCTCTTGACGTGATGGTAGAACCATACTTATATTTATTTATTTGATTAATTTGTCTATTCTGGCACGCTCTTAAAGCCTCGCGTGATTGCAACTAGGATAGGATTTTCGGCTCGTACAATGTAGTCGTGTAAGTGCATGGCTCCAGCATCATCGTCGATTCCTACTGATAACTCCTACAGCTGAGATTAGGGCTGTGCATAAATGGCTAGATCCGATCCGTCCGAAACATTTGATTTGTCCAATTTGAATAAAGACGGATTCATCGGATCAAAATTTAACATCGGGTTTTAAACAATGTAATCCATTGAAACCGATCAACACCAAAAGCTGAATTTCAACGGAGTTACATACAAAGTAGCATACAAATTCAAGAAAAAGTAAAATTTGAACTTTTTAACAACAATTACTTTGTTTCTATTCAACAGAAATTTTGAACCACATCATACTATAGTGTAAGAGATGAAATCCTGAAAACCCACCTACAAAAAAAAATTTCCCTTCGCGAAAAACTTTGCCTCTGCAACCAGAAAAATCCTTCTAGCAACCCACTTTGCCGCAACCTTGAGTTTTGACCAAAAGATTCCTTCAATCCACTTCGGCACTATTGAAGAAGCTCTAGACCAGAGTTGAAAAAAACTAAAAAAATGATGAAAATGTTCAATCAACTGAAATCCTTAAGGGGCAATTTGAAGATATAAAAATGGTGAAACTTTTGTATAAATGAACAGCAAAGCAAAGGGAAATGGAGATCTTTTCGTATCCTACGAATATTGCAATTTTTTCTTTGCGCATCTTCTTTTTTCGAAGCCTCATTGCCCTCCGCGAAGCCAAGCCCCAAGAAGGCTTGCTTGCCCCGGCCATTCTCGATCTTAAGGATGCTCTCGACGGTGCTCTCACAGCCGGATCTCGCAACGGGCCTTGTAGGAAACGATCCAAAGGCAACCGACTAGATCTTGTAGATGGCGACCTCTGCGGACCACCAAATGGGTCTATTCCAACGCGGCCTCATCGTCCTCCTCTTGTAGCTAGTCAAACGACATAGTTCTAATGTGAGTGATTTTCGCTTTTGGGGGAAGAATGAAGAATGAGATAGGAAAGGAGATTCGGGGGCAAGGCGAGGAGGAAGAAGATATATCAGAGAAAGAGAGAGAGAGAGAGAGAGAGAGACGTGGGTTTGTTGCGTAACAGGAAGGTCCTGGATTTTAGCACCAATCCGACCCGACTCATTCGGGTCGGATCGGGTCAAGTTCACGCCTTTATTTTACCAGGTCGGATCGGTTTTGAATGTGTTTTTTTTATCGGGTTGCAGCCCTAGCTGAGATGCAGCAGTCATATGTCCTCAAGCCAAGCCACGCCACGCCAAGATAAAAGAAAGAAAAAAAAAACACCAAGTTGATGGAAAACTCAACCGAACAAGTTATTGAGAAAGCGAAACGCCACCGCATTGACATTTGGGGTACAAAGAAAATCCAAAATGCCAACACCTTTCCATGTAACTTCGCCGTAAAGCCTGGTCTGGGCCAAGACGACCCAGAAGACTTGTAAAAATGCACATTTCATTTCCTGTAGATTCTACGAAGAAGACTCAGAAATAACTACAAAGAATCCAAAGAGAAGAAATAAATAATAAGGCTCATTTTTTCTTGTTGCAGGAAAAGCCCCGCAAATAAATAAATAAATAAGGTTTGGTTTTCAAGCACTCGGCAATTGTGACGTCACAACCCTGTTCTTCTCAAGAACGAACCCTACTTATCAATAACCACAAACTTCTTCCATTTATGTAAAAGCCAAAAAATTATCTAGATGCAAGAATCGCAGTCTCAGATGCCAGTGAACGAATTACATAATTCTCTTGCAAGAACTTATAGGATGCAGTTCAAAATCTTTACCCAAAATGGCTTTTGGCTTGAGAGACGATTGTCTTCATACCTTCAAAAGCAGTGCCTTGTATTTTTTTTTCGTCACACCAAGTTAATAATCAAGCCCTGCAATTTCCTTCACCTCTTTTTACATTTATTCTGGCCTCAACGCTTCCATAAACGACCATGCTGCTTCTGTTCTTCCATTCGCCTGCATCATTTGGTATGACCATTAATATGTAACTTGCAGCATAAGAAGTAAGATCACTAAATGTCTTTTGGAGCAAGTAAACCCACTCCCTCCCTCTCCCAACCAAAACCAAACAAATACCCACCAAAACCAGCGTTTTTTTTTTTACTTTACCTCTGATAGTCTTTAGAACGCCTAATGAACTCTGTTGGGATCTCACACCCTTGGTATGATGCCAGTACTGGTCTGATATCAGGTGGACTGGTACGGGCAACAACTGCAGACAAACCAGGCAGTACTTTTTCAAACAAATAATCAAGAAATTAACAAACAAGGCAGTATTCTCACAAGGTCAGTAGTCGTTCAACAACATGGTAACTATAAACACTAAAGGAGTGTCCCGTTCATCTTTTTTTTTTTTTTTTATGAGCAAAGGAGTCTCATTCAATATTATATGACATGAACTTAGGAATTGTACAATGCTTACATTCAAGAAATGGTATAAAATCCAAAAGAGCTGTATCATCTGTCTCATGCTGCTTCCATGGCTTGACAGGAACACCGTTCTCTGGTTGAAGGCAACCTTCCAGCGCATGCCCACTCAAATAAAGAATCTTTCCAGGATTTCTGTTAAGCTTTGAAAGATCCTGACAAGGGAAACTAAATATTATTGTCTACACTTCTCAATCGGGTCTAGCATCACAAATAATTTCCAAATATAAATCATGGGAAATAGGCAAAAAGCTGAGAATAACAATCAAAGAATTTCAAATACAGCACAAGAGATAGAATTCAGAGATTGCAATAATCTTGAAGACATGAATATAATAGAATATAATGCAGGGGAAATAGTGTGAATCAACAAATGGTCATACTCTGTAATGGTTCCCATTCTGGTACTTGGTAGCGTCCTTGGATAGCCTGTATCGTATGCAATGCTTAGGATCCAGCCTTTCTACAACAGGATCTACAAACTGCACATATCAATAGAAAGCACGATAATGATAGCCATATTAAAATAAAAAAGCAGTGATGACCAAGATAGCAAGTGAATAATCAGATTACCATACTCTGCTCATCAGAATATACGACAATTTCATAGAACTGAGCCAGATGTTCCAAGAAAGCATCAACTCCAGGTCTTTTGAGAGTTTGCCAGCCTTTCTCTCGCTTCAAATACCACAAAGATAAATTTCTTACAACATTAAGCAATTTCACAAAAACTATGAGCACAAGAACCTGATATAAAATAAACACACAATAAAAGTGAAACCAATACTTGAATCACGACATCACATATTAAGCAAGCATAACACTATTAAACAACTAGTTTGATAATGCCAAGCAATCTTGCTTCTTTAAAAGCTTCAAATTTTTTGAAAAAAAAAGAAGAAGGACTCGCCTTACCGTCCAATCATAGTGAATCAGGGTCTCTTGCAGATCTAGAACAAGTGTAAAAACATGTTGCTCTGCAGGATGCAAATCTGGAAGAAGCTTCTCTGCATATGGTTCAGCAAAACTCTGCCATGAAGCACAAAAAGTTTCGGTAAACACAAGGAAGGTTGTGCTAGAGTAGAAAATCACAGATGAAAACCAAGCATTTACCTGAACTTGCTCTTCGATTAGCCTTCCCATTTCCAAGTAAAGCTCAATTGCTTTAGCAGGCACTGAGATGTTAGAGGAAAAAAGAATCAATGTTGATATCAATATAAATTATAACTAGAAAGATGGTTTTTGGACTTGATCATGCTTAGGTGTTTCTTTTGTATGCGGCCTGTGTACATGGGTATGCCTATTGCAATCAATAAAAGTTCTTGCTTAGCTATAAGAAAAATTATGATTTTTGGCCTTCAGAGCCAACTGAGAATATTCTTAATTCATCTTCCGCGCAGCCTCAAACCCATGTAGTGTGCCAGCCAGACCGTCTTCACAACCCAGGCACACACATAAGGAGTAATGACATTCACTAGATTTCACTCCTTACAGATTCTTCACTAACTACTAATTACACAATGAACTAGCTATTTCATCAATCAGGGGTGGGGGGAACGAGAGCTACAAATAGAATGAAATGGAGCCCACAAGATTCCCCATATGCTCTATTTTTCTAACAATAATGAGGTGCAATGATAATCATAAAGTCTATATCCACCAAAATGGTAAATATTTATGCCTTCTTCAAGAGAGGTCAGGGGGAGGCTCCCCCAGTCCGATGGCCTTTAAAGATTATTTGTACCCAAGGAGATTTGAACGTTAGACCAGGGGGAAGCATTCCTCCAAGCCCAAGGCCTTGACCACTTGAGCCAACCCCTAGGGGTTAAAAACCTACAAGAAAACTAATACTCCTACTGCTGCTACCACTCAGTACAATCAGTTATCCATAGCAGCCATTGTCGGGAGGGAATCTATACATCTTGGTATTTTTCAATGTCTTAAGTTCATATGTGAGTGTCAGCAACAACCACCGCATTAACATCTTACATAATCCTGAAATATTACTTTTAAGACTTGAATGGTAATACGATGAAATGATTAAATATAAAGGGTATGCTCTCAGAAATAACCATCCAATGAAAGCTCACAAATGGAAAATTGGATTGACGACATAAACATAACACAGAGCAGATATAATAAGCTGAATAGAGACAAAACTGCAACGGAGTTAAGGTTCCTACCCGTCATAGCAGCAGAGTAAAGCAAACCTTTAAATTTCTGCACAGGAGATCGATGAAAAATGTTAATCCTTATCCGATATTGTATTGCAAATACTAGCACCGCACAACCTCAAACGCAGCAAACGCACACGCAAAATGCACACAAATCAAAACCTTTGCAGCAAATGGCCAAACTACCCTATTTGAAGAAAGAATGACCCTACACTTACTTCAACAGCCGAGGCATCGTCCGTCGCATTGAAATTCACTGATGATCGTAATGCCCTCGTCTTCACGTCGATCTCATCCAAAGTGTACGCTGTAAAATAAATAAACGTCTTTTTTACATCTCTCGTTTTCTTATTCATCCAGAAACTTCAATGAAATTAGCGTTCACTGTTCTTTTAAGCCAAAACCAAACAAATTTTTTTAGCTTTCAAAAGGGGAAACATGCACACACAAACAACAATAAAGCAAATTTTTCTTTACCCTTGTTAATTATCATATGAATGTCATATTTCATAATTATTAGTATTTACTTACAAAATAAAGGATTGATTATCAATCTTATAACGTTCTCAGCCAAAAACAAATGCCCAAAAGAAAAAGAGTAGAGAAAAGAGAAATTTTCAAAACAAAAACGACATCGTATAAATGAAAAAGGCAAGAACCATATGAGGCGTAGCCTGCAGTGGCGGTGGCTCCGGTGAGAGCTCCGATGAGACCGTACTTGAGAAACCTCCAACCTTTGTTGCTGCTTGAAACGCTCGCATCGAAAGGACCCAGAGGAGTATCTGTAGTAGTATTAGGAGGAGGAGGAGCAACAGCAGCGGCAGATGCAGGCGACGAGGCAAATGGCTGGACGTCGGAGCTTAATGGGCGTCGGTGGTGCTTCGTCAACAAGGAGGCGAGGCGGGATCGGAGTATGGGGAAGGACATCCCTAGGAATTTCTATTTATTAATATGGGTCTGTCTCTGAGATCTCCGCTTCGAAGTAGGGTTTTGTGCGCACAGAGAGAGAATGGGGGTGACGGGAGGTGTTTGGAAATGGCAGGGGGCTTTGAGCTTGAAGGGACCGAAAACCGACCGGATCGAACGGAGCGGTCCGGTCTGGATTCCAGAACGATTTGTTTTGGACTCGGATTGATTTCAGTATCTATAAATTTTCGACTGGATTGGAACGAACCGCATCGAACTTTTATAAATATTTTAAAATTATTTTTAATAATTTAATATATTATTTTTATATAATAATTATATAAGTTAATAATTTAATTTTTATTTAATTTATTATCATTGATCATAGAAAATATTTTTTTAATAACTTAGTTACATAATATATATTAATAATTCACTTAATTTTAATTTAGTAATTTAAATATTTTGTTATTAATTTATTTAAAAATAAATAAAAAATAATTGAGCCGGACTGATTGGATCAAACTGGATCGATAGCTATCGGTTTTGTCCGATCCGATCTCTATAGATGTTCAATTCGATTCAGCCTGGAGAAAATGACTAGACCGGACCGATTTACACCCCTACTTGAAAGTTAGGACTAGGGAGTGTTTGGGAGTTGGTGTTGGGTGGTTCTAAAACGTGAGTAGAATCGAAATAAGTAACAGTTTGGTTAATTTATTGGAAAAAATTTTAAAATCTTTAACTTATATCCAAATATAAGGCCTTGCAGAGTTATAATAATTCAAAACTTTCTACAGATAAACTATTTGAGAGGCTTAAACTGAAATGTTTTTTTCCCTTTTTGTTTTGGGTGGGAGGAAAGCTAGAAATTTGGGGGAAAAACGTAAAGCCCTTCCAAAACAAAAGGAGTTTTTATACAATCATGAAGATCAGATGATAACAAGGACATCAAATCATTTTAGTTCTCATGGTTCGAGCAGAACTCAAATATCCCACAAACAAGGGGAAAACAATCATGCACTCAAGTCTTTCGGTAGCTTTCATATGCTTTTGTCTAGAATGAAATGTAAGTTCAAGTGGTTCAACCCGATCGGATTTTGGGTGGGTTTAACCCGAACTGACGAAACCCCGAAAATGTGTAACATTTTGCCAGAAACTGTAAATAATTGAACCCCAAGGTGAGCCCCATAACCACACATGGCAGATTATGCCATCTTTACATGACTATAGGGTGCATGATTTTAGTAAAGCTGTTCAAGTTACAATAATGCACGAGTTATACCCACAACCAAATGTTTCATTATGCCAGCTTAGCTACAATATGACTTTATTGCTCTTGCATTACAGACACATATATTGGACCATTGTCACAATATCACACGCTCATATTTTATGGGGCGGCTTTGGGGAATACCTGTCTTTGTCTGTGGCTCTGGCTCTATCTCTATTACACAATGTTCAAGGTTATTGGTTCGAACCTTCAGGAAAATGGAACTCCTCAATCATAAAGCCAGATAGCAGTCAACCTCTAATTGGTAAGATGGAGATTACTTAGGCTTTCTCAATAAGGGACGGCTAGAAAGTTCAAAATAGTGAAGTAAATGGGAAAAAAGACCTCCCCTTTTGGTCAGGGGAACCTTCAATAATGATGTGACTTTCTTCAAAGGGCAATTTGCTACCTTGGGATACCATTAAAGGGATATTATGTGCTTCTATATTGCTAGGCAACCAAGGGTAGCTTTGTAAACCCATCCACATGGTTGTAAATCACAATTAAAACTCTTATATATAAATATGAGAAAGCTTGAAACTACAACTCAAATCCGTTTCATACCCTTTAAAGCTTAAACTCATTTCCCACCCACATATTCCTTTTCCAAAGTCCTGACTCTTCTGCCAGAACAGATATCAAAATGGATCAAACTGAGTACTACAAACTACAAACCCTGACTCAGTGTTAGACCCCCACGTAAAACCACCTCCAAAGGAGTCGCCCATGTCCTAGCCATGTCCGGGACATGCCCCTTGATCATGCCACGAGCATGCCTTGGCCCGTGTCTTGTCACACAAGGGGCGCCCAGCATGCTCTTGGACCGGCCACATGCATGCTTTGGCCCGTGCCTTGACAAGCACGGGGCGCCCAGCATGCAAGCCGTGCGCGCGCGGCACCTCGACCCCAGCGAGGTTAGTGGCCATGCGCAGCCCAGCGCATGGCCAGGCATGCGCATGCCCATCCACTGCGCGGCCCTGCGCATGCACGCAGGCCGCATGGCCCCGCTCGCCCACGCAGGCCACACAGCCCTGCGCGCCCAGCCAGACCGCATGGCCGTGCGCACGCCCATGCGCACAGCCATGCGCACGCCCGAGCACCTGCAGCCGACCATGCCCCCAGCCGCATGGCTCTCCTGCTGCACCCCAGCGAGGTTAGTGGCATGCCTTCCAGGCATGCCATCCAGCGCACGGGCCCAGCCCGTGCCATGCAGAGCAGGCCAGTGGCATGCCCACCAGGCATGCCATCCAGCGCACGGTTCCAGCCCGTGCCATGCAGAGCAGGCCAGTGGCATGCCCACCAGGCATGCCATCCAGCGCATGGCTCCAGCCCATGCCTTGCAGCAGGCTCACATGGCTAGCCATCATCAGCAGGCCAAACATGGCACCATGCCATGCCCACCAGCCGGTCCATACATGGCACCATGCCATGCACCCTAGCCAGCCATGCCGAGCCACCTAGCCATGGACCAGGCCGAGGACCATCATGCACCACCCTAGCCGACCCTTGGCTCATGCATGCCACGGCCTAGTGGTCCATGCCACTATCTTCATTTTTGGCATTTAATTATTTATTTCATTTTAATTCTTTTTATTTCAAAGGGGCCTTTTGGGGGTTTCCAAGTTGTAACCTTATAAATAGAACCCTTAGTCATTTCTTTCACATCTTTTGATAATAGCATTTGTGGACTACTTTGTTCTTGAGATCACATTCGGTGCATAGCACTTGGGCTCTTTGGGGTGCAATTCGTGAATCCCTAAGGAGAGGATCACACTTTGCAATTCGTGAATAAGTGTGATCCATTCTATCTATCTTATGATTATTTTCCATTCATTCTCTTGTTCTTCATTGATTGATTATTGATCTTGATATTTATGTGCATTGTTCATACTTTGTTCATAAGTGTTCTTGAGTGGTTCGGCCAACAAGTGAGTGTCATAGCCCATTTGATCTTCCTTCCACCCACATACTCGACCAACACTTGTTTGCCCTACTTACCATATTCGGCCATCACTTCCAAAAACACCCCTCATCCAATCCATTTCCATCCTTAGCCGAGATACACTTTCGATACAAGGTTCAAATTCAAATTTAGGCTCCTTGCCTCATTTGAATTGAGCTAGCCGCCCATACCACTTACCAAACTAGAGTTTCCATATTGGAAACCCTAGTTGACCCTCTTGAATCCCCTTGGCCGGCCATCACCCTAATTCAAAACACATCCCAAGTTTTTAGGAAACTTTCCTAAAAACACTCACCTACTCCATTCGGCCAAGCCTTGGCCGCCCACCTCATTTGCCCTAGCTCTAAACCCTAATCATCCCATCATCCAAACCCTAGCCGTCCATCATCACACAACCAAACCCTAAACCCTCATGCAAGTGGCGCCAACCCTAGCTCACCCTAGTGCCGTGCACCACTCCCCATTGTGGTCTCACACTTAGTCAATTTTCCCACTTCCCATACACTTCCAATTAGCCTAAACACTAACCTCACCTTACCCAAAGTGCCACCTTAGCCAACCTTGAGCGTGAACCAAGCAAGTGAAGGACTTGGAGTCGGTCAACCAAAGGAGCCTATTGCCGAAGAGGACTTAGTGTTTAGGGACTTGACCGGGGTCCCTAACACTCAATCTATAAGCATGCAGTTTCTAAAGAAGGTGACACAGTTGGTACTCTCAGTTTCTGTGTTTTCTTTCTTCTTTTCTCAATCATCCTCGCTTTCTTTCCCCCAGTCTTTTGACTTCTTATCCGCATTCCCTTTCCAACTATTTGGCCACACTGTTGATAAAAACTGCATATTCCTCATTTACAATGGACTCCTAGTTCTCCTTGCAAAATACTTCGGTCTAATAATATATTTGTCAAGGTATAATCATGAGGACGAATCCATCACATGTGTTGATCATGGTTTGCAACCCGAATCGTCAACATTAGAGACCAAAAAGGGAATGTTGGAGAACTAGGTTATGGTAGAAACCGTCAGGTCTATAGAGAATGTTGCCCTAAGACAAAGGAGAGAAATAGACTATTTGATCAAAGATGTGAACAAATAAACTAAAAAGACAGCTATAGAGGAAGGAGGAGAAAGAGGTTTTTTATTTCATCAGAAGAAGAAGAAGGTGTAGTATATGTCTCAAAAGATGAATAGGAACAAAAAGACTTAGCAACTAGCTCATTTATCAATAAAGAAGAAGAATAAAAAGGTGAAGGAAATGAGAAGTTAAATACAGAAGAACTAAACAAGAAGTTTGATGATTTTATTAGAAGGGTGAAGGAAGAAATAAGAATTGAAGCTCAACGACAACTAGTTATGGTCTAGTGATCCCCTTGAATTATTTTTTACTCAAAAAATCATCCGTGTCTTTAATCATAATTGTGAATTGTTAGTTCCAATACTTGTTCACTCTGCTTCTGTTAGTCTCATCTTTGTAATTTTGTTATCTATGTACTTGTTTGTTGTCGTAATATGAATAAATAGTCAATGAATACTGTGTCTATAGTCTTATTGCAACCATATTTTGCATTATTTGGTATATAAAGTTGCCACATGATCCATTTACATGGGGAGGAAAATTATATGTGTGGCCCTGCAAGTATATGTTAATATAAGATGCTGCCCAAACCCTAAAATAAGCATGGTAAAATCCATGCAGTAAACTTTTAGGCATTGTTCTATGATAAACAGGAATTTCATTAACAAACGTATCAGATCTTGGAAGCTACATATGGACCTTGATACGTTACCCTAAGTACATTAGATCTTCTTTTTGGATACCATTGATGAAGAATGTCAAGCATTGTGTAAATGATGATTATGAGTAGGCCATACGAGAAATTGATCAATCATTGAAGTGGGACATAACCCATTTGGTCGGTTATTACTACTCATTTTTCCTTGAAGTTCTCAGTTTATCAGTTGTTTTGAGATAGACATGAACGCTAATGTCCATCTATAATAAATTATGAACAAAATTAGGGTTGGAGTGTATCTGGTGAGCATTTTTTTTCTCAATAATTTTGACATAATTGAAAATGAAAACGTGTCATGATAATCGACCCAAATCACCATTTGATTTTCAAGTCCTGATTACACAAGTTAACCGATTAAGATTGACTTATGATTATACAGCTGTTCACTTGAAAGAATATGACAGGGCGTGCTCATCTGCACCATATGATTCTTAACGCAGGGAGGATTGAGATTTTCTGTTGGAATGATTCAATTTGGAGAAAAACAGATACGTCTTTAAATACATATGTGACATTTAATTATCTAAAAACCTCACAAAGATAGCATCAAAACCATGAAAGGATCATATGCTATGTTGTTTCTATCTAGATTAGACCAACGTATAGAAAGTCTTTAATTTGATTTTGAAAGGAGTTGTTGGGCTATGCCGATATAGTTGTTCACAAACCAACATAATGTTAATGAGTAAAAGAGGCAAATATGAAAATAATTGAATTTGGGTCTTTTCAGTCCATCATCAAGACACAAACAAACTTGATGAGCACATTAGTTGGTTAGCCCTTCCTCTGTTTCAATGTGATTGAAATTCTTTTGATCACATTGAAACAAAGGTTTGATATTTTGAACTTGTTTCTATCTGCCACAGTGCTTTTCACAGCTTTAGCAGGGACAATGCAATATCAGGCCTTAGTCTTATAATCAAAGCAGAAATATACTGAGTTAAAAAGCTTAAGAAGATAATATTGTTACAACAAAAGGACATGAATTGTTTTCAATAACTGAAAGGGATTGAAGGTGGCATTTACTTGCATAGGTTGTACATGTGGCCCAAGATACCTTGAATCTTGTACACTACTTAATCAAGTATGTGGTTGGAAACTCCAAAGCCTTCATTTTCATAGCTCCAAGATGGATTTACATGAGAAAGCAAGTTCTCTCCAAAAGGGTCATATTCTTCTTCATATTTTGAGGTTGATCTCATTTTAAATGAACATGTTCGATTCTCACCCACTAAAGGCTATACAGCACAAGAGTGAATTTGAGTACGTGAGAGATTCTAGCCCCTCCAAATTAGGTGGGACTTAATGGGAAAGAGAGACACAGCGTTGTAAGAATGACCAAGTACTCTAGATCTTGTCTTCCATTGAAAGCAACTAATGTATTCATTCATGAAACTGCTTTCATTCTTTTGATAACATTGAAATTTGGTACACTAACCTTTTGGGATATGAACTCATAAAGTCCCATCTAGTTGAAATAATACTGCAATCTTTACAATTAGTTATAATGTGGGACTGTGAATGAATGGTTTGATCGTGCATGAGGGTGACCTTGTTTTTAGTGTAGGCTTTAATTTGGATTTCAGGAAAAAAAAAAAAACGAAGAAGAAGAAGAAGAAAGACAATGCATACAGACCCTACAACATTTAATTAAATCCTTGAAATCCTCCTTACATGTTGACATAATTATGCCCCTTCAAAATTGTAAACCTTAAAGCCTTTGATATGAAGTCTGAACATAAACATCTAAATCCTTAAAAACTAATGTGATCTAAAAATTAGTACCTCACATCTGCATGCAACTTTCATAATTGCTATCCACTATGGGCATTGGTTAGGGTCCTAATGGAACATGAAAAAAGGGCGGCGCTACTGGGTGATAAAGTGTCGGTGGTGGCAGTGGTGGCCGATACATTGGCAGCGGTGGTGGTGGATGTGGCTGCAGGTGTCATACAATGGATAGTGATCAAGCCCTCCTCCATATGGTGAGTTCATACATTGGATAATTGCATTACATCCCATGATATGGAGAAGGAACAAATCCATTTTCTCCATAATAATTGTAATCTCTTTCCCTGACCTCACCAGCAAACCTAATCCATTTTACCTCTGCATGTTTACCATATCTTTCCAACACCCTCAGAAGTACATTTGGATTTACTCTCCCAGTAACTTTCACTGTCCCTTGATCAACATCCATCGTTATGTTGTAAACTCTTAACAATTTTAAAAAATAAAAAACTTGATGCTAAAACAGAATACATTTTAAATAAAATGAATTATCAATTAAAGGTGAATTTGAAAAATACCACGCAGACTCTGCAGGACTTCCATCACCTTCCTCTTACACATCTCACACTGTGAATTCACTTTAAGAACACATGTCTGCAAAGACAACATTCCAAGAATATCTAATGAATCATCTCAAAGGCAAAAGAAAAAAAAATATTGAAAAAACGTAACAACAACCAATAACAAAAGAACTAACATATGTTTTCCATTAATCTAACCACTTCTGCAGAGGGGAAATCCATCACCAAAACCTTTTGATGGAGTTTCTTTCTACCCTATCTAGGACTCAGAGAATATTTCTGAAGGTCGATTGCTGAAAGGTAATTAGGATTTCAAAAATGGACATGCCTTGACCTTGATTCTTAAGTCATAACTATTATGAGAAATATTCTAAGTACATTAATACCATAAATATCTTTGGTGTTAAAAAGACCAAAAAAAAATACCATATATATCAGATTTTCCTAAATCTCTCTCCGCAATAATCAATCATATTAAATTATATAAAAAGCAATCAGGAAGTGAGCTTGTTTATATATGGAAGGCATGGTGGAAGGTGATCATTAAACTCTGTTTTTTCTTTCTTTTGCAATACGAATTAGTGAAATTGCAAGAGTTATGCAGACTCGGCAAGGCAAGGAATCTCAAAAAACAAACACCTTTCTTTCGTTAGAGTCATATGGGAATGTGATTCCCATGGGAGCCACATGGATTTTTATGAAAATTAGAACCAAATATATATATAATCTTAGCTTTCCAATGAGGTTTATGGAACATTAACTTTTCCTTTATTCTAAAGGAAATTCCAAAGCTTTATATTGTGAATTAAGAGCATCTTTAAGCAATTTTTTACTTTTTCGATTGGTTTGTACTGATAGAACCAAGAATTACATAAAATGTCTTTCTGCACTGGTACTATTCGTAGACTCTCCCTCTCGGAATGCTCTCTTTCTTCACTGGTGAGGGCCTCTCTCTCTCTCTCTCCCCCCTCTTGGTTTGAGCTTAATTCAAGCACAAAGGCTCTTAGGCATCATACATGTCTTTTTAATTAATTGAATACAATCTTTCTCTGATTTGTTTTGTCAGAATACTGACTTGATTTGCTGATTTTCCCTCTTTTTCATTCTTTCAAATTATATATATAGGATAATCAAGTTTTTTTTAAATGCTATTTTTTAAGAGATATTTGCAAAGAAAAAAAAAAGAAGAAGGAAAAATGCATCTCTGAATCTGGAAAAGAATATAACAACAAATTAATAAGATTTCTTCAATAAACTGAGAAAAGTACAAGGTTGATGTTTAGTGTTGCTATTAAGCTATAGTTTGGAACCTGAACATTCATCCATCACAAAATCCAAATGCTAAGTTTTATTTTCATAAGAAAAGGTTTCAATATATTCTGCACTGATAATGGTATATTGTCCTAAAAGTTGATAGAAACCATTCATATGCAACTCAAAATACTAAAACTTTATTGCTTGTGATTTTTTTTTTCTAATGAAGATTTGAAAGTAGCATGCAATATAGAATCATAGACAACTTGGATAACATGAATTAATAATTACTTTGATCGAACCTGATGCAACTTCGCGTGCATGCAGGTCCTTATCTTTTGCTGAACCATCTCAATGGCCGACAATAATGCAAAAGTGAAAGGGTCCATGCTGTCAGGATTAGTAATTCCTATGTCTCAAATGAACATGAGAGATGCTCGCAAGAGATCAAGACGATTATATCAGTGTAGTAAAAGTGCCAAAACTGGACGTGGTGCTCCAAGTACTACTAGTTCTGCTAAATCACCCATCTTAGAGAAACTAGACCCTACTCTAATGCAAGTAGCCATATTCTCTATTGTCTCTTTAATAGAAGGAACTTTGTGTTTCTACAACCTGAGGCCCCATATGAAGGGAAAGAAAACCAATGCAATTATTGACACTGTCTACTTCTGCATTGTAACAATGGCCACAGTTGGATATGGAGACATTGTCCCTGATAGCATCCTCACAAAACTATTGGCCTGTGCTATTTCTTTCACAGGAGTGGCAATGGTTGGATTACTCATGAGCAACGCAGCAAACACTTTGGTTAAAAAGCATGAAGATTTGCTAGTAAAAGCTTTGGATATATACCAAAATAGTGGTCTAACTGCAAGTACCAAAGATGAGGTTGAGACAATTAATATTGGAGGAAGATACAAGTGTTTATTGGTATTTATGCTTCTTTTGGTGCTCATAATCATAGGGACAACCTTCCTAGCTACTGTTGAGAAGTTGGACCTAATTGATGCATTTTACTGTGTTAGCATTACCATCACAACTCTGGGATACGGAGATGAGAGCTTTAAAACCAAAGGAGGGCGTGTTTTTGCAGTGTTTTGGATACTAGCAAGTACTATTACTTTGGCTCAGTTTTTCGCCTGCATTGCTGACCTAAACACAGGGAGGAGACATATGGAATTGGTCAAGCGAGTTCTTAGTAATTGGAAGACGATAGCTGATAATGATGATAGTGATGAACTGGAGGCAGTACCAGATGAATCAGATGATCTTAATCATGATGATAGTTGTGTAAGGTAACTTCAGCAAATTTTCTTTTAATCTTGTTTATACATGATGTACACAACGTAATCTTCTTATTCTTTCCATTTTCTTATCCACAGAGCTGCTGAGATCATCCTATATAAACTTCAAGAAATGGGCAAGATAACCGAAGATGATATTTCTCTTGTAAGAGCTATAAGGGAGGAATTCGAACACCTTGACATTGATTGTTAATAGATCAATCAAATAACCTTAATTGATTAGTACTACTTTCTGATCATTGTATAATGGTTCTAAGCAGACAAGTGACATTACCAATTCATGTGAGGTGGTAGTACTGATTGACTCGCCCCTCGTCATCAAGCGAGAGAAGAGAAGAATGTGAGTGTTGCAATAACTTCTTGTATTGGTAGGAAAATGATTTATACAATATGGAGTGTGTAAGTCTCGCATGTTTTTTTTTTTCTTTTAAAGTACAAGAAATTTAGGGTCCACATAAAAAACTAACGTTTTCTTAATAGAACAAACTTTTTTCAAGAAGTACACAAAATTTACACATTCTAATATTACATTTAACATTACTCATATTTATAATCTCAACTTCATATTTTTTAGAGGAATGCTACAACCACAAAGTGATTATACAAAAGTAATTTTATAAACTAGCGTGACTTCATGTGATCCGTTGAATATGCTTTACAATAAAAATAATTTTATAATTTGACAAACCACACAAGTTTGTAGAATTACTTTTATATAATTACTTTGTAGCTAGAGTATTTCTCTATTTTTTTTTTTATCTAAAATTGTAATAACTTCTCAATTGATTAAGTTTCAATAAAAATGGGATTCCATCTCTCTTAGATAAGGAAAATTTTAAAAATAAAAACTAGATTATTGATATGAAATAGGAAGATCTCGAAATTCGACAAAATATATTGAAATGATTGTAAGATTATTTTATTATTTTTATCGGACCCCAATGCTACCCCTTGCTCATTAGAATGTAATAATTTTAGCTGGTGTAAAAACATGGTCTCCATGTTGCTAACACGTTAAATTAAAAATAAAATAAAAGTTTAAATTTTTAGTGTGAGAAACGATATTTACTGTTATATAGTGCGTAAATACTATGTGATTTTAAAAAAAAAAAAATTAAGTAAATATGATATTTATATAAAATAAATAAATTTTTAATATAAATGACTGATTTAAAAATAGAAAGACCGTTCATAAAAAAAATAGAAAGACTGGAATGAGAAAGAAGAGGAAAACAACGGGCCAAGAGACTCCGCCCACTAGTTTAAGGTCTCGGCCCAGCCATCTCACGATCTCTCGCCTTCATCCTCGCTTACAAATAATTGAATTAAAAAATTGTATGCGAAGTCTCAACGCTTATAAATACGAGTTGAAATTTGCAAAGTTGCTGATAATGTTAGATCTTTCCGCGGGGAATTCCTCGAGAGTTTGCACTTCAAACCGATTGGAAAACGAAACCCAATCCGGCTTTCCACTGGTAAGCCTGTCTGCATCTCTCTCTCTCTCTCTCCCTCTCTCGTTAAATCTTGCTGGGAACCCATTTAGGTTACTTTCTATGGAAACCTCTTTTAAAAACCTCAGTTTGACTCCAATATGTGTGTGTCCCTTCATTTCACTTCCTCTTTCTATTCAGTTGGTTTGTTTTTTCCCCATGCATGAGTAGAGGATTGTTATGTTGGCTAAATTGTGAGCGATTCTTTCTGGAATCCAACGCTGCTGGATGTATACAAATTAACTGTTACTATAGAATTTTTTAGATGCTGATTGTGTACTGTGAGAATCTTGCTGATCCAATCGCGTGAAGCATACTTAAGAACCTTGCTGATCCAATCGCGAGAAGCATTTGGACTCACAGCCAGTTAGTTACTTCGATTATTTTATAGATCTTTCATTTTGTGAATGAAACAACAGAAACTCACAATTGAAGCCATGATTAAAGTTGTTCTGCTGGAGGGAATAGATGTTTCCTCAAGCCCATATTCTTAAATGTATAAACTTGGATTTGTTAAGTCAATGATTTCTGCTTGAATCGAATCGGCAATCAAGCTTTCAATCAGAAGTTGACGACGCACAAGGTATTGATAGAAAGGAACAAGAAGCAGTATGAGTAGCAATTACTGCTTTTACATTTCAGATGCTAAATGTGACTGGTGGATCTGTTTTTTTTTATCGAATTTAGATCATAACCCTTGGCGACATGACTAATCTTTGTTAGAGATGATATCAATAAAGAATTTTATGTTATTATTGCAATCAGTATAACTCGAATGTGACGGTACAGGGCTTTTAGCGCCGTTCACTTTTGTTGAATCATTTTAATGGCCAGCAATGGTGTGAGAGAGCCGTTGTTGTCAGCATCACTGGAGCCCACAGCTCAGAAATACAAGAAAGAAGGTCTGAATAGAAGAAGATATCGGCGGTGTAAAAGTGCTCCTCTCGCAGAGTATGTTCCTCCAGAGAAAGATGTGATCAGCTCGACTCCAAATTCCGACTCCAATGTTAGGAAAGTACACCCAAGTTTTAAGAAAGTAGCCATATTCTTCGCTGTGTATCTCGGTTTAGGAGCAGTATGCTTCTATCTTGTAAGGAACCAGATTAAGGGGAAGAAAACGGATGGGATTCTGGATGCTGTTTACTTCTGTATCGTGACAATGACCACTGTTGGATATGGAGACTTGGTGCCTGACAGCGCCCTTACAAAACTACTTGCTTGTGCTTTTGTTTTCACGGGAATGGCTCTGATTGGACTAGTCCTGAGTAAAGCAGCAGATTATTTGGTAGAGAAGCAGGAAATATCACTTGTTAAAGCTTTAAATATGCGTAAAAAAGTTGGTCCCTCGGATATTCTGAAGGAGGCTGAGACCAACCGAGTGCAATACAAATGTTTAACTGTCTTTGTCCTTCTTATGGTGCTCATTGTAGCTGGGACAACCTTCCTAGCTACTGTTGAGAAATTAGAACTTGTTGATGCATTTTATTGTGTCTGTGCTACCATCACAACCCTGGGATACGGAGATAAGAGCTTCTCTACTAAAGCGGGGCGTGCTTTTGCTGTCGTTTGGATATTGACGAGTACTATTTCCTTGGCTCAGTTTTTTCTATACCTGGCTGAGTTAAACACTGAAAGAAGACAAAGGGCACTTGTCAAGTGGGTTCTTACTCGAAAGGTGACAAATGTAGATCTTGAAGCAGCTGATCTTGATGATGATGGGGTTGTTGAGTGAGTTATCTTATCTGTTTTCTTTTTAGAGCACATCTTTCTTGTCACGGATGCGTTTCTCCACAACCTCTATAAAAAAAAAATGTTTTTCTTTCTTACTCAATGCACTGATTATTTAATATATTACTAAAGCTCACACATTGCTTTCTTTTTTCCACAGTGCTGCTGAGTTCATCCTATACAAGCTGAAAGAGATGGGGAAGATAACTGAAGAAGATATTTCACTTGTGATGGAAGAGTTTGAAGATCTGGATGTTGATCAGTCAGGAACTTTGTCGGTGTCAGATATAATGCTTGCTCAATCATCTAGACCAGAGAGGTGACCATACCATGGGAACCTGGTAATTGGTTTGTAAATAGATGTGAAATACTCTCTGTTAAATCAACTTTTCATCATCGATACATCTGGTTCATGGCTATTGACATGATCAATATATTGGTAGCCCAATAATTCAGTCTCAATTATCATTCGCATTCAAAACACCTACAGTACTTCTTCTGGCCCGTACCTCTTGGGCATGAACGGATGATGGCCATGGAAGTAACAGACTGAAGCTGGGTTAGAATCATTTACATTTCGTTTGGATTGGATAGTTTGTTAAGATTAGATAAGTTGATATGAAAATTGAAAATTAAATAAAATATTGTTAAAATATTATTTTTAATATTATTATTATTTTGAATTTAAAAAAATTATAGTATTTATGTATGAAATTTTAAAAAAATTATAATAATAAGATGAGATACTTTTTATATCCAATCGGGACCTTACAGATTGGGATTCTTGGAAATTAAAGATCGGTCCTAACAGATGATGATCATATGATTGAGGATCTGCAAAAAGTATCGTCATACTGCTTTTTGTTTTGAGAAATCCTTCCTGTTTGAGCCAAGTTCTATAAAAGAGGCTTCCAAGCCGTCCTCTTTCATGTTGGAAAAGCCTTGGGCGTTTAATTAACATTTAAATTATGTAATTAAAATATTTATATTTACATTGTGGTGCAATCAACCATTTTCAATGGATTTGACAAAGGTCCCCACACCAACGGCAAACGAATATAATCATGCAGCCCCTCTTGAATTTTCGAGCAACTACAAACAAAGTTCATGGGACCCATAATTCAGTGGAATGTCATGTAACCATACCAGCATCATCGTCAATTATGGACCCACAACGAACGTATCCAACGTTCCACATCACACTTCGCAGAGTATAAGATATGCACCCCGGTAATGGTATAATATCAGATGAAGGAAAATGATGAAGACATAATTATTTAAAATTATAATTTAAAGCTTCAAGAAAATGAAACAAAAATGGGCTGAACTGACGTGTAATAACACGGGTTTCCTAGTCCTAGAATTAGAAAAGATATCCTCCCACTTCGATGAGCCCATCTTTTCTCAATCACATCCTACGCAATCCCAATCCAATCCCATTCTAAATATGCATGTCTTGAAGAAACTAGCTTTGTGTCTCAAGTGTCTATCCGGATTCACCGCACTCCTCCGAACATAATAATTATACACCCAGTTTTTTTTTCAGATAATAATGCAAAGATGAATCCGAATGTCATGAACAAAATTATTCTTCCCCGGAAAGAATTTACAGTTCACCAGAGACAAAAACACAAAAAAAAAAAAGGGAAGGGGGGTTGGGAGGAGTTTCGAAATTACACATGGGTTTCGTTGTTTCGTGCTGCTACTCGGACTTGAAGCTCTCTACCACATGTTCAGGTTGTCCAGCGACGTAATCGAGGAGTTCCTCTACGGCCTTCTCGTCGCCGTGGACGTCGGTGCCCTTTACGGAAGTCCGGCCGAAGAAGATCACGGCGAAGAGGAAGAGTGCGGTGGAGAGAAAGAGGGGCCAGAAGTAAGCCAAGATGGTGACGAAACTGGGTGCTACGAGGACGATGGAGACGATGGTGAGAGAGAGAGTGAGAGCGAAGATAATGGGGAACTTGTACTCGAGAAGCTTTTCCGGGATCTTCATGGCTTCTTGTGGGTTTGGCAGAGAGAGCGAGAGAAAGAGAAGGTGTGTTGGAGTTGGATTTTAACAAGGGAAGGGAAGGGAAGGGAAGGGGGGAGGGATTGGACTGTAGTTCCACTATGCAGAGATTCTCTGAGGCTAGACTGAAGTGTTTGTTTGTTCTTGGGGGGTCTCTAGTCTGGAGTGTACCGTGATTTTCTTTTTACTCGTGTCACCGTGTGCTTACAGCTGATCTAATTTCCAGTCACTTTTCTTCAGTATTTATTTGCTAGAAATGATTTGTATTTTGACAGTAAAAGTGGTTTATCTTATCTGCCTTATATTTCAAACAGATTTTAAATTATCCATCCTTAGATCGTCCTCCCTTCGTCATCTTTTGTTTTTTCTCATCATTATTAAATGGAATTTATATGGTAAAGAAATATATTTTTGCATTCTTACAAGATTTTTGATGTTCTTGTCATTTTGCAATATTTTTTCAAAAAACTATGTTTGCAACTCTGTTTAGAAGGACAATCTTTTTTATTTCACTATTCCAAAGAGACAAGGGGGGATATTATGGTCATCTTTTTTTTTTTTAATTATTACAAGGACATTTTGTCACTTTCCCTTCGCAGCATGCGACTGTCGGTTATTAATTAATTGATTTTAATGATGGGTTTGGGTTTAAACGAGGATTTTGTTGGTTTGTGGGGGGAGATAAGATCTAAAACAGGACCCGGTAATTAGAGGCCGAGAGTTAATCGCTATTACCCAATATTGAAGCCCAATGAACAAAAGCTCAAAGTGCAAGTCCATGTCCAAAGTCCAAAGTCGAACCCCTAAAATAATGAACACGCCTGCCTTGCAGTTTTGTGCATCCAGTGAGTTTGTTTGACCTTGAGTTTCTCATCTTTCTTTCATCCAAAGCTTGAGTAGCCCGCCCTACGCAGCTAATATTTCTCCACAATCAGAGCAGGATGGAACCATCTCTTTTTGTTAGGATGTGGAGATTTTTCTTCATACCCTTCGAGACAACAGTATGTTATCACATTCTAGATGTATACAAAAGTATGACAATTAAGTTTTGTCAAGAGAAATGAGTCAACTGCAATTATGCAACATATATGATCATTCTTTCAAGAGAAATGAACAAACATGTAGGTCTGAGAAGACAATTTACCTTGAGCCATGAAAATGCAATGGAAAGGGCTATATTGGCAAACAACCGTAACTTTTAAATAATTTTTAGCAACTGTAGCAATATTCCAAGGTCCTCCAATAGAAAATTTATCCCCTAGATACATACCTCAATGATTTCAATCTTGCGAAATGATAAAAGCTTTCAGTAGCGTTACAGCAGAAAAGAAAAAGAGACCGATTGGCGCCTAGTTGAATAAGCTATCAGATACTCTGGTCACTGGGGATTCCACTTTTCAAATTGAGACTCTTGGCAATGTGGGTCTAGCCAACCCTTGGAAGTGCCCTTCTCCATGTTGACAGTTCCTCTGCCACCACCCACAAGTTCTCGAAGACTTTCTAACTTATTCTCCCGTACTGTCCCACTAGTCCTCCGGTCTGCTTCCTTCAATTTTTGCTTGAACCGCTGCTTACGACCAGAAGAATTCTGCTCTTGCTGCTTTGACTGGGAAGGGGGTGCTCCGTGTGGTCCTAGGTAGATGTTCTCTTCCTTTTTGGCCTGCACGAGTGCAATAACAAAAATTTCTAAGATACGAGGTTAAGTGCATAAGTAGTCCCATCGTATACAGATTATCTTCCTCATTAAGAGTCTAGGATTCTTGCAGCAGACCTCTGGAGAAGGAGGTTTTGGAGATTCTACTTCTGGAGCATCAAGCTTACGTCGATCTGGGTCTCCAATTTCCAAGCTTGGAATCACGAATCCATCGGTATCTAATGCGAATACCAGCCAAAGAGTTATGTTAGTACTGCTAGAAACACCTCACAAAATTTGCATAACTTAGCACTGCTGAGACCAGAGAACTCTGTGTTTAACAGTGACGGATTTCATGTAAACAGATCATTGAAATTATCAAAACGGCTGCCTCCTAATTACCTTTAACATCACATCTACTTCGTTCTTACACTAACATGTAATTAAACTACAAATCAATCCATGGAATGCACACTACAATGTAAAATCCAATAGCAATTACTAAAGAGTTAAAGATATTCCAAATTGAACTTAAGATTAGTCAAACTCAGTGAATTCAAAGTGTCCTTAATTATTAAGTGCCATGCAAAAGAGGAACCATTCAATTGAAACGTTACTGTATTCTCTAAGACAGCAAGATAAACACAGCCTTAGCCAAAGCAACATCATAAAACAGCTGCCTTTGTGTTGTAAAATACGTATAACTCCTATCACTGTCTAAAGTAAAGTAAACCTAAAAAGTGAAAAGTGAAATTTTGTAAATTTTATCAACAGATGAAGCTAATTTTCTGTGGGGGAAATAACCCAATTGAGATTAATCATATATAAATCCAACATGCAGATTCAGTTTTGAGGTAGATTAAATTGATGACAAGGAGCTCTAGCTCAAAAGGTATTTTATTTCCTCTCCACACAAAAATAAGCATGGAGATGAGATCCTGGATTCCTATAATCACAATTTAAAAACAGGTCTTTTATCCTATATGAGTAATGCTCTTTTTCATCCTAGATGTTGTCATCCCTGCCACATCACCAAGTGGCTATCATTTAAGTGGTTGATAGAATAAGCCACATGACATGTGCCAGCCACATCACCAAAGGTGACTGGGGATTATAAGGTTTAGGATGAAGGGTAGCATTGTTTATCCTATATTAAGATAAAATCGCTTAATAGTTAATGCAACCACGTGAACATGGCCTAGTGCATGCATGTATGCAAGAAACATGGCTCCTGTGATGCTTCCCTCAAACTGACAACCATAACCTCAATTACCTATGTTTGCCCAATTGCCAAGTATGGCCAAGTACATGCATGTATGCAAGAAACATTGTTCATGGGATGTTCCCCTCAAGCTGACAACTAAAAACCTCCAACTACCCATATTAGACCATGTAAACGAACTTTCGTTATTCCAGGTTTTTATGTTATATGATGTGCATATCGAACGAATAGAACAATGGAAACAAACTAATTTCCTTCATAAAAATGGAACTTCAGATGTCAGGTTTTTATCTGATTTAGCTAAATCCATACATAAGATTTTTTTTCACGGTCAAAAAATGTATATTCATATGCATATTTATGACTTCAAGTCCTGATCAAACCCCCTTAAATATTTCAACTTTCTACCGCATGAAATGTGCAAACAGCTCCTGAGAAGGGAGAAAAACCCAATAATAAATACATAAAACTTATAATACAATAAGTGCCCACGCTCAGAAAGGCAAGCATGGTGAAACTAAAATAACCATATCAAAAAACTAATTTTAACCATAAAAAACCGGAGAATTAGAAACTAATATCACATGGAAACCCGAATGACATTCGAAATGTTTTCTTTCCAGCAAACAAAAAAGGGGCCACGGACAAAATATAAATAAAATTAAAAGCAAAACTGATACCCCACTCATCTTCTTCTTCAAGTGGACGATGGGTTGGCACTGGAGACGAGTCCATGGGACGCTGATGAACATGGATTTCAACGGCCAAAGGGCGCAAAAGCCCAGTAAACGATCACACGGCCGATCGCCGCCGATTCGAATCCAAAGAAAAAGGCCCCGATACTCTGTATCTGTGAGCGTCTGAAGCAAAGAGCTATATAGCTAGAAACCCTAAAGAATCCCCCAAATATGGAAGAAGATAATACAGTAAATAAAAGTTTAAAACCCTAACCCTAGAACTATTGCTCCTTATAATTATTAATTCCATACCATCTAATTATATTATGTTTTTAATCTCTTTAGATCTGTCCTGAAAAATGACACGTTCACTCTTTCCAATATTATAAATTATTTTATATAAAAAAATTATTTTTATTTTTTAACATATATTATAAAATAAATTATGAAATATATTATCGGTATATATTCCTTTTATTATCGTTTCATGCTATATATTTTATATATTTTAAAATTATTTTATATATTTTAATTTAATTTAATTTTTGTTAAACTAATGAGGTATGCTACATAAAAATTTTACACTTTTATACATCACTTAAAAATATATGATTTTATTTTTTTATCTTCTTATTTTATATAGAATTTTTCTAAACTTATCCAGTTATTCTATTTATCTTTCATATATTACATATTTATTATAAGAAAAATAAAAAAATTTAATTAAAATAAGTAAAGTGTATAGGGTGTGATCCCGTGTGAGGTGATAGGTATATTATTCTAGCTAACCTGTTAAGGGATTGAGGGTGAACTCGTGATTTCACGAAAGGAGAATTTGAGTACATGGCATGGTAGATCAGGAGCGGTTGGGTAAGTTTATAATTAATCATAATTAGATATGATCACGAGTGCCTTGAGGTCAACATCGGAGGTTGGAGTGTCGGACCCACACCATTAATATTTAAAATCCGACAGAGGAAAATGAGAGTTATCAGCTTCTAATGTAATTACTTACAATGGGAATAATTCTCGTGTGGTCACCCACATATTTGTGGATTATAGATGGGATCGTTAACTTTTTATGTGCTGAGAATGTGTCCGGTTGTTGGATTGAGTTAACTTATTATAAAATAATCTTGGATGAGATTTCAGATTCGTTACTTTTTTAATTTTTAATATAAAAATTAAATTCATCTTGATTTATTTTATATATTTAAATACATATATCAATTTATTTATATTTAAATATATCTCAATAATATCTATCAAATATTATTATTTATAAATCAATTTAAATTATTTGAGATGACTTCCATATTTAAATGGAGTCTAAGAGTATTATTTATGCAATACAGACATGACACTCACACATCAACGAAATTTCCAACCACATGCTAAGAGTTTTGTTATATAATCTTTTTTATATTTTGTACTCTATATTTTTTAAAAAAATTTTAATATATTTTTTAAATTTATTCTTTTTAAACTATTTTAAATTTTTTATTTATTATTTATATAATAAATATTTGATAAAATTAAAAAATAATAAAAACTAAAAAAAAGATGAAGTGTAGATTGTAGAAGATGTTGTAGAGATTTTTTTTTTTTTTTTAATATGAAGGGAGGGATTCTATCATTAATTCTTTTAATGAAAAAATAAAATGTTATCAATTGATTCAAAACATCTTGACATTAAGTACGGTTTTAAGTTATAATTTAAAAAACTAATTTTTTATATAAATTTTAAATTCAATTATAAAAAATATATCTAAATTTATGGACTGTAAATATATTTTTCATAATTAGAAAAAAAAAAAGTTGACAAATTTGTTTTTAAATGCCATGGAAGCAAAAGACAAAAGTGGAACATGGATATAGGAGTTGCGAGTCAAAGTGCACAAGCTCCGATGTTGGTAGGTCATCCCTTGTCACCAGCTTGACCTGGATTAACAAATCTTTGACTGCCGATATCCGGAAATCTTCTTACTTTATGAGCACGAGAAATTGATTAGCCCGAGGAAATGTTTGAAAGCAGCAAAAGGTTCCCAACTCCAACAGTGACACCTCTTCTTTTGCTAATTCCGGTGTTTGTGACCGTCTGCTTTTCTTTCTTTAATCTGTTGCAATGCTTGTATATATAATATGGCTCATAAATGATACCCTTCTTTGTTTGTAGAATCAAGAATGTATGAAATTTCCCAAAATGCAATGCAGTGAATGCTTTGCACCCTTTTATTACCTCTGTTTGCTTGTGACAAAACATGAGTAATGGCACCTGACAAAACGGTTCAAAAGGTCTCTTCATGGTTATGGGCTTCCATTAAAACTTGGAGGACATGAAGAAACATTGAATATATCAAATTTTAACACTCGTGGGTTGTGTTGCAGACAATTGAAAATGGGTCATCATTACTGAGAACTGTTACATTTCATAGAATTTCTGAGTTCTGACAAAATTGGTGGGGTGCTATTATTTCAGGAAAATGTTAGTGGATGTTAAAAAAATGATGAAAAGAAAATAAAAGAAAAAAAATTTTAAATACCAGCAGACCCTTATTTCAAGTCTAGCACTAAATCTTATTTTTGTAAAGGGTTTGGTTCAGAGCAATCCATTGGGATGCAATATAGTCGGTGGAAAAAACAAACACTGCTTATTTGATGCGTGTTTGCAGGGAAAATTTGTTAGCTAGAAGGGTGATTATTAAGGAAAACTTTGAAGTTGCCTTTTTGAGTGTGTTCACTTTTTGTTAGTGGGTTTTGTTTGCTTGTGGAAAGAAGAAAGTAAAAAATAAGGATTTTTACCCTTCCTGAAAGTAGTGTATATAGATCATAGAGTTCGCATTCTTGTAAGTTGGTATTGTTTTGAAGGGTCTCATAATTTGTGGCATGTGGGGAGCAGAGACGTGTTCGACATGCATTTGGTAATTCCAAGGCTTTGAGGTTGTAAAAACGATAGTGGAAAACAAGGGTTTTGCTTTCTTCAAGAGAATCAATTGCAGATGAGAACAAACTGTTTGGTGTTGGTGAAAACAACAGAAGAACCAGTTATATCTTTGAAGTAAGGTTAACTCAAGGGAAACTGGGAAACGGCTAGTTATTTCAGCGCCTGATTAACGCTTCTTACTGCAGGGCTACATTTTCCTTGGAAGCTCAGACCAGGTAAATGGAAGCTGGTCACATGCTATTTTCATATGATCTTTCTACTTTCTGACTTATTCTTTAGCAAGCACCAATTTGTCTTTGGCTCATTTCTCAGCATGTGCTAAAAAACCTTCCAAAAGATTTATCGTAGTTTTGAATTATACTTCTTGCAGTCCAACCTTTTTTTCATCTGTTTCTGCTAATTCTTGTTAGGCCCATCTTTTCCACCTTCTGTTATCAATGTTGGACATGGGAAAAACAGCTGAGAATCGAATCTGTTCCTCCTTGTGCTTCTCCAGAACCTTTGGGCTATGTATTGCAGTCCTTGTTCCTTCTTTAGTTATCACATTCCATGTTAGTTTTGGGTTGTCTCCTTTCCTTCTTAGCATTCCAATTTTGGTTCTATCAACCATGTTCATTGTCACATTCAAGAAGAAAAGGGTGATTTTGGATGATAATCCAATGCAAGATGAGGATCTCATCTGTCACCAGAAAATCCTGCACGGAAAAGAAGTTGGAGACACACTTCATGAGCCATTACTAGAAACAGCTAGCCAGACCAAGGCCACCCGACAACAAGAAAATGGTCTGATGCAAGAGTGCCAGGATGAATCGCCTCCTCCGGATATTCTATTTTCATCAGACAGTGAAAGCAGCAATGACTCTATAATAGGTGAAAACTTTGATCTCAATCTGATGAGTTCCAACTATATGGAACAAGATGACGCAATCTCAGATGTTTCGGTTTCTGATGAAGATGATGATAGCCTCATTGAAATATCCCTTCCGGGCAGCAAGTCAGGTGTCCTAGATCATGATCAAGAACCAAAGCAAAAGCCACAGTACTCCAATATTCATGATCTCTTGCCGGATTCAATTTTCCAGCAACAAAGCTTAATGGAGCTCTTGACAGAGATCAATGAAATGAATGAGGAAGAAAATTTGATCGAGATTGATCTTTCAAAGGGACCCCATCAAATGTTCAAGGTTAGAGATTGAAACTAGGACTGTAAAGAGATCAATTGGTTGCAAGTTTTGATCTCAATGAATGACGATCATGAGAGGATTACTGCCTTTCATTTACTTGGCCTTTTCTACAAAGTTTGACTCTTGACTAGTAGAGCATGCCTAGCTTAGCCTTTTTTTGTTTTTATAATCCCTTAATAAGCACTCGAGGATAAAAAAAAAAGTTCAACTTTATTACGCCTTTGGTACAAATTAGCAGACATAAACAAAGTAAAAGAGGCTTTCTTGTTTGAATGTTTTTGCTTGGCATGGAATCCCAGTTGGATTTGCACTTTTCATGTTCTTTCCCGTGATGTGCATAGGCACCGCTGAGGCCCTGTTTGTTTCCCCTGAAAAGGATCCAGTCTATTTTGTTAAGTTGCTTGCTTATCACGACGAAAATTTGCTATTCCCTAACCAGAGCCAGAGGAAAAAAAATGAGGCTTGCAGTCTTTATATCAATCGATAGAGGCTTTAAAATGTATAAAGACAACAGTTTTATGACCTACTTTTTTTCTCTTCTCTGTCAAGAGGTTTCCATGAACCATTTAAAAGGAAAGGGGTGGCCTTTTCATTAGTTTACACCAATTTTAAGCATGAAAACAACTTATTTCAACCAATATATATGAGGAGGATTTGCTGATAGAGAAATGCTATGCATCAGTTATTATTTATTCTCACATCTCACACTTATAATTTTTTAATAGAATGTGTGAGTGTTTTTTATAAGATGTAGGTATTTTTCATAAGATATGGATGTTTTGAGATGTAATATTATGAATAAAAAGTGATGAGAATAAATTTTCTTGCTGATAATTGACAACCTCGGCCGGAGTTCCCATGTAACCACTTGGGCCATAACTTTCCCCCAAGCCCTAGAGTCTTTTGTGGCTTATAAGCCCGATATTCAAACCGGGAGCCCATTGTTTCGGCCTGTATTATCAAAACAAGAAAAAATATTTCAAACATCGTCATCTCGTATTTCCTTCCCTGTCCAGTGTACGTAATATTAATGAGAGGAGATTAGAAAATTTTAAATTATTTTATTATTTTATTTTAGATATTATTTCAAGATAATATATTTTTAATATTTTTATCTAATCATTAAATTTTTTATAAACTATAAAATAAAACGTAAAAATTAATACAATTTTTTTAAACTTTACAACAAAAATAATATTAAAAGATTATATTTAAATAATTTATTATCACAAAATTTGATATACTCAAGTATCCAAATCAGCTTTAAAGTTGTCTTTTTGATATTTCATGGCATACGTAAACTAACGAAATGCATTCTTTTTATTTTCACAAATAACGAGATTTTTTTATAGTTAAATTATTTAGTTATAAAAATATTTCATAAAAATATATTTATAAACTGATATGATTTGATGTAGTGAATTGTAAAATTATTATGATTATAAAATAAATATAACATATTATATCAATTTATATCAATTTATGAATTTAATTTTATGAATACTTATCTTTTCTATAATAATAATAAATAATCCTCCATATACATCCTTTAAATACCCACCACTTATCATGAGATATATATGGATTATGCCTCTTCAAATTACTACATTTTTATAAAATAAATTATATTATCAAATTGATGATCTAATAAAGTACTTATATAGCATAATTTAATTTGAAAAATAAATTTTAAAATTTAAATCATACAAATCAAATTTTATCATTTTAGTGATATAAATGATGTATTCTACATATTGATTTGAGAATAAAATAATTCCTTTTTTAATCTTATAGTAAATCGTCGAGTCAAAATCAAAATTACTTAAATAATTGATTGTGGTATTACAAATGAATTTAAATCTATCAAAATTATAATAATGAGATGGAATAAAATAGGTTTAGATTACCTCTCAATCTAAACCAAGCTTTTACTCTATACATGTATTGAATAAAAAATATATATATATATATAAAAATTAAAAATAAGTGTGTGCTGTAAATGCTTAGAGCACTGGTAATCTTCAAAATTTGAAGAAATATGACTTGAATGATCTGTATTGGAGTAGTCAAATGATAAAAACTTGAAATATGAACTACATTATTTGGGAGTGTTTATTCATATTTAAAGGTGGACTATTCATCTTCAAAAGTAATATTTTATTATAAAAAATGGACCCAACTATATTGATATTTTATTCTAAAAATCAGACCCAACTAATAGTTGAGAAACAGGTTGAGGAAAAATAATAGTTAGAAAATAATAATTTAAGTAAAATTAAATTATCAATTAACATATGGTTAATGTTGTTACAAAATATGAAAAATAAAATTTTATTAAAAAATAAAATTATATTATTATTTTTATTAACTCAATATAGAGTTATGGCTTGGATGATCTTAAATTTATAAAAAATATATATTTTAATTAAATTTAAGATGACTTTACGAAACCAATCTATAATGCTCTTACTACTAGTTACTAGAATTTATCCAAATTTTACTTCAAAAAATAAAGAATTTATCCAAATTTTCGTTTATCCGGAAGCGTCTTCAACGGTCTGTCCTAAAACCGCTGACAAATACCTTCGACTTCGTTCCCACCATGCTGCCGGATGTCATTATCGGCCGTTTGATCTCACAGACAGCATCCAAAGCCCATATCAGCCGTCTGTTTTCTTCTTTCCGTTTTCAAACTTCCAAACCCGCTTCTTAGATTCCGACGTGGAATTTCTGTATTTTAAATCCGGATTTGAAGTCCAAACTTGGCTAAATCCCGAAAATACCCCAGAGAGAGAGAGAGAGAGAGATCGCAGTAGAACCTGTTCCCCCTACTCGGAATACACTCAGAGAGTACAGAGACGGAGACTATCTGTTAGAGGGCTTCAAATTCACCAATAAAAATTATACCCAAATTCTCTGCAAATCGGTATTCCACAAATTTTCTTTCAATTATTGTCACCATTCTTCTTTTATTTTCTTCTTTCTTGTTAATTTTCTTAGTGATCTGGTATGGAATTTGTGTTTCAGAGCTTAGGGTTCTGAGATGGTTCTTCGTAAAATTTTGGCCTCTTAGGCTCGTTTTCTGTTTTTATTTTTTTAATATTTCTTATTTGTGCAATTGGTATTTAGTTCTGTTTGGTCGACGAGAAAATGTAGAAACGTTCAGAGATTCTGAATTTGGAGTCAAGATTTTTTTTCTTGCCATTTAGGCCTGAGAAAACCAGGGGTTCATTCATGTCAGTGTGAGGTTTGTTTTAGCTGAGTTTTACACTTTTAGAGCTGCACTAAAAGTTTTGATTTTTTTTATAGTTTGTTCGTCGGTTAGTAGTCATTTGGATGTTATTCTTGCTTTAGTTTTGTTTGTTTTGACTGTCATATTTGTCACTTTTATGTGATGTTTTCTTTCTTTTGGTGGCTATCTTCAAGTTTCATCTTGTTTGGGGGAGAGGGGATTTTGTATTATGTTAAGCTATCTGCAATTGCACTTTAATCCGCTACGTCTGATACTCTACGCTTGCAGTTGTATGTTCTTCTTGAAAATATTGTTGACGGACGTCTTTCAACATAGCTCATTTTCTTTTATATTGGCTTTCATTTTGACGTCTTTTCCAAATTATGTTAGATTTTACTCTCTGGGTCTGTTTGTTCTGGGCATTTGTAGTTCATTTGAGTTTAATGGTGAGGGAATTTTTTTCAAGGTTACGTTTTGTGCAGTGGGTTATTATTTGAGGAGTATATTGGTTCAAAGGGCCAGGTTTGCACCACAACTCGAGTGTGCCATCCATGGAATTGTTTTGTCAATGTACAAATTTATTGTTTTCTTGAAAGGCAAAATTTATTGTTTTCATCATTCATGGTATTTTTTTGAACTGCAGTTATTTTGTTGTCCAAGCTTGACAAGTTCTATTAGGAGGGGGTAAAAGGCATCTGCTGTTGGAGCATTTGCTTGACTTAAGTTGATTATGGGTGAGGAGAATGCAGTGGCCAAAGTTGCTGGGACAGCAGCAAATGGGACTAGCCTGCCAGAGGAAATGAATAAAGTTGTGACCAAGGAGAAAGAGGAGAAAAAGGGAGTAGAAGACATGGAAGAAGATACGAAGGATGATGAGAAATACGAGGCTGCGAAAATTGACGAAGATGTAGAAGTAAAAGAAAACAAGGAAAGCAAAGAAGAAAATGAAAAAGAAGTAACAGAGGATCATAAAACAGAGACAATGGAAGAAGATGCTAGTCCAAATGCAAAAGAAGTGATTGAAGAAAAGGACAACTCCAAATACGAAGTGGATGAAAAGGCTGATGTGGCCGAGAAGAAAGAAAACGAGGATGATGAGAAAGCAGAGAGTACGGCAGCAAAGGGGTCAAAGAAGCGCGGGAAAGGAAAGACTGAAGAGAAAGCAAAAGAGAAGACAAAGGAAGTTAAAGAGACGAAGGAGCCAGAGCCAAGGACTCCGACTATTGACCGCCCCGTACGTGAAAGGAAATCTGTTGAAAGGCTGGTGGCATCGACTGAGAAAGAAGCAGTCAAGGAATTCCAAATTGAAAAGGTAATTTTAAAATTTTTTTTATTCCGTAAAATTCAAATTATATTTTTGCTGAGGGTTTTCCCCCCTTCATAATTTACCTTTGAAATTGCAGGGCCGTGGTACCCTACTTAAAGATATTCCTAATGGTATGCTTATTAACTTATTTTAACAACACGTCTGTAGTCCTTATATATTTAAAAAAAAAATTATAATACTATGTGCAAATCTTTTTTTTCCTTGTTCTGTTTCAACCTGATATTAATTCAGATAGGTTGATTATTCATACATGCTATTTAAATTTTCTATACCTGATCAAGCTCTTTAATTTACTAGATCTACCTGTTCTAAGGCAAGGATGAAGAAAAAATATGTTTATAATAATAAAAATATCCAATGGTAAAAAGCCTGGCTTTTATAGGCATGCATTGAGATATTTATGGACCAAATATTCTGCAAATCATGTTGTGAGTGTATGATATCTACGGGCAGTAGATGAAATTAAGTGAACCTGAGTATGTTTTCTCCTTCAGTTGCATTCAAGCTATCAAGAAGAAAGACTGATGACACTTTCAAACTGCTTCATACAATTCTCTTTGGAAGGAGAGGGAAGGTAATGCATATTCTGAGGGCTTTAGTGCGTGTTTCTGCATATAAAGTTGGCTTTGCTCTTTTTTCCACCTTTCTAGTTGGTTATTGTGAACTGCGTAAGGCAGTATATTTGATTATGTTGTTTTGGTTCATCTAGGACGTTACCATTGGCTAAGACCCCAATGGGGCCGTATTATTCTTAAATTATCGGTACTTCACACACACACACACACACACATATATATATATAAATGTTACCATTGACTACACCAATCTTGCTTCAATGTAAAGTTCTACTTTTGGTTTTGCAGGCTATTCAGGTCAAGAATAATATATCTCAGTTTTCTGGTTTTGTGTGGCATGAAAATGAGGTAAAAGGATTAAATATTTATGAATGAACATCCTTCCTTTGTATGAGCTTTTATGGCAAGCTGTAGTGTGGCAGACTTGATCTTTCTGAGATTCCATTTAATACAGGAAAAACAGATGATCAAAGTTAAAGAGAAATTTGACAAGTGTAACAAAGAGAAGTTGTCAGAATTTTGTGATGTCCTTGACATTCCAATTGCCAAGGCTACTACAAGGAAGGTTTGTTGATTTGCTGCTTTTGCATGTTGATTCTAGAATGTAATTGTGGTTGAATGAATGTGTTTTCCGGCCCCAATTTTAAACATTGGTTCTTTTAGCTTTCACTAACTGAATTAGGAGGTTGGTGGTGGAAGATTTTCAATTGTTTATTATATGCTGCAAATTGATTAATCTGGGTATTATTAATCGCCCTTTCGTTCATGTAAACAAGTAAACCGAGTAGCCAGATAGTTTCAGTGATGTGGTGTCACCTGCACTCTTTGCTGTCCGGGTTTAATCTCAGTTTGAATATTTTCTACTGAAACCAAAGTTGCTATGAGTATACATTTGCAGCATGTGTTTAAGAGCTAGCTTTGATGCTCTTCAAGCTTTACATGTCAAGTGATATTATTTTAATGAGCTGAAAGTGCACATCCAGGAAGACATTGTTGCAAAGCTGATAGACTTTTTGGTGGCCCCTCATGCTACAAATACTGTGCTTCTTGCAGAAAAAGAGAAGGTTTGATTACCTGACCGCTAATATTCTACTGACCTTCCATTTTAACAAAGAATTTATATCTTGTAATGAATCCTCATATTTGTTTTATCCTTTTATGATAATTAGTCAAGTAAATCCAGCAAAAAACGGAAGAGGGTGGTCAGAGGAAGTTCATCATCTGGAAGTGCAGCTTCAAAACATTCAGCAAAGGTGTTATTCTCATCTCATTGACATCAAAATATGGTTTGAGATAAAGAAATACAGTAAAATTGGTAATTCCCTCTTCATTGGGTAAGACAGGGTGGAAATTATATTTAGAAAATTCCCTGTTGGTTTGGACATTTTCCTTTTTTTTTTTCCCCTACACTGTCTTGCCAGTCTAGTCGTTGTATAAGTGAATACTATGGTATTCCATATCATCTGGCAATCTTGTAAGAGTGTAAGTGGTCCTCCTTCCTTGGCCTTGGCCATGATGTTTTCCAAGTCCGTTTTACTTCATGGCATAGCTGTTATGGTTTTGATTATATTCTTTTTTTATAAGTTTGATATGCTGTCGGGATTCAAGAATCCCTCCAAATATGTTTCTGGCAATGCTAATTTGATTGTGTGGTTGTGATCCATTAATATTCTTCAATTGTTTCAGTTTTTTTTTGGCTAAGCTCTTCATTGTTTTACTTATTAAAAGAAAAAAACTCTTCATTGTTTCAGTAATACCTATAGATTGGATTTTAGAGGTAGGAGACAGGAAGGACTCCAAGTAGTAGGCTGAGAGAGGAGAGAGACTGTATTTGGTCTCGATGTGACTCCCCAGGGTGTCCACAGCCAGGGGTTTTCAATAGGATCAGTAGGTGTCTTGCAACTTCTTTATACACACATACATGACACACAGACACATATACGTAAAGACCCCACATTTTATTTAAGATTGCTAGGGCACAACCCAAGTATATTGGGGGTAGGTATACATAGGAGAAACGCCCAGTTTAAAGAAGGGTGGTTGTGACTTCTGATATATTCATGTTTTTCTCTATTGCTTTTATTGTCATTTGTAAACCTTTCTTCAATCTATTCTTGTATATTTACGATTACTTGTAAAAAGAAGTTCTTGTATATTTACAATTTTTGAAGATCTTTTACTGGACTAAGCAAAGGCTGATGCATGTCTAAAATATGCTTGATCATTATAGGATTTCAAACTCCTCGAGAAGATCTAAACCGTATATATCCGACGGATTAAAAAGAAACTGAAGAATGTGAAAACTCACATTGTCTTTTTGTCTATATAGAAAATTTTTGTACCATCTTTTTCCATTTGTCCTTTGTTCTATTTTGAAAATTTTGACCTATTCACCAGAGCCGAAGAAAGACTGAGGATACATCAAAAGAGGAGAAAAAGAGTTCAATTGAAGCGGAGGACGAGTTTGACGAAGAGGAAAAGAATGAGGATGAAGAAAATGAAGCAGAGGAGGATGAGAATGGTGTTCCAGAAAAATCTGAGGATGAGATGCCTAAGCATTCTGAAAATGAGGTGAAAATTGATTCTGAAGAGGAATCTGAAGAGGAGGTGGAGAAACACAAACAAAGTTCTAAAACGTCAACTAGAAAAAAGGAAACTGCTGGGAAAGCGAAAACCAAGAAAATCACAGTTCCAACTAAATCCAGTATACCTCCTAAAAGAACACCCAAGAAATCATCTTCTAAACGCTCCAGGGGTGATGATGACAATGATACAAATCCAAAAGCATTCTCAAGGACGAGGAAAAATGAAAAGGTTGCGGCAAAAGAAAAGACTTCACCTCAAATTAGATCCGTCTCCAGGGAAAAATCTGGTACAAGTCATGTTCTCTCCTTCCCCTTATTGCTCGCATACTGTTGTGGTATTTCTGTTGATAGGACGGGCTGAAAAATAATGGTTTTGCTGATATATTTGAAGATATGCAATTAATATTATAGTTGCCTAAATTTTTTGCTTAGAAATAAGGACGAGGAAAAATGAAAAGGTTGCGGCAAAAGAAAAGGCTTCAACTCAAATTAGATCTGTCTCCAGGGAAAAATCTGGTACAAGTCATGTTCTCTCCTTCCCCTTATTGCTCGCATACTGTTGTGGTATTTCTATTGATAGGACGGGCTGAAAAATAATGGTTTTGCTCATATATTTGAAGATATGCAATTAATATTATAGTTGCCTAAATTTTTTGCTTAGAAATAAGTTGTAATTGTGAACTGAACTTAATTAAAGGGAGGAATTATGAAGCTCCTATATTATTTTAGCTCACAATCAGCAACATTAAAATTTTTTTATTGTTCTTTTAGGCAAAAAGGCTGCTAAAGTGAAGGACAAGGTCAAAAAAGAGAAACTCAGGCCAAGTGATGATAAGTTGAGGGATGCAATTTCTGAAATTCTTAAAGAAGTTGACTTTAATACGGTAAGCTGCTGATATCAATATTGTCTATGATAGTTGTAATGGAAATTCAGAATGATCTTCACTCAAAGTGGTAATCATGCTGAGTTGTCGTATTTAGCCTGCTAGAATGAAGCATTGCTGGACATGCTGTTACGGTAATCATGCTGGACATGCTTTTGTGGGCCTACATTTATTCTTCCTAAACTCCTGCATGTTCTGTAGCTTAAGATTTTTAGATTCACATCTTTTGAAGCCATTATACAATTAATTTCACGACTATATATGTATTCAAGTATCAACGTTTATACATCATTGTAGGCATGCTTGTCTATTTTGTCTCCGTGATGTTTCTCTTTCAACATCTTAATGCGTGCCTATATTTCCTTACGTCATTACGAGTAGGAGCACAGAAAAGATAAAGAAAAATGGCATTTTGATTGCTGAGGTATTGTAGAAAATTGGATGTTTATTAGTAATAAGAGGTTGTGATGGATTCCTGTTGCAATATTTCCAGCATGATAAGCCCAAGGGGTTGGCCCAAGGGGTGAAGGCCTTGCTCTTGGGATATCACTCCCTTCAAGGTTCAAGGTTCAACACCTCATGGGTGCAAACAATCCTTTGGGGCCACACTTCCTGGTGAAAAGCCAACGATTTAACCAATTCCGTGCAAACAATCCTTGCGGTGCACGGGACCGGGATTTACTCTGTAGGGGTGGCTCCAAAGGCCCTGCCTTGAAGAGGTTCCCCAACATCAAAAAAAAAAAAAATCCAGCATGTTTTTTTTGTTAGTGATATTTCCAGCTTGCTTTATTTCCTACATCTTGGTAATCAAACTGAGAGGATGTGGAAACATTTTATGTTGTGGTATTTCTCTTGAAATTTGTTTGAATTAAAGGCTTTGTTGAGTTTAATACCTTATCATATTTGCTATTAAATGGTTATGTCATCCTAAAGTAAATTGTATTGCTTTATTTTGCAGGCCACTTTTACCGATATCCTGAAGCAACTTGGTATGATATCTTCATCTTCATTTTCACTATGGTAGTTGTTTATGATGTCTTGAATTGGAATATATTGAATTACACCTTTGTCTGAGCTCTACATATTTCGATGACATAAAAAAAAAGGATTAAAACTTTCATCTGCTGCATTATATAGTAAACTGTGAGAATGTCCGCTACGGTAATTTATGTATTGCATGATTAAAATAAAGATCTAGGATCTGGGGAAAGGTCCACATTCAGTTGATATGATAGCCTATTTTTATCGGTCTTCATTTTTATGAACAGATCCACTATTGGTTTATCATCGAAAGAAGTATTAGAAACCTTTGATATAAAAACCTTACAATCAATGGACAGAGGTTGATAAGCTCTTCTTAGCATTAGTTGGTGGCTAACAAAACTCTTGACAAATTTTCAGCTAAGAAGTTCAATACGGATCTCACCCCAAGAAAGTCATCTATAAAGCTAATGATCCAGGCAGAGCTTACTAAACTGGCTGATGAGGCAGATGACGAAGAAGATGGAGAAGGTGATGCCGAAAAAGATGAAAACCAGTCTTTCAGCCAAGAAGTGGAAACCTGAACAATAGGATTGAACGCGACTGCAGGGAAACGGTAGTTACTAGAAATTAGCAGAGGACTCGAGCTGTGCTGTAGGATTGCGGCTTGAATGTATGTATACATTAACATAAATTGTAGGAATTCTCCTGTCCAATATAAGTGACCTTTCATGGAGGACTATTGTGTTGCAGATTCATTCATGTCGTCACCCTTTTTTCATATGGTTTGCGTAGACTGGTAATTGCCGAGCTATGTGAAAACCTTAATTTAAGTGCAAGAACAATTGCACCATCATGGGGCCATCCCAACGCCTAAGACACCGAGAGTTGTGTTTATATAGTTGACTTGTTTTTATGAAAAAAAACGAGCAAACATTACATGAAATTAAAAATATAGATGTATTATAAGGAGGGAGTGAAGAGTGAAGGATGAAGGGAGGATGATCAGTGGAAGATGGGAGGGAGAGAGTACCCACAATTCCAAAAAGACTTGAAGGTGTAACCCACCTGTCTATTTTGAAAAGATTATTAAGGGTTGGTTTGGAGATGAGATGGTTTTAGATAAAAGTTGAAAAAAATATTGTTAGAATATTATTTTTTAATATTATTATTATATTAAGATTTGAAAAAGTTGAATTGTTTATTATATTTTGTATGAGAATTAAAAAAGTTCTAATGATGAGAAGAGATGATCTTAGGCCCGATTCAGATACACAAAATCATCTTATTTCATCCATCATTACAACCTTTCTAAACTCTCACAAAATATAATAAACAATTCAATATTTTCAAATTTCAAAATAAAAATTATATTAAACAATTATATTATAATAATATTTTATTCAACTTTCAACAAAACATATCCTCTCATTTCATCTTAACTGCATAACTAAATGAGTCCTTACTTTTTGAGTTTTTTTTTTTTTTAGTCAAGGAAATTCAGTCACTAAATAAAGATGTTATATACAAACAATTAACAAATACCAAAATATGCATCATTTTTACTGACTTTGTCTCATTCATTATTTATAAATTAAATGGTTATAACTTTATAATCTCAATATTTATTACTTTTACTATATTATTAATCTTTATTCATCAAGATTATCTCCAAATATTGGGAGAGTAGGAAATGTAATGAACTATGAAGTACTGAACTTCAAACGGGACTTAAATCCGAGCAATAGACCCGAAATTCAATGTACAACGTAAAGTCGCAGATTTCCATGGGTTTAAGAAAATTAATTAGGATATAGAAAAAAAAATGATGCCAAAGTTGATTGATCATATCAACATAAAAAATAGTCATAATATGAAAGTATGGTATAAAGAACTTTGGCTGCTAATGTGCCCTCCCCAACAACAAATTTGCGCCATCCTTGTTCCATCCCAACAAGGATGGCATCGACTTGGGTCCAGTTGATCTGTCTTCACGGATTTGTAAAAGATTGGGGGAGAAAAATGCAAATTAGCCGCTGAAAAGCATTAAAAAATAAAAAAGAGGGAAGCAACTAGCATGTATGTACATTACCAAAACTCATCAAAACTTCATATAAATAGGTATGTACAAAGTGAATGAACTATACAATTCTCCGGGTTGAAATTATTGCACTAATTGAATGGTTAGTAACTCTACATCTTCAACAGAACCAAAAACAAAACAAGAAAAAGGGGCGGTTAACATGGTCAACTCAAAACAAAACAAAGAAAGAGAAGGGGCGAAAAGGATACAACAATAACAATACAATCAGAAAATGGGCACATTACTATCGTCCTCTCAGCTAAATCCTAGTACACCGCCATTCATACATTAAATCTAGAATATTAGCACATTTCACAGCACTTTCAAGATATATCATCCTCGACAGCATTGGTTTCAACAGGTTCTTTCTAATGGACTACAACAAAAAAGAAATGAAAGCTGAAAACTCAGAAAGAAAAGGATGCGACTACAATATCAATCACGCAATGAGAAAACACCATGCGTTGTCTCTCCCTTGTACAAGTTAGACGTCCTCTTTTATCTCCCAAAACCATAAGATCTGCTGAACAGCTTTTGTTCTCCATTATCAATTGTCTTTCAAGCTATGAAAGAGAAAATTAGGTGAGAAAATACATTTGAAATTATCAGGTCAATTCTTAAAACGATAAACAATAAACGAGAAGAATCACAACGCCCAATTGCTAGACGATAGCAACAACAATGATAAGACAGGAAACGTTTGATTAACAAGTCTCTCTTAACTCTTAACACAAAGTACCTACCAAAAGAACTCAAAGAACTCTTAACACAAAGTAACCATAAGAAAGCAAAATGAAGGTCTAACATAGACAATAAGATTTAAAAATAAAAAAAATCTCATGTTCTTTGCAAGTAATCACTAATCAGGTCTAATATGAAAAAATCGGAACAACTAAATCCTTCGTTGTTTTTTTTTTATAAGTAGATAGCTTTATTGAATAGAATGAAACGAGGCAGTGCTCAAGTACACAGGACGTATACAAAGTGAGACACCTAATTACATTCTAGTGAGTTGAAAAGAAGATAGAAACTCATGGACACTCCCACCCTTCAGTACAATAGCAGAAAATCACTGTAGAAGAGAGAAAACAAAAAAATTCCAGACTTCCCCCGCTGCACGCTCCTTGTTGTTAAAACACCTATCATTCATTTCTGACCAAAGACACCACATTAAGCACAAAGGTATCATACGCCACACTGCAGCCAATTGTGCACTGTCATGCCTCTTGTTCCAGCATGCTAATAGTTCCACCACACTCTTAGGCATTACCCAACTCAGTCCGGCTCTATCAAGGATACCAGCCCATAATTCCCCCGCCACCTCACAATGTAAAAGCAAATGATCTATCGATTCTCCATTCTTTTTGCATATGTAGCACCACTCCATAACCACCATACCCCGCTTCCTTAAGTTATCAACCGTCAATATCTTTCCAAGCGCGGCTGTCCAAATAAAAAACGCAACTTTAGGCAGAACTTGTGCTTTCCAAATACTTTTCCACGGAAAAAAGATAGGTTGTTGTACTGTCAAAGCCTTGTAAAAAGATTTAACAGTAAAAATTTTTCTCCCCGTGTGAATCCACAACATACGGTCTCCCCCATTTCCACCTACCTTTGCTGAATACAAGTGGCTGAAAAAGGCTGTCATCTCATCAAGTTCCCAATCCTGAGCATTTCTAGTAAAAGTGACGTTCCAAGTTACCGTACTGTTGGTACAACACAGTACATCTGAAACTGCCGCTTGCTGATTTCCAGCCATGTTGAAAACGATTGGAAAGATAATGGAAAGAGGTCTCTCCCCACTCCAAGCATCGTGCCAAAAGCGAAGTCTTGCTCCATCACCCACTCCAAACCTAATATGTTTTTCAAAGGTATTCCACCCCTTGCTAATAAATTTCCATAAGCTCACTCCATATGACCCCCCTACCCTCCTTAGAACACCATCCCCCCACTCACTACCATACTTGTGTTCGATTACCTCTCTCCACAACGAGTTCCCTTCCATTTGATACCTCCACAACCACTTACCCAAAAGGGACTTGTTGAAGATGCTCAAATTTCGCACCCCTAATCCCCCGTTTGCCACTGGAGAGCACACCCTTTGCCAACTAAGAAGGTGGAATTTGATTTCCTCCCCCATGCCCACTCCAAACCTAATATGTTTTTCAAAGGTGTTCCACCCCTTGCTAATAAATTTCCATAAGCTCACTCCATATGACCCCCTACCCTCCTTAGAACACCATCCCCCCACTCACTACCATACTTGTGTTCGATTACCTCTCTCCACAACGAGTTCCCTTCCATTTGATACCTCCACAACCACTTATCCAAAAGGGACTTGTTGAAGATGCTCAAATTTCGCACCCCTAATCCCCGTTTACCACTGGAGAGCACACCCTTTGCCAACTAACAAGGTGGAATTTGATTTCCTCCCCCATGCCCCCCCCACAAGAAAGCTTTTATCAATTGTTCCAAACGATTAGCCACTCCCACCGGCAAAGGAAAGAGGGAAAGATAGTAAGTAGGAAGGTTGGAAATGGTACTTTTAATAAGTGCTAATCTCCCCCCTTTTGATAAATAGAGCCGCTTCCATCCCGATAATCTTTTCTCAATCTTCTCTATCACCCCATCCTAAATGCTCTTTGCTTTAAATGACGCCCCCAAAGGGAGTCCAAGATATTTCATAGGAAGTGAAGCAATTTTACAACCCAACAACTCAGCTAGAGAAGCAATGTTACTCATGGCCCCCATCGGTACCAACTTCGATTTCCCCAAGTTCACCTTAAAACCCGAAACAGCTTCAAAACACAACAAGACCGCCCTTAGAGCTTGAATCTGGTCACTAGCAGCATCACAGAAGATAAGCGTGTCATCCGCAAATAATAAGTAAGAAATGGAACTAACACCATTACTATTGTTGCCCACCGAAAAACCAATAATAAAACCCCCCCTAACGGCAACCTCCACCATGCGGCTCAAAGGCTCCATAACTAAAACAAAGAGGAATGGTGATAATGGATCCCCTTGTCGCAAACCCCTCGAAGGCTGAAAAAAACCACAGGTTTTTCCATTGACTAAAACCGAGAATCGAGTGGTCGAAACACAATGTTTAATCCATTCGCACCACTTGCTTCCAAAACCACATCTTCTCAACATATAAAAGAGGAAATCCCAACACACATGATCATAGGCTTTTTCCATGTCTAACTTGCATAAGACCCCCGGAATACCTTCTCTTAACCGGCTGTCAAAACACTCATTTGCTATCAAAACGGAGTCCAAAATTTGCCTCCCCCGAACGAAAGCATTTTGAGGTTTGGAAATGAGTTTGTCCATCACCAAACACATGCGATTAGCTAACACCTTTGAGATAATCTTGTAGATCCCACCTACCAAGCTAATAGGCCGGAAGTCTTTCAAATTATGAGCACCAACTATCTTGGGGATGAGAGCAATAAAAGTAGTATTTAATGACTTTTCAAACTTGAGATTAGAATGAAAAGCATGGAAAATCTGCATCACTTCCTCCTTTACTATCTCCTAACATTCTTGAAAAAAAGCCATAGAAAAACCATCTGGGCCTGGGGCTTTATCCTTGCACATGCCTCTCACCACTAGATGCACCTCCTCTTCAACAAACGACCTCTCCAACCAGCTTGCTTCCTCCGAATCCAGCTGGTCAAACAATAAACCATCCAGTTTGGGGCGCCACTCAACTTTTTCAGCTAGGAGCTCCTCATAATACTGCACTATATGGTCTTGAATCTCTTCAGAAGACTGTAACACATTCGAGCCTATATGAAGGACTTCGATAGCATTGTGGCGCCTATGTGAATTGGCTACCTTGTGAAAGAACTTAGTGCATTTATCTCCCTCCTTCAACCAAAGCGCCCTTGATTTCTGTCTCCAAGATATTTCCTCCATCAACAACACTTTCTCAATTTCAGTTATCACCACTTTCTTTCTAGACAAAGAGTCCTCATTCACCTCTCCTTCCTCTAATACTTGCAACTCATCCCAAAATCCTTCATTGTTCCACAAGGACGCATAAAATGTAAACTAGATCTCGCTGCCACAATCAAAATTAATGCTAGCAAGCACCCCAAAGCAACTAGCAACTAGCAGCGAATAATAAAGTAATGCAACTAACTACAAGCAGCATAAAGCATAAGTTGCCTGCACTTGAAGGTAGGCTTAATCAGGGTGACCTCTAGCATGCCACATACAGGGTGGCCAGCCATGGGACTGCCACTGAACCCCTTTCGAGGACAATAAAAATATCAAGAAATCGTCACGTGTCAACTACATCCTCTTGAGTGCTTATGATTGCAAATTCAAAAGGGCAGTAAAATCCAAGGCAGAACCACTAGATATTGTGCCCAATGCATGCAAACTAGGAGTAGTTTTGATCGAGTTTCCATCGAGCTCACCACAATTAAAAGTAAACCTGTTCATCTTACTCCAAATAGCCCAAGCATAGACATGGAGAGTTGTACATGCCAAAGCGCATCCATCGTGTCTCAAGTAATGTCCAAATAAATTTGTGACCAAAGGCAGATGAAAGATGAACCTTCCCACCGCCACACCCAACATTAAAAAATAAATTAATTAACACAGAGAAGACACCCAGGATGGGTTTATCCTTCTCCTTAAGACGGAATATTATCTTCTCCTTGATGATCTACAATGTTTAATATACCAAGTTTTATGTTGTTGATGTTATAGTTTCTCGAAGCAATAAAGATTTTCATAATAATCTTGCTCTTGGTAACAATAATGCTAATTTATCAAAGGTTCAAAAATTGTGAGAACAAACAGAGAGGGAAGTTTCAAATGGCCAATCAACACCTCTTATAAATAAACTATAGTGAATAAAAATGCTGAATCAATGTAGTGATGATGAATGATATCATAGCCACATTCTGCACCCATTCATGTTGACCATAATCTCATAAGAAAATGAAGGCCTAAAAACAAGAGAAACTAGACTACCAAGGAAAAGGAGCTCACACAATCAGAATGCACCAAATGATAAATTTAGTGAGAACAAATATGTCAAAGAAACAATATCTCTATATTTAACACATGAAACCAAAAGTGCGAACTAAAGCACTGGTTCTAAATTTCAAATGAAACCAAAAGTACAGAATTTTTTACTTATTGTCAAATAAGGCATAAATTAAAAAACGAAAAATGTAGTAACTTTAGAAGCAATAGCATAACAGCTTGTTGAAGCCAAAACTTAACAAATAGCACCATTTCCAAGTTAGACAAACTATTTTTTCTTTAAATTTGCGGTGACAGAAAACAATACCAAGTACAACCAAATAGGCATTTTTGCCAAGTTCCTCAGAATAAAAAATCATTCAAAATAGGCACCAGAACAATTTTTGGTATAAGTAATGCAATTTTATTGCAGCATCAAAATATTACAAAATGAAAGGTGTCAATATGAACATATTTTTTTAAGTAACATGAGCATATCTATATTGTGAAAGTATTAAACTGGTCCATCAGGCACAAACTACATTTACTACAGTCATAGCAGTAACACAATGACAGAAAAGACAACAAAAAGAACAGGAAAAATGGCACAAACAAATCGATTAAAAATAAAGACTGGCATCACAATGAGCATAATTGACTACCTTGACAGGTTAATAAGCCACCATATGTGCAAAAAAAAAACTGTATCTAACGCACAACAGCACGAGTGCCACCTCCAGAGGAGATTTATGAACACTCTTAACAAATTGTAGAGGAAAAAGAAACAGAAATTCGGGAACTTACATTTCTTCGCACTAGAATAAAACCAAGCTTCTGTGATGAATATGCAATCAAGAAGTTTAATGCAATGGAGTGAGAAAACAAGGCTCAACACATTAAGGACCGCAAACACCACTTGAAAGAGAATCCAAATGAGCTTGATGAATCCAAAGTTTGTTAAGTTTCTGTGTGTTCCCTTTCTTGATGGATAGCATAAAACAAGGAGCATAAGATTCCATTATTCGGAGGTAAGCCTCCGTCTCTTCCCATAATCAGCATCCCTCGATCTTGAACGATGTTCCTCCTCTTGTGATATCCGCGACTTACTGTGAGTGTGAGCCTTTGAAGTCCGCCCTCTTTCCCATTCATCTTCTTGATCCATTTCACGGTCCCTATACCTTTGATGATCAGCATACCTCTCTCTGTCTTCTCTGTACCTGTCACGGTCACGCTCCTTATCACGATCCCTCTCACGGTCCCGATCTCGAGAACGCTCTCGGTCCAGATCACGCTCCCTCTCCCGCTCTCGACCAATATCTCTATCATCGCGATTCCTTCTTTCCGACCAGTCATGGTCATGGCCTGCATCTTTTTCTCTAGGCCCGTCCCTATCATAACCTGGATCTCTATCATCCCGATACCTTCTATCAGAAGACCCAGACCAGTCCCTTTCTGAAACTCTATCTTTCTCCTTCACAGCATTTGACCAACCTGCTCTATCTTGACTCGCTTCACCATATTGATGGTCAGATGCAGCTTCCTCCCCATAACTAGACTCCCCAGCTCTCCCACCACCATGATCTTCACCGCCCCATGCACCCATACTAGGATCTGACCACATTCCCATGTTAGGCCCATCAACACCAGAAGTGGGCATCATCCCCATCCCATTCATGGGCATCCCTCTTCCAAAGAATGCTGGATTCACATGAGGGGCTACTCCAGGCAAACCAACACCTCCCACAGGGGGAAAAGAAGACAAAATCCCCGAGAATGGAGGCGTTGGAGCACCAGGAAAGCCTCCATAGCCACCCATTCTCCCCATAGGCCCACCAAATGCAGGATCAAAACCCTGACCCATCATAGACTGAGGGTGCAACAAAGGCGGGGTTGCACCAATACCCTGACCAAACCCATTACCACCATTCCCCATTATACCCCTCCCTCCCATCCCACCCCTATTCCTCATTGGCCCGGCTAGCCCTCTATTCCCCATTCCTCCTTGCATATTACCTCTTCCCCAATTCCCTCTCCCATAACCCCTGTTATTATCCCCACCCTGATAATTCCCGCCTGTTGCAATGTTGCTCCCACTAGGCTTACTGGCAGCATCATTAGGTCCCCTCCTTGCTGGCGCAGTTGTTGTCGTTTGTTGATTCCTATTCACTTGAGCCTCACCCATTCTCTTAACACTATACGGCGATGCAAATGCAACAACGCATGGCCTACCATTAAACAAATGCCCATTCATCCCCTCCTTACATGCAGTCGCAGCAGCTGGGTCGTAAAACTCAACCTGGCAATAGCCTTTTGATTTCCCACTCGCTTTCTCATCAAAAAATTTCACCTCCTTTACGAGCCCATACTTACACAACTCCACTTCCAGTTCCGCATCTGTGGTCCACCAATGCAAATCGCCCACAAACAGTATTGTTCCCCCACCACCTCCTCCACTAATAACGCCGCCGCCAACAATACCAACACCACGGTTATTTGCAACCCCATTACCAGCAATCCCATTCGCATTTCCTCCCCCTCCTCCAGTAGTTTGCCTCACCAAAGCATCATTCCCCACCTTCCCTACATTCCCTACAGCGCCACCATGTGATTGCTGCCCCCCAACAATCCCTTGAACCCCTAAACTACTAATATTATTCCCACTTTGCTCCTCCACCTCATTCATCTTACTTATCATGCCCCCTTGCGCTAACTCAACCCTAACCCCACCAGCCTCCGATCCATCCGTCCCTTTCACCTCATTTCCTCTAACCCCTTGGTTAGTCAGAGACCCAGAAGGCCTGACCCCACCACCACCACTACCCTCACCGACGTCTGGTATCGACACGCCGTGCTGCTCCGGTGCTACCCTTGGTAACGACTCTACCTTCTCATCACTCCTAAACCCTATTTCCTCGCCCTTTCTCAGAGATTGTAAGAACCCCTCCCCGACATTCACGTCGTTGTATAAATCCTCGTAGTCATCATCCTCTTCACCAAGGAAACCCTCATCGGCAACAGCCGAGATGGCCTCGTTGCGATGGAACTGATCCATCTGATCCGCGCCCTCCCCGAACCCTTCCTCACCGTCATCCATCGTTTCTTTTGAGTATTTCAAAAGAAACGTTCTCCCCCCTCCCCCGGTTCCTCCTCCGCCTTTTATCTAAAGTTTTAGGTGCGTTTTGGTTGAAGTTTGAGGGTGGTTTGAGGAGTCAAATGGAAGCATTTTCTGGAAACATACATAGCAAGAAACAAAGCAGATTGGGCACGAGAACTTACCGGGAGAAAAATACGGTCTTTAAGAGATAGAGATAAGACTTACAGAAACCCTAATCTGGAAATTTGTGAGCAAATGTGTGAATTTTCTGGGTTTTCTATCTCTCTCTCTCTCTTAAAACAAAAAAAAAACGTTCTGTCTCTGGCGTGATGACGTTATGTAATCTATCATTAAAGGTAAGCTTCCATGGTTGTACGCATCGATCCACTGTATCAGTACTACTGCTCGGTTGATTATATCATTTGTTATCTGGACGAAAGGAAAATGATTTGTGCTAAATATGAGATGGAAAATTATATTTCTAATTATATAATTCTGGCTTACGTAATAATTTGTATTGACGTAACAGTTTTTTTGTTTTTTTTGTATACGTAAGAGGAGGAGAATTCAATTTTTTATTCTCTTAATAAAAAATTAGAAGATATTGTCTATTAACGCGTCGTAAAAATTATAATTATAACTTTTAATCGAAAGGTGTCGTCGTCTCCTTTCCTTTAACGTCAATCATTTCACTTATTAAGTAATAAAATAAAGAAATATATAGAAATTTCAGGGCTGGGGAACTTCAGTTATCAGTTAGTAAGTGGTTGTGCGTGGAAAGGCACAGTTTATTGCAAGTTAAAAGTGATGTTATCAGTGTTATTGCAGATTGCCTTATCTATCATTTATATATGTGAATGATTTCGGAAATTCGAAGTGAAATGCCTTTGTATTTATAATATTTTTTAATTATAATATTTTTTAATTATAAATACATGTAACACTTTTTAATAATAGCTTCTACTAAATTTTTTTAAAAAGATGCGAGATTAAATTATATCCAGCGTTACTACCAACGAAATAGTATTGCTCATGGACAAAGCTAATGACTTGTACTTCTATTATATATATATATATATATTATAGCTTGCATTTTATTTCTCTCTCAGTTATTAAAATATTTAAGATAATAATTATAGGGGATTTTGATCAATATTTTGAATACCGTACCTGACGCCGTACTAATCAATGTACTAGAATGAAATATTTCGGTACCGATACTATTTTGTATATCTTTTCAGAATAGTCAATATATGAATAAATATATATATTATAAATAATTTAGTCTGAATTGGAGATTAAAAAATAATTTTTTAATTTAAAAAAATGAAAAAAAAAATTGAAAGCTGAAATACAGACCGATCCAAGCTTAAATATTGGTCGATACGGTCGATATTTAAACCGATACGAAATATATGTAATACCTGGTAGTGGCCGGTACAGCAAATACTGATCGTACTGACTAATACGGTATGAAATTAAAAACAGTAATTTTGATACCTCTTTCACTCTGTTACCTTTTTTTTTTAAGAAAATAAAAATAAAGAAAAATAAAAACAGGTATTAACTTCTCAAACAGGTAATAAAAGTTAGTAATCGTTCACAAAATTGTGAAATCTCGTTAACTTATACTTCAAGAATCAAATCAATTGAATGTCATACACAAACGCACACAAAAAAAAAAAAAAATTTAAAAAAAATTGTAAAAGTGTACCAGGATTGTCTCGAGTCCGACAAGTTGACCGGTTCAGCGAGTCGCCTCCTTCCAAGTAACGGCTAGTTCCACTCCTCATAGCCGGTCACGAAGGCCCCCACGCCAACGGTCACATTTTCCTTGACAAAATTTTCTGGAAATCGCAAGTCACAACGTTTATATGAGTCTCAGACTCCTTTATATAATCCTCATCCTCTCAGAAACCTTTTTCTTATTCATCGGAAAACAATCTTCAAGATACACACACGTTCATAACGCACTATAGATTCTCTTCTCGCTTCGATTTCCAAAGATGCATAGGCTTCTTCTTCTACTTTATATGTCTGTTCTGTGTGTCTCGCGCTCCGGCCTGGTACAAGCAGACAATGCGCCTGCTCCTTCGCCAAACCCAACACTTACGACGCCACCAGCAAAGTCACCCCCTCCGTCAATTTCTCAGTCACCTTCTCCTTCCATTTCTCCGGCATCGCCTTCGAAGTCTCCGACTGTATCTCCGCCTACTTACACTCCAGCAAGTCCTGCGCCCGTTTCGAACCCACCGGCGAAATCTCCGTCCGTTTCGCCAGCGAAATCACCGTCGACTTCACCTGTTAAATCTCCTTCCATTGCCCCGGAAAAGTCACCAGCAAGTCCGCCGAAGCCCATCGTTTCTCCGACCCAGAGTCCATCGACAAATGGGCCTTCTCCAATACGGTTCCCTGCACCGGTTTCTTCTCCGAGTACCACTCCCGCGAGCCCCCCGGAAACGGCAGACGTTCCAGCAAGTGGCATCGCTCCTGAGGCTTCGGCGAACATTCCATCAAGTTCTGCGACGCCTGGGGAGGCACCAGTAGTGTTTCCGTCTAGCAGTAGTCCTCCGAGTCCGGCGCCGGGGAGTTTGTCGACGGAGAGTGCCCAAGGTCCGGTTAGTGATGACTCGGGTTCGGATTCGACGTATAAGGCACGGGTCATTTTGAGCGGATTGAGCATCGTGGCGGCTCTGTCCTTTTAGTTTTCCCGACGTTTTTTTTTGGTTTCCCTTTTCTCCCAGGCTGTTCCACATTATTCACATTTATTTGGCATTGTAACCAGATTTTTATTTTTAATAAAACCTTCTTGTATTTTTATTGAATGATAAAATATTATATCAATTTGAAGATAATGTAAATTACCTCATAGAGAATTATAGGATATGCAAGTCATATTCTTTTTTTTTTAATAATCAAACTTTCATTATTAAGTTAGCAAATGTTGGATACAAGGAGGAACTTCCTCCAGAGTAATGTTCTTTTCTCAGAGAAAATTATAGAGAATTATAGGACCAAAAGTCTAGGCATCAGCCTACTGTTTGAGATCAGCCACTGCACACACTTAAGTAAAATGACCAAAAACACATTGTAACAAAACTAACGTAACGCACGGTTTCCTGTCTAATTTCTCATTGATTTCAAGCCCCCTCCCAAACCTCCTCAGCCTTTCGCCTTCTTCGATCTCAGCCCTCGAAGCCAAGCCCTCGGTCCCTAAGTCCACCAACGCGAAGCCCTCAGTTCATTCGACGCGAAGCCAACCTAAGTTCATAGCCGCCCTCAGTCCACCAACGCAAAGCCCTCAGATCTATGGGAGGGTAAATAATCTGTGATTCTAGAGTTTAGGCATACAATTTTTTTTTCTCTATTTACATCTATTTTTTCTCTCTGTATTTGCTAGATACTAGTGGTGGACTCCTGTAGATGTTGCCTCCCATGGCTTTGCACAACCCTTTCTCTCGACAGCCCTTCCTGTCAAGAATTATAAGGTATCGAGAGCTTAACATTTGCATTTTTTTTTTCAAATTAGAGTGGTCTTTTTTCATCGAGCTCATTGTTGGTACCCTCCATATTTTTTGTGTTTCTTGGATGCTTGGTTTTGTATTTGTTTATGTTTTTTGTCATTTAATGGTTGCTGACTTTGGGTATTTTCTCATCCGAGAATGGCATAAATTTAGTAGCTTTGTTAACGAAGGCATTAGTCCACATTTAGTCTGAATACTTTAGTTTCCCAGCATCCCATATGTGTTTGTGTTTCTTGGATGCTTGGTTTTGTGTAAGTTAGATCTGTATTTTTAGTATTTTAATGGTTGTTGACTTTGGGTATTTTCTCATCTGAGAATGGCATAAACTTAGTAGCTTTGTTTAAGAATGCATTAGTCTGCATTAAAGGAAAAATGCAACAATAAAAAAAATCTAGAGATTCCACTGCAACTTTGGAACGTTCTGTTTTTAATGTCTTTGTTTTAATTTTTCATTTTGAGTATCTTTAGGATATGCCATGCTTGCCCCCATGGAACTTAGTGCAAATCAATCCCTGTGTTTGAGTTAAGCCTTGGCCTGCTAATTGTGTAAAGGGAGATGGGTTATTTCAGCCTTGTGAATTTACATCTAATAATGTTATGTATTAATGTCATGAGTTTTTTTTTCCTTTGTTGCTATACATAGCTGTTAGTGTTATGCATACATGTTCTGAGTTTTTTTTTCCTTGGTTGCTACAGGTATATACATTGAAAGTTCAACATGCAAAGGACACTATAGCTAAGAAATTTGGAGTTGATCAGTTTGAGGAATTTGATGGTTGATGAGTGTCACTGTAGCTGTTTTGATAATGGTTTAATGTGTTATTGTAAATGGTTGAATGGATTTAGTTTGTAAATGGGTTTAGTTTTTATCTATGGGTAAATGTGTGGATGTAAGAGTTAATATGTGGTGGACTTGTAAGAGTTAATATGTAAATGAAATACAAAAGTTCATGATCATTTATGCAAGTTGATCTATCTTACAGGTTATGGTTCCTAATTTTTTTCCCTTTTTCTTTTTGGTTGTAACTAACAATTAGATCCTATACAAGGTCAAAGAGGAGATAAAGAGGTTTCTTTGGAGAACAGGTCTCTTGAGTCTTGACCCTATGAAAAAGTGTAATATTTTCAAAAAGTGTAGCATTTTTGTGAAAATGGAAGTGCTTCAAGTGTAATATTTTCAGGAAGTGTAAATCATGAGATGTAGAAGAGTAATTTGATATGTAAAAGGGGTACTATTTTTTTTGAAGTGTAAAAGAATCAGGACTTCAAATCCATTAATCAGAAGATTCAGAACCTCATTTCATTGCATATAAATAAGGGCTACAAAACCTCATTCCATTTCATATAATCAGAACCTCATTCAAACTACACTATAGCATCTCCATAACACAAGTGTTTGCACACATAATTCTGAGTCTACACTTTACATAAGTAACACCAAGTACATCTCTACAACTGGACACAAAAGATGTACTGCCCAAGCAGCACCCCATTTCATTAAAATCCAAACAACAAAAAGTGCTAAAAAAATTCCATTAATTCATCTGGTTTGGCCAGTAACAAACAAAAGAGTAGATCCATTAATTCAACATCGTCTTCGCTTCCAATCTTGTCAATTTTAGTCATCCGAAGTTTGCACCACAAAGCCATTTCAAAATACTGGTGGAATGTTTACCAAAGTTCAAGACCAGATCTGAAAAATGCAGAAACAGATAGATCAGATATTGAAAGCCATAATGAGGAAAATTTGTCTAATGATAAACTAGAAAAGGAACACAAAAAAGAGTAATGATGAAACTTTAATAGTGTATTGGTGAAGGGAGATAAATTAATTGTCACCACCCTACTGATAGGCACTGCAGCAGTACTAAATACACTACCTCATCCTGGTTAAACCGTCATATGGTTCTAATCATAGGAACATGTAACAAAGATTAAGTGCTCAGATATCTTTGGATATTTATTAAAAGAAATAAGCACAATCCTATGTTCTAATCCAGGTTTGTTTAAGCATAACTAACTTGTTTAAACATAATAAAATAGGATGACTAACATGGGGAAAAGTTAACAGTACTAGGAGACCAGAGTAGTTCAATAAAAAGCTCTTCTAGGGGAACAATTATATAAATGGGATATAACTAGACCTGGTACTAGTTAAGATCTCCTTTAAGATTGCCCCTTTCTCCATAATAATCTCATATAGATTGCTGCATTTAGTCAGGTTCCTAGAAAAAAAATGGATGCTGCATTTAGTCAGGTTCCTAGAAAAAAAATGGATGCTGCATTTAGTCAGGTTCCTAGAAAAGAAAATGGACTTTCGAAAAAATTTGTTAAAAAATTTAAAAGGATGCTGCAGTTATACATCAGTGTTAGATTCAAAAGCACATCAAACAATTCAAGCATTAATCTTTGGAGGCCCTTTTTTCTTTTATTTGGCTCTTTCCTTTATAGCTGCTATAAATACGCAATATGGGTTTAACAGCAGTCTGTCACATTGGAGGGAGCAAATATTTTATGGAGATTATTTAGCAACCAAGATTCACGTCTTCACCCAGAGCAACTTTTCCAAGAATGGTACTATATTTGCTGCTTATACCATGTATAAAAGTCTAGCAATATTAGTACATAGTTTGTAAACTAGAGTTACTAAATGAAGTGACATGAGAAAATAAAAGTGCTATGGGAACTCTAGATCAGGTAAGTTAAGAATGAAAACTACCATGTCCTAAAATGGTCATGCAATGAAAGCATTATTAAGTGAAAAAAGTTAAACAAAGCTGTTCTTGAAGGATTTTAAAGAGGAAGCACAAACTTTTTTATTGAATCAAGTAAATAGATGTAGCCTAAAGGAGCAAGAAATTGATATAAGAAAGTCATGGCAGCTAGCCCCATTGAATGCAGTTGCCGAAATCCAAAAAATAAGGTGTGGAAAAGAAACTTCATGTGTATCCACTTACTTTCTTGTTGAAAAGAAATTAAACTTGATTTTAAATATAAACAGTTACTTGTATTGTTGATATATATAGCAGCAAGCATATATATGCTAGCAATCCCTTGTTAATTTTTATAGATAAGGGAAATGTTTATGCAAAAAACATGCATTGAGCCTGAAGTTGGTGATTCAATCAGAGCACTTGCACCTAAAACTTGAAATTCATGAAATCTTATGATTACAGACTTGTTTTATTTAGACTACTCGTGTATGCAATATGCCTAATAGCCCCCATTCATAAACAAAATAATCCCAAACCAATAACATATATAGAATGCAGGAAATCACCATTAACACATATAACATGAAAATTAAAATCATGATTTGGACTAATCGGGTTTTCTTCACCAGCCATAACATAACACTACCAATTAAATTGTTTAACTTAAATATTCCTCCATTCCATTTGTTGCTATATCTAACTTACAAGTATTTCTGTCATAGATATGCATAAATGACCGTGCAGAACATATACCTCAAATATCAAATGCATAAACTAATAAGTGACTAGAGTAGGTTTGTGCATAAACTAATGAACAAATCTCATCAACAAATTAACAGTCCCAAAAAAAAAGCAGTCGCTGTATCTAATCGGACCAAAATAAATCAAAGACACAAAAGGAATAGAAAAGCCTTTGGCCTAATTGGGATACCCATTTTGGTTTCTTTCAATCAGATGTCCTAAACCCTGTAAAATGTAAATGCATAGATGCGTGTAGAGAGAGAAATACAAACAAGAAGTAAGAGAGGAAGAGGAGAGAGCAGAGAAATCAAATCGGTCTCCACTTACCTTTTCAAACTGCGAAATCTTGGTTTGGGCAGAGGGAGGGTCGCTCAGAGAGGCGTGTTGCCGATGGCGGTGGGCAAAGCAACGATGTGGCAGTGGGCAGAGCAACGAGGCAACGCGGGCAAGGGTGGAACTTTCGCTCGGGGCAAATTTGAATGAATTGGAGAATAACAAAAAAGTAGATGAAAACAAACGTTTTGGGTATTCTGAAGAAAAAAAGAAAAAAAAAAAAAGGAGGAGGTGCTGCCACGTAGGGTGTGCAAAGTGTGCACCCCTACAGTGGGCTGACCCGTAGTATTACTCGGTTTGAAATACCTAATTATTTACAAAAAATGATTGATTTGAGAGCAGCCCAATGCTTCTACAAGTTTTGCATTCGGGAACAGACTCCTTGAGGATCTCAGGGTTGTAATCACACGACCCTCCCAGTTCCTGACCACCATGCCTATCCCGATTTTGCAGCTTACTCGATCGACGGTTGCATCCCAATTGGCCCAATAGAAATTCATAGGGGGGAGGCCTCCAAATCTGATATTGGTGCCTTTCCGGATCGACCTCAGCTTGGATACTGGTATTGATTTATTTGAATTCCCTAGTTATTTGTAGAGCAGATTGAACCACTCTTGAAGGACTTTCAAATTTTTCTTCAAATACAAAGAGATTTATTCTCTTCCACACATGGTATGCTGTATTAACAAATAATTTCATGTTTTCCTCACTAAGAGTAGATAACACATGCTCCACAACCTCTTTGAATGAGTTAAACCAGACTTTAACTTTCTGTAATCTCCTATAGCAGACAACTCATACATCTTGCACTGAAGGACACGATCATAAGGCATGGATAACATATTTTGGCTCCATTTTACATACAGGGCATGTTAAGACTTCTTTGATCTTCTTCCTCTTTCTGAGGTTGAGGTTTGTTGGTAAAGATTCATGACTGGCCCTCCATATAAACATCTTGAGAGCATTTGGGGTCTTTAATTTCCAGACCTTGTGCAAGTCATATTCTATTTGAATAAAAAATAGAATCATGTGGGCAAATTTTTTTTTTTTTTTTAAAGCTCATAAGAGACTTGTATAATTTAAGATTGTACATATCATTTTTTTATTAACTCTCTTATAAAAGATAAAAAATAATTCAATTTTTTTTTAATTTTAAAATAAAAATAATATTTTATTTTATTTTAAATTTTTATTTCATATCATCCAAATATTACCGTTTTACAGGTGAAATGGTAGCTTCTTTTATTTTTTATTTTATTTTTATGTTTTATTGGGGCGTCAAAGGCCAAAAACGACGACGGCTGCGTTGTTTGTTTGGTACATTTATCTTAAAAAAAAGATATTTTCTTCACTGTAGGAAATGATTTAGTTCTTCCCAAATAATCAGAAACCAATCCTCGAACACTCTCAAAGAATATGGCGATATCCAACCTTTTCTACCCACTAAATTCCACTCTCAGGCCCCTACTCCACTCCACGTTCCTTAATTCCTCTTTTACACAACTTAACCTTACGAAGAAATCCATATACCCAACCAGAAAACCCAGAAGAACACACATCAATGCCCAGTCCAATGGCAGCGGCTCAGCTGATGCCCCCGACCGCTTAATCTCAGCCGTATGTTACTTCTACCCCTTCTTTGATGGCATACAGTACGGAAAGTACGTTATCACCCAGATCACTCCCATGCAAGCTCTTATCCAGCCTTTGGTACCGGCTATAAGGGTCTTTAAGAGCTTTCCCTTTAATGGGTTCTTGGTGTTCTTGACCCTTTACTTCTTGGTTGTGAGGAACCGCAACTTTACTAGGTACGTGAGGTTCAATACCATGCAAGCTATTGTGCTTGATGTGCTGCTGATTTTTCCTGATGTTTTGGAGAGAAGCTTCAATCCAAAGGGTGGGTGGGGCTTGGACTTGTTGATGAGCTTGGACAGCACTGTGTTTCTGTTCCTTCTGGTTTCTTTGCTTTATGGGTCTTCTTCTTGCTTGCTGGGTCAGGTGCCCAGATTACCCATTGTTGCTGAAGCTGCTGACAGGCAAGTTCTTTGAGCAGCCGTCTGGTTCTCATCTGTAGCTTTATTAGCCGATCTTAATTCATTTTTAAAGAAACTGCTTTAGATTTTTACACTTGGATGTACTCGTCATGAAAGGAAGAAACTTGCATAATTCATTCCTGGTATTGTTGTATCACTATGTTTATTTTTTTCCCCAATGAAATGGAGGAAACTCTTGATTTGGTAGCAAATTGTTGACTTGTACCATATATAATGGGAATTTAGGAGTGACCTTTTGACGTTGATGGTTGATGTTCCTGTTTGGGATACTGAAGTATACCGAACATTAGGATATTGTGGGGGGTTTTTTAGGCGTACTTGAATGGTCCTGGGTAGGCAATCTAAGTTTTTCTACAATGGATGAATTCATGTCATTATTGCTCACGTAGTTTCTCTTTGAAATTTTTTCCTTTGGTAGACAAGGAAAAGATAGTAGATGAGAAGATAGTTATCAATTGGTTGGAGAATTTCATCTGAAATCTAGTCTTGTGAGCAGTAGCGGCACCATAGGATAGGTGATCTTCCTGCAGTTTTCTGGATTTGAAAGATTGAGCATGTTGGTTGGTAATGGAGCCTCACTGAAAGAAATAGGATATCCTGCATTGAGGAGGAGCCTTGGAAACGGGACCAGGGATAACTATTGTACATTTTTCCATGCTCTACTGGTTTCATCACATCTCTGTCAGTGTAGCGTTACGTATGTTGCCATGGTAGATCGATTTTCATTGTGCTGCTTAGGGAAGCCTTGAGTGTAGACTGTAGAGGCTCCTGCCAAGCAGGTGGTGATGTTGGAGAGCTAGTTCCCCTGATGGTTCGAATGGCAAGAACTTGTAATCCATATATCAGACAACCATTGCGGAAGACATGTCATGGTGGTAGATAGAACTCTTTGTTAGAGAGCATGCTGATATTGGAGATTGCTGATACCAAACTTTGGTCAGTGTCTGGGTAATCCAACGGGTATTTAGTGAATTTTAGTCCATCTCAAGGTATTATGATGGTATAAATGCTTGGTATCAAATGAAACAGGTGTTCTTTTCTTTTTGCTAGCATCTTATTGGTATTTGAAATAGAGAAACAAAGGATTGAAAAAAAAAACAGCAAGAAATATCTCCCTGTGAATTGGTAAACAGCTTGTGCCCACAAAAGCAGCTTATATCAGTAGGAAAACAAAGAATTTATGAACCTATTAATTCGTCAGTAACCTATCTTCTAGTTAGTATGAGTGACCGCAGTAATGAGCTTATTCTATTCTTGAGGAATGGGCTTTAGATTCTGAAAACTAGGGGATGCGTAGTCCTTCCCATGGGCTTCTTGGGTCTTAATCTAAAAGCCTAACAAATTAAGGCGCACCATTATTTTGGCGGTCCAATTAACTCTGCCACCTACGTGTGCCATGTCTATCATGTTAAAATAAATTAATGATATTGAATAATTGAAAAATATTTATTATGATTAACTTGTAGATCTGATGTCAAATTATGAGATATTAAGAAGACAATGATGAAATTGATGATAAATAGAATTTTTCTAAACTAAAATGTAGTTCTACCTTCAAAATCCTTCATGTTTACTCTTTTTTTTTTTTTTCTTAAAATTGTTCTGACAAGGTGATTTGTGGGGATTCATTCCAATTAATCCTCGAATACATATAGTCAATCATCTCATATCGAAAACACGCCAGGAATTGAAATCTGAAAAGCAATCAATAGGGTTTTATTTATTACAAAACTATTTCCAATTTATAAAACATGATGTATTCCGATCGACGTGAAATATGAAAACAAGAGTCACACTTGGAACAAAACAGCATAGGAAAATACTGACATCATACAGGGAAAAAGGAACATAGGCGAAGGAGATGAAGCGGAATAGTTGTCATAAGGCACATATCCGTAGGTAGTGGGAGGAGGGTATGGGCAGCACTGGACAACAGGAGTTGTTGGGCAGTTTCCTTGAGCAGGCAGCTGCGGTGGCGGTGGCAGTGGCGGAGGTGCTTCATATGTTGGGGCGGGCGGTGGTGGAGTTTCATATGAAGGATAGCCAGAGGGAGGTGGAGGAGCTGGTGCATGGCATAAAGACTGACAAAGTGTGCAGTTCATACAAGCAATAGGTGAAGAAGGTATGACATCACCGGGAACTTCCCCTGCCGCTGAGCAACCAAGTTTGGGCGCCGACAACAACCATATTGCTATGAGAAACACATGTTCTGCTAGAAACATTATATTTCCTACTAGAAAGTCAACCTCGGAAGAAAATCGAGGAACAGAACTAGGATGGATAGGATCAACTATCCACTAGGATAAGAAATTTAACGGTGTCTCTAGAGGAAGATAGAATGTCACTTGGGGAGCTTTGTGAATGGTTCCGATGATTCTACACCCTTCTTCAGAATTCCCAACAACCTACTGTCCTTTGGAATCTGGATATCTCACATTTTTTCTTCTGCACCCCGGATTTGGTGCCGCATGGCAACCATCTGTCATAATGATGTACAGGTAACATAGTCCACATGCAGGCAACGTCATTGTTTGTTTCCATTTTCCCTTTTTCCTCCTCTCTAAAATTGTCTTCTTTTATGACATAAAAGACCTATATGCTGTCAACAATGGTGACAACATTGAGAATACACTAACTTCAGTCCATGGTTTCTGGTCCTAAATATAATCAACCTAATGACACGTTTCACAGACTGACTTAATATTCAACAGATACCTTCATGGAAGCAGTAAACTAGCACAGCATAAAGTTGGAGTTTCTCAGCTCAATGCAACCAAGCCTTGGTGGTCATAAATAGGAATACTACATAGTGCTTTCTGCCATTCAGCTCTGTTTACAGACACAATCCTTATAAGACCCTTGCACCACCCCGAAGGGTGGTAACTCTCACATGCTCTAATAATAGTGTCTGAATTGGGCCATGTTTGTAGAACAGAAAAACATGAGAAAAAAGAATGCCATTGGTCAGCTCTGTATCGAGTATTTATTCATTAAAAATATCAAATAATATGGGAAATAGGGGTTTGATTCACCGACAACAAATACCAATTCTATTTTTCACCTAGAATTCGTCAGAAGGAATTCATAAATTGTTCAGATCCCGGCTATTCAAATATAAATAACTCAGACTGTCGTTGAAATTTGACGTTATAGGCAGCGGTGAGAATCCTCTGTAGTCACCATGTAACTTTGCCAAGCATAAGTCAATAATGTACTGGAAAAGCTGGTGCTTCTGGACAAAAGGTTGAGCTGCATATTTCTCAAATGGCATCCACTAAATAGAAAAAAGTGGACCATGCCAAAAAATATATTAGTCACTAATGATATGCTTTAGGCCATTATGAGAGCAGGTTCATGATTCAATTATGAAAATAAGGAGCATTTGCATCATGGAGGCTAGAGGGAACAATCAATATAAATGGCTAGGGGTTTCAAGTATCTGATCTCAACACAGATATCCTAGAGCTCACTTTTAGCAAGAGAGCTCATCTGCAACCTAGGCAGCCAAGAAAAAGGGACATCAAGTAATATTTGGGTTTCCAACTTGAAACTGCTACGTGTGTATGCAACAGGGACTTGAAGTTCTCCCCCACTACTATTAAAGCTCAAGTGCTTTTCATGTTAGTTTTTTTCCAGCATTACCAATTCTAACTTATTGGGGGGGGGGGGGGGGGGGGGGGGGGGGGGGGGGTTGGGGGGGTGTTGTGGGCGGGGCGCGTGTAAGCATGTTTTATTCGCTGATGAAGCTAGATTGTTTATGGAGAAGTATTTTATGTAGCACATTAGAATCAACTATTTGTCTTGCACCAACAAACTGAGTTTTGAGAATATTATGAACTCTCAAATCAAAAAGAAGAAAAAACAGAAAAATGTGTTTTCGTTTATCATTGTCAACCAAGATTTACCTGGGCTGCCTCAATCTCTATTTCTTGCTTCTGGATGCCAAGCGATAGAGGACGCATCATGCAAATAAATAATAGATCCGACTTCTCAAAGAATACCTTGTGTGATTGCCTGTAAGATAAAACAGAAAAAAAAATATGAATGCAGTATGTTAACTTCAACAGAATTTGTAAATTATTTTGGATATGCTACGCAAAGGCTTCAAAATTTTGAAATTTCTAGGTTCATTATGAGAAGAGAGTTATCAAAAGGCAAAGCAAGATGGAGCTGAGAGCTGGACGAAAAATAATTCATCTACGCAGACGAACTCAACGAGACCACATTTTCTTGGCGACACCGGCAATGGCCTCAAACCACCAACAATAATGATTATGCCATATGTAAGGGACAAAATATCTAGACCCAGCCCACATGGCCACGACTAGGAAACATGAGGAAAAGCAGGAAGGTAAGGGAGAAGAGTGTGTCAGGAGGCAAGGGGCAGTGTCAAGAGAAAGGGGAAAGGGAGAGGTGGCCAAACATGCAAAGGAGAGAGAGGCACGCAGAAAGAGGAAGAAGAGATAAAAAGAGGACTTCGGCTTCTTCAGCTTCTTCAACCGCACGTAGGGGAGCTCCAGCGAGAATATTTTTTTCAGCAAGTAGATCTTCGGCTTCCATTGTACAATGAAAAATGAGAGGTTATGAGAAACTGTAAACAAGTATATTATAATGGGTTTCTCCTCTCCAAATGCTAGTGGACGTAGGCATTATATCGAACCACGTAAATCTATATGTCTCAATCTCTTTACTTTTCCTATATTTTCTTTTTATATACCGCCATGGATGTATGCACCGACACCGTATGACCGCACTGGACCACTGCCGGGGGCACCAGACCACACTGATCGAGGCCCGAATCGTCATAGCGAGCTGGGAATGACTATTTCTTCCCTTCCGGTCTGTTGTGCGATTTTTTACTCATTAACACCATAGCTACACATGCTGATGATAACCTCACAGCAACCAAGCACCACAGCAACAACCGGCAACCTCCACACCAACGCATACAACAACCAAAGACACCTCCAATGAAACCTTCACAAACAAAAGCCGAGGACCAGCATACCTGATCCTAACAGCTCATTAAACTGAACCAACAGAAATTCAACCAAGTCACAACTCACCAAACTCGATTTTTTTTCTCTCTCATGCCAAATAATTTTCAGTTGAACAAACTACAAACCAAGGAGACTGAACAAGAATTTCAAACTCTAGGGGTTAGAATAAGCAAATTCAAAACCCTAGGATCATGCTCTAGCCCAAAGGTATAGTATAGGCAATAAAAAATGTATACCTGACTGCTAGTACCTCCAGGAACTCTGTATCAATCTGAATCAGTAAAAACCAGTTGCCTTCATAAGACAATCATACCAGCACATAAATTAAAAGTTACAAACAAAATTTATCGATATGCATCCAACACATACTCCTGTTTCCTCTTTTACTTCTCTTGTGGCTGCCTCAAAAATATTCTCCCCCTGCAAATTTTAGAACTCCTTTAGTGATTGATAACAAAATGCATTTAGTTTTCAAATAAAGAAAAACAGCTTTGTTAAGGTACATACTTCATCAACAATCCCAGTAGGAATTTTCCACACACCTGTTCCTTGGAATTTACCACTCTTTTCCTGAACAACAAGCAACTAGCAGAGAGAGAGAGAGATTCAAATTCAGCAATATGGGGGGGGGGGGGGTTGACTGGACATTTTCTATGACATAATGTATGTTTATTCACAATGATTAGGAGAGATATTAGTAAGTCCAGAGGAAGTTCCTACCTCTCTTTTATCATTCAGGACAATAGCACCAATAACTGCACGGTTTGAAGCATTTGCAGGAATTGTACATGTGGTTTCAGGAATCCAGTAAACCAACATCAGGTAATTTGGCTCGGCATGGTGGTACCGAAATCCCTCCTGTCAGCATTATATCAGCGTTGCACGAAAGAGAAATCAATTAATCAATATTTAAAGGATCAAATGCCTCAATCAACAATGCATGACATAGAAAATGATCGTTGAATTTGAAACAAAGTGTTGATGAACTACCTACATATATCGATGAGGAAATAGACACAAAATTCCGAACAATTTTTTTTTCTTTAAATTAATTGCAGGACTCGAGACTATGCGCCCTAAGACCCTTATTCAATCATGTTGATGCTTCTACGCCTTAATTAGGTACCTTCACTAGCTCATGGGCCGCAAGATAGCAGTATAGCACAGTGCCAAAACCTCAAGAAAACCGAGTTAAAACTCAAAAATACAACATGAAGACTTATTTATTAATCTTTTTAGAATATTAGATATCGCAAATGCTGCAGTTCCAACACGGCCAGTTCCATTTGAAGGAAGATGTATTGAGATGCTTATAGCTATAGAAGGGCAATTTGTCGTCACCGCTAAGTTGCTTAGAAGCAGAAAATGATTACCTTCACTGTAGGTTCCACCAGACTTACTAGACCAATGGGCAGTTTAATCCAGACACCCTTCTTGCCCTGCGAATTACATCTTAAAGTTAATCAAACTTGAAAACAAGAAAAGAAAAAGCTTTTATTTTCACCAACGGATAATAATCTGTGTGATTGACAACTTATTACATTAACTAGGAAAAAAATGGAATGAAAGTAGCAAAAGAAAGTGAAAAAGCGGGCTATAATGAAACATCATAAACTAAGCGAGGGGCCCAAAAGCTACACCACTTCATCCCATTTGGTCCTTTTTTTTGTTGGGGGGACCGTGAGATGAAGATTTTAAGCCAACGCTTGTCATCACTGATTAAAGTTGAGACCATAAATTGAACAAACTTTAAGAGCTTCAGACTATTTATCAGGAAATGCAACAACCTCATCTATTTGTATGCAAGAAATGACAACCTGTCGCCTCCACTCAGAGACAGAAGCTCTAAGCAAAGTAACAAAGACCTCGGAGTCCATGGCCTCCTCCATCTCCACAATGATCCCTCCATGGTCATCGTTGGTCGCCGGAAGCAGTCCAACATGCTCAATTCCATTTTCACACACCTGTGCCGGAACTGACATGGTCCGATTCCACAGCCGAAATTCGCAAACCGGATGATACGGCCTGAAACTGTGGATGACAAGAAGGACGAAGAAAACAACAGTGACAACCATATTCTACTGGTACAATTCTTCGTAATAATAATAAAAAATGATAACATCCGATAAAAACTAGAAGAATCCTTCACAATTGAAGCAACGTAAAAATCTCATGTATCAAGGAAACAACATAAATCAATTCAGAAAGCATTATCTAACTAGACAATCAGGATAATAACAGCTTATTCTGAAAATAAGTGATGAACGAAAAGATATACTAGCTACGGCTTTATCCGGAAAGAAAATCAGAGAATTTCATAATTTTGTTGTTTGATTGAGCTTCATCAGGGAGACGACGGTTGCTGAGAGCTGTTGCGCGCCAACGGCCTATTTATAAAGGACAAGTTTACATGCGGGGAAAAACTCGTCTGCAACGAGTGCGCAGTGATGAGGTAGTTCCACTCATTCTGTACGAACCCATGGGATCGCTCGGAAGCTTTTGGATGGGTCCCGCTTACAAAGCCGCCGTCGTCTTATTCTGGACGTGGATGGGGGAGTGTAATGGACCACCATCGGTGTAAAGGCTCGAGCAATAATTTCGTTCAAACGCATCTATATGCTTGATTATCAACGTTGGAATGTGAAACTGAATTGAGTTGATTTGAGTTTAGATGATAAAATATTATTAGAATATTATTTTTTAATATTATTATTATTTTAAAATTTAAAAAAATTGAATTATTTATTATATTTTATATTAAAATTTAAAAAAATTATAATGATGAGTAAGATGAGTTGAATTTAGTTGAATAACCAAACGTAGCCTTAAGTCCTTTTGATTACGATGGTTTTTGAAACTATAGATATTTTAGTTACAAATAGATGTTATAAAAATAAATATATAATTTGAAGTGGTATATTAAATTATGTTAAGTTACGTCAATTTATAAATTTATTTTTATAAAATCTCTTTGTGTCATACTAAATATAATTCTAAATGTGTTAGTTTTGTGCAATCCACTTGAAAAATAGTGAATAAGTTAAGTCTCATAATTATTCATTTTTTAAAGAGATTATACAGAATTTCTGTACTTTATGATTGTATAAATCATTTTCTATTTTAATATATTATATAATCAAATTTTTTGTTTAATTTTAATTGATTTGATAAAAAGAAATATTACAGTTACAAAATTTTTTTATAAAAGTAAATTTATAAATTGATGCATTTTTATATGATACATTAATTTTATTTTATAATAAAAATAATTTTATAATTTAACGCATATTACCGGATCATATCAATGAATTTATTTTTATAAAACTATTTTATGACTAAAACATTCCTCCGTACCAATGGAATGACCGACAGTTTATTCCTCAATAATTTTAAAACGAAAATCATCTTTCCTTGTGTTTTTATAAAGTGATCTCTTTGGCTGCAATTCGTTAATTTATTGATAAGAAATATTGAAAAGATGCTCACATATGCCACCACTCATCATGACTATCACCAAGGAAAATAACACAATAACAGCTATATCACAGCCCAATTACAATTGAGCATTAAAGATTTACTTTTTTTAAGGTACTTTGAACGATTACAAGGATAATGTTTTTTATTATTAAGTTGAAAAAATAAATTTTTAATATGATGTAGAGAGATTGTTGTTGTATGTTTGTCCTTTTATAGTCAATATATACGTACTAAAGATAGATAGTCAACCTTTGAAAAAAAAATTTCCCTACCAAATTCTCACAATTAAAAAATTTTTAAAAATACAATAAAGTATGCCACGTCATTATTTTTCAATAAATAAATTAATTGAATATTACATCAAACATGATGTAGATATCAAAAAGATATATACTTTTTTTGGTCCTTTGAACATCGTGTGGTCAAAGGATTGAATTTGGAATTCAACAATACACATTTTCAGCCTGCCTGGATGTGATGGTCGTTGTTTTGATGGTTAGTAAGTCTAGAGAGGGACAAGCACTGAAAATTATATGAACTTTCCCCCTATTTTTTTTTTTTTTAAATTTTATTTTTGTGTGTGTATGCACGTTTTGGGTCATTTGTTTCAAGTAAATTATGGTCATTTGGGACTAAATTTCACAAATTAGGGACAAGTCATACACAATTTTGCTTAGGCCTTTTTTTCTTCTCTCTCTTTGGGAGTATTTGTTTGGCTCACTCTGCAAATATTTGTATCTTCCCCTTATAAAAATATAAAGGACCGTGATTGACGGCACATATATAGTAGCCTCCAAAGTCCCAATTATCTTCCTTCTCTTTTTCATTTTAGTTTATATTTTATTATATTTGCTATCATTTATGTTTATCTTTCTCATGTTTTGGGGTTAAAATTCAAGCAACCCATTCTAGAGAGCTAAATGGCTTCCTATATATATATATATATATATATACACCAACAGTCGGCCAACGTGCGAGACACGTTTGCCGGTTGAAAGAAATATATATATATAATTTGCTATACAACTTTCATTATATTTCATATTCTATATTTTTTTTTTAATATTTTAATATTTTTTAAGATTTTTTTAAAAAAAATTTTAAGTTTATTTTTTAAAACTATTTCAAAATTTTTATTCACTATTTATATAAAAAATATTTGATAAAAAAAAAAAATTAAAAAAAATGTCAAGTGTAAAATATGAGTAAATAGTAGAAAATTGTAAAATTTTTTGTATATATATATATATGAATCATATATATAGATTTCTTCACATGATAAATATTTTCAAACTAAAATAGATTAGCCATAACGATTACTTTTTTAAACCGATCACTAAAATCACTTTTTTAACTATTAAATAAAATAAATAATAAAAAATTAAATAATAATAATAATAATAAACCTATCATTATCCTTAAAAAATTATTTGGTCATACAAACGTACCCGCAGGTTTTGTTTTGCTGCCATGTGACGACAAATGCATTTTTTTTTAAACGTACAATATGCATGAACTAAAATTCCAGGTAGCTAGATTACGATTTTGTCCTTACTTCTGTCAGCCGTTGTTATTACACCTTTACCCCTACTTCATTTGTTACGTGCTTTGTTTCTTCCGCAGATGCCCTCTTCCATTTGAGTATTATTACATTTTTACCCCTTACTGCTGATGCCTGATCGACTTCTCCATCTCTTTCGTAAAGTTCTATTCACAGGGGTATAAACGGAATGAAATAATAAATATTTTCAAACTAAAATAGATTGACCAGCTACAAACCATTACCGATTACTTTTTTAAACTGATCACTAATAGTTATTTTTTAAACTATTAAATAAAATAATAATAAATAATAATAATAAAATAATAAATCTATTATTATCCATAATAAATTATTTGGTCATATAAACATACCCGTAGGTTTTGTTTTGCTGCCATGTGACAGCAAATGCATTATTTTTTGAAACGTACAGCAAATGCATGAACTAAAATTCCAGGTACCTAGATTACGATTTTGTCCTTACTTTTGTGTTTTACTTTTCATGTGCACTTCTGTCAGCCGCTGTTATTACACCTTTACCCCTACTTCATTTGTTACGTGCTTTGTTTCTTCCGCCGATGCCCTCTTCCATTTTAGTATTATTACATTTTTACACCTTATTGCTAATGCCTGATCGACTTCTCCATCTCTTTCGTAAAGTTTGTGGGCCCTCGACCCTACGTGTTATTTTAGTGGAGTTCATGATATCAGGATGTTGACCACAAGAATCACGCACACCAACGACAAGTGATTAGAGTATATATAATATGCAATAAGTGTACAAATATAACATTTCACAGCGGAATAAAAATGTCATTCTTTATTAAGTACCAGAAAGATCATAAAATATTCTTTACAAGTTTTACAGTCATCCGACATAATTTAAAGAAAACAAATAACATAAGGAGAAACAAATCCCATAACGCCGAACAACATAACGATAAATCATGCCTTTGACGGAGCTGGTCCTTCAGGCTCATACCCAGTCTCAGCGTCAAAAATTTACGACACCATGAAACGGAACCGTAGGGTAAAACACCACATGAGATTTTGACATCTCAGCAAGTAATTAACCAAAATAAATCTAAGAGATTTAAAATGCATTAATATTACCAATACAACCACGTACAGTCAAAGATCAATTTCTCAAAAATGCACATTTAACTACTCACGCCAAAAATCTCATTTTGGCCCACATATATAATTTTATTATTTATATGCATGCACTACAGTTCCTCTATGGACCATATGCATACCCTGACTCTCTTCGTCACATCACGGGTAACGTCCATGCATGAGACTTCGTAACAAGCGATGCTCAGTTTCGCGCTCGACGCGTACATGGCCAAGCATCCTCTAACCCCGCCAGCGAAAGGTCACGGAATCGGTACAAGAGCGTTACCGTCTTGCCCATTCCCGTCGTCACCCTGTGACGACTCAGAGGACGTCATATCAGTCTGTTTCGCTCCCGAGTGACCATAAGAGCTCCACCGAGATAATACATCATCTCGGCTTGGGGTTGTAATACACACGCACCCACTCAACCAATCTTAATTTCTAAACAGACAACGTGACTTCATAGCATAATTAATTAAAGACAATAAATATGTATGATTACAATTATTGGATGACATAATAAATTTACTCATTTATTTAAATAACACAAAAATTATAATTTTACAATTTTATAAACACTACACGCGTAATCCCATCTTCCAATCCGATCCAAAATCCAAATCCAACCTCAACAACAATTTATTTTCAACACTTCCAAAAATGCACTTTAATTCCAATATCTCAAAAATATAATAAAATTCTAATTCATTTCCAACACTTCTAACAATACAATTTAATTCTCAACAAAAATACAATTTATTTAATACAATTTAAATCAAATAAATTACACTTCAGAAATTTACTTACAATCGAAGACGGGAATATTCTGGAAGATCGCAAGGGAGAAAATACACTCAGCAAACATAACAAATTTCTCAAAAACACAAATGAAGCTCACGGTTTCACTGTAAAAACACTCACAGAAACCCAAATCCTCCAACTCTTGGATTCAACACAAATTCACAAAACTATAAACTAAAATCCTAAATTTCAAGATGATTTTCCGTAATCCAATCCCCTCTAATTTCAAAGGGTTCGGTCCTATATATAGGCCGATCATGGCGGTTCGGTTCTGCTATTGATTGCCTTCAATGGGCGGTAGTAGGTGGTCGCGTGGCTCACGGGTAGAGAGGTAGAAATCGGCGGTGCAAGCCGTGGAGGAGGAATGCGCAGCGTTCGAATGTGTGGAACGATTGTGTTAGACCCCCATGTAAAATCACCTCTAAAGTTGCACCTTGGCCATACGCACACATATCGCTCGAGCGGAGCTCTCGGGTTGTATTCGCTCGAGCTGAGTCGAGCGGAGTGTCGAGCGAACACTGGCTCGAGCGGATTGTCGAGTGAGTTTCGAGCGGAACTCTCTGGTTGTTTTCGCTGGAGCGAAGTCGAGCGAACATTGGCTCGAGCCAGGGTCGAGCCACAATCAAGCCAACCCTTGAAAATGACATTTTCAGCATGAGAACAAGTCAAAGTTCGACCCCCATGCACCACCTTAGCCGAACCATTGGCTCATGCATGCCACGGCCATGTGGTCCATGCCACTATTCTTATTTATGTTATTTATTTTATTTCTTTTATTGCAAAGGGATCTTTTGGGGGTTTCCAACTTGTTTTGCTTATAAATAGGACATCTTTTTCTTGCTTTAGGATCTTTTGGCAAATTCCCTAAGTGGGTAGACTATTATTTGAGAGCTCACTTTTCGGTACTTAGCACTTGGGCCACTTGGGTGAAATTCGTGAATCCCTAGTAGAGGATCATCACCTTGCAATTCGTGAATATGTGTGATTTAATCTATCTTGTACTTTGCAACTTGTTGCAATTCGTGAATCTAGGTTGTTGTTATCTTTGTTTTTATCATTCCATCAATATATGAGATTTATTCAACACTTGTGCAATCCGTGAATCATTTGTTGGATTATTTTAATTTGTTCATTCAAGTTCATAAGTCTTTTGCTTTGTTCTTGAGTGTTTTTCATTGTGTTCTTGGTGTTCATCCATACATTGGTCATTTAATCCATCCAAACACTAATTTCAGCCACCCTAAGTGTTTGTCCACTTTCTATAAATCATTTCCCTCTTCCATTTCAGCCCTAGTCGAAATCTCCATACTTTCCATACTTAGCCACTTACCAAACACATATTCCCTCCTCATTCAAATTCAAATTTGGTCACTCTTGCCTAATTTGAATTAACCCTAGCGGCCACCATTCTTTCCATATAAGTGTTTCCATAATTTGGAAACCCTAGTTGACCACCTCATCCACCCCATAAAGCCTTAGCCGAATTCACCACCTCCCATATTCGGTCAACCCAAAATACTTTCCATCTTCATACTCCCACCAACCCTAGCCAAAACCCTAGTCCATATAAGGTAACCTTTACCTTGTTGGCATCCTTGACCTCTTCCAAATCATATCTCTTGATTTAAGGAATTGTCAATTATCTTCAATTCCTTAAATCACTCTTTCCTAAAATACCTCAAGTCCATCTTTGACTTACCAAACTAGCCAAACCCGAAATCTCCTTCTTCCACAAGGATTCCTACCACTTAGGAATCTTTCCTAAAATATCTCCCTCTTCCACATTTCGGCAACCCTAGTTGCCTCCACCGAAACTCTAGCCTCCATCCAAGATTCGACAGCCCTAATTGCCTCTTAGCTGAACCCTAACCTTACTCACTCAATCGTTGCATCCACCCACTCGGCACCCATCCAAGAACAAGCCATAGCTGAACCACATTGAGCCATATTCACCTATACATTTCATCAATCCTTTTTACCCTCCCATACATCCATTCAAGCCTAAACACTTAACCTCACCATACCAAAGTTGTTATCATCACCATTGTTACGCCATATCCAAGCAAGAGAGGACTTGGCACTCGGTCAATACAATCAGGACATAGGCGAGAAGATCATAGTGTTGAGGGACTTGACAGGGGTCCCTAACAGGTTGGTTGACAGCGTCTTCGCGAAATGCCCATTCAATCGACACGGAACAAATAAGAGGTGGAAGGACAAGAAGGTGGTGGCCGGTGATGGAGAAACAACTTTTTATGCGTTGCTGTGCTCGGATTTGAGGATGAATCGGTGCTGAAGCAGCTGCTGGAATCGTCCATGTGCAGAAGAAAGAAAAAGAAGCAAGAGATCGTGCGGCGCTGGGAAATAAGATGGAAACTTAGGTTTCCAAGTTCAAAACGCACAACTTCAATTTTAAGGAATGGTTGGGCTAAGCGGGCCGGGCTGAGTGGGCCGGCTACGCAAACGCACGAGCTGGGTTTTATGCGGGTCGATCCTCACACTTCACACGGGCTGAAACACACGGGTTGCTGCAGGCACTGTTTTTAATTCCATTATGTACCAGCCGGTACGGCCGGTATATTCCGTACCGATCACTGGACCGGTATTGAAAATAGTGCATTTTGTACCGGTAAAAATACCAGCCCGTACCAGCCGGTATTGTATGTTTCGGCCAAAACATATATTTCGGCCGGTATCCGATTCGGCTGCTAAGTTGCTAACGGCTAAGACTTCGATGGCAGTTTTGTAATTACAGGATGGTAGTTTTGTAATTACAGTAAACATTCAGGGGCATTTTCAGAAATCAAGTGCCTTAGGTTTTAACTTTAAGCTTTACGTTCTTTTTTTTTTATTATTTCCCCAAACTTCTTCAGTCTTCATCTCAGCGGCAGCTCGGCTTCCTCTGTTCCTCATCCCAGACGTGCTTGAATTCAAGAATCTCAGCCGGCAGCAGCACTGCAGCAGTGATCCGAGTCCCAGCCTCCAGGCCAGTAGTCATCTCGCACTGTCCACTGTCCGGTATGGGCTGAGCTTTTAAATAATTTTTTCTATTAATTTACTTTTTTCTTTAATCACACAGATTTTTTAGATTATATTTTATAGTGATTGTTTGTTTTTAAATTGTACATTGTATATGTGATAAAAATCTGTGATTAAAAAAAAAAATCTGTGATACCATTGTCTCACGGTATAAATTGAGGTTTGAGTAATTTTTTCTATTAATTTGATTTTTTCTTTAATCATAAAGATATTTTAGATTATATTTTTATAGTGTTTGTTTGTTTTTAAATTCTATATTATATCTATGATAAAAATCTGGGATAAAAAAAAAAAAATCTGTTAGATCGGCTTTAAATATGTGAAACAAACAAATACTATAAAAATATAATCTAAAAATTTGTGATAAAGTTTCCCTTATTATTTGGGGTTAAAAAAAAATCTGTGATCAAAATTTGTTATTAAAAAAAAAAAAAAATCTATGATTCAATCTTCACTCTCAATTACTATTTGATCTTACATGGTATTAATGTCAATTGTCAATATATGCTGTTAAAAAATCTAATGAAATTGATGGTGATGTTTAATTATAAAAAATCTGTGATGCCATGGAGGGTGAAAAATAAGAAATTCAAGAATCTTTTTATTAACTACTCTTTAATCTTATAATTTTGTATCATTAACTACTCTTTAATCTTATAATTTTTATACCTGGCCTTTGTTCATTTCTCTTTTAATTAGCTTTTAATTATTTTAATTTAAATGCTGAATATTGGTGTTCATCTTTCTAAGTTTCTTACTTCTTTTGATTTTTTTTTTTTAAATTTGCTTACTTATAATTTCTAATATTATTATTAATTTTTTATACTTTAATAGTTAAAAATGTCTAGTTGTCAATCTACTGGTGGTATGACTTCAACTCCAACACTTACTCCTGTAAGATCAAAAGATCCAGCATGAGCCCATGCACATGCAGTGCCAGGGGCAAGAAATAATACTGAATGTTTATATTGTAATAAAGTAATTAGAGGTGGTGGGATCACTCGGTTGAAACATCATCTAGCTGGGATTCCAAGCGATGTAGAAGCATGTAAAAAGGTCTCTGAAGATGTGAAATGGCAAATGAAGGAGTTGATTGATGAAATGAAAAAAAAACAAAGAGAAGAAAAGAAAAATAATATCAGAGATTGGAGGCGATATAAATTTATCATCTGATGATATTGATGATAGTAATAGTATGGAGGGACAGTCTCAGCTTTCAAAAGGTAAGGGGAAGTTGAAAGAATCTGGAACTGGAAAGTCAATGGGGGGATTTAGTAGATTTTTTGCTCCAAGAACAACTCTTGGGGCCCAACCTTCAATTAAGAGTTCTATGTGTTCAAATGAGATGATTGTAAAAGCAAAAATGTCTGTAGCACGCTGGTGGTATGATGTTAATCTGTCTTTCAATGCAGCTCAATCAAAGTTTTATCAACCAGCTATTGATGCCATGATTGCCATAGGGCCAGGATTCAAAGGCCCTTCTTTATATGAGTTGAGAGGAAATTTGTTAAAGATGGTTGTGGATGAGGTTCAAGATTATTTACAACAAATTAAGAAAATTTGGAATGAGACCGGTTGTTCACTAATGGCAGATGGTTGAACAAACCAGAAGCAGCAATCCATAATCAACTTTCTAGTTTATTGTCTGAAGGGTACAATGTTTTTGAAGTCTGTTGATACATCTGGTATTAGAAAAGATGTTGAAACATTGTTTAATATCTTTGATGAGGTTGTTTAAGAAATTGGAGCTGAGAATCTTGTGCAGTTCATAACGGACGATGATGCAAGTTATAAAGCTGCAGGAAAAAAGTTACAGCACAAGCATGGCTCTTTCTACTGGTCTCCATGTGCAGCTCATTGCATAGACTTAATGTTGGAGAATTTTTCTAATCCAAGATATTTTCCTCTTATTGATGATACTATAAAAAAAGCAAAAAAGATAACAAAGTTCATCTATAACCATGGTTGGGTTTTAGCATTGATGAGAAAAGATTTTACCAAAAGTCATGATTTGTGTCGTCCTGCAATTACAAGGTTTGCGACAAATTTTTTGAGTATTCAATGCTTGCTCTTGTTTAAGAAAGAACTCAGACAAATATTTGCTTGTGATAAATGGATTGCATCAAGTCATTCTAAGAGCAACATAGGGAATGAGATAGCTGGGATCGTTGTAGAAGATAAAGAGTTTTGGGCTCAATGTCAATTTATTGTTAAAATTAGTGAGCATTTGGTTCGTGTTCTACGACTTGTTGACGGGATGAGAAGCCTGCAATGGGATACTTGTATGATGCAATGGAAAGAGCCAAGGAGAACATCAAAACAAGATGCAATAACAAAGTTAGTATATTCAGTCCATTCACTAGGATCATTGATTCTAGATGGGATAAGCAACTTCACAATCCATTACATGCAGCGAGTTGTTTTCTTAACCCTGGAATTTACTATAACCCCAATTTTAAGAGTAAAAATGATATTGTAAGAGGCTTCAACAGCTGTGTTATGAAGATAGAACTTGATCCCGATAATCAAGACAAGATCATTGCAGAACTTGACTTGTATAAGAATGCAGTAGGTCAGTTTGGACATTTTTTAGCAATCCGTCAGCGTGATAAGATTAATCCAGGTATTATCATTTGCTAAATAGTGTAACTTTATATTTTAAATTTTATCTTATTTTATTTTTACTTACATTTAATTAATAATTTATAATTACATTATTGTTATAGTTGCATGGTGGACTCAATTTGGTTGCGAGGTCCCAACACTTCAGAAGTTTGCTGTTCGAGTACTAAGTCAATGTTGTAGTGCAACTGGATGTGAGAGAAACTGGAACACATTTGATTTTATTTATTCGAAGAAGAGAAATAGATTAGTGCATAAACATTTGAATGACTTAGTATTTGTTCGTTATAACTTGAAGCTGCGAGAGAGGTAAAATTTTTTAATAATAATGTTTTTCATTGTTGAAAAATATATAATATTTTCACTTATTTTTTATTTTATTTTGACAGGAGCATAAAAAAGGGAAGAGGTGCTTTAAATCCAATCAATTTTGAAAACATTGACTTGATGGAGGAATGGGTGGGTGAAGAATCTGAGCTTCTTGATGGAGAAGATTTGGATTGGGCAAGTATTGAGGAGCCATTAACCTCACTAAATGAGGAAGATGATGATAATGTTGGTGTTAATGTTGATGAAGCTGGTGACGTTGATGAAAATATTTTGATTAACATGTCGAATCTTAATCCTTATTATCTTTTTGATGAGGATAAGTGATTTTTTATGATGGTGGTGACGTTAATGATTTTATCATGATAATGTTTATGTTTATGTTAGTTGTAACTTAAAACTTAAGACTTGTATTTAGAAGTATTGAGTTTATGTCTTATTTTGTTGTTATTTTAGAAGATAGTTAATACTTGTATACATATAATTTATCCAAGTATAAACTATTTCGAAACGAAACGGTATTGGTACCGAAATCTTATTTCGAAACGGTACACGAAACGGTACCGGTACCGAAATATTTCGTTCTAGTACCTTGACCAGTACGGCTTCCGGTACGGTATTCAAAACTTTGGTTGCAGGGCCACTTCTTCTTCATGCGGGCTGGGCCCGGTTTTACTTAAAACACACACACACACACAATTAAAACACTACAATATAAAGCCCAACTAAAAACAAAATAAAATACATCACTTAAAAATAAATTCTCAATTAATAACAAAACTAAATTAAATTAATTAATTTAGCCAATAATAATAAATAAAATAAGTAAGTAATTTTAGGGATCTCACAAAGTTCTATTTACACAGGGGTATAAACGGAATGAAAGGTGTCAGACAAAATTTATTGTTCATTCATGTTCACTTACTGATAGGTTCTTTTAAGTATAAGGAGATATATATATACACACACGACCAAGATGCAATTGCAGATGCTGGTTGGGAGTAGGGGTGTAACCGGTTCGGTCCGGTCCGATTTTGGATAAAATTTAGGACCGAACCAGTATGACCGGTTTTGTATTTTTCAAAACCGATTATGTACCGGTTACTCTCATAAACCGATACTTTCGTTTTTACCAGTTTCAGGTCCGGTCCGATCCAGTTTTATGATTTTTTTAAAATGTAAGTTTGACATTTTATCATCTGTTGGTGCATGCAAATTACTATATGATTCTTAATTGATTTTGGTAGGTTTGAGCCACATTTAAAGATATTGACAATATATATATAAACTAGATGCAATTTATATATGGTCCCAATTGAAACTAATTATGATCACGAGCTCTCAAAAGTATTGATCATTAATTTGTCTAACTGCATCTTCACATAATATAATGCTTTTTCCTTTGAAAAATAGGGTTTTAATTCTCAAGTGGCTAGGGATGACTAACCTGGCTCAACATGAGCCAAAAGGGAAGAAAAATACTGATATGATCCAACCAATTATATTTCAACTCCAACTTAATTAGGTTAAAATTTTTCATATGATGGTCATGGACGCAACTATATAAGTAAAAAGATGAAAGTGTCAATGTTGAATTACCTCGTGCATGCATTTAGGGATAAAAAAAAATTCAAAAAATATTTGACACCCTAGGAATGGTTTTGTAACTTGTTAATCCTAATTGGTCATCTCCTAAAACTTGAGATTAAGAACAAATTAAGAGACTCGGTCTTTTATTTTCTCGAATAAACAAAAATAGTCATATAAGAAAAATTTATTTCCTCAAATAAACAAGTATTAACATCCAGATGCAATTTATATATGGATTCAAAAATCCTAATAAAACAAATACCATCTACGGTTCTACCAGATTTCAAAGTAATTTAAAAAACACAAAAACAAATTACAGTGGGTCTGTGAGGAATCGAAGACAGAGAGTGATGTGAGGCCGAGGGTTTGTGCGTGGTAGGTTGTGGGCTTGCGGCTAAGTTATGTGCAACGGCCGGTGAGGGGGAAGAGAGACAGAGACGAGAGAGTGAGGCAGAGAGACAAGAGAGTGAGGCAGAGAGTTTGAGAGACAGGCGTCGTCTGTAGATAGAACTTCGATGGAGTCACGGAGGCGTCGAAGGGGTTGGAGGGGGGGATGTGACAGAGGGAGGGCTAGGGTTTTTGCCTTTTGGGAGAAGGAGGGAAGTGAAAGTGAAAACTAAAAACTGAGAGATTTTGGATTTTGCCGCCGGGGGAGGGGGGAGAAGTGACAAAAATTAACTTTGAAATGGCACTGTTTGGATTAAAATTGGACCCAAACAGCGCCATTTCAACAAACGGTTTATTTAAAAAAAAAATTGAGTTGCAAGTTGTTTCACGTAACTTAGTTTCAAAATTCTCCCCCCAGACTTAAATGGCGCCGTTTTGTGTTTGACATATGATGTATAGTGTTTTTTTTTTTTTATCATTTTGGCACATAATTTAATTAAAAAAATTATTTAAATTACTAAAATAAAAATTAAGTAAACTATTCAATGTGAATTATTTAATTAAGAGATTAAAAAAATAATTAATTATAATTATATTTATGATGTTAATTGCTAATTTGTTACTAACTTAGAGTTAGAGTATGTCAATATATTAATATTATGAATCTATGTTAATTGTCAATATATTAAGCTTTGTAGTTTTCACATTTTGTATATGATTACATTTAGTTAATTACTATTAGTATAACTATAGTCTATATTAGACTATTAGTATTAGTTATATATTAGTATAGTTATATAATATATTAGACAATATAATAGTATTAATATTAGACTATTAGTAATTTAGTATAGCTATATATTCGTATTAGTTATAAAATTATATATTAGTATAGATATATAACATATTAGACTATGTAATAGTATTAATATTATACTATTAGTATAGTTATATATTAGTATTAGTTATAAACTTATATATTAGTATAGGTATATAATATGTTAGATTATATATAATATAATTTAATATATATATTTTATGTTTAAAAATTAAAGCATATGATCAATTAAATTTTCATCTTTAAGATTAAACTTTTATTTTATAAATTATAATAACATTATCTTATATATAATTATATTAATAACATATGATCAAATAAATTACATTAAGATTAACATTTTATATTATAATTTATAAATTATAATATGAAATTATTTCATATATGATATATAATTCTATATTATATATAAAAATTTCACATATAATTATACATTATATATAAAACTTATATATATTAATATATATCAAATATTTTGTATAATTTTAATTTTGTATAAAACTTAAATATAAAATATTTTTTTTATATATTTTTTATCAAATGGTCCGGTCTGAAAAATTCTAAAACCGGAACCGGACTGGTTCTGACCAATTTATGCATTATAAGAACCGGTTCCGGACCGAATCAGTTCAAAACTGGTAAAATCGGTCCGATTTTTTGGTTTGAATTTACACCCCTAGTTGGGAGGTTTTGGAGTCAGTTTTCTATTCTAAAAGTAATCGCTCCATAGATCCTATATTCTTATATGAAGAAGAAATCATGTAACGAATAAGATTTTTATTTGTACAAATGGTACTTCGAACTTGAAACGAGCAAGCTACCAGGAGGCCGAACATGGGCAAGACCTACGAATTCTACTCTTCTGATTGTTTCAATTCCATTAACCTTTTGCATTCTGATGTCTCGGGCCCATCGCCTCTTCCTTCTTTCTTTGGTTATTGCATTCCTTTCTTAGAACTAATTCATAGGGGGTTAGTTCAAAGCTTATTTATGGATGATGTATTTCGCCTCCATAGTGGAGGATTGTCTTGTCCTCCTCACTGGCCACAAAGAAGATGGCTCAGTCGCTAAGCAACACCAAATACCTAAACAAGACAAAAACCTACTATATACTTAACACAAACTTTCCGGTCCACCTCTAGCAAATTAGAACTAGTCACTAATTCCAACGTTGAAATATTGAAAAAACTCATATTAGCAAAATATATACACACACATATAAATCATAAATCCATAATTCCCAACTCCATAAATAAAACAACTCAAGCCTCAAAGAATCAAAAACCTTTTGCAAATATATACAAACACTTTAAGATTATGTTTGGGGGATGAGATGAGAATTTTGTGTTTTGTTTTAAAATTTAAAATATTATTTTTTAGTTTTGAGATTTGAAAAAGTTAAATTGGGATTTGAAAAAGTTATATTGGGATTTGAAAAAGTTGAATTATTTATTATATTTTATATGGAGATTTGAAAAAGTGTAAAAATGAGATGAGATGAAGATGAAAATTTTGAGTCAAACTTGTTTTCCAAACCTATCCTAAATATATCGTTGGAGTTGTCCAATTGATGTGGCACCGTCACATCACCCTCACTTAATGTCACGTGATTTATTAAAAAATAAAAAAATATTTAAAATAAAATAGAATTTATAAATATAGAAAAATGAAGACTACAATTTTAAATTCTCTCTACATTTTATATTTATATTTGTATTTTTTTTTTTAATAAATCACTGATATCACATGTTGATGACACATCAATAAGACACCTCTATCGAACTACTTCATATGACATAATAACATCTCTCTTAATAGAATCTTTGATGTACAGAAAATTAATGGTATTAAGTCAGATATCATTGATTAAAATGTTGGATTAGGATGTCTTTTAACTTCATACGCGAATCTTAAATGACTCAAATAGAAAGAAATAGAGACATGCTTGAGGCGAAATGATAAAGGAATACCAGATGTAAGCATTTAATTAATGATGCTTAAAATATTTATATAAATAATAATATATATTATAGATCGCATTTTATATATTTATCTCTAAGCATTCATATTCCAATAACAACTGGAATAGATTTTAATAAAAAAATTAAGTACAATATATATTATTTGGAATTAAACATTCTACTTAGAACTGTAGGTTAAGTAGCACTGTATTTTTTATTTTTCTTTAAAAATCATGGGAACTATGCTAATCTTTCGATTCTGAAATGAAAAAAGGAATCAAATTTCACTCGCGATAGAAATTTGATTCCTTTTTTTAATATTATTATTACGAGAAGAAATTTGTTTCCTGATACGCAGGGAATGCAGATTGCAGCCAGTGATCCTTTGGCTTTTGGGGTCTCCTTTAAGTATTAGAAGCGTACCCCATGTGAGCAATGGAGGGAGGAAAATAAAGAGCCTCTCCCTCTCACACATTCGATTTGATCAACTTTTCAGAGAAAGAGAGAGATTTAGCTCTTAGAGAGAGAAAGGGGTGTAGAAAGCAGCTAGAGTCAATCAGTGACCATGTCTCTGGGCTATGCAGAGAAGCTTTCGTACATAGAAGATGTGGGAAAAGTTGGAATGGCGGAATATTTCGACTCGCCTTACATTTTGCAAGAAAAAGTGGGGCTTTTTTGTTTTCATTCACACTCTCGCTCCGTAGTTTGTTTGTTTGTTTTTTCAATTTGATTGCCATTGTTTGATAACTTTGATGATCTTAAGGCACCCTGATACCCATGAATGTAACATAGTTTTCTGTACTTAATCCTGGAGAAAGTATGGTTAGTTTTCTGCTTCTGCAACCATGTGCTATTCTAACTTGTTTTATGAGATCTCATATATTGGTTTTGGCATTCATGTTCTGGCTAAGTAGCAATTGTAATATAATTATGAGTGGCATTCTTGATCAACTACTTGCTTTGGGACTTTGGACGCTTCGAAATACATGCCTAGGGTCGTGGAGATGCAGTTCATAATTATTTATATTGCATTCTGCAGATAGTCGAGGTACATCATAATTCATGTTCTCTAAAGTTGAGAGATGGAAGGTCGCGGTTTGGGATCATCGAGGATATTATATAAAATACGCATCTTTTATTTTTATTGATGGAGTAGAAAACAATGCGATGAATTATGGATTTACATGTAATTGGTTTTATTTGATCTCATGTGCTTGTGGTCCTCTCAAAGTTTTCTTCCCGTGTTTAGTGTAATGGAATTTTTATGTTTTTTCTTTCTAACGATGCTGACTTCAACTTATTTGATTGTTTTGTTTTTTGTCTTGGCAGATTGAACGACTGGCCATGATGATACAAAAGGTTAGAACTTCAACATTTCACACATCTCATCGACGATAGCTAAGTCCTTGTTTTGGTAGATTATATTAATCAACGTTTTTAAGTTTTTTGTTTCTACTTGCAGAGTAAGCATCTAGTGGTGTTTACAGGTGCAGGAATATCAACTTCTTGTGGTATACCTGATTTCCGAGGCCCCAAAGGAATATGGACACTTCAGGTGAAAATTTGTGAAATTTTTCAGGAGCTTTAATACACCCTCTGTTTTTCTTCTTCTTCGCCGTCTTTTACCTTTCCTTTTATCTTATTTTTTTGCAAAACATATTAATTTAAATAATCCTTCATCCTCTACCTAAATAACTCTTATTGAGCTTGGAATGGGCGAATTAAATTTAACAAGTAGCATATAGTATACGTTTCTCATACAATTTTGCCTTCTGAATCATCCATAACGTGGGGATTTCTTTGTTATTATTGTTGGAATCTTACTCATAAGACAATGACCTGTAATTTAAAATTAAAAAAAGAAAAAGTCTCTTTACCTTGTCGATCAGTGGCATTCTTTTGCACAGTTGCTTCTCATGTGATCCCATGTGCAACATACCATGGTTGTGATAGCAATCAACACCATAATTATCCCTTTGTATGACTCTTCTGACCCTGAATTATAGTACAGCGTGAAGGTCAAGCCTTGCCTGAAGAATCATTGCCATTTCACCGTGCAATGCCTAGCCTGACTCATATGGCATTGGTTGAACTAGAGAAGGCTGGTATTTTGAAGTTTCTTATTAGTCAGGTATGGATGCCTTGTGTCCTTCTTTAACCATGTATGCTTCTATCCCAGTGGGAGATACTTTAGCTTGAAACTATGTAGATGAATGCCAAATTTAGTCTTATTATAATTCTGCCTGGAATCTGTTTTCTCTTTTGATGCTTGCATGAGTCATTATTTCATTCAATTAATTGTTATTTTTGAGATTAGCTTGTGTTGTTCCATTGTTTCATATAGTTTTTGCTATCTGCAACAATTCAGACATACTTCCAATGCTAGGTTTACATTCTATGTTTTTGCTGATAATTCTTTTCCCAATCATGCTAAGTACAAAATAATGTTGAAACGCAAAAATCCTTTGTGTTTCTTGTGTCTCTCAGCATTATTCCATGAAGTGGGTCATATGTAGCGTTATATGGGACTCTATGAATTTATTTTTCTGGTTTCATTTCTCATAACATATTATTTTTAATTGCTAGAATGTTGATGGCCTCCATCTTCGGTCTGGGTTTCCAAGGGAGAAACTTGCTGAATTGCATGGAAATTCCTTTATGGAAGCTTGCCCTTCCTGTGGAGTCGAGTAAGACCAAATATTTTCACTAGAACTGATTTGTAATTATAGCATTCTGATTTTGAATGCTTTTCCTTTCCTTCTTAGGGCTGCTTTGGTTTGAATATATAATAACTTGTTGATGCTCTTATTATTATACACCGAAAGTTTCTGTTTTCCATTCTGAAGCTTAAGATTCCTATTTACTGTTTAGGTATTTGCGGGACTTTGAGTTGGAAACTATTGGTTTGAAGGAGACATCAAGACGTTGTTCTGATGTAAGATGTGGAGCAAAACTTAAGGATACGGTTCTTGACTGGGAGGTACAAATTTTAGTTACCTTGTTTTAAAAGATTTTTAATTTTTATTTTTGTTGAGATTCAGAATCTAAATTGCAATTGGTTTTTCGTGGTTTGCTGGACATGGAATTTCAAGCTAATCCTTTTGTTTATAATGCAAGTATACTAATTATAAATAGTAAATTTGTTTGAGCTGGTGCCTAATTTAGTCAAATTTTTTAGAAATCTCTCTCTCTCTCTCTATGCAGGATGCCTTACCCTCGAAGGAGATGGATCCTGCTGAGAAGCACTGCAGGATGGCTGATGTTGTATTATGTTTGGGGACGAGGTAAGAGTAAGGTTTGATCCTTGCAGTGAATCATCTTTCTTTCATTCTCAACTTTTGTTTTTTGAGAAATACAGAAATCTTATTATTGGTTCTTTTGTTTAAATCTTGGCCAAACTGAATATAAGGGCCCTTGGGATTTCTAATTTTCTTCCCTTCGTGCTTTTTTGATGGACTGTGCGTAATTTCTCCTCGTAGTTTGCAAATAACTCCAGCATGTAACCTTCCTCTTAAATCACTCCGTGGTGGGGGAAAGATTGTCATTGTGAATCTTCAGGTATTTCCTCTTTTGTTCTAGTTCATTGCTTACTCAGAAATTCTTTTGTTCTAAATGGTTTCACTGCTTGCTCAGAAAAACCAAAGTGCATTAAGGGGATGCTTGGAAGTATTTTCCATCTCATCTCATCTCATCCCATCTCATTTCCTTCCCAAACATCACTCGATCACAAACACTTTCAAACTAATCATTACAAAATTTTCAAATTAATCATTACAACTTTCTCAAACTTTCAAATAAAAAACAAAAAATAATTCAACCTTTTCAAATCTCAAAACAAAAATAATATTAAAATATTATATTCTAACAGTATTTTAACTTTATAATATTTTTTATTCAACTTTTTCGCTCTTCTTTCCCAAAACAAAAAAAATACTTAACTCAAACTATCTCACTACTATTCACAAACCATCTTACTACTATTCATAAAATTCTCATCTTATCTCATTTCCCAAGCATCCCCTAAGAGCTCAATTACTGCCTAAATTAAAATCTTGAATGCTGATGAGTGGTTGAAGTTGGCAAATATTAACTCAGTTTTCTCTTATTACTTGTAAAAAAAAAATTAACTTAGGGTGGGCTTGGATGCACAAACCTATCTCATCTCATCATTATAACTTTCCCAAATTTCCATACAAAAATATAATAAACAATTCCACTTTTTCAAATCCCAAAATAAAAATAATACTAAAAAAGTATATTAAACAATATTTTATTCAACTTTTAACAAGACATCTCATCTCATCTGAATGCTCTATCCAAACCCACCCTTAGTCTAATGCTAGTAACTTAATTCTGTTATTATTGAATAATGGTTTCCTGTGTGTCAAGTAGCAATTGCTAACCAGTGCTCCGAAGTTATATGTCGCCACATTACTGCTATTAGATAATATATCACGATGTATGCATTTGGCTGAAGGTTTATACCAGTTGACTATAGGATGATTCGATAAGTTTTGACATTTAACTTGTGCTCTATGATTTCTTTACTTAAAATTTTAAACCCTCTACTTTAAACTTCTTTCTTTCTTGTTTAGTAGCCATTTCCATATACAAGGTAAAATAAACTGATGCAATATTGAATTGTCACTCTTTCACTGGTATGGCAGCATACATTTATGGTTAGCCATCTATGCTCTAGTTACTTAAGTTGTGGTTTCTTCAACTTTACAGAAAACTCCAAAGGACAAGAAAGCAAGTTTGGTGATCCACGGGTGTGTAGATAAGGTATTGCAATTTGTCTTTTGATTGCGGAGAGATCTTTTCTGCTGTTTTTCCCCCTGGTTTTGGAATGGTGAAACTTGCACCAAGCAACCTTTGAAATTTCTTTTACCTAGTTGAGGTCTTCTTTGCCCTCTCAAGTCTATACAATGTATTGGATGTATATAACTGATCAGCAATCAAGTTTTAGTAATAAAAGTATACTTTAACTTGAAGTTTTTCAACATGCATACAATGTAAGTGTACTTAGTATGTAGTTGCTCATTATCAGTCACATATTCTGTCTTGACTTGGCCTTTTGCCAAGTATTGATTTGCAACAGAACAGGTTATTGCAGGTGTCATGGACTCACTTAACCTGCAGATTCCGCCATTTGTCAGGATTGATCTTTTCCACGTCATTCTAACTCAAGCCTTGAGTATAGGTAACTCTCTTTGGATTTATAATCAATACGTTTTATACTTTGGTTTATGATACTCAAAGTCACATGAACTTGTGTGATATATGTGTGACGCATATGCTGTTATCCTTCCAATGTGCCCCTTTTTATGCTACGCTCTGAGCTATGATAAATTTGTGTGGCCATGATGGGCCTGACCATCTACATACTTTACTGGATCAATTGTTTGCTATTGGGATTACTAGTAGATTTGGTGGTGGAGCCCATACTTATCATCAGGGTGTCTTTTTATGAGTTTCCATTCTGTCTTCCACTAACAACTAGAGTTTTACATTTTTGTTATTTATTTTTGTCTATTGCATACCTTGTTAGGATGAAATCTCTCTCTCCCTCTCCCCCCTTGGTTTTTGTTTTGACAGACAGTAGGAAATTCCATTTGAACCAGATCTTTAGAAGTCACATCACTCAATTTGACTGGGCTAAGCGTATTGGTGACATATTTTATAAAAGTGATATATGTATTTTCACACAATCTGATTTTAATTTATTTATTTATCTGGGTTAATGTCAAATCAACTAACCCAGTGTGTGAAATGGTATTTCTTTTTTAAGATATGGTATTTCTTAAATTCCTTCTAATTCAAGTTCCAGGGAGTTATTCTAGAAGCAACAAAAACCCAGGAGTTATAGGAATGCCTTGTAATAAATTTGAGGCTCTGGTCTTATAGCTTTCTTACGGTCTGTCTACTTGAACTACAGATAAAAAATATGTGAACTGGACCCTCCAAGTAGCAAGTGTACACGGACACAGAGCTCCACTGCCATTCATCAAATCTGTTGAGGTGATTTATGTTAAGAAATTCATGCTGCTGCCCATTTCCCTTGAAAAACATTATTCGAAGTCTCATAAGTTTCTGCGATATTTTATCTCTTAACCCTCAAAGTTGGGGGTGCAGTAATCAAATTAAACGGAAATTGAAAGGCGATTGACTAATATGTAAGAGTGGTCCACTTGTGTAGTTACTTTCCATAGGGAAACTTAGGGTGGCTATAGGATCCCTGCATCACATGAGACATTTCAATTACCAAGTCATTTTGTTCTTGCATTGTCTTTTCTTCCAACTGGGCTAATCTTTCTGCTGCATTGTACCCAGGTTTCCTTCTTGGACAAGCATGATTATAAAGCAGCTATTCTACATATGCAACCATTTCGGTTAAAAAGGTGCCTCTAATGCTATCGCATGTGAAGATTGTTGTAGTTCCTGACTGGTTTTGGGAATGTCATAATGTATTCTGCTAGGTAAAGAAAACGAAAATGATGTGGATCGTGCTAGACTATCTAACTCAGTAATTTGGGAATGTCATAATGTATTCTGCTGTGTATAATTTCTACCAAGGATTGGGAAATTTAATTTAGATATGTGACAGCGTATTTTTTTCTCTGTATTGAATATGAATTTACTTCAAAATGAGAAAATCCCATAATGGTACTCATTGCACATCATGAGTACATCATGCAGGGTCCTCACTAATGATTTGGATTGCCATCAAGTTGCTCAGCCTTTCATCAGCAAAATTTTCTAACTGTTGACTTTCAATCATGCCATCACTGATATGTTGGTCATGCATTATTTATTCTGCTGCCTCCTTTCCTGCTTACATAGTTGTTTTTTATTTGTATCAGGAGAACCATGCGGACAAGATCATTTGAGTTGCTTTTAAAACTCAACTTCAGTAATGGTTGTGGCTGTCAGTCCGCTGAAATTAATATCCCTGTTGACTTTAAGGTGAGGATAGATTACTTCTACTTATTTATGTAATAAATTGCATTTTTTTTGGTTGATAGTTTTTTACACTACATATGCACCAAGTAGTTCTTGAATTTATGACTCCTCCCTCCACCTCATTCTTATACGGGGAGTAGGCACCATTTGAGCTAGATCTAGAGCTTGGCATTTCTGACATAGTTTTTGACTTGTATAATCTTTTTTTAATGGCATCGGGTGGGACAAAGTTTCGACTAATCTTGGGGCTGAACAGGCCCTCGGAAGGAATTTCCTACAAGCGTACATCGTGTCATTCAAGGGGAAATTCCCTTAGTTTGACGGCCCCATTAGTGTAATGAATGCTAAATGACACTAATAGTTTTAGGCATTTGAAAATGAAAATTTGTATAGCAGCATTGGGAAACAAGAAGCATGAAAAGTGTATAGCCACTTTTCACTGTTTGGGGCATAGTTTTCTCTTGAACATAGAAATTTATTTTTGACTAACAATTTTTAGTTCATGTATAGCAGCATTGAGAAATAAGAACACTTTCTGAAAACTATTTTGTGCTGGACTAAAAAAGAAATTAAAAAGGAACAGAAATAAATAAATAAGTCTTGAATTGAATTCTCGAGTCTTGTTTGAGCACTCATATATGTACATGTAGGCATGTTTCTAGATGTCTGCATGTACAATAACAGATATTCATTGACTTTTGACCTAAATTTTCTAGGTAGACTGAGCAAGTACTCCATTTGTTCTCAAATTTGCACCGGATAATGGTCTCTCATTCCAATAAAAGCCTGACAAACCCTTATCACTTCATTTGCAGGTTTCAACTGATTGTTTTAACCGTGAGAAAGATGCCATACTTAAGAAGCTTAGAGATGCAGCAATTCGTGATTTATGCTGTGGACTGAATGCAGTTATTGAGAGGAAGGCCACCTTGACTCTGAAAAGTGAGGTTACTGTCTATGCCATTGTGACAAACATTGTTCAATACAATAAAACCTCCGAAGGTTCAGCAGATTCTGTTGGTAACAGCGATGTTAAAAGGCAAAAAGAAAGTGTAAACGGTACTGGAACAACTAAGAAGCGGTCACAAGGTCGTAAGCGCAAATTTAGATATTAGCAAATGAAGGGCCATGATTTGGGTTGTAACTTTTGTATATATGAGGTTGATTAAGAGAGTAGCAAAAGTAAATTAGGTAGGGACTGAGTGAATTTTGTTAGATGCTACACTCGGTCTCCCCAGCTATGGGCAGGGGAAGCAGTGATGGTTAGTGGGTTGGCATGATTTATTTTGGCAAGCTAGATCATCTCGACTTCATTAAGCGACCATTTCCTATTTGCTCTCTGCCTTTGTCTCTCTCTCTCTCTCTCTCTCTCTCTCATCAACCCATGTTTCTTATGTGAAATACGTGTTAGTTACTATTGGACTACTGATGCTAGATTGAGCATGATTTTACAGATTTGTACGTCTTGTAACAAAATAAGTAGATTTGATACGTGTCGTATAACATTAGTCGCTAATGCCCCTTGTAATTAAGCAAGTTAGCTCTTGAGCTCCAAGGTCAGCGTACAGATGGGCCAACGGTATCCACCACTACCCGTCTCTATAAATCCCATTGCCATTGCTGTTGGAGTACTGATCCAGGAGTATTCACATGCCCCACCACCCCCCATTCGAGAGACAGGCTTAGAGGAAAAGAGAAACATTTGAAAGTAGTTCTCCGTTTGTTTCTAATTAATTTTATTTATTCTTGAAAGAGCGAGAGAGATTATGTATAGAGATGACAGAAACATTTAAAGTAGTTCTCTTTGTTTTCCTTTTGATCTTGCGTTTCCAGTATAGCTTCGGTACGAAAGCTCCATTTTTTCTCCCATGTTTGCTGTTTCTGAATTCTGAAGGACGTTTATTGCTTCTCAAGTTTTGACATTTGATCAAGATTTTAACTCTCTGTCTCTCTCTCAAGTTTCTGCGGCCGTCTGTCTCTCAATGCTCTCACGCTGACATTTCGGTAAGCCTCTCTCCCACTCTTTGAGCATTTATAAACATGATTTTCCTAGATCATTTTTTTTTAAACGTTTGGTTACCAAACCAAATTCAACTCATCATTATAATTTTTTTAAATTTAATACAAAATATAATAAACAATTCAATTTTTTCAAACTCTAAAATAATAATAATATTAAAAAATAATATTTTAACAATATTTTATCATCCAAACTCAACTCAACTCACTTCAACTCCCACATTTCGATATGTTTTTTTTTTTTACCATATTTTACTGTAACGCTTGGCCAAATGGCTCTCTTTTTAGGATCTTCTTTTATTATTCTTGGCTACGTCCTCTGTTGTTGTTACCTCTGAAGCATTTAACGTTACATTATCACCATTCAGAAAGTCCACTTCCAAGAGTGTTCCGTGTATTTACATGCACACAAACAAACGCTACTACAAGCACTTGAAAGATTTGATAAATTATGTTTTCTGTACAGATAAAGATTACTAATATGATGGTGAACCTCATTTATCAACTTCAGTTCAAGTACAAATGATTTTGTCTAATATAATCAATCACTTCGTCAGCAGAAAGATATTTTATCGACAACCCTCTGGAAATGCAGTCCCTGTTGTACGTTTAAATTTGAAAGAAAAACTCTTCAGTGTCGATTTTATCAATTCAAAAGTCACATTATCTTGTCAATAAAAACTATTGTTTACCTTACTCTTGTTGAGCTGATTTGATTTGGTATAAGCTCATCCACGACCTTAATGTTATTCTGCAAAATGTATATCCAATATTAGAGACTGTGTTTTGAATGGATCGGCAAGCCACAAAGAGTCAAGCAGCCATGAAGTAGAAGGATTCAGCCAATTAAAGCCCCTAGGAAAGCTTAAAATTTGAGAGGAAATATACAATTCTTCAGCAGACAACTTAAAATTTGGACCAGTTCAGCACTTTTCAGATGATTTCTGTAATTTAATCAAACGATAAAATCTGGGAAAATAATTTGCATGGTCATCCATAGTGGTACAAAATGAGTCTGTTATTCTGGTTACCCTGTATTCATTCAAAATTTCATCATTGGATATAATTTTCTCAACATCTTGTCCTTCTCTGCGAATGCAGACCACACCATAATCACGGCATATGGTCCTGACCTGGAGAACAATAACATGATTTTTAGATGCTATAGTCCACTGCAATGAAGAACATATCAATTCAAAAGGTTGACTCATAGCCTATAAAGAGCTCATATCTCTATAATATACCAAGAAAATTCTTCCTCTCCTAATGATAAGGAACTTTTTAAATAAATTCTTATATACTAACTTTGTACATGATTGGAATTTTGGCATTCTCATAAAATAAAGAACTGAAAATGCCCAAATCTCACGATAAATATGGTGGTAGTATTTGTATATACCTGGTCAGGGATCCAGACTCCAGGAATGCTAAAAGAATGGAGCAGATCAGAACCACAGACAAGCATAACCTTGAGGGGTTCTACAAGGAGCAAAAGAGAGAGCAAGTCAATGCCATTCTGCTTAAAACATCAATGAAGACACATGTCACCCAATTCAGAACAGGAATACATTAAAATGATGAATAAAAAATCGCTGAATATAAAAATAGAATAAATGTTAGCAACAAACATATTTCACATGTAAGGGTGGTTGTAAGCTACCCAATTGCAGCCTTTTCCCTCTCTTTCCCCAAATGTGCCCCCTCTCATTGGTAAAAACTAACTAGAAAGACCTCTCCCTTATAAAGGATTTTCTTCAACAACAGAACCCTCCACTTAAATCCAAATTTTTGTACATGTAAGTGCATGAGTTCACTCAGAAGGGCTAATTTCAGGAGGATGTAATCACAATTATGTAGCCTAATAACTGGAAAGCAAATAAAAGGTACCAGTTTTGCAGAGCATACCTTTGGGTAGAAGCCCACTCTCACATATAGTATCCTTAACTCTAGATAAAACGGCTAAAGTGCGTTGGAAGGTACTTTGGCTTGCCTGTAACAAGGGTTTAGAACTTTCAAAATTAATTTCCCACTATGCAAACACGATGAGATAAGACCAAACGTTGGACTTTACACTTGCGAATAAGAACCTAGAATATATCAAAGTGAAACACAGTTCTATCAAATCAAGCATCAGCTCTAATCCCAAGAAATTTGCAACAATGAACTTGAGAGAGAGCATGTAGCTTGCCTCCCATGGATCAACCATTATAAATTCAGAACTTTTGCAGGCTAGACGACACATCTGTACCCGATGTTCAGCAGATAGAAGTCCCTAACAAGTAATCAAGTGACTTCTTTGTTAGAGCATGTTGATGTTTGATGACAAAAAAAAAAGTTATAACACTTCAGAAGGCAGGATGATGATAACTAAGGCATGCAATAACTCAATAGAAAAAAAAATTCAACCAAGTAATCAATGCAATTATGATGAAAGGTAATTGTCAATCATCATCTTTATAAACGATTATTGAGTATCCACATCCTCTGCCATGGGAAAATTATGAAAAAGAAAAAAAATAAAAGGAAGAGGAGGTTGTCCGATATGAGTGATTTTGGTAAGAAAGTCCCCAGAAAGCAGTATTCCTATTGAATTGCAAAGTGCCTCTACATGTTTCTTTTTTTTTTGGGGGGGGGGGGGGGGTTTAGGGTTTACAGACTGTTTTTTCCCATTAGCAGAGTCGACAAACTTTCTAATATGGCCTTTAGCTTTAAGGGTTTAGGAAATGTGATGTAAAATGTGCATTAGGATTCATTTGCTGATTGAATAACCATTTACAAGTTATATGTCTATCAATATGCTAAAAACAACAATTACCTGTTTTTTGTATGCATCATTAACGGGTGACATATAACCTCCAATAACACAATAGCCTTCTGCACTCAAAGCATCTCTTGCCATCTCTAAGAATAAATTGACATTGATCAAATCAATATAACACATCTAAAAGCAAAATAATAATTCAATAGTCAAATATAAATGTAAAATAGCACCGAGTAATACTTTCCACAAGTTTTACTATTCATGAACACGAATTATAGCTCATCCTGTCATACAACTAGCAAGAAATCAGGTCCATAATGAAATGCATGCAGGAGTCAGTTTGGTAAGGACAAACCAGTACGCATGCATTATTATAAAAGTAAATAACAAATTTCTACATTTGAGTTTACATTTAAGGTATTTAGCAACCATTCCACTCTACTTTTTGGCAGGGTATCAATTAAGTGAGATCCCATATGAATTGGTTTAACAATGTGTCGACTTTAACTTGGAACTAAATTCACGAACCAGTCAATGAGCTCTATCTCAAATGGTAGGTCGCAATTCAAAATTCACAGGGTGGTTGTGTAACCAGACCCCAAACTTTAATTTCATAATTGAAAACACCTCCATAGAAATCAATAACACACTGGTAGATTAGAGGTCTTCCGTCTAGCCTCTTGCTCCTTATCTTAGACAGAGCACAATGGGTAAGGAAAGTGCTGTTAAGGTTTCCCAAAAAAAGTGTCCAATTCGCATAAATATAAATTGAAAATTACAGACATCAAAATTCAGAGATAAAATTAAGGTTTCCCAAGAACATACCAAACATGCGTAAATGCATATATGTCGGAGGATTGAAGCTTCCAGTCGCCACTAGAGCTACATTTATCTTCTCCCTAAATTTAAAACAGAGGGAGTTACTGCATTCTCAAGGATATCATAGAAACAGAATGCAGGACTGAATTTTAGGAAAAATCGGAATGTTGGGGTGCATGCGGGCATCCCAAAGAAATCTTTTTGAATCAGATTATACAATTGAAACTATGAAATGAGTTCTTTTCCCCCGAAACAAAAAAGAACTTGAATAGGTAATACTAACTTGGCTGTGGTTCCTGGTGAATCGTCCTGATCGCTAGGCCCTAAAGCTAGTTTAGAGAAAGGCAATGGGATATCCATGACACCTGAAAAAGCAAACAGCCAGTAGTTTAGTAGGGGAAATAAAGTTTGCATCGAGTATATATGCATATATTTTGAAACACAAATGTTTAGTAGGGGAAATAAAAGGGTGAAGCTCCCAGCCGGTCGGGTGTGTAGTTCTTTTACACCCGCAATGAGGAGCTGCCACGTAGGCGTTTCAGCAAAATCTAGTTTGCATCCGCATGCTGGTGATCCTCGATTTTTTTTTGTTTCTGTGATCTCTCCCCCCTCTCTCTCTCTCTCTCTCTCTCTCTCTCTCTCTAAGCAAATAATCTCTCATTCCCCCTCCCTCTCCTCTGATTGTTGCCCCACCCCCCACCCCCAACACTTTCAAAATCTTCACAGAGACTATTTGATACTGCATAATGGCTTATCCATCAAACAAACAATGACATCTCTAATGAATCGTCCCTAGATCAATATGCCATTGCAAAAAAGAGTCTGCCCTTGATCAATATGCCATTGCAAAAGAAACAACCAAATAAAAAAATTACTCCCCGACATTCTCTTCGAAAAAATTCTTTTTTTCAAGGCGAAAAATATGCATTCAACATAAGGCTATTATAGTGCATAAATAAGTAATGCAACATGTTTTAAAAAAGACATGGCGTCGGAGGAATTTTGGAAACAATATAAGTAGAAAATAAAACCAAACATATAAAAAAAGAACAGAAAATAGAAATAGATTTCCGTCAAGACTTGGGCAGAAAAATTCAACAATTGGACTTCTGTTAGTAGAACAGAAAAAACCAACCTCTAATCCACAAATCTGGAAAGCATGCCCCAAAAATTTGCAGAAATCGAACCCACAAAACCCAGTTTATCTCATATTTGATGAGATCTTATTGTTGGTGTAAAAGAGAGGTAAACACCCGACCGTTTCTTAGCTTTTCTCGAAATAAAATTATAGGTAAGAATTCAAGGGAAGGAAATGAAAACCACCAACCCGCAGAGAGAGGGGAGAGAGAGAGAGATTCCGCGGTAAAACAACGCAGGACTCTGTGAACCTGATCGAGCGTGGGTCGGAGATGACCGAGGAATGATCACCTCTAACAACGTCAAAAAAGTGAAATAATTAATTAAAAAAAAAAAGAGGCCACGTCGATAATAGAATGTCTTCTAGTAACTTTTATTTGTGAAGGATTAGAAGAAGGTAAGTCTGCGCAAATGGAATTGAAACTGTCGATTGGACAAATGATCAAAAACTTGATGTGTATGATACGATGGATATGTAAGAATCGTGGGGATGCTTTTCCCTGGATTTCTGTCAGGACATGAGGAGAAAATCGCACAAAAATACTTACCTTTACCGTCGGCGGGCCGGTAGGTAGATGGAAGCCAAAGGAGCCTTCACCGTACAAAGCCAAAATTCCAATTCGCAATAACACCAAATCGTTCGTGTTTTATACTTCGGGTGGTGGGGGAGATATGGGAGGTTAGGATACGAATTTATATGTGAAGTCGTGACCTTCTTGTCTATCTTAAAGGTGAGTTTGGACGTTGAAGTGAGTTGAGTTGTAATGATAAAATATTATTAGAATATTAATTTTTAATATTAAAATTATTTTAAAATTTAAAAAAATTAAATTATTTATTATATTTTATATTGATATTTAAAAAAAATATAATGATAAATTGAGATGAGTTGAAATGAGTTTGGAATTTAAACGCATCCTAAAAATCACTGCCAGATTGACTTTTGACCGTGGCTAAAAAAAATTCCTTTAGTAAAAAATTTGAAATCCAAACCGCGCTAAACGCCACCCCATCCTCACGGTTCATCCCGGACCGGCGGCGCTCTCTCTCGGAGACTGATTTTCGTGGCCATCCCCTGAAGAACAAGGTAACTAATTTCAGACCTCTTCCCTCACGCTATCATTTCCTCTCTATTTCACTTTTTTTGTGGTTTTCTCGATCAATTGGAAAGCGTTTTTCTCGAACTACTTTTTGTACTTATTTTTACATTAGACTGGCAATAGGGCTTGGGTTTTAGTAATTTCTTTTGTTTGATCTAGAATTCACCTGTGAATTGCTTGGTTAATTTTGACTACATCGAGGGGAGGTTTGTGTAATTCGGTCTCCGGAATGCAGAAGTTTCAAATTCAAGACCGCGTCAATATTCGTATAAACATTTAGGGTGCGTTTGGTTACACAACTCATCTCAACTCATCATTACACATTTTTCAAATCTCAATATAAAATATAATAAATAATTCAATTTTTTCAAATTTCAAAACAACTTTAATATTAAAAAATAATATTCTAATAATATTTTATCATCTTAACTCAACTCAACTCAACTCACTTCAATATCCAAACTCACCCTTAGTTTAATAATTGGTTATGCTTGGATGGTAAGATGAGAATTTTTTATTTTAGATGAAAGTTTAAAATATTATTTTTTAATAATATTATTATTTTAGAATTTAAAAAAATTAAATTATTTATTATATTATATGTAAAAATTTGAAAAAATTATAATGATGAGATGAGATAAAGATGAGAATTTTATGTCTTATCTTAATTACCAAACATAACGTAGAGGTTTTTAGTGGCGAAGCCCTAAAGCTTCATGATGATGCAGGAACTTCGAGATGAAGATGGATCGCAATTACATCATGAAGTGCTGCGCCGCATGCTTGTGAAATATTTAATTCAGCTTATCGGGCAGGACGTGATCTTGTGTACGTACGTAGAGTTTGTGTCCAATACTAAAACTAAAATAAACGATTAGGAAAAAATGAGAAGAGCTAGCTGGATTTGTATATCTGAGCATTATTCAGTCGCAATCTTACACCACCATATGTATATCTTTTTGGCATTGCAGTGTTCAATGAAGAAGAAGAGCTCATATCGAGACAAAGGCCTTGATGCGGGAGAGGGCCGGGGCCATCATCTTTGCAGCATGCAGTGTCCTGTTAGTGATCCTAGCGAGCTATCGAGAAACCAGATACGCACGTGCGCCATGTAGTGGCCAGTTCGTACGTGATCATGATCTTTGCGACTATGTTTAACTGCCCCGGCCACTTCTAACCCACGTACTAAATAACTGACTTTACTGCTCAATAAACTTCCCATTTTGAGCTCCATTAATACTTGGGCATATTGGATGTGAGAGGAATTACGTACTTGGAGATCATCGATGGCTTTAATTCCTTCAGTAACGAAACTAGTAGTACTCTTGGTCTATCATGTCATTTTTACTACAATATTTTGTATCGCTTTGGTTGCTGTATCTGCGTCGTCGTTTCAGTTCCAAGTTGGTGGTCAGAGAGGTTGGATCAAGCCTTCTGGAAATGAGACACAGACTAATTACGACAAGTGGGCAATAAATAATAGATTCCATCTTGGAGATACTCTTTGTAAGTTTACAGTACTACGTACTACTACCATGCATTAGGAGGAGCGTACGTGCATGCAGCAGCTTGTTGAACTAATTTTTGGGAGCACTCCATCGTTGTATCCATCTTTAATTACTCTGAAATTTTCTTCTCCCAGATTTCAGGTACCGGAATGACTCAGTATTGGCAGTGAACTACACAGATTACAAAAACTGCATTGTGTTCAATCCAATTTCAAAATTTTCAGATGGAAATACAGTATTAAGGATTGATCGATACGGGTTTTTCTACTTCATCAGTGGGCAGCCTGGTCACTGCAAAGCAGGTCAGAAACTTGTTATACGTGTAATGGTGCAGTCCTCCCAAGTTGCGAAGACCCCAAGAACTGCACCTTCACCTAAAGCAAATAATGGTGATTCAGGCGACGATGATGGTTGGGATTATTTCAACTGGGGGCCGCCTTCGCTGAATTCTACCATCAAGCGGTCTAATAGTACTGCAATATCATGCTTTTTAACTTTTCTGGGGGGCGTGTTGGTTATTCTCTCTTTGTTCATCGTGTAGGATTGAATTTATGATCTATAATCTAATATATATATAGCGACAATGGTAATCCTAATATATAGGAGATTGATCCTGCTTGTTTTCATATATCAGGTTATATAATTTAGTGGGATTGTAGATTAATTACTGCATGCATGGCCATATATATGGAGATCTTCAGCATTAATCATCTGATCTGCTCTGCTTAATTTTATTGCTAATTAATTGTAGTTTTACCTTTTTGTGGTGACAAAATTGGAAAATCTTAATTCTAGCAAGGCACTGTGAACCTAAATACGGGTTAAAATGTTGTAAAAATAAAAGATAGCCACATGGCAGTTTCATTGCAAAAGGTGTCATATATACTACAATATTGAGACGAACCGTTTAGTCACCAATATTGAGACGAAAATTCATTTTGTCATAATCTGAGTCACTGCTTGCAACCATGCATATATATGGGACTGAGCTGCATTTTGATGATAAGACGAAGTTATTAACGAACTATTGAAGTGTGAAATTATATCACAGATCATATTGCATGGTATAAACTGTACTTAAAAAAAATGAAAAGCAATTCTGATGGTGTATCATTTCCTCTGCTGTTATTTGTTACATTCCTAATCCCCTAACATTTGACAAAATAAATTCAATAAAATATCTTGCTTAAAGGGAATTTTTTAACTACATGGAAATGGTACAAGTAAATCGAAGAAACGAATCGGACAGCTTATGCCCTCAGTCACATGTTATTAGCTCTAATCTGATTGCCTTCAGCTGTATATAAGGAATCTGTGATCTTGTAATGGCCAGACAAGATAACTTCCTTCACATTGTGTACCGTCCCTTGCTTGGACTTTTCAGCCGATTTAGGAACATTATTTACTTCATTTTCTTTGCTGAAATTTTCATGTTCTTGGCTTTGTACTGCTACTTTCGTTTCTACCACTTCAGTCTTTGATTTAATACCGACCGCCTCTGCCTGATCCGCAAACAAGACTTTCGAAATGGGTGAGCTGCAAATCTCTTTATAGGTTTCATAAGTAGCAGCACAAGTGTTTCCACCTTCCAACAGTTTTGCAAGAGGATGCAAAACGAAGATTAGACTATCACTTGTCTCCAAAGTTTCCTTCAGAACCAGAAAGTCAGAGACAAACCCTGCTTTGCTGAACTGAACAAACACTGCAGTCTCATCCAAGTGATAGACAGAAGTCACAGAGGTTGGGCCGAAGACTTTAGAGATGCATTCTCTTATCTCCCTTGCCTTGAGCTTGGATGGGAATCCCCAGATTAAAATGATGTTCTCAAACAGAATCTTGGGGTACTGCTTTTTGAAGTTCATGGTACCCAAAGGCTCTGTAATCTTGTTTCCAGTACTAAAATCAATAATGTCTGCATTGGTCCAACTGAGATACAGACGGTTGATATATTTATGGAGCTTTTCATTGTGAGCTAAATTTTCAGAGGGCAAATGGAGTTTAAAATCAATGCCTAGATGACTGCAGGCCTGGGCAAAGATACATCCTGTCATAAAAGCATCATAACCAGCTTCGTGCTTGGCTCCAGAGTTCCAGTTGGATGACCTGCAAAAGTGCTTGAAAGAGTTATCCACTCGGATTGGACAAGAAAGCTGAGTATAGGAACAATATTTCGTTATCTGACCCTTTATGCCAAGCTAAAATGGTAAAACAACTTTTTCTTTACTATTCAAGTCTCAAAGACAACTCCGATGTATGCCTGGAGAGGGTGGCAACCCCTATGGAGCTTAATAGCATCAACTAGTACAAAGGGGTAAATACACGCTGCACACTCAAACTACTAGGTGTTTTGCACTTTATATCCCAAACTACCAAAACCGACACTCTCAAACTACTAAAAACCGTCACTTTGCACCTCTTATAATTGTAATGTGTAACTACCACAATTGAATGAAGGTGCAAAATGTACGTTTTTGGCACTTGAATTGTGTCACGTGTCAGTTTTTGTAGTTCGGTTGCAAAGGGTGAAACTCCTGGTAGTTTGAGGGTGCAAAGTGTACTTTTCCCGATAACAAAATACTACCAAGATGGCAAGATATACTTTATAGGCAGAGGGCAAGCAAACCTCAAATCATCCACTTGAACCTCCACCTGCACACATTGTTGTAAAGCCAGCCCTGTGCTTTTAGAACTAAGAGCAATTTGTGGACACAAGGAGGCAAAAGCTGCGGATAGCGATGTCCTGGGCTTTCTCATCCGTTGTTGGAGTAAAAAATTGGTATTCAAGAGTATTTTTGTGTCAATAATGTGAGGAAAGTACTTATTAACAGAGGAGACAAATTCTTCAGTAGTCAAAGGAAGAGGACCTAAGAATTTGCTGTATACATGTGCAATATCTGTGCCATAAATAGAGAGCTTCTTTAGTAATACTTAAATAATTGTTATATCCTCTTCATGAAACTTGGAATGATAATTTTTACCCAGAAAGCAATTGTGACCAACAATCAACTTCTTCTCTGAGGAAAGGAGGTCAATGACATGACGAAACCCAATTGCAGCTTTGATTTTATTCTCTTCTCCTCGGAGATGCTCATCTTTTACCTCTTTCTGCAGACATTTGGGAAAAAAGAAATGTGAAATCACATAACAAATAAATTTCAAATTTCTTTTTCCCTCCATATTCATTTTCAGCAACATCACGCTAATAAAAAAGATGCCAAAAATCCATTCCTTGAGACTTCATATTTTTAACATTAACTTTTATCTTTCTAATAATTCTCTCCTTTGATTTCTTGAAATTAAAATTCTCTGCTGAAATTTTATAAAATGCTAGCTAGCCCAATTTTGAAATCACTAAGACCTCCTGAAAATAAATTCAAGTGACAAGTTTAATAATTGTGACAGTTCAAAAATGTCAACATACTAAGCAGTCCTTCCAATGAGAAGAACATTCGGAAACTTGACTTTCACATGTATGTGGACTTCCCTAAATTTTCCCCAAGGACTTATGAAGTTATCTTACCATAATGAAGTCCCAATCATCCTTGGTTTCTGTATACACTACCAGCACCTGTGAACAGTTGTTTTCACTATTCACACGAATATAAGTAAGATCTTTGAAGTGCTTGTTAATGACCTGCATATTTCCAATTTCTTTTCAGTGAGATAAGACCTTGTGCAAAAAAAGAATTACAATAGTCTCTACAAAATTACATTCTTTTTATAATCGATTCATTATGAAATAAAAGCACAAGCTAGGACACAGGAACTAAAAAGAGTAACACCCAAAGAGAAAAACTAGCATCTAAAACTCAAAAGATCCCAAAAATCCCACAATAAAGAAAATAGATGAATGAATTTAGACATGAATATAAATTGCAAACCAAACTTGAATTCAGAGATTTTTAAAAAGGGCTTCACAGTTTAGAAGGCAGCCACTTCATAAGGAAATAAAAGAATCAGCAGATCCTATCCGATTAGAAATACAGAGGACACATATACATGTGACTCCTGCTAGATTAACTGTACACACTTCCTAAAATGAAAGATGTATTACACAGACTCATTGCAGAGTCTTCTCGGTATAATGCACCAAGCATAATCTACTGAGAAATGGTTTCTTTTATCACTAGAACATCACGCATAGATGTTGCTCTTGTATATGTCCTGTGTACTTGGGCTCTTGCCTATAATTATGATCAATAAAATCTTATTTACCAAAAAAACATAATAATCTATTAATAAATGGAAAAACATAACTACCAATTTGCAATCTTTTTGAACCATTAATCATCCAAACTGCACTTTAATATCCGGCATACAAGAAAAAGATACAATTGAAATTTCATTTAAGGATTTTAATGTTCATACATAAATTGTTTTTCAGGGAATATACAGCTTTACCAAAGTCCATCTACGCATCAAAAACCAATGCTTTGAAATCAGGTTTCCATTATTTTCTTTGAGGAGATAGGATGAGTGGATGGACTAGGTTTGACTGAATTTGGAAAGCTTCCAAACAGGCCCTAAGGATAATGTTCCAAACTAAATGTCAATGAGCATCAGAATCTTAAATGAATTGAGATTGTCACACGTTACCAATTTAATTAGCCTAAGCTGATGAGAAGTAAACCCGGTCAGATTAAGAGCTGGACGCATCTTAAAGAAAATGGTTTTAAATTGTTGCTTTGAGTTATCTGAGGTCCACTGATGTGGGAACCCCCCACTTCTATCCCGTAACAACCCATCACACCATTCACTGAACCTGATCTTGATTCGTTCAGTGAACAGAACATCAGCCATGCGGTTTAACGATTTGTCTTTAACTTCTTTCAAGCTGCACCATGTATATGATAACTCATCCTCGTATGCCATATTCAGTCGTCTCAATGCATCGTCTTCTTGTCCTCTGGATAAATAAGATATTCCTGAGATTATCCAAGATTAAGCTCTCAAACTTAAAGCATATAGAAAGCATGATGAATTAACACGGTAGAAGTACGAGTGTCGTTGGTACAACAAAACACTCGAGCAATAGAGAAAATAGTTTAAATAGCTGCGGCAAGCCCACATTATCAAACTTTTCTTTGAAGAGCTACCAAGAAGTAATCAAACTACATCAAAAACTACCCAAGCAATGGATTCCCCCTCCCCCTTCTCAAGATTTATTGAGAATATTTTTAAATCACTATACCCACGTTCAAACACATTCTTTATATCAGGACATTCGCAAACAAAGCAACAAAGCATGTGCACCAGTCAAAATCATAACAGTTGGTGTAAGGTCCAAATGCAATTAAAAAGCAAAAACAAAAACCAATACATAACTACCTTCATGTATGCATGCATTAAAATCAAACTGGTATCTAGCTAAGAAATCAATTGATGTCGTCTGGCAGAGGAACTCGTAAGAGGGGCCATCTACCGGAAGCTCTTGACGAGGAAACACATAGAAATTGTGCCTGCCAAAGGACATTAATCAATGTCAGTCTCATCAAACAAAATTGACAAGAATGATTGACGCTAAAAAGAGCTTTTTATTGGGGGTGGGCGGGTTCATTATCGTACACTTTCTTAACCAAACTCCACTAAAACGAGCTTGCCATTTACCAAACCAGAGGCGCAATTATCCGTGCAACCAAACTGAGCATAAGACCAAAACATCATATATCTTGCTCGTTCTATTAATCCCTGCTCGATATCTAATTTACATGCATTTTTTCTCAATGGATCGAACCTACAAAGAAGACATGATTTGGTTTCTCTTTTCCTTGTCTTTTTTTGGGTGTGAAATCAAACACAGCATTAAAGGCACTTACGGGTGAGCAAGGAAGCAGTGACTGGAAGGGTCCCAGCTGAAAGGGCAGACGCCGAACTGGATGACGGCAAACTTCTCGGCGGAGTCCTTAACCTTGAGATACCGCACGTCGGAGCGGTCAAACTCGAAGGAATCACGCCAGGGGGCACTGGTGACGCCGGTCATCTCGAGGTCGATGGCGACGAAGTCGGCGGATCGGACAAGGCGGCGAAGGTCGGCCAGGGCCGAGGCGAAGTTGGACTTGGTGACATGCTTGAGGTGGAAGGGGGCGGATTGCGGCGGTTGGGTAGAGGTTGAGGTGGTGGAGAAAGGGAGGCTCAGAGCCCGTGAGAGCGCCATCCTTGCACGGTGGTGCTTGTACTTCATCTTGCGTTCAGTGTCTATAGGTTCCTGGAGGAGCAGAGATACATACAGTCCAGACAGAGGTAGTAGGGACCCTTCGGACCGAGTTCAATTACTGAAGTTAAAACAACGGCACGTCGTTTTAGAGGTGACAACGTACGAACAATGATATTACTCAATAACCTTAAGATTATGGCATATGATATTCTCAACAGATGCCAGGAATTTTAATTAATAAATAAACTAAATTTAAGAGCCTTCCGTAAAATATAGAAATTTTTCGTTTAAAAATAAAATTATGAATGTACTACAGCTGATTGTCTCAATTACATTTATACAGAAAAATGAAAGTACTTAAAAGCCCTTGTTTGGTGGAGCTGCTCAACTAGCGTCATCTTCCCAGTCAGATTTTGATTGCAACCACCAAGGCTGAGCCTCCCTTTTGATTGTGGTTGTGCTGCACATTGAATCCTTCCAGTGCTCCGGCCGGCCTCATAATCATTCATGGTGTACTGCTGCCTTTGCGAATTGAGAGAGTATCAGTCATGCAGCAAGGGGGGATAGAAAAATAACAAAACAAAAGAAGAGATCCTCATTATGGGAATGGAATCATCCTAGATACAAGATTGCCCGCGCCTGTAAACAGACGGATATTTCCTTTAAACTGAAGTTGCATTTTTTTTTATCAACTTCCAGATAAGCCTCCAAGTTAAGCTTCTATTGAACTATTACCTATATTTGGGAATCAACCATCATTGTCAATATTTGCAAGAATTTAAAATAGACCTACTGAAATCACCAGGGTAACAATACTCACGTCTGCTTTCTGAGTCTCGAACTAGACGAGCTGCAAAGGCCCCATCAAGCGAATGTTTTATGGGGTTGGAGAAATAGAAACCGTCGTCTGTTGCAAAATCAGATGGTACATATCTGTCGACAGGATCTTTAGAAAATTCCTGAGACCCAATAAAACTTACGCATAAGGAAAATGCACCGTAGAAAAGCTTCAAAATTATATTTTCAGTTTGATTACTTATCCTAGATGTCCTATGGACAATGGCAGACATACAATAGATTTCATCCTCTGCACATTTGTATTGACGCATTTGGATTTCCTGGATTTACTGGTAAGTTTAATGCTCCTAAAACTTGGAACTATCACCTATGGACTGGTTTGTATCCTTCTTGAGTGAATAAGCGGGAAACATGCCACATCATATAATAAGATCATGCAGTAAACCTACAGGATGCCTGAGAAGAAATGCAGCCACTCTCTCTTCATTCTCTTCAGGATCTATGGAGCAGGTACTGTATATTAAAACTCCACCAGGCTTTACCAATCTATAATTGCACAATAAAAAAAAATCAACAAAATGTATTAGTTGATCAATGGATATGAAGACTCGACTCCTACACACACTAGCTATGACAGATGTTGAAGGCTTGAAGGGGGAGTGGAGTCCGTTAGCATCATTTAAAATATGAACTCCATAAATTTCTACAGGTTTATTTGAAGGGAGAAAGAAGCTAAGTCTTTGAATTTTGCAGTAGTCTAATTGATCTTCACCTTTTGATAATTCATTTCAAATCTAAATGAGCAAGCACCAATAAGAGTGAGGTTCAAAGTTTGAAATTGCAAACCATGATAAACATAAGAATCTCACTTTTGGAATAAAATAGATTTAAAGATTTTATATAATTTTTTAAGAAGCAAGATTCATGTTGGCCTGAGCAAAAACAAATGCGTTTATGTTGGCGAAGTGCATCGGTTAGAGTGGAGAGTGAAGGGGGAGGGGGAAGAAGAACTTTGGCTCATACAGAGATGCTGCATCAAATAGCTCATCCTGTAAATTCTTCAGCTGTTCAACATCCTCTAATTTCCTATTCCAGCGCAGGTCCGCTCTCTTCAAAAAGTCAAACAGGCAGACAACATTAGGTAAATACAAGCCAATAATTAAAAATAATAGAATCTTAATAGTTAACATGGACAAAACATGGAGATACATGTGGTTCTTAGACAATAACCTTTGAGAGAACACCCAGTCCAGAACATGGAGCATCCAACAAAACCTTATCACACTTCGTGGGATTTTTTTCCTGTAAAACGAGAAAAACATACAAAATTACAAGTTCCAAAAGAGACTCCAGCTTTATGTAAGATCTTACGACAACTTACAGCAAAGATACGGAGATCAGCATGAATGGTGCTGATGACGCCATCTACTTGGTGCAACTTGGCTGTCTCTTTAAGGATTCTTAATCGGCCTTTGTTTATGTCAATCGCTGTTACCATGCCTGAGACACCATGAGACATCTTCATATCATTTGTGATTGCTCAAAGGGGGAAGTTGAGAAAAAAAAATTTTAAACATCAATGTAATATAGAGCAAGTTATCCTATTCTGGCAAAATAAAAAACTCTACTTCATGATTGCAAAGGTTATAAATATTCTCTTACTAAAGCAAATAATGATATTATCATCAATCAAAATTGCCACAAGATCAGATTCTCTGACAGATCAAGCTGGTGCTTTATCTTCCACATTCAAAAAACCTAACCTCAGTTTGTTTTGGGCAACGTGAGGAAAAAAGATTCTGGGTTTGAAGCTTGTATAAAGTACTCACGTACACCCACTCTCTTCACCACCAAAAAAAAGGGGAAGAACACAATTTTCTGCGTTCAATTGACAGAATGATGGCAAATCTCTCACGAGCCCTCTTATGATGAAAAAGTCTGGCTTATAAGAAGAAACACTGATGTGCATTTCTGCTTTCTCAAAAGAAAGCGAATAAACCTCAGACTAGTCATTATTTAAGCAAAAATAAATACTTAAAATCATTCCTTCTTTTTTATATAAGTCTTAAAATCATTCCTAAATAGCTGTAATCACTTCAAACTGGCAAATTTTTTTTTCCAAATCGAAGAATACCCCTGCCACTTAAATGGGATGCCATGTAAAGAGTCTTTCCTCCTGGAGCAGCACAACAATCAATTATACTCTCACCCGGTTGAGGATCCACAACAGAAACGACCATACCTGCAGTGAGATTGTGATAAAGAATCTGATAATAAATCAATATACAAACTCAAACACAGTCTAGTTGAAATGCTAAAGTCAGATGCTTGATGGACATATCTAAGCATGGCCTATCTAAATATCTATGGCACTACTGGTCTTGATGAGATTATCAAACACCCAGTCATGTTGACAGGATCATCATATTCGCCAAGGCCACATGTCCATGGAAAAGTTTTCAATAAAAAACCCACTTCCTATTTTAGTGGAAACCATAACCTGACTCAAGCCCATATGAAAGTTAGGATAAAAATAACCTGCACTCTCATCCTGAACAGAACATAAACCATCTCTCAGTAAGCCGGCTTGTATGACAATCTGAAATGAAGACAGCACATAAGTCAGTAGAAAATAAACAAGAAATTGAGTGCTTCAGGAATGAATTCCATTTTATAGGTAAAACATAGTGCATCACGATAGTGCCCCCTTTCTGTAGGAAACCATGTAACTGTCCCCACCCCAAGAAAAAGAACGCACACACAATTGCCACATAACAACTAATAGTAGTGAATTACTGATCAACATTGAAATTCCGTGGATAATTTTCAAGTTAAAAAATATGGAAGCCATATATTTGCACTTGATTCTGTTGTTGTGCAGAAGAAATGCCAGTAACTAGCAACTGCATTGTAACAATCCTAGACACCAACCTGGAAATATATATATTTTTTTTATAAGTAATAAGAGATTTATTAATGCGAGTAGATAGGCATAGCCCAAGTACACAGGAAGTATACAAGCGGAAACACCTAAAACCAACTTGGAAATTTAACAGTAGCAAAACTCTTGTGCTCCATTTAAATAATCCGTGGCTGTAGGAAGAAACCAAAAACTGAACTTGTACCTGCAACCCGGTTTTCATGCGGACAAAGTCCTCCAAATGCAAAGAAAGCTCATGTGGGACCTGAAGCATAAGAGAAGAAAATTGGTAATAAGTTTGTCTAGCACCAGGAACACTAAGAAAAGTGATAAAAAGTACAAATAATGAGTTATGTGCGTGTGTTTAAGTTGGGGGGGGGGGGGGGAGTTGTGGTATTACATAAAGTGGTTTATGTCAAGCAATAAGCACCCTCAAAAGTTTTACGGAAATTTCAAAAAGTTAATCAAGCACCTTCAACAAATTAAGCTTCATAACAAGGTCAGCTCTTGAAACACCTTTCCCACGATTCGCCCTGACATTACCATAAAAATGCAGCTATTATATCTGTTTTAGATCAAATAGAAGGAGAACAGGATACTGCAGCAAAAAACCTCAAGCTGAAACTGGGGTCACTGTTGTTCCAGGTCATCAATCTAATGGCTTCTTCTTGCCCAATATACTTTGTCCATCTCCGTACCATCCACTAGAAAGGAGACATATAACAAATATGCTCAGAGAATGCATGTCCATTTCTACAGAATTTTCATTTTAAGAGATTTAAATATCACTTTCCTTTAAACGATCTAGAAAAATATTTTCTATGGTTGTACAATTAAGCATGCTTCTTACCAAACAAGAAATCCACTAGGATGCGGTGAAAAGGCCTTGACAGTTGACCAAATTGTTCAAAGAAAATATTTTTTGATAAATAAATAAATTATATTGATCAAAAGTTCAAAGAACATATGAAGCATCAACTCATTCATCTGGAAGACTGTTTCAATACTTTCTTGTGTATAATAAGAAATGTCGATCAGATAGCTAACCCAGTGTTTGGACCTTTAGTTGAATTGGCCTTTAATGAAAGAAGTTTAAACTGTAGTAACTCTTAAGGTCTGGGGAAATTTCAGTTACTTGTGATATCTTTCTAACCCAAGGATGCTCTCATGCTATCTAATACAACCATTATCAGAAGTGGCAAAAGCTTGCATCTATGTACTTACAACAGGATGAGAGTACAGGGTGGCAAGAGCACGTGCTTGTGTGCGTTCATCACCCTCCACTTTGGGTAGAGGAAGAGAGTTGTTTTCCTGCAGCCCAAAGTTCTAGGGATTCAACAAATTCCTCGAAACTACACCATGACAAAAACACATATGAATTGATCATGGCAAACCTGAAGCAAAATAAGCTTTCTCAGAATCCCATTGACCATGTTACCAGCACCTGGTCTAAGGGCAACCTTTGCAAGCCTCACATTCTGCAGTGATATGTAGCAATTACGACAAAAGAATGAAAAGTTGGAAAACATTTAAAGAAATAGTTATATGCCCGTGGGTGAAGCTTTAGGAGGTTATAGGGCCAGAACTGAAACTAGGCCATGCCCAACTTGACCTAACTTTGTCACGTTCAAAGGTTTGAACCCTACTTATGATAGGTGCACGTAGGACATGTTCATGGCAGAAGCAAAATGGTAATGTCATGAAAACAACTAGAACCTTCCGAAAATTCAGAAATCACTAAAAGGGTGGGCAAAGTATGATCAGTTAATGATTGACATGCGTTATTGATGAATGTGAATCCTAAAAATCCACACCTAGGACCCGCTTTCATAACAAAATGCTCAGTCTACCTATATCAACCTCACATGGTTTAACAAAGAAAATGATAACACAGATATCTCCAATTAATTTAATCCATAATTGCTGATAATCGTCTGAAGCCGAAATAAAAAACAGAGAACTGCATGATTAGCCTACAATAACCTTGTTAAAAAACGAAGCAGAAATTTACCTCATCCACAACAGCATATCGTGGCATATCTAGCTTGATAATCTCGTAGAAACCTATTCTGAGAATCTATACAGAAAGATTTAGAAAAATTTGCACGTAACTGGGTAAATGATTAGTAGATGCCCATATATGAATAAATGAGTAGCACATGTCCCACTATAGAAACATGTGTATATATATATGTGTGTGTGTGTGGGCTTAATTTCATAAAATCTGCCTTTCACGCAAGGCCACTCAATTGTGTTGGTCATATTGCCTGCTTCTACAAAGTATTTGATGACGCAACAAATAAGCTAACAAGAAGTGTGAAAGCAAAATACCTGTAAGAGAAGAGGCTCCATGCTTTTAAATGTGTTCTCATCATGGCATATCGAACAGATCAAGTAATCGAGAAACCTCCTCCAGCGGATGGTGCCACCAACAATATCTGTAACCTATATAACGAACCATTAGGAAAAAAAGTTAAAAAGGAAAACGTAAAGATGTAAATGGAAGAGATCAGTTCCCTGGTAGATTTGGCAGACTACAAAAGAGCATTAGCATTCCACTTCACTAAAACATCTATGCGAAAAGGTTTAAACCCTTCAAATGGCCAAGATTTTTCTGAGTTATTCCTTGAAAAAAATAAATGAGATTAAGGGAAAAGGTGTAACTGTATTTAGAATATTAATAAAATTATGTACAAAAACAGAGATGAGAGAGAGAGAGAACCAATCTAAGATCCCGATAATCTAACTCCCGGGTGCGAAATCCAAGAGTTCTTGCTACATATCCCATCTCGTTATCACCAGAACCCTTCCCTTTCTCATTCAAAAGATCAGCAAAAGCACCACCAAACTCTATTCTCATCAGCCTCACTGCAGACACTGTATAAAGCCAAAAACAATTTGACATGAGAAAGCTGAAAAAAGCACATAAATTCTGAAAAATATTCTTATAACCAATATAGATTAGCCTATGATATATCCCAAAGCCAAGTTCATTTTAACAAATAAATGAATAATTGATTAACCTCGGAACAAACACCAAAATCCAACTACTGTACAACATACATAGGGAAGCACACACAGAGGAGCCATAATTACCAGCCCTATGGGGTGAGACCTCCAAATTCAGCTTCTGGGTCTTGTTAGAGGCACCGTGAGAGCCTGCACATTTTTCGATTCAATCGCCATGACATAATATGTAAATTAGAACCATATTAAACAAAAACTACGAATACTACTATCCACACCCTCCCCCTAATTTCTGAGAAAAAAATTCAAAACCACAACTAAGCCCAATGGTGCCATTACACTCTATTAGATGGATGCCTATAGATTTCCATCGAACCCATTTCATTCTTCCTTGCTACTTCCCCCAAACCAAACGGAAAGTTTGCCTTTTCTCCATTAGCATTAAACGAAACCAATTACTGAAGAACACCATCCTAAGGCTGCTGAGAAAAAAACAAGTAATTATGAGCCTAAACTTCGCACAATGGTAATTATTACACTCATTGAAGTGAATGTTTTTTCTTACTTCCAAAGGGAACCCAATACCCAATTGTTCCTTTTCTTAAATTCTTGGGAACCAAGCAGGAAGTTCTTACTTTTTACCTTTTCTAGGATTGTAAATAGGTGTCTTGGACTCCCGTGTTCTCTTGGACAACTTTAGTGGCTTCGAAGAAGCTTTGTGACTCTCAGCTGCAGGAAGACTCACACGGAGAGGGAGCAGGTGCGCCATTGTTGATCCAACTTCCATGTCTAGTTGTCTCCGAGAGGAAGAGATCGGTTTGGATAATAATATGCAAACGTTGCAAGTGTTTGCAGAATTACGAAAATACGCCCTCTTATTAACGTCCTTTATATATTTAACAATTTTTTAGATTATTTTCAATGTGCAATAATTATTAATCCAGCATTAATCTTCCTTCAAAATATACTTAATTTAAAACATCAAAATGAATAAATTGTATTGCCATATATAATTTTTGAAGAAGGAAGTGTCAAAATCATCCATTCTCCACTTATATGACTTTAAATAATATATGAAATTAAAATTATTTTAAAATATAAACATGTCTTCTCGATGATCTGACTATTTGATATACCGTGTGACCATTTTTTAATTTCTATGAGAAGTTCTATATATAGAAAATGAAGCACTTTTCTCTTATAAAAGTAAATAATACGAGAATTCCCATCATTAACATAAAAATGAGTAAGGAGAGAGAGATTATCTACTCAATTTTAAGATAAGATATTAATATCAACACTCTTTTTTTATTAACTAATCTTAGAAAAGCTCCTATATAACACATAAACATTACAAGTGCATGTTGATTTTTACACTAGAAGGGATTTAAATTTAGGGATTTATATACTCTAATTTATAAATTAGCATTTTATCGACTAAAAACAATGAATAAATTTTATTTTCATATAGATAACTATGAACCAATTGAGGAAAAGTTGAAAATTGAAAATTGAAAACTAATATAATAGTGAAGTTTAAAGAGTTATTATATTATCAAGTCGGTGTGTAGAACGCATCATTCACATTCCTTAAAACTGATCATATTTGATTTGTAAAATTTAAATTTTTAAAATTTTATTTCAAATCAAATGATGTCATATAAACATTTTACTATATCCACATAAGTTTATAAATTAATTTTTTTCTTTAATAAGAGTATCTTATAAGATTGCTACTACTTCTTTGGCAAGGCCCCCTATCTGGACGTTGGAGGGCAGATTGGCCCCACGGCCGTCCACCCACACACAAAGAATGGCGACCAAAGAACAACAATCACAAGTAACCCACAACAACAACCAACCCATAGAGAAGGGGAGGAGGGGGAGAGAAGGAGGTCGGGGGTTACTAAGAAAGGGAGAGAGGCTACAACGACAACCAACTAAAGGTGACGAGGAGGAGAAGTTTAAATAAAGAGAAAAGAAAGAGAGACACGATGAGGATTGAGGTTGTATTTAGATAGTAAGGTATTTTTAGGTATTTTATAAATAGTCATAAAAAAATAACAATAAAATATTGAATAATAATAAATAATAAATAATCAGATATTCTAAGAATACTTAAGATAAAATGATGTGGTTTTAAAATTTTATTAAAAAAATTTATTTATATATATAAATATATAAGCTGGATCGAGCGAGCTTGGCCCAGCTCAGGCCCCGTCCCTACGCCCAGCTGCGTGCGGGCATCAGTCTCACATCTCTCATTTGTGGATGGGCCCCTCCTCGATCAGATGGGGTGGCGGGCCCGGCCACCCACACCTGGTATCCTAGTCCGGGCCTGGGATGATGGCGGGTTCTGTTTAGGAATCGAGTTTAACCTACTCTCCTCTGGGGCGACTTTGCCCTGAACATATTGTTGACGTGTTCCTTTTGTTTGAATGCTTTGGCTTCTCTGCCTCCCTCTCGACGGGACCGATTAAAATATGGCTGCTTCGACAGCCGAAGTGGTACCAGTCTTCACTGACACCAACTTGGGCACGCGCATAGCGATGGCCGTCCCTCCAGATATCACAGCAAGAGATTTCAAGAGTAAGCCAAAAATCTCACTCCCATTTTCTTCTTTTCATGTATTAGTCATTATCTTCTTCTGGTTTATGGTTAAAATCAGTTCGCTACGACATTGTGTTCTGTAGCCCTTGCTTGTTCCATCCATTCTTTTTTGCAGTAGGTGTAATGATTTGCAATACTCTTTGCAGTATATAAATACAGTTTACTGTGGAAAACCATTATGTGGATTACTCTGGGTTGTAGCAATCTTTTAAATTTGTTGTTGGGTTTCCATTCCCAGTGGTGCCACTTGAGCAGATTAAATTCTAGGTAGTGCTGTATAAGTAAATCTCTTTCAAGAGTTACTTATGATGATGTTTATTACCAAAACGTGTCTAGCTGTCTCAATTTTTTGCTGGTGGAGATCCGATCAACACTTTCTTCTTTCTTGTTTTTGTTTTTTGTTTTTGACTTATCATATTGTGAATCTGTATGTATCTCAATTGAAGAGCCTCTTGTTTACTTGCATCTTATATATCACGAGCGGACAATTGAAAGACTGAAAGCTTACTTTTTTAAACCTCGCTTCTTTGGACGGGGGCAATAGATCTTAATGGGCTAAGCGTCCACGAATTTATTATTTCGGTTCCAAATCCTCGTTTGGTGTTACTCATGTATACGTCCTGTATTACTTGGGCTATGCCTATTCTCTTATTAATAAACCTTCTTGGTTACCGATAAACAAAAAAGAAAAAAAGAAGTTTCACCTGAAGACTGACTCATTGTTAGAAGTTTGCGTCGTAATGATTTCTTCTTTCAATTCATGTGCTGAGCATATCATTCAACTTTGATGTGGCATTTAATATCTAAATATATCTTCCATGCTCTAGTTTATGGAATACTAATTAGTCTCAAATCTGTCTGTAGGAGAAGCTGAAGGAGTGCACTTCAACTGTTTCCCAGAAGTTGGAAAGATCACTGTCCATGGATTAATGGTGCCTTATCGTTTTTATTTTTACTCCATTATAGTTTCAATTATGTTGTAGTTGAATTCCTTTCTTTCTGGTTTTCTTTTATTCAGTAATGCTTCTGAGCCTGTTTCCATCGTTTAGTAGGTGAAGCAAAAATCATGCCTTTACCATCTGCCGGAGTCAATGCCTATAAAGTATGCTTTCCAGGGTAAGAAAGGAACATGGTTTCTGCATATGCTAGCTGGGCCATTGAATTATTTAACTAGGTCAGGTCTATCCATGGATGTGGCAAGAAAAGTTGGGGAACATCCGTGCAATGGTAGCAAAGATGCTGTTTATTTGGAACCACCAAACTTGCTTATAAACACTTGTAAGACTGACTCAAAAGGAGAATGTACGAAAATGAATTTAGGAGGATCAAAGTACCTTAAACCTTTAACCCAAGAACTTCCCAGTACTCTCTCTATTCCAAAGAAAAAGAAAATTAAAAGTTGGAAGAACCTCCATCTCAGAGAGTGCCCGGCAAGTGAAATAAAGAAGGGATGCAGCGGTAGAATTGGTGTCACTGCCAAAGAGAGGTTTGGTTTTTGTGCATCCGCAAAGGAAGTTGAACCTAGAGAAGGCTTAATTTCTAGCCCAATGGCAGAGGCCCCAAGCGAGGTGTCATCAGAAGTAATATCAGTCACAGGTATTATCAAGAGATACTTTCCAGCTTCCAATGAGGTAAGCAGTTTTGGTAGCCCTTCAAACTCAGGTGTCAATGCCACGGAGAGAGCCTTTCAAAGTCAGGTGGACGAACAATCACAGGCTAAACCAGATGATAAGTACTCAAGCATGCAAGTTGAGGCTGTCCCAGAGTTTACTGTCAAAACACCCCCAAGGATGTTGCTGTCGCCATTGCCAACTGCCCCAACTCCTGACTCTTTAAAGGATAAGCTTCAAAGATCTGGAGTTGGGAAACGTCTAATTCTGGCCTCATGTAATCTCGCAAATTCTGGGAGTAAGAAAAAGCCTGCAGTTTCTCTATGCAGATTCAGAGAGAGAAAAGTCCCAGAACCCAATTCCTCTTTTAATATTAGAAGTTCAGTCTTTGAGATAAGTGACGGTGATGACTGACACTACTTGAAGGCCTCCTGGCAGACCAGGACAACTATGCTCTATTAGGTTATGCTCATACTGAGGAGGAGCTAGTGTGCAGGAGCCTCTTGGTTGGGGTAAATTGCTCTGCTGAGCGCATGATAAGAATGGATGAATCATCAGTAATTATTTCCATGAACCTTGATACCTGCTTACCAAAAATCAGACTTATGATTCAGGTTGAGCTACAACAAAGGGACGATTTATACATTCTTTAGAAAACATGAATATGGAGCAACAAGACTCGTGATCTATAGGTTGAACAGCAGTTGTCCATGGTGATCTTTTATAGGATGATGCCGGTACAACTGTTGCCTTCCATTTATACATTGCTGGGGATATCATAGTAGATGAAGACAGGCAGTCTCGGAGGCTCTTTAAGAGGAATAATCTTCGACAAAGAAATGCATTCTCGGGGGGTAGTTCAAGTGATCAATTTTCAAGTTTGAGCAGTACTTATAGAAGAAGATATAATTTTATTAAGATCAGTTGTAAGCTTACAAGTAAAAGGGTCGTGAGTTATAAGGTGGAAATGTCTTGTAAATTTAATTTCCATTTTGCATGTAACTAGACCTATTAATCTTGAATCTTGAGAGACAGATGGAGGAATCAGGATTTGGGTTTTTAATTTATTATGAAGTACTGGACCAAGAGTTTGTGCAAAGACTGTATTCAGCAAGATGAGACTATAAATACTGTGTTTAGCTTTGTCAGTTCTTGGTAGTCTATTAGTTTACCAATTGGTCACACTCACACTATAATCCTTACTCAGTCTGTCACAGGGAGTGAAACCTCCTAAAGGCAAAGGTTGTCCATGTCAAGTTTTAAGATTATTTTCCCACCCCAAAAAGAAAAGAATGGAGTAAGTATGAATTAAACCTAAAAAAAAGGAATAATCTGCTTTAATTGTTGCCTTTTTTTTTCTCTTGCCTTTATCCCTATGGCGAAGGAAAAAAGGATTCTTTTAAGCAATCTGTTTTCCCCAAAGCAACAAGAAACATGTGGATTGGTTGAGAAAGTTTCCTATGTTTTATACCCTGCCTGTCTCTCGTTTAAAAGTATCTTATGGAGAGCCAATGCTTAATTCTTTTGACAACTTGCAACAAAACAGTGGTACCTAGCTAGGTAGCCTAAAATGGTTCTTTTCACCAAGCAAAGCATAATGAAAAAGGACTCCCCTCGTCCATCTTTTTTCTTTTTTCACATCTTGAGTTTCTACACGTGTAAAGATAATAATGTATATATGCAAGAGGAGTGTAATCTTTACAGGTATTCTCTTTTTTTCCCCTTTTTTTTTCCTCCTCTCTCTCTCTCTCTCTCTCTCGTATAAGCAAACAAATTCATAAATAAACCAAGTGGTTACATAATACTAGATTCAATCAGATATGAGTAGGAGTCCCCAATAATCATCCCAAATAAACAAATGCAACACAAGTAGAATAAAAAAAGAATGGAAGCCGCTTGAACCGGTTTTAGTATAGTCTAATAAACAGATTGTAAGCTTGTGACTAAAAATTATAGTGAATCGATGTGTGCTGTATCTTGTTTGTTTGGATTGTCTGTAGGAGACTTCCACGATCATTTTGCTTTGATCATCGGTTAGAAAAAATAAGAACATAAGAACGTAACAATAGAGAATGCGTCAATACGCCGACATAGGACCTGTAATCTTTATAGATATCTTATTTCTTATGATTAACTCCCAAACTTAATGGGTGGTCAAAACTCTTTTATGTTCTTAAACTGTCTACAAAATGTCACAAGATGTTTTTATTAGCAATTTTATATATTGAATTTTAAAATAAATTACATTGCAAATCAAATACTAACCTCCCAAAGATATTCATATGATAAAATTTGAATTTCAAATTAAATTTCATTACAAATCAAATACTAACTTATCAAATATGTAAATATACATGCGTATATTCCTCCAAAAATGAGTGGTGAACAAATTAACAGACAAAACAAAATATGAAGTCTACACGTTGCAAATGCCTATTGGTTGTGCTACTTTGTTTTGTTTTTTGTGTTTTTTTTGAGAAAAAACGATATGCCTCTCTCTCACTGTTAAATGTTCGTGGAATAGCCAAGAAATAAAAAATGTTCGTGGAATAAAGTTGCTGTGGACATCTAGTCTTCCCAAACCTTCATCGCTAAGATAAGCCCAAGCATATTTTGCACGACCAGTTTTACCATAAAGTAACCTTTTGTGAATTCCATGGCTGTGAAAAAAAGTTACGTTGAACAAGTTACACTTATCTTAGATGAGTTATAATAATAATGAGCATCGTCGTTTTGGTCAGTTTTTTATTAACTTGAATGGCAGGAAAATGAAAAATAGATAATTAAATATTTTCATATTCCACACTCTCATTGAACTCTCGTTCTATTACGATGAAAATGACGTTGCCATCATACCTCAACTTTTGATTTTTTTTTTTCATAAAAAAACAAAATATGATTAGGTATAATGTGAAATGAAAGGAGGATCAAAATGTAATATGTAGCATTACTTAATATAATTAAAAAATAATATTTTTTTTAAAATAATATTTTTTTAACGGCTTTTAACGGGTGAGAATTTTGATGAGTAATCACACAACCATGATTTTTTTAATAATTATCTGTGCATTTTTACTTTAAATGGATGATAGTTATATAAAATAAAATTTAATATTTTTGATGAAGTTACACTATAGTATTAGTTAGTTATAAAATGATTTATAATATAATTATATGTATAATAAGTTTTGATTTTTGGGTATGTGTGCGTATATACTTGTTAAGATAAAGAGGTTTGCTACACAACTTCCACCACATTTCATACTCCATATTTTTTTAAATTTTTTAATATTTTAAAAAAAATTTGAGTTTATTCTTTTTAAACTATTTCAAATTTTCTATTCATTATTTATATAATAAATATTTGATAAAAGAAAAAAAATATGGAGTGTGGAGTATGTTGTGAATAGTAAGAAGTTGTGGAGATTTTTTGTAAGAGAAATAATATCTGAAGTTTTAGAAAGTGCAAATTTCGTGTATTTTAAAAAAAAAAAAAAAGGATAAATTTGAAGTCTATATAAAAAATTATTATTTTAGTAATGAATCTATTTTTTTTCAAATAATAATGTTATTATGTTGTCTCATTTTGTTCTTTTATTTTGACCGCTCATTTGTTTAATTTTTTTTTATTTATTGATTAAGAAAGTGAATATTAGTATATTAATGTATTTTTTTTATTTTTTAAAAATATTTAAAAAATAATAAAAAAATAAAATTTATACTAGTAAACATGACAAGCGGTCAAAGTTAGACGATACACTAATATTATCTCTTTTGAAATAAAATATGTAAAATATTATATCTAATTAAGTTAATTACGGAAACTTTTTAACAAAAATCAAAGAGTGAGTGAGCCTTTTTATTTTTTATTTTTTTGGTTTTAAATCCATTTAACTTGGGGGAAAAGAAAGAGAAAAAAAAAGTGAAAAACCAAGTACCAACAGCTAAAATAATTACAAGGATAATTATGGAATATAATAAATTACGAAATTAAGAAAAAAATAGAGTAATCTTGCTAATTAGTTTCATCAATTTCCGTCTTCTCGTCTCGTCTCGTCTCTTCCTCTTCACCAATCTATATAAACACGGCACTTGGTTCTTCAGTTGGATTTCTTCTCCAACTCTATCCCTCTCTCCGTGCGATCCTATCGAAACCGCAATTCCCCACCTTAAAAACCCCGAATTCTCTCTGTTTTCGTTCCAATTCTACCGGACTCTTCATCGGAATCATAGTCATAGGATCCGATCATTGTGAATATTGACAGAAAACCCTACTTAAAAAAAAAAGAACAAACGTTTTCTAGTCTTCGATTTCGAGTTTTCTGATTTTCCGATCGATCCTCGGTTTTTTGGGGGATTTGATCGGTTTCTCGAAGCGGTTTGGATTCGTGAAATGCTTTTTATTCCAAGATGAAGTTGAAGAAGAGGAGGGCACTAGAAGTGGTCAGCATATTCACTAATAAAACAATATTCGATTGCCTAAATTTATGCTTGTGTGCGTGTGTATATATATATATATATATATTGTTTTATCTGTTTCTCTCATACATACATCAATAGTTATGTATTATGTCCCGAAATGTTGGAATACAATGAGTGTGCTGGTATTATCGTTTATGCGGAATGGTTGCTTTTCCGTAGTCATCTTTTATGCCTGCGGTGCTGTGAGTGTGAATTAGATGACTTACAGATTGCTGTTTTACTGCTTTTTTTTGGTTGTTTCTGTGTATATATTTCCCATTCTCTGCTTGGTTACTCAGAAACTCCATGATAAAGGTTAGGATTTGGAGAATAATATCTTTTTTATTGAGTTTGATCACATGGGGCCTTTGAATTTGGAAATATTCACATGGGCTGAAGACAACTGCTTCAGTGAGATGGTTGTTCACATGGGGAAAAAACTGCTAACCAAGAGTCAAGAAGTGCTATCTTTTAATTTCATACAGTTGTCCTACTTATTAGAGTGCTTGCCGCATCTTTATTTCTTGTTGAAAGGGTTGGTTTGTTTTTCAATGAAATAACTAGGGCCCCAAGATATGTTATTTACTCCTTTTTTGATTGCTTGGTAAATGTGGGAAAATTGGAAAAGAAAGGAAGTGAATTTGATTGCCACCGTTACCTGAGGTAAGAAAATATCTTGTTTTAAAAAAATGAGAATTTTTTCACGAGGAATTTGGGATCACTACCACAATTGATCATAGAAAAGCCTTTCAGGATATCTGGTAGTGAAAGTTTTGTGCCTTTAGCCTTTGGCATTGGAAAAGCCTTTTAGGAGCTCTGGTAGTCTTAATTTTGTGATTAATGACTGGTAGGCAACTGTTAGCATGGGGCTATGTACTTCAAAAATTTTGATTAATCCGGTTTCCGTTTTTTATTTCTATTTTTGGCTATATCTAATGGGTGAGATACAACTATGTTTTCCAGTAATATGGCGATGCCTAAAAGATTAACTAACTATGGCCATGTTTGGTTAGTATAATTTTTAAAACAATTTTGGAAGTTCTGAAAAAAATTTTGAGATGTGGTTTTATTGAATTTTGTGAAAGTGGGTAGGAAAAACAAGAAATTGTTTAGATAAAAACCTTTTGAGATGTGCTTTTATTCGGATTTATAAAAGTGGGTATAGAGATTGCAAATTTTGTTTGGATAAAATTTTTGTGAGAGATGTTTTTGGGGTTTTGTGAAAGTTTTGTGTTTTTTTACGAAAACCTAGGCAAATGCTTAGAGGAAGTCTTTTAGAAATATGATTTTTTTTAAGATTTAAAAGATGTTTGGATTGAATTTGTTTTTTATAAATTAAAAAAATACGAAACCCAAACATGACCTATGTTTACCTGATTATTTGTTTCAGCCTCCAAGAATTAGATCCTTCATCGATAGTGTCACTGCTGTTCCACTCGAGGATATTCAAGAACCCCTCAAAGGTTTCATTTGGGAGTTTGATAAGGTGCCTTTTTTTTACCTTACATGTTGTAATGTTTTGGTTGTTGCTATGTGGTTTGATTTATGTTTATTTTGGTGGTGCAGGGAGATTTCCATCATTGGGTGGATCTTTTTAATCATTTTGATTCATATTTTGAGAAGCACATAAAATCAAGGAAGGATTTACAGGTTGAGGATAATTTTCAGGACTCGGATCCTCCCTTTCCAAGAGAAGCTATCATTCAAATTCTCCGTGTTATAAGAATAGTTTTGGAGAATTGCACAAACAAGCACTTCTATAGTTCTTATGAGGTACATTTATATTTCTGTTTAAAAAATATAATTGTAGGTTTTGTCTTTTTTGGGAATACTACTGGGTTAGAGAATGGTCAATAAGATCATACTAGTATGTTGTTGCTGTTATTCTTTTTAGTGGTTTTGAATTCTGTTTCAAGGTTCTTACATGAAGCTTTGTTCTTCTTTTACCCCTCATAAGTTCTTATGCCCTTGGTTTTTATGTAATTGCAGCAGCATCTTTCTTTACTGCTTGCTTCCACAGATACAGATGTTGTTGAGGCATGCCTGCAGACTTTGGCTGCTTTTTTGAAAAAAACGATTGGCAAGTACTCTATTAGAGATGCTTCTCTGAATTCAAAGTTATTTGCTCTTGCACAAGGTTGGGGGGGAAAGGAAGAGGGGCTTGGATTAATTGCAACTGCTGTACAGGATGGTTGTGACCCTATTGCCCATGAGTTGGGTTGCACCCTGCATTTTGAATTTTATGTGTCCAGTGAGTCATCATGTGAACACCCTGCTGCAGCACATTCAACCCAGGGTTTACAGATAATTCATTTATCCAACATCAATACTCGCCTAGAGACTGATCTAGAGCTTTTAAGCAATTTAGTTGCAGAATACAAAGTACCCACCAGTTTAAGATTTTCTCTATTGACAAGACTGCGGTTTGCAAGGGCTTTTGGCTCTTTAGCTTCTCGTCAGCAGTATACCTGCATTCGTTTGTATGCCTTTATGGTTCTCGTTCAAGCAAGTGGTGATGCAGAAGGGCTAGTTTCTTTCTTCAACACTGAGCCTGAGTTTGTCAATGAATTAGTGTTGTTATTAAGCTATGAAGATGCAGTTCCTGAGAAGATTCGAATTCTATGTCTGCTGTCTTTGGTTGCTCTTTGTCAAGATAGGTCTCGCCAGCCTTCTGTCTTGACTGCTGTCACATCGGGTGGTCACCGTGGCATCCTATCCAGCCTCATGCAAAAGGCCATTGATTCTGTTATTAGCGAGGCCTCAAAGTGGTCTGTAGTTTTTGCTGAGGCTCTGTTATCTCTTGTCACTGTTTTGGTCTCAACTTCCTCAGGTTGCTCAGCCATGCGCGAAGCAGGCTTTATTCCTACTCTTCTACCTCTTCTTAAAGACACAAATCCACAGCACTTGCATTTGGTAAGCACCACTGTGCACATCCTAGAAGCTTTTATGGATTACAGCAATCCAGCTGCTGCATTATTCAGGGACTTGGGTGGTTTGGATGATACCATCTCTCGTCTGAAGTTGGAAGTGTCACATATAGAAAATGGTTCAAAGCAACAAGGTGAAAGTTCTGATTGTAGTGGGAGTAAGCAAGTGGTTGCAGGCTCCGCCGGTGAGCTAGATGACATGCAGCCTCTGTATTCTGAAGCATTAGTTTCATATCACAGGCGATTGCTGATGAAAGCTTTACTGCGTGCTATTTCCCTTGGAACTTATGCCCCTGGAAATACTGCTCGTGTTTATGGATCAGAAGAGAGTTTACCGTATTGCTTATGCTTAATTTTTAGAAGGGCGAAAGATTTTGGTGGTGGCGTGTTTTCACTTGCAGCTACTGTCATGAGTGATTTGATTCACAAAGATCCCACTTGTTTTCCTGTGTTGGATGCAGTCGGTCTTCCTTCTGCCTTCTTGGATGCTATAATGGATGGAGTTCTGTGCTCTTCTGATGCCATAACATGCATACCTCAATGTTTGGATGCTTTGTGCCTGAACAATAATGGCCTTCAGGCTGTTAGAGATCGCAATGCTTTGAGGTGTTTTGTGAAAATATTTACTTCAAGAACATATTTGCGTGCCCTCACTAGTGATACCCCAGTATCCTTGTCTAGTGGACTGGATGAACTAATGCGCCATGCTTCTTCTTTGCGCGGGCCTGGAGTGGATATGTTGATTGAGATCTTGAATGTCATTTTGAGAATTGGATCTGGGGTTGATGCTTCTGACTTGTCAACTGATCCTTTGTGCTCTTCTACTCCTGTTCCCATGGAAACTGATGTTGAAGAGAAGAACTTGGTTTTTACAGATGATAAGGACGCATCTCAGATGGATCATTTGGAGCAGACAACTGAGCCATCTGCTGATTCCTCAATAGTTAATATTGAGTCATTCCTCTCTGACTGTGTGAGCAATGTTGCTCGTCTTCTGGAAACAATTCTTCAAAATTCTGATACATGTCGTATATTTGTAGAGAAGAAGGGGATTGAAGCTGTTCTGCAGTTGTTTACTTTGCCTTTAATGCCTCTTTCAGTTTCCGTTGGTCAAAATATCTCTGTTGCCTTCAAGAATTTCTCACCGCAGCATTCTGCTTCTCTTGCTCGGGCAGTATGTTCATTTCTGAGGGAGCATCTGAAATCAACAAATGAGCTCTTAGCTTCCGTTGGAGGGACTCAGCTTGCTGTAATTGAATCTGCACTGCAAACAAAGGCTTTGAGAAATCTTTCCAGTCTTGAAGGCATTCTGTCTCTATCTAATTTTTTGTTGAAGGGGACTTCTAGTGTGGTCTCAGAGCTTGGCACTGGAGATGCTGATGTATTGAGAGATCTTGGGAGCGCATACAGGGAAATAATCTGGCAAATTTCTCTGTGTAATGATTCCAAGGTGGATGAGAAGTGGAATGCTGACCAAGAACCTGAGAGTTCAGAGGCTGCTCCATCTAATGCTGTTGGAAGAGAGAGCGATGATGATGCAAACATACCGGTGGTGAGATACATGAACCCAATGTCCCTCAGGAATGGCTCTCAATCCTTATGGGCTGGTGACCGGGAGTTTCTATCTGTTGTTCGTTCTGGTGAAGGTCTACACCGTCGCAGTCGACATGGGTTGACACGCATTCGGGGAAGGACGGGCCGGCAACTTGAGGCTTTGAACATGGATTCTGAAGTTCCATCTAATGTACCGGAGACATCTTCTTCCCAGGATATGAAGAAGAAAAGTCCTGATGTTCTTGTTTTGGAGATTCTTAACAAGCTTGCGTCAACGTTGCGCTCTTTCTACACAGCTCTTGTTAAAGGATTCACATCACCAAACCGTCGTAGAGCCGACTCGGGGTCATTGAGTTCAGCTGCAAAAACTCTTGGAACTGGCCTGGCTAAAGTATTTCTTGATGCTCTTAATTTCTCTGGGTATTCTGCTCCTGCGGGTATTGACATGTCATTATCTGTGAAATGTCGATATCTTGGAAAGGTAGTGGACGACATGGCATCACTTACATTTGACAGCAGGCGACGCACTTGTTATACTGCAATGGTTAATAATTTTTATGTTCACGGTACCTTTAAGGAGCTACTGACAACATTTGAAGCTACAAGTCAGTTGTTGTGGACACTACCATGCTCTACATCCACATCAGGTATTGAGAATGAAAAGGCGGGTGAAGGAAGTAAATTGTCTCACAGTACATGGCTGCTTGATACACTACAGAGCTATTGCCGTATGCTCGAGTATTTTGTTAATTCTTCTTTACTTATATCTCCAACCTCTGCATCCCAAGCACAGCTTCTTGTGCAGCCAGTTGCAGTTGGTCTTTCAATTGGGCTATTTCCAGTCCCAAGGGATCCTGAAGTCTTTGTGCGAATGCTGCAATCACAGGTTCTTGATGTTGTACTTCCTGTCTGGAACCACCCCATGTTTCCCAATTGCAGTCTGGGTTTCATTGCTTCCATTCTTTCACTTGTTACGCATGTATACTCTGGTGTGGGAGATGTGAAACGTAATCGCAGCGGCATTGCTGGGACTACAAACCAGAGATTCATGCCCCCGCCACCTGATGAAGCTACTATTGCCACCATTGTTGAGATGGGTTTTACAAGAGCAAGAGCGGAAGAAGCATTAAGACGAGTGGAAACAAATAGCGTTGAAATGGCCATGGAATGGCTGTTTAGTCATGCTGAGGATCCTGTACAGGAGGATGATGAACTAGCTCGAGCACTTGCTCTTTCACTGGGAAGTTCATCAGAAACATCTAAAGTTGATAATGCGGACAAGTCAATAGATGTCCCAACAGAAGATGGTCATATGAAGGCACCCCCTGTTGATGATATTCTTGTGGCGTCAGTGAAACTATTTCAGAGCAGTGATACAATGGCATTTCCTTTAACAGATTTGTTTACTACACTTTGCAATAGGAACAAAGGAGAAGACCGCCCAAGAGTGGCATCTTATCTTATTCAGCAGCTGAAGCTTTGCCCTCTGGACTTTCCAAAGGATATCAGTGCATTGAGCATGTTATCACATGTTATAGCGTTACTACTTTTTGAGGATGGAAGTACCCGTGAAATTGCTGCTGAGAATGGTATTGTACCAGCTGTGATAGATATTTTAATGAAATGTAAGGCTAGAAATGAGTCAGGGAAGGAGCTTGTGTTCCCAAGGTGCATTAGTGCTTTACTGCTTATCTTGGATAACATGCTGCAGTCCAGGCCCAAAATTTGTTCTGAGAGTATGGAAGGAACACCTGCAGGGTCTCTGCTGGATTTGCCTGGAAATCTTACTTCTTTTCCAGCTCCTGCATCTGTTCAAGAGAAAAAACCAGCTTCAGATGCCCCTGAGAAAGACTCTGGTATAACATTTGAAAAAATATTGGGAAAATCGTCCGGATATTTGACTGTTGAAGAGTGTCATAAGTTGCTTTTAGTTGCTTGTGATTTGATAAAACAGCATGTCCCAGCAGTGATCATGCAGGCTGTTCTGCAAGTATGTGCTCGGTTGACGAAAACACATTCCCTAGCTTTGCAGTTCCTTGAAAATGGAGGTTTGGCTGCTCTTTTTAGTCTCCCAAGAAGTTGTTTCTTCCCTGGATATGACACTGTTGCATCTGCTATTGTGCGTCATCTCCTTGAAGATCCCCAGACACTGCAAACAGCAATGGAATTAGAGATACGACAAACTCTGACTGGAAATGGGCGTGCTGGGCGTGTTTCTGCACGAACGTTTTTGACATCAATGGCACCTGTTATCTCTAGGGATCCTGTGGTTTTCATGAAAGCTGCCAGTGCTGTTTGCCAGTTGGAGACATCTGCAGGTAGGACCTTTGTGGTGTTATCAAAAGAAAAAGAGAAGGAAAAGGAAAAATCAAAGGCATCCTCCGCTGAAGCTGGATTATCTTCCAATGAATGTGTTCGGATTTCTGAAAATAAGATACATGATGGATCTGGTAAATGCTCTAAAAGCCACAAAAAGATCCCTGCCAATCTCACTCAAGTAATCGATCAACTTCTTGATATAGTGTTAAAATATGGTTTGCCAAAAAACCACGAAGTTGGTGTGAGTAAATTATCTTCTATGGAGGTTGATGAACCTGCTACAAAGGTCAAGGGTAAATCAAAGGTCGATGAGACAATGAAATTAGAGTCTGAAGCTGAAAGATCTGCAGGGCTTGCTAAGGTGACTTTTGTCCTCAAGTTATTAAGTGATGTTCTTCTGATGTATGTACATGCAGTTGGAGTTATACTCAAACGGGATCTGGAATTGTGTCAACTCAGGGGATCTAATCCTCAAGATGGTCCTGGAAATGGTGGTGGAATAATTCATCATATTCTACATCAGTTGGTTCCAGTTTCTGTTGATAAATCTGCAGGACCTGATGAATGGAGAGGTAAATTGTCTGAAAAGGCTTCGTGGTTCCTAGTTGTTCTGTGTGGTCGATCTGGTGAAGGTCGTAGGCGAGTAATTAGTGAACTTGTGAAAGCCTTGTTCTCGTTATCAAACATAGAGAGCAATTCTACTAAGACCATTTTATTGCCAGATAAGGTCTTTGCTTTTGTTGATTTGGTGTATTCTATTTTGTCAAAAAATTCATCCTCCAGCAACTTGCCTGGTGGTTGTGGGTGCTCGCCTGACATAGCAAGAAGCATGATAGATGGAGGAATGGTTCAGTGCCTGACTAGCATTCTTCAAGTGATCGATTTGGACCATCCTGATGCTCCTAAAATTGTGAATCTTATACTTAAGGCTTTGGAATGTTTAACGAGGGCTGCTAATGCTAGTGAGCAAATTTTTAAATCTGAGAGGACAAACAAGAAAAAACCCATGGGGTTAAGTGGAAGACCTGATGATCAGCCAACCGCACCATCAGCTGTTCACATTTTGGAGCATAATCAGAATACAAACGGACAAGAGGAAGCCAGAGATGCAGAGGAGAATGAACAGCAGAATCAAGGAGTTTCTTCAAATGAAGGTAATCATGATGAAAATCCTAATCAGTCTGTGGAGCAAGATATGAGGATAGAAATGGAGGAGACAATGGATACCAATCCACCTATGGAGCTTGGTATGAATTTTATGCATGAACAGATGGAAGAGGGTGGTGTTTTGCACAACACTGACCAAATTGATATGAATTTTAGGGTTGAGAACAGGGAAGATGATGATATGGGTGATGAAGACGATGACATGGGTGATGAAGGGGAGGATGATGAGGATGATGATGAGGGGGAGGATGACGATGAGGATATAGCAGAAGATGGTGGTGGCATGATGCCTCTAGCTGATACGGATGTAGAAGACCATGATGACACAGGCTTGGGAGATGACTACAATGACGAGATGATTGATGAAGAGGATGATGATTTTCATGAGAATCGTGTCATAGAGGTAAGATGGAGGGAAGCCCTTGATGGGTTAGATCATTTGCAGGTACTTGGGCAACCTGGGGCTGCAGGTGGTCTAATTGATGTTGCAGCTGAGCCTTTTGAAGGAGTTAATGTGGATGATCTTTTTGGTCTTCGAAGGCCTTTAGGCTTTGAACGGCGTCGTCAAATAGGTAGGTCTTCCTTTGAGAGATCTGTTGCAGAAGTGAATGGTTTTCAACATCCTCTTCTTTTAAGATCATCCCAGTCAGGGGATCTGGTCTCAATGTCATCTGGTGGGAATTCTTCCAGAGATGTAGAAGCTTTGCCATCTGGGAGCTTTGACGTAGCTCATTTCTACATGTTTGATGCTCCTGTTCTTCCATATGATAATGCTCCAAGCAGTCTCTTTGGTGACCGTTTGGTTGGGGCAGCACCCCCACCTTTGACTGATTATTCTGTAGGCATGGATTCCTTGCAGTTACCAGGACGAAGAGGCCCTGGTGATGGTCGGTGGACTGATGATGGTCTGCCACAAGCTGGTGCTCAAGCTGCTGCAATTGCGCAAGCAGTAGAGGAACATTTCATTTCCCAATTAAGCAGTGTTGCTCCTGCTATAGGTCCTGATGAAAATCAGTCCCAAAACATGGGAGTGCAGGAGAAGGAACCAGATGCCCTTCCATCCAATGATAGTCTGGTGATGGCAGAGGGTGCTAATGCCAACAGCCAACAAAGCGAAGGGCAGCATGCAGAAAATGGTGATGAAGCCACAGTTAACCCCACGGTTGAGAGTGTAACTCATGGAGAACAAGTTAATCCAGAATCCATTCTTGAACATGCAGGCGAATGTTTACAGGAGCACGAACCTATGTTGATCCAACCATTTTCACTGAACACTACACCAGATGGGCTTGATAACATGGAAATTGGTGAAGGAAATGGCAATGCTGATGAGCAGGTAGGGACATTGGCAGAAATTGTCAACTCATCTACAGACGTCCATGCTGATATACTATGTGATGGGGTTTCTGAAGCACCTGCGGGTCTACATGATGTGCTACTTCAGGCCACCGATTGTGATGGATTCTCAAGAACTGATGATCAGGCCAGTAATCATGGTCTGGCAGTTTCTGGTTTGCCAATGCCTAATTCAGATGGTTGTCATGCTTCTTCCATCCATGAAAGTATTGATGTTGTTATGAATAATGTTGATGTTGGAGAAAATCAATCTGAGCAACCCGTGTCTGCTTCTGAATATGGTACAAATGAGCCTTCGTCAAGGCAAAATACACTGGTTGCTATTGACACTAACCAGGCTGAGCAGACTAGTTTGAATAGTGAGGTGCCTGGTGCTAATGCCATTGATCCCACCTTCTTGGAAGCACTACCTGAAGACCTGCGATCAGAAGTACTAGCTTCCCAGCAAGCTCAGTCTATCCAGCCTCCAACTTATGCACCACCTTTGGCTGAAGATATTGACCCTGAGTTTTTAGCTGCTCTTCCTCCAGATATTCAAGCAGAAGTTTTGGCCCAACAAAGAGCTCAGAGGGTTGCACAGCAGGCTGAAGGACAACCAGTTGACATGGATAATGCTTCAATCATTGCCACTTTTCCTGCTGATTTGCGTGAAGAGGTTTGCATCTTCAACTTTCTCTCTGATTAGGTTTTGAGTTGCGATAACTGTTAGTTATATTATTGTTTGTAACAATCCTTCATCTTTTGCTTCTGTTTCAGGTACTTCTGACTTCATCAGAAGCAGTGCTGTCTGCATTGCCTTCTCCACTACTTGCCGAAGCCCAAATGCTAAGGGACCGGGCAATGAGTCATTATCAGGCTCGCAGCCTTTTTGCAAGCAGCCACAGGCTAAATAATCAGAGGAATGGGTTGGGTTTTGACAGGCAACATGTGATGGACAGGGGTGTTGGAGTTACACTAGGTCGGAGGGCAGCTTCTACCATTGCAGATAGCTTGAAGGTGAAGGAAATTGAAGGTGCGCCACTTCTGGATGCAAATGCATTGAAAGCTTTGGTCCGACTCCTACGATTAGCGCAGGTAATACCATGTTCTATTTTAGCTCTAGTCGGGAAATATTTATGTTTTATTTACCAGATTTCCTGCAAAAGTGGTATATAAGCGACGGTGTATGATAGTTGAAAATGAATTTTAGTTGCTATATACAAAGGAATTGTGGTCAGCATCTATTTTGAAGGTAGGTTAAATTATGAACAAAATTTGCATCAATCTGTTAAAGGAATTATGAATTTTTCTGTGATAAATTAATACTCCAAACTGATGATTTCATGAATCAACTCGTCGTAGACAAATGCAAAAGCAAAAATCTCATATGGAAAGAGGTCAAAATTGTTGTAGAATTCAGAATATGTGTTCCCAAGCATTAAAGAGAATTTTAGGTATCTTTGGAAATTCTGGAAAACTGACTTAATTATAAAAAAAAAAAAAAAAAATCCTGGAAAACTGAGTCAAATATGGTTCTGGAATTTGCTTTGGCAATGTGATATATCTGGGTGAGCTTTATGCTGTATTATGATGATTGGCTAATTGTTTTACCATGCCTCTAGCCCCTTGGCAAAGGCCTCTTGCAGAGACTCTTGTTAAACCTATGTGCACATAGTGTGACAAGGGCAATTCTAGTTCGTCTTTTGCTTGATATGATCAAGCCAGAGGCTGAAGGCTCATCCAGTGGATTTCCAACAATGAACTCCCAGAGGCTATATGGTTGTCAGTCAAATGTTGTTTATGGTCGATCCCAGTTATTGGATGGTAAGATTTTCATATGATATCACCATATCCATCTGCTTATTTTTGTGGTTTCTCATTGTTTTTATTTTTAATTAATGCCATCCCAAATTTGCTCCTTTACAGGTCTTCCTCCATTGGTCTTGCGTCGAACTTTTGAGATTTTCACATACTTGGCTACTAATCATTCTGCTGTTGCCGATGCGTTATTCTACTTTGATCCCTCTCTTGTTCCAGAGTCACTAAGTCCTATATGTATGGAAGCCAAGAAGGATAAAGGCAAGGAGAAAATTGTGGAAGGACTGTCATCAATACCTTTGGGAAGCTCTCTGGATGGGGATATTCCATTGATACTCTTCCTTAAGCTTTTGAATCGGCCACTTTTTCTACGCAGCACTGCTCACCTCGAGCAGGTATATCTGATATCTTGGTCAAGTGATTCAAAATAGTTCAGGCCACAATCTTGCTCTTTCTAATTATGTATTATATATTAGCTTGGTTGATACTCTTTCTATGATTTAAATGTAAGAACTGAGAGTCCATCTTGTTTTAATGTATTTATTTTTCTAAATGCTTCAGGTCATGGGTCTGCTTCAAGTAGTTGTTTATACTGCAGCATCAAAATTAGAGTATCAGCCACAATCTGAAACGGCAACAGCAAATACCCTAGATTTGCCGGTTAATGAAGTTCCGGGTGATGTCCAGAAAGATCCTCCTATATCACCAGATTCTAAGCAAGAAGATAACTGTGCTAGTGCTGAGTCATCTGCTTCAGATGAAAAGAGGAGCATTGATATGTATAGTATTTTTTTGCGATTGCCCCAATCAGAACTTAGCAATCTGTGCAGCATCCTTGGTCGTGAGGGGTACTATTAATGCTCTGATTCTTATTACTGAATGGTTTAGATGTTCTGTTACCATATTGTAGCGTATATAATTCCCTCTAATGTCCCGCTAACCATTTTCTTGTGTTTCACTCTTATCTATGCTATGCATCCATTGCCTCTCTGCATTATCCCCCCCCCCCTCTCTCTCTCTCTCTCTTTCATGCCTTATTGTTTTGATAGTGACTAACCTGTCCATTACTTATCTAGGCTTTCAGATAAAGTGTATATGCTTGCTGGTGAGGTGTTGAAGAAGTTGGCTGCTGTTGTTGCACCCCATCGAAAGTTCTTTACGTCGGAGCTTTCTGAATCAGCCCATGGATTGAGCAGTTCAGCTGTCAAAGAGCTTGTCACTCTGCGGAAAACACACATGCTTGGTTTGAGTGCTGGTTCCATGGCTGGTGCAGCAATCCTACGTGTTCTACAAGCACTTAGCTCACTCACTTCATCTAGAATTAATGAGAGTACAGGACTTGAGAATGATGGGGAGCAGGAGGAGCAGGCTACTATGAAAAAGCTGAATGTTGCACTTGAGCCCCTGTGGCAAGAATTAAGTGATTGCATAAGTGTAACTGAGACGCAGTTGGGTCAAAGCTCCTCCTCTCAGACTATGACGAACATAAACATAGGAGATCATGTCCAGGGGACAACTTCTTCATCTCCTCTTCCTCCTGGAGCCCAGAGACTCTTGCCCTTCATCGAGGCATTCTTTGTTCTGTGTGAAAAGTTACAAGCAAACCTGTCCATCGCACAGCAAGATCATGCCAATATAACTGCAAGAGAAGTAAATGAATCTGCTGGAAGTTCAACCTTTTCAACTACCAAGTGCAGTGTAGATTTTCAGAAGAAACTTGATGGTGGATTCACATTTACAAGGTTTGCTGAGAAGCATCGGCGGCTATTGAATGCTTTTATCAGACAGAATCCAGGTTTACTTGAGAAGTCACTTTTGATGTTGCTGAAGGCACCAAGGCTGATTGATTTTGACAATAAGCGAGCATATTTCCGTTCAAGAATCAGGCAGCAGCATGAGCAGCACCTCCATGGCCCACTGCGGATAAGTGTTCGGAGGGCTTATGTTTTGGAGGATTCTTACAATCAGTTGCGGATGCGTCCCACTCAGGACTTAAAGGGACGATTGAATGTGCAATTCCAAGGTGAAGAGGGTATTGATGCTGGAGGTCTGACTAGAGAATGGTATCAATTACTGTCAAGGGTTTTATTTGACAAGGGGGCACTGCTCTTCACTACTGTGGGAAACAACGCAACTTTCCAGCCAAACCCCAATTCTGTCTACCAGACAGAACATCTTTCTTACTTCAAGTTTGTGGGCCGTGTGGTAATTCTTGAGACACCAGTTCTGAGGCTGGTTTCATATTTTCATTTTGTTTAAATATTTTTGCTACTCAAGTCTAAGAAGTCTTTTTACAATTTTTCTTTGAACTTTTGTTTAGGTTGCAAAAGCACTGTTTGATGGACAACTTTTGGATGTTTATTTTACTCGGTCATTCTACAAGCACATACTTGGTGCCAAGGTGACCTACCATGATATAGAGGCAGTTGATCCTGATTACTACAAGAATTTAAAGTGGATGTTAGAGGTCAGTGGGTTCATATACTCACAATCCGATGTCTTTTCCTGTTATTGTTGTTGTTGTTGTTCTCAGTATCGTTAACTTGTGGTTCTACTCATGCTTTCCTATGGCTTATTCTGTATGAAGTGTTGATTTTTGTGTCATTTCCTTCATTTGGCCTGTTTCAGAATGATGTGAGTGACATTCTTGACCTGACATTTAGCATGGATGCAGATGAAGAAAAGCATATACTTTATGGGAAAAGTGAGGTATGTAAATTACAAATTATAATCTCTGTTTAAATTGCATAAAATTTGAATATATCAAGCTTCTTTGCGTTGTAAAATCTTCAGAAGTTTCAATCTTATTTTCACAAGACATGAATATTTTTCAATATCAAGTAGTCTAATATAAGATATTTGGCGGTGGTGGTTTTTTTAAAAGGTTACTGATTATGAGCTTAAACCTGGAGGAAGAAATATAAGGGTTACAGAAGAAACAAAGCATGAGTATGTGGACCTTGTTGCTGGACATATCCTGACAAATGCCATCCGTCCTCAAATTACTTCCTTTTTAGAAGGATTCAACGAATTGGTACCAAAGGAACTTATCTCTATTTTCAATGACAAAGAGCTTGAGCTACTTATAAGTGGACTTCCAGAAATTGATTGTAAGTTGGCTGCCCTTGCAATTATTTAATATTTACAGTGTGCTTCTGGTTTACTTAAAAGTATGTGCTTGGTGTCATGGCATTGGCAGTGGATGATTTGAAGGCCAACACGGAGTACACTGGCTATACAGCAGCATCTAGTGCTATTCAATGGTTTTGGGAGGTGGTTAAGGCTTTTAACAAGGAAGACATGGCAAGACTGCTGCAATTTGTCACTGGAACATCTAAGGTGATTTGGTGCACTAGATAAAATGTTAGTTAGAATTGCAACACAATGTTCACGTTGCCCATCACCCATGTTTTGTGTTGTTTTTTTTTTTTTTTACAAATGCCAATCTTTCTTTCCCATGAAACCCTGCTGAAGATATGGGGTTTTCCAAGAATTTGTTCTCTAATTCCCCCATAAGCAGATTTGGTTAGTTCAGCTAATTTGATTTTGGTTTCTTTTATCTTGTTTGGGTAATGTTTTGTGGTTGTTTCCTCATCTGACATGTTATACTTTTGGCATGCAAGTTGTGGTTAGGACGTAGGAGAAGCTAATGTCTTGGTGCCAGAATCTCTTGTTTCTGAAATGCTTTTTGTGATGTATATGCCTTCTAAGTGGTGTATGCTTTTTTTTATTCTCATTATTGGTATGTTGAACCATGTGGTTTGGGGAAGGGCATTTCAAGCTGGTTCAGGATTCTTGTTTGTTAGAGTGGTTCGTGTGTGTGTTTGTATGATACTTAACGTTTGGTTGTAGTAATTATGAATTGTTTATTCAACTTTTTGGTTATTCAGGTTCCTTTGGAGGGTTTTAGGGCCCTGCAAGGTATCTCTGGTCCTCAAAGGTTTCAGATTCACAAGGCATATGGAGCTCCTGACCGCCTACCCTCAGCTCATACATGGTTTGTGTAAACATATCTACCCCATCTTTTTTAGCCGGATGGGTACTTGGAGTCGATGTGTGTTCTTTTAGGGCTTAAACTAATTAACTCATTTTTTTCCCACATTGTGATGTAGCTTTAATCAACTTGACCTTCCTGAGTATACCTCCAAGGAACAGCTTCAAGAACGCCTGCTACTTGCTATCCATGAAGCCAATGAAGGGTTTGGCTTTGGCTGACCAAAGCTAAATGTAGAATTGTGGCCCCACAGTGCCAGCAATCTACCTTCAAAGTTCCCTTGTACATGTCAGTTGGACATATTTTTCCATTAATTTATTTTTAAAATTTCGCATTGATCATCTGCTGTACTGTTATTATTTAAATGATGTTTTTGGTATAAAAGGTCAGATGTGTTTTTACTGCATCCCTAGATCTTTCAGTATTGGAAGTTGAGGTCCTAGAGGGTTATATCATGCAAGAATTGTTTTACTATGTTTTGGGCTTGATTGGATCTAGAAAACAATGAATGAGAGGAAAGGATAGTTAATAGATTGCTTGGGGAAAAGGAAGTTTGCGAGTTTTCTTTCCTTCCCCGCACTCTGTTTGTGGCACCCAAATGGGTCAAAATCCCTGGTGTAGTTGTGTGGGTCCGTGCTGCATGCCCGTGTCACTGGTCTATACCGTGTTTTGATGGAAACAATATTGAATTCTTTTGGCATCTCCTCTTAATTGCAGATGAAGACAACTGCTCCAGGTCGACAAGAATAAAAAAATTCTGGAGATTTTAGACTTAACAAACAAAAGTTGGAATTCGGCAATGGGGGAAAAGTTTCTTCAGCTCATTTTTCTTCCCCGAGGCTGGCAATCAGTTGTTTATATCTATTCAACAGACGAAATTATGCTTTCGAGGAATCACAGGCTGGCTGCTCAGTAACAAATGGCTAGAAAATTTTAGGGCTGGGTTCCTGCCCGGTCAACGAGTGGTAGTAGGAAGTGTACAAAATGTTAATGCGCACATATTTCATTGTTCATATTCAAGGCTTTTTGTAAACTACATAGCAGATGGTAGCCTGGGAATGTATATGTAATGGCCTTATTGTGGACACTTCTTTTTCCCCTTAACGTGAATGGTAATATTAGATTTTCTCAAATTATTAGCTCGTAGCCAGGTTAAATACCTTTGATGAAGATAATGGAGAGATTAGATTTCAGACCACATTGGTTGTAAATATGTTGGGAACTTTCAACACTGAAGAGCTACGCAAAACTAGATATGGCAGCAGCCACCAGTTTAAGATTTCCAGCAATTTTCTTAAACGAAAGGCCATAGCAAACCGATTCATGTTATGTTCATCATGGATTACCATGAATGCGATGATGTAGTAGTGGCTGGAGAGTGGTATCGGTTGAGATGCGTTGCAGTTGATTGTGTTGAGATGGCTGAAGACCTGTCCTCTAACGTTTCATCATGAAGCTTAAGAAAGATGGAAGACCCGTATTGGGGAGTTGTGCAGAAACAAGAGGAGTGCAAATTGCCGCTAAATGAATGAAGACTGATATTTAGTTAAATACAGATCATCCTGGAGTGGAGTAGACGGTATGTTTGGATGCTGAGTTCACCTGAGCTTCTTTCAAATTAATCATTAATAGAATCTACTACTTTCTCAATTTCTTATAAAAAATTAAACATATATCAATCTATTTTGTATATTCGAAATTCAAATGCATCTAACTTATTTTATATATTCAAACATATCTTAATTAATGAAATTCACAAAATATTACTGTTTATAAATCAATCTGAGATTACTTGCCATCGTAAATATCCCAGCAAATCAACGTGCTCTGTAGTCTGTGCCTTCACTTCCACGTCACGCCCGACGCTGTTTGACGTCTACGTATTATTTCCATCAAACATAACGTTATCCTGTGTAATGTCACTAATACCCCCTTTCACATGCTAACAAACAAAGGCCCATTTCTGGCCCAACTCACAAGCGTCCTCATCACTACCCCCTCCTCCTCCCCCGCCCCCTCCCCCTTGTTTTTCACTTGCTGTTTTCTTTTTTGTTGCTCTTTTCCTAGAAAAGTTTCTCCCTGTAAATTCATGTCGGTACGTTGCTTCTCTTTCAAGAAACAGTTGCCTTTTGTTTCTTGTTTCAAAATTTCTGTATTTGATTGTGTTTGATGCATATTCTACTCGATTTTATATATGTTTGATCGATACGAGCTTCAGTTCCGGTTCGTTAAGATTGATAATCGATTCGATCCTTTGTTTTTCCCATAATCTATCGTTATCATTTTTGTTCTAACTTCGATCGATAATATTATTTATTCTAAATAATGTTCATACCGATCACCAAGATTTTCTATCCAATGATTTGTTTTTATTATTATTATTATTATTATTTCGGATTAGCTTTGTATTCGTTTTTCTGTTGTTGGAGGAAATTTTATTTGCAACAGTCAATAGGAAAAGAAAGAAAACACAATCACGGAGAGCATATAGTGATTGCGAAATAGAGATTTTTTTGCCGCAAAAGGTCAGATTTTTTTGGTGTGTCCACACACACAGTTATGTTTATCTCAAATTGAGTATGTTATGAAATTATTAGAGAATCTATTTTGCTATATATATTAGCTTTGTATAATTGTATGGATCTAGGAGACTAGGACATGTTTGCGATATCATTCTGGTACTTGCTCTTGGTGTTATGTTGCTCCAGCATGTTTTAGGTTTTGTGCTATGACTATGCTGTAGTTTTTGTATACACGTGTTCCTTTCACCTACCAAAAAAGATTATGCTGTAGTTTTAGTATTTTTACATGCAATTTCTTTGATTGTTCACTGATTATCTAACTATGAATGTTATGTAGTAAACTATAGATATACAAGCTGTCTTATGGCACTGGCACTGGAAAGTTGCGGAGAATTACATAGTTTTTGTCTAAACACTTCACCATGAGTTACAGAGCTGAAGTAACCTGGGTTATTTCAAATATGCTTTTTCTCAAAATTAGGACAAAGTATATGTAAAGCTGCAATAAATGGGCCAACAGTGGGATTATACTGATGGGTTATTTCATCTAGTCAAACAAAACTTCCAACCTATTAGAGTTTAGCTGATCAAGAATTTGGGTCTTTAGGATGAGGTGAATGTGCTACTGTGGTTGGGCACCTTATTTGGTGTGTAAAGCTGGAGTGACCCCATTCATTGTATGATTGGCTGGTGGGGCCAAGGGGCCTAATATAATTTTAAGAGAATGCCTTGTATCAGGACACCTAACGTAAGAATGCCATGTGTTCCCAAAGTCTTATGGCAGGATTATCGAGTTCATTTTTTTTATAGAGATGTATTGGGGTTCATGATTGGCCAGTCAATCTAGATAAAATCGGGATGTAACATGATGAAGATGTGTCCTTTTATGAATTTAAGAGTGTCTAGAATCTTGGTGTGATGCATAGGGACAAGTGTGTTGAGTAGTTCACAGCCTTTTTGGAAATTAGGAAATCAGATGCCTATCCAGCATATTGGTTTTATGAGCTGTTAATTATGTTTGGTGACTTATGACTACATAAGTAGCAATTGTGTTAAAGCATCCCTTTAATTTGGTCATTTGCACCCACTTGTGGGTAGCCCAAGTGGTAAGGATGAACTCGTGTGCATTTGCCCCATGTCACAGGTTCGATTCCTCCTGGGATCAAATTGCGATTTAAGTGGGAGGCCATGGCAGTGGGTAGCTGTGCTAATCTCCCCAGAGGTTTAGGTTTCATGGGGTCCTAAGGGCTCTTCCGTAGGGTGGTTCCCCCATCATCGAAAAACAAAAAATTGGTCATTTGTTACTTGATTTGTGGCAATCGGCTGTTAAACAAGCAGATTCAAACTTTATTTAACATTTTGTAAAGGTTTAATTCATTTTCCTAGCTGATCATCATTGCACTGTTAGCAATATCATCATGTTGTTTTCATGTATATGCTTGTTTGCACCTTACTATTGGATAAAGAATGCTCCATATAATATGCTCAGCCCCTCCTCTCTTAACTCTTCATTTTTTATAACTCTTACAAATTTACATGCAGTTCTATCATGAAAAGTACTTGGGTGGAATTGAATGGCTTTTCTTGCTAATTGTGATTGGTATAATTATATGTATCATTTTCCTAGCTGATCATCATTGCACTGTTAGCAATATCATCATGTTGTTTTCATGTATATGCTTGTTTGCACCTTACTGTTGGATAAAGAATGCTCCATTTAAGATGCTCAGCCCCTCCTCTCTTAACTCTTCATTTTTTACAACTCTTACATATTTACATGCAGTTCTATCATGAAAAGTACTTGGGTGGAATTGAATGGCTTTTCTTGCTAATTGTGATTAGTATAATTATATGTATCATTTCTGAAGTTCATAATGGAAAGGTGAGGATGAACTATGAAGATCTTCTGGGCTTCAATCGTGATAGAAAGCTTTTACGTTTCTGTTTCAGGACAAGGGTCAACCATTGCCAAAATTTGGGGAATGGGATGTCAATGATCCTGCTTCGGCTGAGGGATTTACTGTGATTTTTAATAAGGCTAGGGATGAAAAGAAGACGGGTGGGAACCCAGAGTCACCAGGAAAGGTTGATTCTCAAAGTAAGCCTGCAGTGGATGTTGGCAAGCCTCAGGCTGTAAGATGTTATATAACTTCTCTCTTTTCCCTTTTCCTTCTCTCTCTACCACTGGATGCATTCCTGAGATATTATTGGATTTTGCACTTGATGAATATCAGTTTGATTAAATGTGATAAAATTATTGCAAAAAGAAGAGTAAAAGAGAAAGAAAGAAAGGCTTTTAATTATTGAGAGAAGTATTTGTAGCTCTAACATCATCCTGTGCGGTCCATATATATATATATATATATATATATATATATATATATATATATATATATATATATTTATAAATATATATATATATATCAATTATATCTACTTTCATTTTAACTAGATTACCATAATTTTTTTCTTTTTTTGAAAAAAATGCTTGAGATTGAAGACTGCCATTTCTGCTATGTGGACTGGTTTTCAGAAAAAATGGTTTTGCTGCTTTCAAGACCCACCTACACACTCCTGATAAGGTCCTTACTTCGTAAGAGCTTCAACATAAGAGCATGTTTTTCTGTAAGGCCATATTGCCCGATGGGAACTGTAGAGCCATGATGGCCCTGGTGGAATTTAGCGTGTGCTGTAAAACAATTTATGGTGAGAAAATAGGTGAAGAAGACGAAAACTTATTGTAACTATATGTATTGATGTTGCGGTTTATTTATAAGAAACCCAGATATTTCTTCCCGTATATCATATTATGCCTTTGTATTCCGCTAGAGCTGTAGAGATTTGTCTGTGGTATCTTTTCTCTGGTTATTTGTATTATCAGATTGCCCGCGTTTATGATATGATTCTTTTTTTTTCTTTTTCTTTTTTACTGTTCTTAAAAAGCTTTAGTTGGGGGAACAAGAAATTGTGGAAGCAGAGGATTATTGTGTGATAATTAAGATATGGGGAATAGAGGAAAGGAGAAATACTGAATTCCAAACTACCCTCTTCCCCACTCAAATCTCAATGATAGGGAAAATTAAATTTAACCCATTCAAATTATCATTACAATTGGACTTAGCTCCCCCCAATTTAAAGCTAGTTTAAGTATGCCCCCGAGTGTAGTTGACTTGAACGATACTCGTGGGGGGTAAGCATCGAGATTTGCTACACAACCTCCTACTATTCACCCACACTCCACACTCCATATTTTTAAATATTTTTTTTTAAAATTTTTTTGAATTTATTTTTTTTAAAATATTTCAGATTTTTTATTCACTATTCATATAAAAAATATTTGATAAAAAAAAAAAATTTTAAAAAAAGGTGGAGTGTGGTGAATAGTAGGAGGTTGGGAAGATTATTTGATAACAAAATTGTCCACAACTTCAATGAAACTCATTGAGAGTTGAACAACCTAGACATGCACAACAATATTATATTCAAAGTAAAGAGATGGCAATCAAGTGCGAGTGAGAGAGACAGAAGGCTAGGCAATCAAGAAACTCCTCCCACTTTAGAGAACGCCTTCATATGAACCTCTTGTCAAACGTTGGAAGAAGAACCTGAACTCAAATTGTATTGTCGTTTCCAAGTATTTTAATGAACACAGAATTTTGATGGAAGCTCTAGTTCATTTTTTAAGTTTGAGTTTTTGGTAGAACTGATCAGGTTATATCAAACAACCCGTGTTACTCAAACCCAGGCATAATAGTAATAATAAATGGCTCATAATCCGTTCAAGATAGATTCTCCGTAATATTCAAAGGGAACATCACAGAAAACGTCACAGAAAATTTGATGAACAACGATCACCTTGGACTCCCTTGCATGGTAAACGCTTACTCATCCATACCAATTCTCTGAAACAATAGGGTCGTACTCATTATTATTATTATTATTATTATTAATGCATAATCTAATCAACATGGCCGAAAATTGAAATGCATGTATTTGTGCCTCTACGACATCCTCAGTCACAAGGAATGGTTGTCAAAGAATTGGCAAATCGATCTCTTTGCATCTCTTTTTTTTTTCCTCCTGGATTAATAACAAAAGGGAAACCAATAGCGTAGAGGAAGAATCTGGCTTCAAAATTTCAAACTGATAAACATCCTACGTGACTTCCATATCTAAACTCTAGACATTCCAAGCTTTCGCTCAAACAAGCGACGAAGAAGGTAAACTTGGAGAATACTCGCACCAATGAGTGCTGCTGATTCAAAAAAGGCCTTGTGAACTGCTCTCCGACTCATTGCATCATTTACTGCATTTCCAATTGATATGGCAAGGTTAGGTTCAGAAATGATTGACAAACGAACGAGAGAGGTTTCTATGTTGTTAATGTGCACATAAGTGTGTATGAACTTTTAACCATAATCTATTAATTTTTTAATCTATTCAAATTAGAAAAAAATTTCATTGAAACCAAACAATTTCTTTATGTAGCACTAACAATACTAAACAATAATAATCAAGCTTGAAAACCCCAGGGTAGTGGCAAAATAAGATATTTTCTATTTTATAGAATGATCAGCATGACAGATATGATAATTGAATCACAGAACTACTCAACTATTTGTTGCGGAGAAGGGAGAAGGAAGGCAATGAGGTTAATTTTTCCTAGAAAGGTCAAGGTTGGGTAATCAATTGGAAGAACAGTCTCACTCATATGCCTTGATAGGTTTTAATCCATGAGAAGAAGGAAAATGAGACCTAGTGGAATCCTGAGGACAAAACAACGAAAAGAAAAAGATGCAAGCATCAAAGCATTTTAGAACCATGTTTTTTTTTTCCCATCATTTCTATATAGGTATTCATGGTTCCAACATATACCTATTGCCTGGCGTTCAGTCTGAGCCTCTAGCCAATGCTGTTCGAACTGAATGTTGTAAAGAGCTTCCTCCAACTTCGATATATGTTCTAACAAAGGGTTTAAATGCTCTGTAGATATTACAAAGCCAGCAAGTCAAAATTCATAATTCAAAGGGCATGACAAATACCAAAACAATGATTAAGAAAACTGAAGAATGGTTCACCGTCTTTGACATGCTGATCATGGTATGTATAATGGCTAACATGAACATCAAAGTCTATTGTTTCATGATAGGGAGATTTGTTAGTAAAGCAGAAATGGTGGAGCCCCTTGGTAGCCACAAACTCAAGCTTCTCGCTTATCTTGTCACGAAAATCATGAATCTGACCACCAGAAGGTCCTTTAACCTGCAAATTTCAACACGTAATAGGATCAATGGAGGTTTTCACACCAACAAACAGGGCTTGAAAAAAGTGGACTCATGGGCATAGAAGCATAATCGAGTTAACACCCATTTTGAAAAACATCACGCTGTTATGACTAAAAATCTACAACAAAGCCATGAGATGAATGGTTTTTTGTCCCAAGAGTTGGTTCATGTGCATCAATGGCAATTCTTTAAAGAAAATATATGTTCAAGAGGTAACATTATGGCATGGCAAAAAAATTCGAGAACTTGGAAAAAAGCAACAAAGCCAAACGTGGAGCTTACCACAAGGTCAACACCATCTCGAGAATAATGCCAAGCACCATCGACCTTAATTACAACAAAAGAAAGATGAACCGTATCCCCTTCGTATTGGATATTGTGAGAGAAGCATTCTTCCCTGTCAATGACAAACCTAATTCCAAACACCACGTGCAGGCTTGACAAAAGTGCCAGCAGGACAATAGCAAATTTTAGTAATTTAATTTTCATCTGCAGATTACAAAGTCACCTTTCTCAGTTATAAGAATGAATGAAAAAAAAAATTAGTGTAAAATTTATTACCGTAGAAAAATTATTGTTAGGTTCCTTCAAAACACAATACAATGTAACATTCATTAAGATGATATTTACTCCCACCAATTTACTCAACAAATGTGCACAAGGTTAAGGCAAATTCAATTCCAAGGTATAATGAGGCACAAAATTACTTTGGTGTTTCTCCGCATGATACACAAACGAAGACAAACTGGACTCTTTTTTTTTGGGGGGGGGGGGGGTTGAGGACTTAGGCCCCTCCCTTCCAAAAGAATGGCAAAAATAAGTGATGGGTTCTCGAGTCTTTTTTGTCCTTATCAAGATACACATTCTTCAAAGTGAAGTGTGAGATTTCCTTAATAAAAAGATATTACCCAATGCATTAGGCATCAATAAAGTGTAAATATTTTCTCCACAATTTGCAATAACCCATCTATCCACGTAACTAAATTTATTTTTATTCATTTTTTTACTATTTTCTAGAAGTCATTTTCAAACCAAACATACAGAAAACAGAGAAGAAAAAACTCTTAAAGGAAAGAAATTCACGTTTTGCCAATATAAATCCAATCACATAATCGCATATATAGATAAAAACTTCATCATGAGATCTAAAGAGAAATAACACGATCTCATTTTATGTGCCGTGCGAAGAAGAAAAATTATGACAAACCCTTCAAACTTACCCCTCCCCCCCCCCCCCAACAAAAAAAAAAAAAAAAAAAAAGGAAAAAAAATGTTTGGGGTTTGGTTAAAATTGATACACAAAATGAAATTTACAGAAGGATAAGTTTTTACCTCGAAATTTGAACGATCTGATCGAGACCAAAAGAAACAAAAGAAAAGTATTAAACTTGAGAATTAATGCTTTTGACGTTTGAAGCGCACTTCTTCAGGGATCCGACCTACCTTCAGCACATTTTCGATGCGATTCTCCATATCTTGGTATAAGTTCTGCAAGTAATGATCAGACGGCCAGCAGTTGTTATCGTGACCAATTAATATGTCAAAATTCGAGACAACAGAATTTCAGTAAAACTCGAAGAAATTAGGAGCTGGCGTGGTCTTTTTAAGCAATAGTTCAGATCTACTCATGTAATCAGCTCTGTAATAATATATATATAGAGAGAGAGAGAGAGTATTAGGTGTACAAGCTTAGAGTACTTTTAAAAAAAAAATAGATTAATCCGAGAATTACATGAAAATTTTAATTTTTTTAATAATAAATCTTACTTTTAAAAAAAAAAAAAAAGATCAAGACTTGCACAAACCTAAATTGTAATTATTAAAATATACATTACTATTGCATGCATGGGTTTGATTAGAGCCAAGAAAAATAAGAGAAATAATATATTAAAACTCAAAATCCACAAGTCTCGTGTAGACCTTTTATAAAAAAGTAGATTTTATCATGAAAAAGTTTGAATATTTTTTTTTAAAAGAAAAATTCTACTCATCATTCTCATATTATACACCATATATAATATTTTAATTAGTTTAGAAATAATAAAACTGAAAAATAAAAATAAATATAAATATAATATGTGAAAATAATAAATAACAAAACTTTTTTAAAATGGAGCTCAAATTTTGATAAAAAACAAATTACACATATACATTTAAAACTTATATCTGACGTTACTCAAAACAAAATTGCATGAGTTTGTGCAGGTTAGGGACCAGAACATGGATATACATGGACCACGTATACGTACCAAGCTTTCATATTTTATTATAAAAAAAGAAAAAGAAAAAGACATTTTACTTTTTTAGAATAGACTTTTTCCTTTAACTGTTCTTTTGTAAGGTTTGGATCGAAGAGCTAGGATGCTTTAATTTCAGATGATAACTTATCATATGGTTTTCAATATATTTATTATTATTTTCAAATTTGATGATTAAAAAAATATCATCTTAATATTTTCACATATATATTTATATATAATAAATGATAGCAGTCAAAATGATCTTTATCACTCAATATAATTATGATTGTTGACTATCAAATTAAATAATTATCTCCTTAGATTATCTTAAAAATTTAGTAGATCTTACAAAAAGAACTTTCAAAGCCAAAAGAATAAGAACTAAGGACCTTCTTCACAAAATCAAACTTATTTTGTCTGTAGCAAAAGTGAGTACTTTGCTCGAATTTATAAGTTACAAACTTGAAAAAATAAAAAAATAATCATCAAATTAACATAATTGAGGAGCTGTTTGTAACAATTATTACAAATATTAAGAAGGTTTAATTTGTTAAAAAGTGGTGGGCAGATTCCAATGCCAATAGGCATGACTGCTATAATAAATGTTGGTTCAAAAATTTTATTCCATTTGAAGAAGAGAATACTATTATGCTTGTTGATTCAAGTAAAAATAAGGTCTTTGGGAGTTGCGAGGTCAAGTTGAAATTCACATCTAGATGTATATTGATATTCAAAAATGTACTCTATACACCTACACCGCCTATGAGAAAGAATTTGATGTCAAGTTTTTTATTCAATAAAGCGGATTTCAAACAAATTAGGAAATCTTATTAATATGTAATTACAAAAAATTGAGTTTTTATGGGCAATGGTTATGCTTGTGATGAAATGTTTAAATTGAGTATTGAAAATAAAGCATAAGAAGTTTCTCCTTATATGCTTTATTCTTTAAATTTTGGCATTCATGCTTATTTCATATCAATAGTAGATATATTGCAATCACAAGTAGTTTATGATTAATTCTAAACTGACAAAGGATTTTAAAAAATGTGAAGTTTGTAGTCAAGCATAAATTACAAAGCGGCCTTATAAAAGTATCCACATTGTTAGATTTAATTCACAACGTTCTTTGTAAATTTGAAGGAATTTTAACTTGTAGAGGAAATGGATATATATCTTTTTTATTTTTCAAAATACACATATGTCTATTTTGTTAAAATAATAATTTGATGATTTTTAAAAAAAAATCAAAGAATTCCTCCATGAAATTAAAAATTAATTTGATAGAAATGAGTTTAATTCATTTGTTTAGTTACTGAGAATTATTTATGAAACTACCGCTTGTGTCTTTGCTAGATATGAAAGAAAAAATAGCAGTTCATAATTTTTTTTTATATTGAAATAAAATGATTTTTGAATGAGCTGCAATTTTTTTTTAAAAGAGAATTTCTTTTTAAATCCAAAAAATCAGTTGGGGTCAGAATTTTATTTTTTATTTTTTTTTCAGAAGATTTTGGCCCCCAACGTCTTTAATTTTCTTGAGAGGTTTATTTTCTGTGACTTTTTGGGAGTAAAGCCAGAAGTGTACGTTGGTGAATTGTTCAGTGCATTTAGGCACAGAAAACTTTTTCAAACAGTTTTGTATTTACATGTTTATGATGATGTCGTAATGGCCAAATGTTTGTAATGAGGATTGGTTAATGAATTGATTCTGATCTTGTGATCTCTGCCATCAATTATATTGCACGCGGATGCATCGATCCTTCCTGATCTTGGGTTGATGCCTTAGTTAGCTTCTCCCGATTGATCATTTTGTTTTTGCTTACTGTGTTGGTTACCATATATGCATGCATGCATGCATGCCATGACTCGCAGCCTGTCAGCTAACTTGTTACAAGAATGCTTGGGCAAACACGTACGGATCCCATGTTTCTTTCTAGCACCACCACTCTTCTTGTCATATTATATGCTGATGCGTCACGAGCTCCTAGATAGGCTCGAAAGTTGGACTCACCCTTCCATTTGAGATATCAATATATTTTAAATAATGATTTATTTAATTAGCTAGCTAGCATATGATGGTTGTGTTTGAGTTGAGATATTTTATGAATAATAATAAAAAAATAATAAAAATAATGAGAGAATATTGAATAATAATGAATAATAATAAAAAATAGATAAAAAATAATAATAAAATAATAAATAGAATGTAATTAGAATGAAAAAATCTAGATGAAATATATATTCCTTAAAATTATATTCCCCGTGTTAACTCCACTGTCATCTATTCCCTGCTTCGGCCATTTCTCATCCTCGCTTCTCTGGGTTGTACATATAAGACACCAAAGCCTCTAAATGGGCAAAAATGTACAATAAGCACAACATTGGAAGCACACATGGTGAGAATACACAAAATAAACAACACACTAGATTTTCAGGCGTCTCTCCCGATTTCCTCATATGAAACTTGTCTTCTACGGGCAACAGTTTTTCGAACTTTCCAATCCAATCTCTCTTTCTTTCACATTTTGATTCTCGACGCCATTGCGATCTCAAACCCTACAAATTATTCTCCGTATCTTTTCCAATCCCATAAACTGCATTTTCTAGTCTGGGAAATTTTTTCGACCAATTGTCTCTGAGGATCTTGCACATCCGACAATTTTTCTTGGTGGGCTTTGTTTTCTGGGTGTTGAAATTCAAAGGTTCTTTTATTTCTTCCTTTTTCCTTTGTTACTTTTGCAAGAAGAAATAAGATCGGAGAAGATGATCGAAGGAAGATTGTCTCTTTGGAACATCGTGTTTGGTGGTACTGTGGCTTTAAGGAGTGGCTCTTTTGTTTTGACCTTTGAATGATTTCTAGGTTTGATTAGGTTTCTGGGTAAGAAAGTTTTTTCCTTTGTTCTTTTATCGCTTTGCAAGCTCTGTTCTTCTTGCTCAATTTTGCTAGGTAATCTATCAATTTTCGGTTCTTGTTCTCTTTGTTTCTTTCCAGCTACTTTCAGTTTTCGCATTTTTCTTTTACATTTTCCGCAGTCTAAATAAAAGTTTCATGGAGAAGTTCGAAGTTTCTAATTTGGTGCTTGTGCGTGTGTATGCTCGCGCGGTCAAGTAGGATTGGAGTTTAATACTTACAGGTAGGATCAAAGAGCCATTGATCAATACGGTATGTTTCACATAGAACTTTGTTCTCTTGCTCTGTCTTAAAAAGTGTGGTATAGCCTTGGAAACTTGTGACAAAAGCAGTGAGCAACTGCATTGCGTTCTAAATGCATGTGCGGGGGTGGTGGTGTGCCAAGCAAAAGATTTTAGAGCTATTTTTTTTAGATCTCAACTCTTGGGAGTCAAATAACCATGTGGGTCACAAGTTTTGTATGGAGTGTGTTTGTTCCACCTTAGATTTCCGGAATTTCCTTTTGTGTGGGACTTGGAAAAAGGATGGTGAGATAGCTGTCCAGGGGACTTGGAAAAATGATGGTGAGATATCTGTCCAATGATGGACATCGTGATTTGTATTCAATCTCGATGAAACAATACATCAATGAGAAGTTCGGTCACAAATTAAGTCAATTACTTTTCTAATTTTTTATATTTATAGGTAAAGTAAAGCAATTTAGCTTGCAACTAAGAGATGCGCACCAGTTTCCTTGTTAACTTCTGATGCAGGGTATAACATATATGCATTTTCTTTTTCCTTGCACTCCTCGTGGCATATGTTCTCAGAAGGCTGATTAAAACCTTAGTCTTTTCATTGCTCATAAAAAAAAGGCTGTCTTTCAAAAGTTTCTTTGTTGGCAACCAAATATCTTTTGTCACTTATTTGGAGTTGACAACTTGACATGCTTTTCTGTAGTACAAGATACGATTTGCTTTACATGATTAGGGCTCATTTGGATAGTAAGATGAGATGAGATGGTTTTATATGAGTTGAATAAAATATTGTTAGAATATTATTTTTTAATACTATTATTGTGTTGAGATTTGAAAAAGTTGAGTTGTTTATTATATTTTGTGTGGTAATTTGGGAAAGTTATAATGATGAGATGAGATGGTTTCTGTATCCAAACGAGTCCTAAAATTACCGTTTGAGGTTTTATATCTTTCATCACTTACTCTTTGTTGGGAGATGCACATACTATCTGGGATTTTGTATGCAAAATTATGGGGATTTCTATCTCTAGGGATTTCAAATCCCCTGTATATTTTCCATTCTTTGTTTGTTAAGAAACTCGAGGTTGGAGTTTTGGAAATTAATATATACATTTGTTAACTATATATTGTAAATATGGCATCAGTGAGTCATTTGGACGGGAAGTGGTAATTTTTTTGTCATTTTTTCCGTGTTTAGAATGATAATATAGGTTAGCATTGTGTTCTCCTGAGTGTTTGTTAGCACATCAGGATTAGCGGCTATTTGTTTGCAGATGGGGGCTTATATGGTAGTCTAATTGCATGTGAGTTTGTTCTTTCTTGATCCATTATAATGGTAGTTTGATTTTTATATTTTATTTTTTTCATTTGGGGTTTGTGAAATTACCATTTGTCCCAAAAACTTAAACTGATGGGAAGAAGTAGATTTTATTATTTGTATTATATTCTTAACACTCTCCTTCACGTGTGAGCCAGTCTCTTCCTCAATGAGTAGGCTCTACACATGGGATATTTAATTAAATGGGTAGAGTGTAGAGTCAGGATTTGAACTCAAGATCTCTATTATGATACCATGTAAAATCACCACTTGATCTCGTACAAAATGGAAGTCGATTTCTATATGTTTTGTGCATGCATGAAACACTGGATTAGAAGACAAATATGTTGCACCTATGTTGTCACACCATAACACTGGTGTTGAAGATGTAGCAATGTGTAACTCAGTCAGTAGTGTTTTCAACCATTGAATCTCAGCTGCAGCATTTGCCAATGACTTATACTCAGCCTCTGTACTACTTCTGGCAGCTGTTTGTTGCTGCTTACATCTCCAAGAGATTAAGTTCTGGCACATGACTACACAATATGATCTCCCCCCCCCCCCCCCCACCCCCCAATCAGCATCCGAAAATCCATGAAGTGAAAAATCTGGACTTTTGCCAATATATAATCCATCCGAAACAGAAAATTTAAGATAACGTAAAATACGTTTAACCAACTGCCAATGTGGAACACGTGGCAGCTCTGGTTGAAATTTGAGGTTGGCTTCAGATTTTATTTGAACTGAATCTCTTCATGAGTTTGCAAAATTGACTGCTCATCTTCCTTAAGAATATCATGGCTGATACCAACATCTCTTTGGGATTTTTCCAGGTTGGAGAGTGGTTTCTTTGATTTTTTTTTTTTTGTGAATGGTTGGATCCTGCTTTAGGAAGTCATGTGATCTTGCCATGTAAAGATATATATATACCTTTCCTGCCTTTCTATTCCTTTTAACCCTTAAATATGGAAGCAAATTTCTTTAGAAATATTAAGGTTTATGATTTTTGGGTTGAAGTTTACCCCCAACTTGCTGATACATGTTGTGTTTTCAACTTCTTGTGGCCATTCTTTCTCTTTTTCTCCTTTCTTCAAACAATTTCAAAATTAAGTTTTTTTAATTGCTTTCAGCAGGTGTGATTCACAGAAATAAGGAAAATAGTAAAGCATTATGGTTGCAAAAGACCAAAGACATGCTACCAACTCTCCTACTCCCAAAGCAGAGGTGGGAGAGATAGACACCAGTGCACCATTTCAATCTGTTAAAGATGCTGTCAACCTCTTCGGTGAAGGTGCTTTATCAGGGGAAAGACCTACCATTAAGAAGGCAAAACCTCACTCTGCAGAGGTATTTTTGGTGGTTCTATTTTACAAGTGTTATATAGTATATCCATGGGATTAGTACAGAATTTTGTTTTATTTAGCTTAATAAACTATAAAGACTACAGGTTACCCACAAACATCAGGGATCTTAATAATATTGCAGGCATGGTGCCTTGTGTTTACAAAAGAATAAGAAATGACAGTTTTCACTTTTTAAAGAACTTTCAGCTTGTTAACTTGTGGTGGTTGTAATCTTTTTTAGATTTGACAATTACATTGTCTAAATTGACAGCAAAGTATGGGAAGCATCTACGGCAAGTCTGAAAGTGTTCCTTAAAATTTTTTACTTGTGCTTTTGTCTCTAACGTATGTACTTCAGTTTTTGTTTCTTCTTTTGAATTAAGAGGGAGCAGATTAAAGGAGGGACTAGGGGATAAACTTATGTTATCTTTACCTTTTTAAAGAACTTACAACAAATTTTCTTTTTGCCACTTAACTATCCAGGCACTCTTAGTTCTATTAAGATGTTCAATTACTACTTATATAAAAAAATTTCAATTACTGGAAATTGTTGTCAAAGTGACACTGTGAAGGTTTACTCAGTATTTAGATCCGTTATTCAGTTGCTCTCTTTGAATTCCAAAGATTATTTATTTGGTCTATTCCATTGCAGAGAATACTGGCCAAGGAGACACAACTCCATTTAGCTCAGAAAGAGCTAAAAAAGTTGAAGGAACAACTAGAGAATGCTGAAACTACAAAACTGCAAGCCCTTGTAGAGCTTGAAAGAGCTAAAAGAACTGTTGAGGGTTTGACTCAAAAGCTGACTTCACATACTGAATCCAAGGAATCGGCCATCAAGGCTACAGAAGCCACAAAGAATCAGGCAAAGCAGCTTGAAGGAGTGAACTCTGACAATCCTATTGGAACTAACGGTGCTTCGAAACAAGACTTAGAAGACACAAGAGAGCAGTACATGACAGTGATTACTGAACTGGATGCTGCAAAGCAAGAATTAAGGAGAATTCATCAGGACTTTGATGCTTCCTTGCAAGCAAAACTTGCTGCCTTCAAGCAGGCTGCAGAAGCCAAAGATGCAGCCAAAGCAAACACAGAAAAAATTACTGAGCTCTCCAAGGAAATTTCAACCGTGCAGGAATCACTTGAGCAAGTGAAGCTTGCCACTTCAGAAGCTCAGCAAGAGCACACAAAGATATTTGCTGAAAAGGATGTTCAGATACAGTCATATAAAGCTACCCTAGAGGAGTCAGCACAGAATTTGCTTGCTTTGAAGAAAGAATTGGATCCTGAACTCACCATAAATCTTGAAGCACGGCTGGCTGACAGAGTGAGTGAAATTGGGGCTCTGCAAAAGCAAATGAAAAATGCAAGGGCTTCAGATTTAGATTCCATGAAAACTGTCACTTCAGAGTTGGATGATGCCAAGGAGTCACTACAGAAAACTGCAGAAGAGGAAACCTCCCTGCGAAGCTTGGTGGAAGCTCTTAAGGTGGAGCTGGATAATGTGAAGAAGGAACATGTTGAACTAAAGGCGAAGGAAGCAGAAACAGAGTCCATTGCTGGGAATCTGCATATAAAGCACCGGAAAGTTAAGTCTGAGCTTGAGGCATGCCTAGTGGAGGAGTCTAAAGCAAGAGGGACTTCTGAGGAGCTGATCTCCACACTTTACCAGCTTTCTTCAGAAACCGCAAATGCAAGGCAAGAAGCAGAAGAGATGAAGACTAAAGTAGAGGAGTTGAGGAAAGAAACTGAAGCTACCAGCATTGCATTAGAAGAAGCAGAAAATAAGCTGAGAATTGCTCTGGAAGAAGCTGAAGAAGCGAAAGTAGCCGAGGCAAGAGCCCTTGATCGAATTAAAGCCTTGTCTGAGAAAACTAATGCTGCACACGCCTCAACCTTTGAGTCCGGTGCCAATATCACAATATCAAGGGAAGAGTTTGAGTCTTTGAGTCGTAAAATTGAGGAGTCTGACACATTAGCAGAAATGAAAGTCGCTGCTGCCGTGGCTCAGGTAGAAGCTGTGAAGGCTAGTGAAAATGAGGCCCTCAAGAGGTTAGAGGCAACTCGGAAGGAGATTGAGGGTATGAAGGGTGCAACTGAAGCTGCTTTGAAGAGTGCAGAGATGGCTGAAGCAGCTAAGAGAGCCGTGGAGGGAGAACTCCGGAGGTGGCGTGAACAGGAACAAAAGAAGGCAGCTGAAGCTGCATCTCGGATTTTGGCAGAGACAGAGATGTTGTCAGAATCATCACCTCTCCACTTTAGGCTTCAAAAGCAGAACCCAGCAGCAGATATTATCGAGACCCGGAAGTTAGAGAAAGAGAAGATGTTCGTTTCAAAGAAGGTACTTCTGCCTAGCATCAGCAACATCTTTAACAGAAGAAAGAACCAGATTGAGGGTGGGTCTCCCTCATACTTGCCTGGCGAGAAACCTGTGTGATATTTGGGTTTGCCAGACCTTTATGCATGGTTGAGAGTGGAACTTATTTCGTTTTGTGTATATTTGAGATTCATGGGATTAGGTTCCCGTGCTCTCTTTCGTCTGTTTGGAGAGGAAGAAGTGGAACTGTCAGGAAATGAGCTTGGTAGCAGTTCAGGGAAGTGTGATCTGTAAATGAGACAAACGAGTGATTATATTCATTTTAAAGTTTACATTAGAAATCTGAGATTTTTACTTTGGTAGCTATCAGGATGATCAACCAATTGCGCAAGTGGTTGTCTTGTTTAGTGGATGAGAGATCAGATGGCCCTCCACATTACATCCTATGAAAATTAACAATGATTTTTGCCTGCCTCTTGAAGCTCAAAGTTGTAGATGATGTGAAAGCAAAGCTCATGGTTGTAAACTCTGCTTTTTTCCTTCTGGCTGACACGGAATCAACAAAATTTATATGTATAAAAATCTTGATACTACGAGGAGGAGAGGAGGCTGCATGGAGCCTTAGTCAGAAAATAAAATAATTTATTTATATCATTATCGTCCATTGATTTTGTTGACAGATACGTCAACTAATTTTCTTTTCAGTAAGCACGGAAGAGGGCTTTACGTTTCCAATACTAGTTGAAGGAGGTAAGACTTTTTCTAGTCAAAGAAGTGGACGGGAAACCTCTGCCGAAAATAGGGGGTGGCGACTGAAATTCCCCCAGCGTGACACGTGGCGTCCTGTCCAAAACTTCCCCTCCTTCAAAGTTCCCATACAACTGGAACGCTCTCTCTCTCTCTCTCTCTCTCTCTCACACACACACACACACACACTTTCCCTCTCTCTCTCTCTCTCGCTCTCGATATGGCGAGCAACAGAGACAGAGACGATGCTTTGGCATTCACTAACCCTTCGTCCTCATCGTCCCCAATCATTGCCTCCGACCCGCACGACAGCTTCCTTACTGACACCCCTTCTCTCATCGGCAGCGCCTCCGGAAGCTTCCAGAGCGAGGGATTGCTATCCGAAACCATCAGCGACGCCGAGTTTGGCTTCTCTCGCCCCGACTTCGGGACGAGTCGACTCGCCGGGACAGTCGATTTCTACCAGCGCCATGTCTTTCTTTGTTACAAGAATCCCCAGTTCTGGCCCCCAAGAATCGAGGCCTCCGAGTTCGATCGCTTGCCGAGGCTGCTTTCCGCTGCTGTGATGGCTAGGAAGGCTGATATGAAAAAAGAGGTCTGTACGTGTTCTGTCGTTGTGATTTGTGGGTTTTAAGTTCCGTTTTGTTGAAGGTTTGCTTTGGATTTAAAGAATTGAAAAAGGTTTTGTTTTTGCTTGAGGTCTGGTTCTGAGCGTCTTGGTTTCAGTTCTGATATGGGCTCATTGCGATTTGAGCGCATTGGGATTGGTTTCTAGGTTTTGAGGATTGACTATGTTTTTAGAAGTGATTTGAAGGTTATTGCTTTCACTTTTGATGTTATGACCTTGTAGTAATGCGGCGTCATTTCTGGAAAGCCTCGGAAATACGTGGTCGTTTTATGGAGCATTCTAGAATAGAAGTTGGTTACTCCTTTATTTCTATTTTTAATGCTTTCTGTTATTTTAATTTGGAAGGGAATTTTTATCCCATATATAAGAAGTAGAACTCAGATGGGAAGGATCATTATGAACTTGCTTGTAAGAACTTGATCATCTGGAGGTTGGGATTTGCCTCGAACTATTTCCCATTATTAATATACGTATGGCCCTTCGAGGTATTTCTTCAAACAATTTGTATTCATTTCCATTCCATTTCCTGCAACATTCCAGCAGTAAATACATTATTCCCCATTTACATTCAATCATCACATCACATCACAATAGGATCCTTACATTTGATGATGAGTAGATTTTCAGTTTTCTCACTTCCAAACAACCCCTTAAAACATGACACTACAAATCTACCCATTTATGGGAGTGTTGGTTCTGCATTTGTTAATTTCAGTTCGGTTTTTTGTTGTTAGCTTTTTATGGATTGGATTTGTTTTGGGATTTCTTTGGAGGTTTGTGATTTTCTTCGTTAGTTTGATCATCTGTGGATTTATTTCGTTTTCAGGGTTTTTTTTTGGGGGGGGGGGGGGTGTGTATCTTGTGGATCGTCTGTGTTTATGAAGTTGAGGAATGTGGGATTGAGAAGACTGGTATTTTAGTTTTGGAATGATCTAAACAATTATGCCCTTTAAGTTGTATATGATAAGATGGATACATGTATATAAGAAAAAGAAATAGCAGCATATATTAACACCATGTTACGATCCCACATCGACCAAGTATGGGATTAGTTGGTGATTTATAAACCCCTAGGCACATTTTCCTTGTAAGCTAGTTTTCAAGGGTGAGTTCTATCTAGTGGGTTCATAACAAATGGTATCAGAGCCACCCCACGTATGCAGTCCATGTTGGCACGGTTACAATCGTGTGGCACGGGAAGTGATGCTGGCATGACAGTGTTTGTCTGAGGTTAGGAAAGACCTAGAGCACAGCCAGTCCGTGTGAGTGCCGGGACCGCCGTGGACGTCGGCTGCAGAGCGTGGTAGTTGTTACGATCCCACATCGACTAAGTATGTAATTGATCGATGGTTTATAAGCCCCTAGGCACCCTTCCCTTGTAAGCCGGTTTTCAAGGGTGAGTTCTACCTAGTGGGTTCATAACACACCATAGGGCCTCTATTCTTTCTTTCTTTTTTCCCTTTTCCTTTAAGGCTTTAACATGGCTCATTCAGCCTGAATTTTGTCCATTTTCTTTTGTTTTCTGTTATCTTGATATATTTGTTGTATCGAGTCCAAGAGAGTGCCTCGTATTTCAACAATCCACCAAAAGCAATGATTGATCACCGTGTTTGTATTGTAAATATGCAGTTACGAATAATCTAACCTAATAGGAATTAGACCTAACATGATTCACAATAGAAAAACTTCAATCATTTTAATTTGTTTGAAAGGGGAAAAAGAGAGGGTTCCAAACCTAAATAAACATCCAAATCGCCCATGAATCTCAATGACCAAGAATTAGCAATTGACGTGGGAAGGGGAAGGAACTGTTGACTACCCAGAATCTCACAGAAACATTCATTTTTATGAATTGTTCATTCAATGAATTTCGAATAAGTCGTATCTTGCTTAGACCAATAAATAGAGCTGGGCTTATAGTTGAAGTCACCAGTATAAAACCAAAATAACTAGTTATAGTGGGCATGAAGGAGCTAAATGAGATACGTTATTATTATATAATTTTCAGGGTGCCTATTTTCTTGTACAAACTTTGCTCATGATGTCATTTGTTCATGTGAACGAATTAGAAAGGCTGAATTCTGAAAGTCTACTTCATATGAAGTATTTACATGATGCTTTATTTGGAAATTGTGATATCTTGGCTTACTGGTGCTGTTTCAAATAATTATGCAGGAGAACAGTTCCCAGCTGTCTGTCACAGTATTCATAAATGTAGGGATAATCTAGTAATGGTGTGGCATTTTTTTTTGGTTCTATCATCTTCTACTTGACAGTTCACTACCTAGATCCAGGAAGTGATGTTAAATGTGGCTGCAGTATATTGAATTTAACTATATGCTCATTAGTATGTGTATCTATGCGCACATACATATTTTCCAACCATTACAATGTATAGCTGTTTTATAATGAGAGTAATGGCAATGGGTATATACCATCATTTGAGTTACTAAGGCAAATCAATTGAGTAACGTAATAATGGTAATGTTTCTTGTTGGATAGTGGATGGTTCTGTTTGTTGATCCTTGATGTTATCAGAATTCATGATTTGCAAATCCTTTGCTGCCTAAAATAGCGTCATTCATGTTGCTTGCTGTTTTCCTCACTTCCCCAATCTTGTGTCAATCATGTTTCTTTTGTCTTTAGACCCGCTTGACAATATGTGAGGGACATGATGGAACTGAGACATCAAATGGAGATGTACTAATCTTTCCAGACATGATCAGATACAGGTAAATTTCTTGCTCATTCAGCATCTATTGAGATGCTTTTTTTAGCTCTCCCTCAAATTTAATGCTGACAGAATTTAGTGAAAAATGCAGGAGATTGACACATTTTGATGTTGACACGTTTGTCGAGGAAGTGCTTGTTAAGGATGTTGAATGGCTTCCTGGAACTCCTGAAACATTAAAGGGTGCCTATGTTTTTGTATGTTCTCATATGTCCCGGGATCGCCGTTGTGGAGTTTGTGGACCTGCCCTTGTCAGTAGATTCAAAGGAGAGATAGAACTACATGGTCTTCAAAGTACAGTGTCTGTTAGCCCATGCTCACACATTGGAGGCCATAAGTATGCAGGAAATATTATCGTATTTAGATCCAATCTCAATGGAGAAGTCACTGGGCACTGGTAAGGGGATTGTTAATTGGTCTATTTTTACTGCTTCGATTTTTTTCTGTTATTTAGCAGGTGTGGTTTTTCATCCTTCATTCAAACAGCATCTAGTTTATTGAAAACAAATTCATAAAATCTGTAGGTATGGGTATGTTACTCCAGAGGATGTACCTGCATTGCTTGAGCAGCATGTTGTGAAAGGAGATATTGTAGACAGGTTGTGGAGGTAATCTTTTTTGTACCTTCCTCTTTCTATGTTTTTGGTATACTGTAGGATTGCTTTTAGCAGTTTGCATTTATCGCATTTGTTTATTTATCCCTTATTTAATCTAGAAGCAGACTACAGCAAACTAGATCCACTTATGATACTGCTTTTAGCTGTAGGAATGCTGGGAGGTGACGTGGCATCTCTAATTTTTCTCTCTACTCGGGGGGTGATTAGGGTTCAATTTTGGTTTTTCTTCGTGATGGCCATGGCCGCCAGGCCTTCAGCACCGTTGGTGAGGCAGTGTGACTCTGTCTCAGGGAGGGCTCAGACTATGCCGATGAAGGCAGTGGGAGTATCAGCAGGTCCTCTTGGGGCTTCTAAAGGAATTTCTTTTGTTGACTTGGTTGTGGCGAAGCCTCAGGTTTTTCCTGAGGTAGATATCTTGTTGAAGGAACCTCGATTTTGTGATGGGGAGATGTTTTTCTTATTCTAAAAAATGGAAATCAAACAATCAGCTAAGCCTTTTCGATTTTCGGTGGTATTAAAGTTCCTATGTCGTAGGCCATCTTTGGATCATGTTTGTGGCTTTATCAAGAGCAAATGGGGGTGGAAGTCTATGTCAGTTGTGGGACAACTTCGAAATCCACAGAATCTCCTTGTACGTATTTCTAATGAAGAGGATTTGTTGGGGTCATGGCTAGAGGTAATGCTGATGTCGCGGAGGTTCCTTATCGGATTTTTCATTGGATGTCGGATTTTGTTGAGGAGGAGGATTTCTTGTTGGTTCCCATTTAGTTGACTCTTCCGGTTCTACCTCTAAATTTCTTTCATGTTTCGATGTTGAAAAGTATTGGTGGGGGCTTTGTTAGATTTTTGAAACGAGATAATGCAACGGCTTGTGTTTCTCTTCCAGAGGTAGCTAGGATTTGTGTTGAATTGGATGTGTCAAAGTCTTTGAGACATTCTTTTTGGTTGGGGGTTCCGGGTCTTCCGAATAGCCATTTTCAGGAGGTTATTTATGATTCGGTTCGTCAATTTTGTGTTGGGTGTCGTAAACAAGGACACTAGGAGAATTCTTGTGGGCATTGTAAGAACCCGATGATATAGGATGAGGAGGATGGCGATCGTTCTAAAAAGGTTTGGAAGCCTGTTAGAGTCAAAAAGGTGGTGCCACAACAATCGGTTTGGCAAGAGGGTGTGGTGAGGTACTCTGATTCTCGCCGTGCTGAGTTGTTAGCTACTATTAATAAGAGGAAAAGGGAAGGTGAATCGAAGATATCAGAAGTGCTGTTTGTGGATTCGAAAGGCCAGATGATTGATAAAAACTAGTTTGAGTTAAGGGGCATGGCAAACGTTGTTTCCTCTTGGGTTAGCACAAAGGAAGATAATGCTGTTAAAGATATGGAAGCTATGGGTGGGGTTGGTTCGAAGGAAGCCAATGTTGGTTTAGCCAATGTGAGTATGTCAGTTTCACCTAGTAAAAATGTGGGGAATTGGTTTGATTTATCTGAAGAAGTGTCTGAGGATGATCGAATATCTGAGAAGAGTGTTTCTCTGAGGAGCTCGCTCAAAGTTGTGGATGAAGCCTTGGAGTTTGAGTTGAGTCGTTTATGCGATACAGGGATTGGGGCATTCCAACAGGATCGGTCCTTGTCGGAGGGGGAATCTGAGGAGGAATTGGAGGAACTAGCAAATAACTGTTTTGATTCTAATTCAGAGTTGCATGTTCCATTGAAGCATCTAAGTGGGGTGAAAAAGAAGAGCCCAATGCGTGTCCTGGAAAGGAGGACTCGGTCAAAAAAACAATTTTAGTTTTATTATGCAGATTCTTAATTGGAATATTAGGGAATTCTTTCGTCGAAGAGTAGGCTTTGACATATTATGAATAAAAGTTGTCCGTTAGTGGTGACATTGTTAGAGCCGTTTCTTGATTCTAAGAAATGTAAGAGATGGGCTCGGTGGTTGCACTGGCGAAAGTTTATAAATAACGTTGAAGTAGGTGGCAAAATATGGTTGTTTTGGCAGGGGGAGTTGGAATTTGAATTTATTTCTATGTCGGACCAAGCTTTGGCTGGTTGGTTTGTTTGCGGTAGTGTCAAAGTTATGGTTGTTATTGTCTATGCGAGTTGTTTCCAAAGAAAATGTTTGGAGCTGTGGGAGTACTTATGTGTTTAGATGCGAGCGGTTGGCCGTTTTTTGTTGGGGGAGATTTTAACATTGTTCTCACAGATGATGAAAAAGTGGGAGGTCTTTTGAGTCCTACTCGTGCAAAATTGGATTTCAATAATTGTATTCATGATTGCGGGTTGATTGAACTTCCTTCCGATGGCGCAATAAATTTTCTTGGTGTAATGGGAGACTTGGGGGTAGACGTATTTGGGCAAAGTTGGATCGTATCTTGGTTTCTTCGACGTTCATAAATTTTTTTGAGGAGGCTCGTATGGAGTATCTTCCACGGACTTCTTCCGATCATTGTCCTATGCTTCTACATTTGAAGAGAGAGAGAAGAGGAGGCATTAAATATTTTAGGTTTCAGCTTATGTGGGGAACTCATGAGGGGTTTTTCCTTTGGTTCGGGAGGTTTGGAATCAAAGAGTAGATGGATCACCAATGGTGAGAATTAGTAGGAAGTTGAAGTTGTTAAAAAATAAGTTGCGGAAATGGAATATAGACATTTTTGGGTGGGTGGACTTGGAGTTGAAAAACGTGGGGAATCGATTGGTGGAACTTGATGATTTATTAGCTGTTGAATATACCCAGGAGCGTGAAACAAAGCTTTTGATTTGTAAACAACATCTTCAATGGCTTAATAGAGATGAAATATTGGGTTGCCAAAAATCACGCATCAAATGGCTCAAAGAAGGGGATGCAAATACTGATTTTTTTCATGCTTCTATGCGTGTTAAAAAGAAGAGTTTGATTGTAGAGCATATGAATTTGGGCAATGGACAAGTGTTGGACTCAACTGAAGCCATGCATGATGAAGCAGTTCGATTTTTTCAAATTGTTGTTGACATCAGATGTGATTTTGGAGGAGGATAATGTTTATTGTCGCCGATTGTTTCGGATCAGGAGAATGAGGCCTTATGTGCTCCGCCTTCGTTAGAGGAAGTGAAAGCGGCATTGTGGTCTATTCCTCAAGATGGTATCCCAGGACCGGTTGGTTATTCAACAAGTTTTTTCAAGCTAACATGGGAGTTGGTGAAGTAGGATATTTTTGATTTGGCCAAGGAATTTTTTGAAGGGATCCCATTGACTACATTTTTTGGGGCCACTAATCTTGTGCTGATTCCTAAGGTGGATGCCCCAACAAATTATGGGCAATTTCGACCTATCAATTTGTGTTTGGTAGTTTATAAAATAGTAGCCAAAATCATGGATTTTAGATTGACACTAGTCCTTGGGAGTATTATTTTTCCGGAACAAGTTGCATTTATTCATGGGCGAAGCATTTTTGAAAATATGGTGCTGGCATAGGAACTTTTACATGGTATGAATCGAAAAACAAAGGGAGGTAATATCATGTTGAAGATTGATATGGCAAAAGTATACGATCGTGTAAATTGGAAGTTTTTAATGGAACCATCATGTGGGCTTCATCAAGGTGATCCTCTTTCACCTTATCTATTCATTTTATCAGAGGAACTTCTTTCAAGGATGCTTCATAAAGCATTTGATCGGGGCCACGTTAAGTATTTTAATGCATGTGGGGGTGTGCGTATCACTCACTTGTTATATGCCAATGATTTGTTGATTTTTGCGAATGGTGAGAAAGCTTCTGTTCAGAATTTGAGGGGGGTGATTAAAAATATGAAGACATTTTGGGTCAGCTAGTAAATCATAAAAAGTCTTCAATTTTTTTTCTCTTCTAATATTTCATGTGATCGGAAGGAGTTGAAACGTATCTCAGGTTTTATTGAGGGTGCGTAGCCTTGTACATATTTGGGCATTCTATTACGTGTTGGTCGTATTACGTTGAGTTTGTTTGAGCCTTTGTTGATAAGGGTACAAAAAAAGTTGGCTGATTGGAAGAGTAAATTGTTATCTTTTGGTGGAAAAATAATTCTTATCAAGCATGTTCTCAATAGCATGTCCATTCATTTATCGTCGGTGATGAATCTACCTAAAGGAATTTTTGGGAAATTGAAATCTATTTTCTCAAAATTTCCTTGGGGTTCTAATGATGGAACCAAAAAGCGAGTTTGGGTTTATTGGCGAAAAATATGCTTGCTAGTAGAGGAGGGGGGTCTTGGCATTTGTGATTTGGCTGAGGTACAAGTTTCATTATTTATGAAATTTGGTTGGAAGTTGTTGAAGGGTGGTTCTCTTTGGGCGGAATTTTTTGGGGCTAAATACGTGGTTAATTCACATATGTCGTTGGTGGTTGAAGGAGTTAGGGGGTCTCCGTTTTGGCGAGGGGTGGTTCAAGCTATTCCTATGGTTTTAAGTAATTCAAGATGGCTGGTTCGTGATGGTTCTTGGAGTTTTTGGCTTGACAATTGGCTGGGAATTGGCCCTATTGCTGATCAGCAAGTTGTGGTGGTTGATAGGGATTTAAAGGTCTGCCATTTGTTCAAAGGCGTGGTATGTAACGTGCCATTGTTACGTCAGTTGGTAGATGAGGAAATGGTGAATACAATTTTGGCAGCTCAGGTTGGAATTCGAGAGGGCCTAGATATTTAAGTTTGGAAGCATACGGTTGATGGCAATTTTACTACTAATTTGGCTTGGAATATTGTTAGAACTCATGGTTTGTGTTGCCCGTGAAAGAGAAGAAGCGGCTTTGGCAAAAGTATGTACGTGAGAAGATGTCTTTCTTATGTTGGCGTGCTCGTCGAAATGCAATCCCAGTAGATGAGGTGATAAAGCAATTAGGAATTCCAATTGTTTTGAAATGTCACTGTTGTATTTCCCCACAAGTTGAGTTTGTTGATCATATGCTTTTTGATGGGGAAGGGCCAAGAAAAGTGTGGGATTTTTTTTGCAGCAATATTTGGGATTCAATTACCTGCTAATTGAACATGGGCTGGAGTGATGAATGTCTGGTGGTGCAGAGCGTCGAAGGCTTTACAGGTGCGTTGTTTACGTGGTGTTATGCCTATTTTTATTTCTTGGCTCTCTGGAAAACTCGTTGTGTAGCTCGTATGGAGGGTTTGAGATATGATTGGAAGAAGGTAATTCAAATGGTGAAAGGTTATATTGTAGGAGCTTCTAGTATGATGCGGAACTTCAAGAAATTAGGCCCCCATGATATTTCGGTGTTTGAGAGAATTAAATTGCCCAATGATGGCGTTGGGTAATAGGCTGCCGAGAAGTATTTTTTGGAAATTACCGGAGGCTAGGAGGGTGAAACTTAATGTTGATGGGAGTTTTTGTGGTAATCCTGGACTGTTTGGTGGAGGAGGGATTGTTAGAGATGATCGTGGTCGTGTGTTGGGTGGCTTTGCACATTGCTATGGTCAAGCCAGCAATACTATTGCCGAATGTCGTGCGGTGCTAGATGGGCTTCAGATGTGCAATCAACTTGATTTGAGAGATTTTGTAGTTGAGTCGGATTCAATTGTGATTGTGGGATGGTTTGTGTTGAGTGTTTGTAATTATTGGAAAGGGGTGGAACACCTTTGAAAAAAATATTAGGTTTGGAGTGGGTGATGGAGCAAGACTCTGCTTTTGATTCGATGCTTGGAGTGGGGAGAGGCCTCTTTCTATTGTTTTTCCAGTCACTTTTAATATGGCTGGAAATCAGCAAGCGGCAGTCTCAGATTTGCTTTGTGCCAATGGGACGGTTATTTGGAATGTCACTTTTACTAGAAATACTCAGGATTGGGAACTTGATGAGATGGCAGCCTTTTTTAGACACTTGTATTCAGCAAAGGTAGGAGGAAATGGAGGTGACCGTATGTTGTGGATTCACATGGGGAGAAATCAATTTACCGTTCAATCTTTTTATAAGGTTTTGACAGTACAACAACCCACATTTTTCCCGTGGAAGAGTATTTGGAAAACACAAGCTCTGTCTAAAGTTGCGTTTTTTACTTGAACAACTGCGCTTGGAAAGATTTTGACTGTTGATAATTTAAGGAAGTGGGGTATGGTGGTCATGGAGTGGTGATACATGTGCAAAAGGAATGGAGAATCGATAGATCATTTACTTTTACATTGTGAGGTGGCAGGGAAATTATGGGATGGTATCCTTGATAAAGCAGGACTGAGTTGGGTAATGCCTAAGAGTGTGTTGGAACTACTAGCATGCTGGAATAGGAGGCATATCAGTGCACAATTGGCAGCAGCGTGGCGTATGATATGTTTGTGCTTAATGTGGTGTTTATGGTCAGAAAGAAATGATAGGTGTTTTTGTAACAAGGAGCGTACAGTGGGGGAAATCTGGAATTTTTTTGTATTCTCTATTTTACAATGGTTTTCTGCTATTGTATTGAAGGGTGGGAATGTCCATGAGTTTCTATCTTTTTTTTAGCTCACTAGAATGTAATTAGGTGTCTCACTTTATATACGTCCTATGTACTTGGGTTTTGCCTAGTTTCATTCGATTCAATAAAGCTACTTATTTACTTATCAAAAAATTATTGGTATCTTTGGGAGGAAGCTCAAAGTCTTGTTAGTTCTCTTAATGTTCAGTTTAAACATGTGTCTAGAGAGACTAATATGGTTGCGGATTCTTTGGCTAAACATGGTGCTGAAGGTGGAGCTATGGATTTTATTGGAGAAGATGTTGGTCCGGGGAGGCTTAGGGGGCTTTTATGTACAGATGGATTGGGCATCTCATACATTAGACGTTAGTTTTTTGTGGGGATGCATTTATTTGATTCATTTTTTATGTACCTATGGTTATTCCTCAGCCTGAGTGAGGTAACTCCCTCCTTTTTTTATTAATAAATGGAGGCAACGCCCTCCTTTTTTTTATTAAAAAAAAAAGGAATGCTGGGAGGTACAATTTTTGGTTGCTAAAAAAAAAATAATAATAATGATAAGGAAGTGGTAATTGGGAATTGGTGCTTTACCCATGTAGAACCAAGAGCAGATATAGAGTTTATTGTATATGCTGCTCCATTTTCTATCTCCAAGTATGATTTAATTGGGATTGTTGGCTAGGCCTTAATGAAACATTTGATGATGCTGAGTTCAGGGGGCAAATGGGTTTATCGGAAGAAGAACAGAATAAATCTCAAGAACTAAGGCTCCAGTTGAATGGAGAGATAAATGTAGAACAAAAGACTGAAGAACTTACACAAACACACCAGAGTGAGACGCTCACTGCTGCCTGTAGATCTCAAGTTGAGGTAATGGCGTGTTGCCAGGAAAAGGGAAAGTCCAACTGCTGTCAGAACCCTGTATTAGAAGAAAAGCTAGACAGTCTTGATGCCAATGTGGATACAGCAAAGGCGACGGCCCAAAAAAAGAGCAGCAAGAAACTAAATTTCCGAATGAATGGTGGTAAAGATGCTAGTACACGCAAAGTTTGTGCCGTGCCAACATGGTTCGAGAGCTGGGAGCGTGAAGATACCTATGCAGCTCTTGCTGTTGTTTGTGCTGCGGCTTCAGTTGCCATTGCCTATAGTTGCTACAAACAGCTGAGATAAAACTCCCAATCAAATGGTTGTTTTGATTTAATGATACAAGGATTTAGAGTACTCTTCCCTTTCTTGTTTCCTATCTTAAAAAGATACCAGTGTCATTTCATGTTGTAATGCCTCTGCAGAAGGATCATTGGATTTAGAAGGGTATACAGAGTGGGAGAAAATCATCAAATAGATGTGTCCATTATTCATGTATCTTGTTCGAGAAACTGACATAATCTCCTTGTATCATCCTAATGTAACGTCCTACAGAGCTTCAAGGCATGTCCATTTGATGAACTAGTCGTTTATTTTCTTTTTCTTTTTTAAATGAGCCATTTGAATCCTTGATGAACTAGACAGAGACCTGTACAATGCACGGAAAAACGGCATAAGAACACACCAAAAGCATGGAAAGCACAACTCATTATCGGGACAAGATTATTTATTTGGTTGCTGTTTTGGAACAAGACGGGTTAAAACTCTTCCTCTTCTCTACTCTACTCTAGATTATCATTTGGAATTTGTTGCCCACAACATCCAATCTCGCTTCCTAAATCGGGAAAAGTTTCCTCATCAAACTCTTCTTCCTCTTCTGTCATGTTGAACCACAATCCTTAAAATCACCTTATCCCGAATTGCCAGATAATTCAAAGCATCTAAAAAAGTAAACCACTTACTAAGGGCGTTTTTATAAACCAAACTTTGATGGGGCAACGAGAAAGTATCAATTATCGATAATGCAGCACAATCTCTCTTTTTTTTTTTTTTTCCTAAAAAGGAGTGTGGTGCAGTTGCAGCAGCAGCAGCAGTCTGTCGTGAATACAAGAGAAGAAAAAGTGTTGTATGTATTGACTCAAAAACTGCCATCAACGAGCACAATACGAGGAGGGGAAGCATGTGCGCTACTTTTTGGCGGTCAAGGAATCTTCTAGCTTACCTTTGCCCAAACAGCATACTCGAAGGGGATCACTTTGTATGATTTTTTAAGTTTTATGCTTGCTTTATAAAAATAAAAAATAAAAAAAAATGTGAAAGCTAACACTTGTTCTCACGCTGCATGCAATATGCATGCATTAATCAAACTAATTTTGATCATCCACCCTAAGGTGGTAATGTCAAATTACACCAGGTTAGGCTCTGTCCTTCAAAAAATAAAAATAAAAACCTGCATCGAGCTGATGCAAGTAAACATTTTTAAGTCTGATAATTGGAGTACGACCTCTCTCACTGTAGTCACCGACGAGAGTGTCCGGCCGTTTGAGTATCAGGTTACAGTGTAGTAATGTGGGCTAGCAAGTGGGGGCTGTATTCCTAAAGTTTCAATCACTGGTAAATTTAATGCCATTCGATGAGTTGGCAAGACCATTCCGATTTTCGAACTTGTGGAACTCAGTTTCTATTGTCTTTGCAATCTTGGCATCGTCTAGGCTTGGCTCCGGAACATCTACATGAACTGATCCCTGCTTGGTAAGTGAAACAGGCTCCATACGCAAAGCTGCTTGCTTCATATATCCGTAGAGCTGTTGATGGAATGCATGGTCCAAGGAGAAACAATCGTCAGCACTCCCATTTCCATAATGCCTGGACGATCCAGAGCCCCCTCTTCTACAAAAATGTGGGAGGGATCCATAATCCATTATCTGGATACAAATCCACAATGTCATAGAAACAGTGGTCAGAGAACAATTCAGTTGCATGCAATTTCATGGGCCATAAACATTATCACTACGAAAACAACAATTGATAAGTCACATTCAAGGACTAGGAAAGATTCTGAATGCATTTTCCAGATCAATTGGAGGAACTAAATCTACCCACCTTGATTAAGTAATTTTCACATAACAGATTCATATTACAGATTCACCAGCTGGATGCAACATAGAAATTATATTGCATGGGTCATAACTTAGACAAACCCTTCTAAGAAACTAAGCAATGGCAACATAAGAAAAATTGGATTTGCATGTTGTGAATAAAGATAAAAATTTAACATCATGATAATCAAACAGGAAAACATGCTTACATTCAGTAACTCATCCCTCCCACAACCTTGCAGAACCTGGATTTTCCTCCTTGTCCTTTCTTGCAAAAGAGGCTTCACAACCTGCCAACAGATAAAGCACTAAGAATTTTGTTGCAGAATAAGAAAATACACTTTTTTAAACAAGATGACAGGCACAAACCTTCCAACATGCTGAAAATACATAGGGGACATTTACAATGTAGTATGTTTCTGTCTTCTCTGGATAATTCAAGTCATCAATTGTAGATATAGCAGACAAAAGCTGCATCAAGATTGCAACCAGAAGTGCAAAGTGTCAAATACATGGTCCGTAGTACGAGGACAGCAAAATATTAGTAATTGATATTGAAATTGAAAGCACTTGCCTACGTAAGATCCTTTTTCTTAAAGATATATAAATAAAATAATACACACTCATCTGAGAAACACATAATAAGATATATCATGTGTTGGCCACAAATGCACACATGAAAAGACTGTGCTCAGGACCTTATGATTCATTTTCATATGAAAGAACTGTAAGCCAAGATGACCCATGCTTCCTGTTGCCAGTGCAGCAATATACAGAGAGAAGGCAGGCTTTGTTTTTACACTGAATCAAATTTCCCAATGGAAAGTCTTGAACATATTGATAATCCACTCATAGGTAACCAGCATGCTTTTATCTCAGTATCACATAAGAATTTGCAAATATTGAACGTATTGATATCTGATAGCTGACAAAATATCTACTGAAAAAAGGAAATATCGAGGGCAAAATGAATATTGGTTTCTAAAACCTAAAAGTACCTAATAAACCTTTCTTAGCAAATTAAAGGAACACAGATAGATACCTTAATTTGGTTCAGAGCTGAAAGCTTTAAACCAGTCATGTCTAAAACTTTCAGACAGGTACCAATATGCCGTCCATGCTTCTTTGTTGCAGAAGGCTAGAATAAAATTAAAATCAGGCCATGGGAACGGTTTCCCAAGTCATATATACGATTAAGCAATCTTCCTTAAAAAAAAATATGATTAAATTAATTATGCACCAGTATTACGCGATCTCTGTATTCATTCATCTGTATGTGGGACTGCACATAGTAATGTACCTGAAATTAAAAGAAACTAAATATGAAATAAAGAAAATGCAACTGTTAAATGTGCACTTATCAGTGTTTAATGCAGCCTTGTCAAGAAGATGCCAGCGAACTTGATGAACATAAGCACATCCATCGTGAGTAACTATTAATATCTTATCAGAAAAATCATCACGTCCCATGTCTCTAAGAAGCACGAAACAGAAGAACCCAGCATGAAAAAAGAGGATTGCTAAGTACAACCATTCAATGGAAATGAATTCCAAACAATACAGAATTTAGGGGATAAAAGTAATGCGTTATGCGTGTACTCAATATCTATGCACTTGCAGTCTTTCCTGATCCCTTAAACAGAGATTTGAGGAGAAATTATGTAATGCTTACTGCATATACATTCTTGGTACTGAAAAAGAGAGAACTTTGTGCCCTTAAAACCAGTATTCCAATTATATACCAAAATCCTCTAATAAGCATACTGTAAATCCCACATCATGTCTTCCATTATATTGCAAATCCCATCCCATTGATCCAATGGAACTTTATAATTGTGAAAGTTAAGGAAAATATAGCATAATGTCCTTACAGATGCTTTGTCAAATGTGCTGAGCCCAACCCCAACAGCAATGACAGGAAGTCCCTGGAAAAATTTAGCATGAAAAGTGAAAAGAAAACAAAATTATGAATGCAAAGATGAAATAATCCTTGCTTAACAATGGATGAACAATAAAATACCATAAGCACCCTCCCTCCCGGAGAGAGAGAGAGAGAGAGAGAGAGAGCCCATAGGGGCACAAAGAGTTTTAGTAAAATACTAGCAGCAAACTAACGTTTGAGATGCCAGACCAGCCTGGGCAAGTTGGATGGGACATGACAGATTGAAGGCCACAATAATTTTAAGTAAACACAGGAATACCTCCTTCGAATAACCAGACAATCCTACAAGCTGAGAATCTCTCACTGCTCTGTACAAATCAATGGGGCTGATAGGTTTCTGTACAGAGAAACGAAAGAAGATTTGTGATGTAATAAATTCTTGATCACCAAATTAAGTGTAGAGTTTCTTATCCAACATTGCTTTGAGATATCATTAATCAAAGTAATTGAAGACTAAAATCCACACATGCAAAGCAGAAGAGAGGACAGAACAACGTTATATGCACCCAAAAACTTTATTTCAATATAGGCCAATATTAACTTACAATGCAAATGTTAGATGCCTAACCATCATTACAACTCATCATAAAAACTTTTTTACTCTTGGCCTTGGTCAAAAATCAACCACAAAATACCAATATAGACCAGAAGTGCCAATTAAAGAATGAGGAATTCAACTCATCAGCTACTATTCACTCCCACACCTCATACTACAGCTTTTTCATAGGGTGTGGGGGTGTTTTTCATAGAGTATGAGGGTGTTTTTCATAAGGTGTGGGGTGTGAGGTAGTGAACAGTGGTTGATGATAAGAGTTTTTCTTAAAGAATATACTAGCTTGTTTACATATAAAAAAAAAGAATATACCAGCTTGTCTTAGATATTGCCTATAATATGATTGGCAATGATCATGAATATATGCTCTTGGCCCAGAACTGTGGCACGCTAATTTTCTCCCGTGAACAAATACTACTACAACTTACATATTAAATAAGGTTTTTTACAGGGCATATGTACGTATTCACACTAAATATACATCATATGCGATGCACACTCACTAAGTCTCATCCAATGAGTAGTACAAATGTGCATTGAGTGTCAGTTCCAGTCTTAGGTTCCCCTTTCTTGCCTATCAGTTGCTCATTTATAGATCTCTAACTTTACCATTCATATGATGCTTTTCACTTGAGCCAAGAAGACAATGTATTTGCTGATTGCAAGAATCTGCAGAACAGACTAGATATACAAGAACCAAAAAGAAGCTTCAAGAGACTTTAATTTACCCATAATATATCGTGTTTGGATAATTTACCCATAATGATAACCTATAAAAGAATAATAATAATCTCATAACGATCAAACTTTTTTTTATAAGTGCCATAATGATGAAACTCACCGCTAGTATATGGTCGATCTCATTTTGTATTCTCCACTTTAAGCAATCGACCAACTGGAACAGATTTGTGCGTTTAGTAAAAGCAGAAGTATCAAAGATGAATGAGCTTGAAGGAGAAGATAATATTTTTAGAAAACAATAACTTAACAGAGTGACATAAATTGGTCTAACCATTTTATGTGCTTTGGCAACGTTCCAGTCTCTGGCTTTGAGAAACCGTAACAATGTCTCGATTGGATAACCCTGGTGCATATTCTGAGGGTCATGGTACATGATTCGAGTTAAGACAGACACAGATCATCAGTAAGTATTGAAAAAACTGTACACCAATTCAAACAAGCATCAGAAACCAGGAATGGCGCTCAATAGATGGAGCAAAAAACGCACAGAATTTTAAATTTATTTTTAAAACACACACACACACACACACATATTTATAAGAAACTTATTATCTTAGCCAAAATCTCATTAGCTCTACATTAAAGGCTAATCAAACTATTAAGATAAAAAAGGAATCAGCCAATTCACAGGGAATCCAACATCATCCTAAAGCAGAATAATATCTAGAACTAGAGTAAAAAAACTTATCCACCCTAAAGTTAATAAAGTGAACCTGACAGCAACGAGTCAATTAATTAAGATAAAAAAAATCCAAGAATAGCAAGATCGAAGACCCAGATCACACTGAACTTAACCTATGATTTAACAGTCATTCAATTTCTTTCTCAGAAAGCACAACAACAAATAAGAAGAAATGAATTGTAACCGCAAAGCCCTGATCTTCAACCCCCCCTTCCCGAGGTGCTCGGCACCGCCGCCCCGGGGGGGGGGGGGGGGTGGTAAATTGATTCAGGTAGGCTAAGTTGAGAAGAGGTTTTTGTGTTCTCAGGCAGCAAATAGTTTAAGGGGAAAATCACAAGTTTTTCCCAGCATCAAAACAGACACAGATCAGGGAAACTAACCTTGAATGTGTCCTTCAGTTGCTCATCTACTGCGAAAATCAAAGAGACAAAAGGGAAAACATTTTTAGCGATACAAAGTTAAAAGAAGAAATTTAAACAAAAGAAAAGTTGAATTTTTGAAGCTCACCCTCTTCCATTAACGACTGGAGCTGCTTGATCGCTTCCTCATTAGCAACGTCCATTTCCTGCTTTTTCTTTCTGAAGCGTAAATTCAAAGAACTCCGCCAGAGTTGGTAGAAATTCAGAAACTTTTAGGTGAATTCGTGAAAATCCTCAACTGGGTTAGAGTTTTCTGATCCTCACTCTCTCTCTCCCGCTCTCCGTCTTTAAGAGCTCCGAAGTTGAGAGAGATGTGAGGGTGCCCCTTTCAGAAATTTTGGGTTTTTAGTATTTTGAATATCCACCTCGTCTGAATTTTTATTTGTACTTGAAATTTATCAAATTAATACTAAATTGATGCGCGGCTAATCTGCTGAATAGATCCGAGGGGCTGAAATTATTAGCACAGAATTAAATACCAGATTATAAATACCACAATTACTATTTGAAGGCATTTATGCTATACATTATTTATATATTATAATTTCATTTATATAATTTAAATTTTAAAATTTATTTTATAAATCAAATTATGTTAATATATAATAGAAAACTTTTAAATAGAACTATACTTACATTGAAATTATTTGATATTCGAGTGTGAATATCGATGTTATTAACTTATTTCTCTCGTATTGAATATTTTCAACCTCATTGAAATATATCTTATAATGCTCGTGACAGTTATAAATAAATGTGGATAATATCACGAGAATGATGTTAATGATTCTGTCACATCTAGTCTATAAAAAATCTGTAATTATTTAATGAGATAATTGCAAAATCAGATCTTAGATTTTCAGTGCTTATCCTTTTCTAATTCAAAACTTGAAACCTTATGAAAACAAGACAGAAACTATGGCTTACTTAATAAAAAGGAATAGATGCATATGCTAAACATTGTTGCTTGGTATCTCCCAACAGTAAGTAAATGAGAACCAAAGGCAAAGGGTACAAAATAATGCTCCCTTATCTTTTTATTCCATGTCATGTTTTTTTCTTCTTTGAATGGTCTTCTCATCTCAGTGAGTATCCCATCCCTTCTCGTGTCCCTCTCCCATGCGATGTTTGGTTTGGTTTTCAAAACCCATTTGGAAATGCCAGGCAAAGAGGGAGACAAGCTTGAAAGCCACACTTGCACATTTATTTGAAGATTATTTGAAACTCAAAATTAATATTTATAATGGTTAAATGACAAAATAATAATAATAAGCTTGTTCACCAATTTTTATTAAAAAAAAAAAAACAAAGGACCGAGAAAGAAAAAGATATGTTTTGCAAGGACCACAAAATCAAAAAGCCATATGAACTTTCATAAACTTCTGTATTAAAAGTGATGTGAGGGACAATATCAATTGGCATCAAAGATTGGTGGGATTTGTCAAGACATTAATTGATGGTAAGGAAAAAGCGTGTTATGTTGTAACCCAATCACCCACTCAAAACAATTATTACTCATTGGGAAATAAAAAAAGAAAAGGGCAGATGCCATCTATATTGTTCTTCTCCCAATACTCCATTTCCTTTTTCTGATATAATTATTTATTTCAATGGCTCAAGTTTCCAATCTCTAAAATATCTAAATAAATATAAAAATATCCACTCTTGATGGCACCATATGTTATATATTTAAAATAATATTACTATGCCACCTCATTTTGACCACTTATGTATTTAATATTTTTTTTTCTTTCACTTACTAATTAAGAAAGTGACTATTAGTATATTGATGTATTTTTTTTATTTTTTAAAAATATTTAAATATGTTAAATAAATGTAAAAAAAAATGAAATTTGTACTAATAGGCATGGCACAGTAGCACTAACCATATATTAAAGGAGTGGTACTACTTTGCCACCTGCATGTGCCCACTCTGTGTGCCGCCTAATACAAATTACATTTTTCTTTTCTTTTTACTTTTTATTTCAAATATTTTTAAATATATATATATATATAAAATACACTAAGAGTCACTTCTTTAACTATTAAAAAAATATTAAATATATAAACGGTCAAAGTGAGATATTAGATTGAGGAGGCATGGTAGTATTATTCATATTTAAGTCCTATACATAAAGTATAAGATAGAGAGAGGAGTTTTTCAAAAAACAAAAAAAACAAAACAAAGGATCGGATATGTTTGGAAAACATGTTTTATTCAAAATTCTCATCTTCATCTCATCTCTACACTTTTTCAAATCCTCATACAAAATATAATAAATAATTCAAAATTTTCAAATCCCAATATAACTTTTTCAAATCTCAAAACTAAAAAATAATATTTTAAATTTTAAAACAAAACACAAAATTCTCATCTCACCCCCAAGCATAACCTAAGTATCTCTCACACAAGCATGTCTGCGGGGATAGCTCAGTTGGGAGAGCGTCAGACTGAAGATCTGAAGGTCGCGTGTTCGATCCACGCTCACCGCAACGTTGTTTTGTTTTTATTATTATCCTTGAAGGTTGACCAAAGCGGCGGCCATGTCGATCCATAATGATTTGGTGGCTATCTTTACGTTTTTCCTATTTTCTGCTAAGCTAAACCCAACTTCGTTCAGCCATACTTTCGTGCTAATATGCGAGATGTTTGCAACTATTGCGGCTGAATGCCCAAGAAAGCTGAAGGGGGGGGGGGGGGGGGGGGGGGGGGGCAGTATGCATCGTACTCCACTGACTTCTTTTCGGTTTCCAATATCACGAGAATCCAAGCTTTCTAGTGTCGACAAACGTAAGTACATCAGATTGGAGCAGCAAAACAAGAACAATCTGTGATCGTTGAGCCAAAGATACCCAGATGATATTATTATAGACAGCAAGAGCCACACTTTTGGCTGGCTCAATCAGAGGAAAATTATGGACTCAACTCTTGTAAGGATTTTTTTAGTTCTCCGATTGTACTCTCATAACATACATAACAGATGCGAACATATGCATGTGTGCGCACAAGCCCGAGTATGAGCTCGTTACCATGGATGCTTCAATCATTCAATGAGCAAGTTGCTCCTCGCATGAGGAATTTCATGAACTTAAAACATATATTTCTGCAATAAAAATTTGAAATTGATTCATAAAAATATCAAACATAATGTCATTATGGATTAAAAAAAACTAATTGATTTTCCAATAACCAACAACTCAAAAAATCTACATGTTTCTCACAAAGTAAAGGAAAAGAAAAAAGATTGGTTCTTGAAGTAACTAAAAGAAATCGAATTCTAAATAATTTTGATCAGGGCAAGCAGCAGGAGCAGCTTTGTCACTAGTTGATGCCGTGGAGACTGGAATTCGCTCGATCTCAATCGGTTTGGGGATCTCAGGTGGGCTAGCACACCGAATCAATGCCCAGTTTACGCCTTCGAAGAAGGGGTGCTGCTTAATCTCTGTTGCTCCTCGCTTATATGCCAACCTATGTTGGGGTTCTTTCACTAGTAACCCTCTTATAAGATCCCTTGCTGAAAAACTCACCACTGGTGACTCTGGAAATCGCAGTGGTTGACCCACAACATTGAATAAGGTTGCTCGGTTCCCTGATCCCTTGAAAGGAGTCTTACCAAACAAGAGCTCGTAGAGAAAGATCCCAAAAGTCCACCAATCAACAGCACTGCCGTGCCCTTCACCTTTGATAATTTCAGGTGCCAAATACTCGTGAGTCCCTACGAATGACATTGAGCGGGCATTGGTTGGCTCTGCCATAAGCTCTGGCAATGGACTGACTTGGTTTCCCATTTCATTCTTGGGTTTCCGGTCTTTCTTAGATTTGCTTGAAAACAGTCGAGGCCCAAAACATGTTGTAGGTGCCACGCATGATGGTTGAATACAGGAGGGCTCGATGCAAGCTGGTTGGGCACAATAAACTGGGTTCTTGCGCATAGGTTCAGACTCGGGTGCAGAAGACTTGACTAGCGTAGGGCTGTACGCACAGCGGAGGGAAAGGTCAAAGTCAGAAAGCATTATGTGGCCATCATCCCTAACAAGTACATTCTCTGGCTTGAGGTCACGGTAAACAATTCCAAGCATGTGTAGATACTCCAGAGCAAGGAGAACCTCTGCTATATAGAACCTGCATATTGAAGGTTAAGGAATAACAAGAATGAATTAATATCACAAGCCATTGTTTATGCAAGGCAGAAAAGAGAATTGGCTTGCAACAGCTATTCAACACAGGACTGAAGAATACAACTCACATGGAGCTTCTTCTAGCTATGTAATTATTCTATAAAAAGGCTAGCAAGAAAAATCTATAAGAAGAGTCATAATCCTTCAGATCTGCTGTTATTAATGGGTAGGGGGATTCAAGCCCCAGACATCAGCACTAAGATATTGGGATCGGTGCCATTGGACCAAAGGCCACTCTATCGAATAATATAGAAAACTTGTTTTAGCTATATTAGCCTGATACCAAAATCATAATATGTGTTAAGGCTTTTCATGTTAATTTGTGGGGTAGCCCGTGAATACTGGGCTTTCATACCAAGAATCACAACCCAAGAGATTTCATCAAATCCTCATTGTGCTGGTTCATATATCTTGTTGTTGCACCAAGCATCTTGGCATTAGCGAAGTGCATTCCGGCAAATGTCCTATCAACAATTCTGACAAAACAACTAGAAATGCGTCTTCTATTGATATGGCCGTTTAAGACAACCCCAGCACTATTTTCCTCAGCACACGGAATTCTAAAGCACAGTGGCCTCTCTGCCATTCCCTCTAATGACTAAGAAAGCTGGTTCACATCAATAAATAGTGAAAGAAGAATTGATCAGCCTCTCCAATATCCTAGGGATGCCCATTTCTATTTTCAAAGAGGAAATTCCATTGTGGAAGAAAAGAAAGAAGAAACTCTGAATAAACCATCGCAAAGATAAATAATTAAGGTTACAAAAATAAATTTTATTCAGCATAAAGTAGACAAAGGCCCATATACATGGGCGTCGCCTATGCATGCTAGCTTAGTGATACAAGGAAGAAGGTTAAAAAAATTAATGGAAAGATCTTCTAGATGCACAGGGATTTACCATTGATTCCTATTTAATTTGAGACAACTTTAAATCCTGTTATGATGCATAAGAAAAATTGCTCCTCAATGCCAATTATGCACAACACCTAATAAAGAATATAAAATCCCCTGGAAATTGATACGTGACCATTTCATATATATACAAATATTAACTTTCCCTAGAGTCATTGCTGGAGGTCCATATACATCCAGCTGATACGGTTTTGTTTGCACAGGTCGCTTTTCATCATGTCACAAACGGCAAGACAAAACCAAAATTTCATTCCACAGCGTGAGACTAATAGATACACCCTCATAAAAACTCCCAACCCACCTTATGACAATGAGTTTTCGATAAACCAGTGAACCAAGATGAGATGAACATGGACTTACACAAACAGTTGAAAAAATTGAATGCCATATATGAACCACGTAGATATTGAGTAGGCACGGGTTTCTTACTTTACTGCTTGTTCAGAAAAATGCTTCCCTGGCTGCCTCTGCCGAAGCGTGTGCAAGTCGCCTCCAGGGCAGAACTCCATCACCAAGCATGAGAACTTTTCCGTCTCAAAATGGGTATATAAGGTCGGGAGGAAAGGATGGTCTAAAGACTGTAGTATCTCTCTTTCTGTCTGCGCCCGAAGCAGTTTTTTCCGGCTTGCTAAAGATGCTTTGTCCATAATCTTCAGTGCAAAATGGCACTTAGTTCCAGCCAACTCTGAAAGATACACGCTTCCAATATCCCCACAACCCAACTTCTTAAGATGTCTGAAATGACTCATACCCAATACACCAACTTTTGCTCGGACAGCCTGTATTGCTTCCCATTGTATGTCATTTGCCTTGTGAGGCTTGTTGATACTGCTACTTAAGCTGCTACAAGTGCTTTCATCACTCACATCACTGCTTGTGCTGCCTCTACAGATACTGCTCTTCCCGCTGTCAACAAAATCAGCGCGATCGCTAATTTTGGCACTTCCACTAGTCTTGGCAACACTGCTGGTTCCATCACTGAGTTTAGCTGAAACTGGGCTAATTCCTTGCTCTGAAGTTTTCTTTTCTGGATCAGCCCCACCTTCAACTGAGCCCTTAGCCTCTTTCCCCACGGAGACTATATAAGCTGGCACTTGTTTTGGCTCACCCAATAATAACGTCGAATCTAACCTCTCAGCCAAAGAACTGTTGGACTCCTTTTGATGAGAGCTCAGCGATCTTTCTTCCTCCCTGGTTTCTACAGAAACCTGCTTTGACGTGACTAGTTGCACATTCTTAGGTAATTTCCTTGGAGTAACTGGCTCCGATTTGTTAGTCTTCGTAATCTGTAAAGGTGGAGGCTTGCGGAAATTCCTTTCTGTTGTTTGACTACCGATTAATTTTCTCTGCTTTTCCGGAGAAGTTCCGGCACCAGATTTCGAGGCCATCCAAGGAATGCAGTCAAATAGATCAGATTACAAAAACCCATCACTCAACCCCCAATTTCACGACGCGACTCCCACCATCATTGCCATCCCCAACAATTTCCATCTCCAAATCCATCAATAGTAGGGTAAAATCTGTGAGACATCAATCACAGAAATCACCACACAGAAACGTACAAAATATGCTTGAACCAAAGTTTTCGAATTAAGACTACAAACAAGGACACACAAATTAAAGGAAACTCGGAGCAAAAAGAGGAACATGTCAGACAAATCACCACCGTTCAAAATACATAAAATGCTTGAATGGAGGTTTTCGAGTTCAGACTCTGAGTAAAAAGAGGAACTTAATCGGAGATTAAGAATCATTAGTCGCCACCAAATCTACATGACCCCCGTCTTAAATTGAGAAAAAAAATTAGACAATGAATTATCTTTTAAGCAGGAACAAAGAGGTGAAAAATCTCCGCTCTTGTAGCTTAAAGTTTAAGATTTGATTCGCAATTAACAAAACAAAAGTTACATAACACAAACAAGAAATTGCAGGCAAGCCCAGATCATAGCTCATACACTATTGAAAAAAATAACCGAAAGGCTAGTTGGGATTTTTCAAAAGACAGGAATACGTCAGACATCTACCTCAAAATGCCAATCCTTCTGTCCATGAAAAATTAGACTTTCAAGAGGAAAAATGTAATGGATAAAAGAATCATGTAAAAGTAAGAGAAACTCAAGGAATTCCCACCTAAATGTAGATTCTTCATAGCTCTGAATACACAACAACAAACGCCAAAAGACCCAAAGATAAGAGCAAAGTAAAGAGAAATGACAGATCTCCAAAAACAAAGACCCACCTATTTGGATCCAAGAACCCCACAAAGACACCAGACGCTAAAAATCAATATAGAATGCAACGAGAAGCGAAAAAGAAAGACCCCACTTGAGCAAATCAGAAAACCCGGTAGAAAAGTAGAGAGGAAAAAGGAAGCCCAAAAGAGCCTCAAAGATCAGGACTTTGGGGGAGGGGGACCTTTTGCTTTAGCAGTGGGAAAAGAGCACTTACTCTCTACTGTAGAGAGAGAAAAAAGAGCAATTTGTGAGAACTCCTTTCTCTCAAAATGTAGAGAGGGAAGGAGGGAGAGAGAGGGGAAGAAATAGAAAAGAAAAAGCTTTTGAGTGTGAGAAAAAGCTTTGGGTGTCTCTGTGGGCTACCATCCATGTAGAGAGAGAGAGAGAGAAAGAGAGGAGGGTCAAAGTTAAAAGAGGAGGATTTTTCTTTTCTTTTTCTGGTTCAATTATTTCAATGAATTTTGTTCCCGAAAACATAAGGGTCTGAATCAACACATGGGCCTCCAATGGCTCCATCCTGTCCCCTCATGTTTTGTGCCTTTTGAGTTTCCCATTTAGGGCTTCAAATTCTTTCTGAATGACTATTGTGCCCCCAATACAACATCTTTCTTTTAGGTTTTATGTTTGTGTTTTTGTGAGGTTCCTTGCCTATTAAATTGTCCACAAATGTTGCCTATTTTCGCCTTTTTGGCAATTGATAATTAAGTTAAGGGAAAGGCAAATGGTCCATGATAGTGTTAAGTAGTTGAAAAGGCCAGGGATGATGAGGATGGAGGGTCAGGATGGGTTTTTGAAAAGTCAAAGAGATGGCTATGGGTGGAGGAGAGTCACTGGAAGAGGTGGGGAACTAAGGATTGCTTATTATTGGGTTGGGGGGGGCCTGAGGGTGATGATGGACTAAATTTGTAAGAGAAGTGATAAAATTATAAAGGGGATTTCTAAAAGTAAATATATAAATTAATATGATTTAATATGACATTTTAAATTTATTATATAATAAATATAATTTTATAATTTAATATATCATATCAAGTCACATCAATTAGTATATTTATTTTTATTATTTTGTAAAATCTCTTTGTGGTTAAAAAATTTCTCAATTTTCAATAAAGGATAATCCAAGCAGCATATGAAACATTCTAATCTCAAATATCACATGGTGCTAATATCAATGCCATCCCTAAATCACATTTTAAATGTATTTAATCCAAAGGTAATTGTACCTGATAATTGATCTCAAGCAGCTTGGCCCAAAAAAAAAAATGGTAAATTGAACATGAAATGAGATAAGGCCAATGAATCAGAGAGAGAGAGAGAGAGAGAGAGAGAGAGAGGTGAGGGATCCTGAATTGGCTGGTATCGGTTAGATTCTCCACAAGCATTTCTGGCACAGCTTTTTCCTCACAACGAAACAATGGAGAAATGTGTCCACAGGGAAACAGCATCCATTCATTCACATGTTCACCGCAATATTCAACATTAATTCCAACAGCATCAAGATGATGAGTTGTAATTAAATTATAGCTACTCCTGCCCTTCAACAGACTTGTGTCTTCCTATGGTTGGTTACAGAAATTGCTTGCTTACCTATAAATGAAAAAAAAGAAAAGAAAAGACACAGAATTTCATGGTGATATCTGCTAGCATTTCTCAGTTAAGAAGTAGCAAATTTTTTGGTTAGTTTCAAATCAATCAAGTATATTGAAAAACTAGTGGCGACAACATCTTGACACATTAATAATAATAAATTAGCATGCAAATCTTAGGCAACAATTTGTCATAAGACCTGATGATACCCATCTCTAATAATCTCCATTACTACTTTTTCCATTTCATTTTTTGGAACTTGGGCTCTCACCATTGGTTTCATTTAATATAGATAATGTGCTTGTTTAGTGAACTTTTATTGGTGTGACAAATATTAAAATATCTACTTTCTCGATTTGATCCATTTTAGTTTGGATTTTTATTTAAAGAAAATGTGAAAAATAAAAAAATGATTTTTTTTATTAAATCACACACAAATATTTAGGACTGCCTGTATCCGTCTATCTTTGCTGCTGCCCAATATATATTATTAAAATATATATATATATATATATATATATATATATATATATCCGTCCCGTACATGTCGCCATGCTAAAATTACAGTGAATGAAATTACAACTATGATATCCATGGATGAAAATAGTGCAAAATAAAGCTAGTTGAAGATGGTAGCCGTTCTATTTTTTCGCCAAACAAATAGTCTTTTTATAACAAAGGAAGTATCATAGCTTATCAGCCATTCATTAGTTATAGAATATGATAAAAATAAAATAAAAATAAAAACAAACTAAAGCCTATATACGTTTTGTGCCAGAGCAACAGGATTCCTTTATTCCAAATGGCCAGGTTCACCCACATCACATGCTCACATGGGTGACCCTGCAATGACCAAATATAATTATATACATATATATATAAAAAATAAACATGGTTTTATTTTAAAGAACGACAACTGTGGAATCTTTTCCATCAACCACTATAAACCCGATCATTTCAATGTCTTCTTCCAATATCTTTTTTCCTTTGAGTAACAGTGGCATAGGTGTGTAGACTAATAATAATAATAATTTTCCGACAACAATATTCGAGAAACCAAAACTTTTGGTGATCAATTCCTCGATTCTGTTGTGATCGCAGCGTTGCAAAAAGCAAACATTAGCTATAGCTTCTTCTCTCGTGAACGCTCCTTGCGTACCACAACTTTAACCATTAGGAATTTATCCATCATGATTCATGAGTTGCCGCTGGTGACTCTACTTCCACCACTCCTCAGCGGTGCAGCCTCTTTTTCCTCAACGCTCCTCTCTTCTCTTCCCTGCCAACCATTTGAAATAAATTAAGTTTCCATGTTCCAACGGATCTATAGATGCAATTCTTTAAATAGGCACAATGAGGTTGATCAATTATGGAGACAGCTTTTACCTTGCTCTTGATATCTCCTCTCTTGATGGGAATTTCCTTTTTCTCCCCTTCTCTCTTGATAGGAACTTCCTTTTCTTCCCCTGGTTTGCAGTTGCCCGTGATTCTTCTTTATAATTTTCAACAACACCATTTTCTAAAACCTCAATTTCTTTCATAGTGCCAACTGTCAATTCGTCGGTATTCTTTCCACTGCTGCTCTCATTTGTCCTTGAACCTTGCTCCACCATTTCAGATGGTTCAGAAGGTTCTGCAACTGGCTTTGAGTTGCTTATTTTTTTCAACTGTAGGATATTTTTGTAACCAGTAATAAGTTAAAATTACCTATATGACTTAAAGAGCATCACACAGCATAAAATATCCAGATGTACAATAAACTAATAAATTTGGACAACTTTTCAAGAAAACTCATTCTGGTAGAAGTTGCCATTGAGGAACTTTAAGGTTTGAGTAAAGCACCTGAAGGATGCTTGGTACAAAAAATACGTCTCCATTTGCTGGGTATGACAAATGCAGATGCATTTGAATTGTTTAATCAAAGGTGTGGCTCCCCCCCCCCCCCCCCCCGGCGGGGGCAGGAAGTGCGGGTAACCAAAAGCACAAGCACACGTACACTCACAAGCTCACAAGCTTAGACATGAAAGAAAAATGTTGGCTATCTAATTAAAAAATCATATCATAGATCAATACCTACTTTCGCCAAAAAAATCCTTCCATATTTTGAATGTGAGGATAGAAACGCCTTGTGTTTTCCAAGGATGGGTGAAAGCGTTGTTCCCTAAAGCGGATAAACCTGGTAGACAATAAGCCGTAATAAATTTGGAAATCCATTAGGTTTGCCAGCAGATGTGATCCACAACGAGTGGAAATATCCTTACCCTGGACGCCCAAAGTCAAGCCCACAAGACACTAATTTAACATTCCTCTTCCTGAGTGCATAGTCAACAACTGCTTCATTCTGCAAGATGCAACTTTAAGATGGGAAAGAAACGAAAGAAGGGGGCAGGGGAAGAACAAGTGGAATTTCAAACCACCCTTATAAACAAACCTCAGCAACCATTATGGAGCAGGTAGAGTAAACAAAGTATCCCCCGGATTTCGAATGGGCATCCACCATGTCAATTGCGGCAAGAATGAGTTGCTACAGAAAAAATAAAACAGCTTGAAAAGAGTTTCACATGCTAACATCTTAAATGATCAATGTAGGGAAGAAAGAGTATAGAGTAATTCCACCCTTTCTTTGGGAAGATAAAAACGTTGCATGACTAGAATTTTTGGGACATTTCAGTTTCAAGATATTATGTAAACTGGAGCACTGACTAGTGATTCCAACTTTAGATTTTAGCATCAAATTGCAGTTCTTTCCAGTATCTCAAAATATTTGTACTAAGAGTGATACCATGATACCATAGTTACTTCGTGTTTCTACTCCCTTCTAACACAAAAAGTACAAAAAAAATTTTATTAGTAAAACAAGGATTTTATCGAGGACAAAAAGTACAATATCCCTTCTGCAAATGGGCACATTTCTGTATTTCTTCAGAGCTTTTTGAGTTTTTAACAGACTCGTCTTTAGAAATAACCTGCAAAAAAGTAGAAATCACTCAATATATTTAAATACCCAATAAAATAAGGAAAAGACACGGCGTAAATAACTCAACATCAGCCCTGACAGCCCTGTTGCTTACCCCAGTCCCACTGCAAGGGGCATCCAGCAATATTCTATCAGCTGTGTTGACACCCAAAACCTTGGGGAGCTGTAATGGAAGAGTGAGGAAACAAAGGAAAAATGTTATACATGAGTTGAGTTTAAGTCTTTCAGAACATTTTTCTATTCAACAAAGAACCAATTCACAATATGAACAAAATAAGTCCTTCAAACAAGACTTTCTGTAGATTGTACACGAATTACTGGAAACAAAAAGCAAACCTCCTTCCCGTCATAGTTACAAACTACGGTGTTTGTCACTCCCATGCGATGCAGATTAGCAGTGAGAGTGACTTAAGCCTTGGGGCCTTCATCTCATTTGCGAAAATAATTCCTGGTGAAAATTGCATCAGAACACCAGAAAATTAAGGGAATAAAACTATGAAACTTCTATATGATACTCAGATTAGAAAAGAGATTATTGACCAGGCAGCATGTGTACATCTTAACAACAAAGCATCATGCACATTTTCCTCCAAGGAGATACAATACATTATACACTCATTCATATAATATCTTTTTTTTTATATAAGTAATAAGTTATTTTATTGATATAAAGGTAGGCATAGCCCAGGTACACTAGAAGTATACATGTGAATACACCTATTTAAGAACTAGAAACAGATACAAGGAAATCATAGAAGCTGAGACCATTCAAATCAAGAGCAATGGCCCACAAAAACAAAGTCTTCCAAAAAAAACTCCTAAACTCTTCCAAGGAGCGTTCCTGATCGTCAAAAAGTCTCTCGTTTCTTTCATTCCAAATACACTAGAGAATACATATAGGGACCATCTTCCACACGGCTGCAATCTGTGATGTCCTTGTGATCCCTCTCCAGTAGGGCTGATAATCGGTCGGTCCGGACCGAAAAAACCGGACCGGACCGGTCATTTTGGACCGGACCAGACCGGACCGAATTTGGTCCGGTCCGGTCCGGTCCATTTTTTTTGGACCGAATGAATTCGGTCCGGTCCGGTCCACGGTCCGGCTGATTTTCGGACCGGACCGAATATAATTAATTTTTATATTTTTTTATATATTTTTTTATATATAATTAATTTATATATATAATTATACTATATTATAATTAAGTATAGACTATTAATACTATTATATATTTTATATAGTTATACTAATGGTTATATTAGTTGTTATATTAGTTTAGTTATACTATATTATAGTGATTTATTATAAGTTATAAGTTTATAAGAAATTATAACTATATTATATATTAGTATAAGTTATAATGATTTAATATAGTTATAAGTATAGACTATAGACTATAGTTATACTTATACAATTATACTTATACTCAATTACTAATATTATTAATATATAGCTATAACCTATAGCCTATACTATATTACTAATAGTTTAATACTTTATACTAATACCATTATATAGTTATACTAATAGTTATATTAGTTTAGTTATACTATATTATAGTGATTTATTATAATTATATTATATATTAGTATAAGTTATAATGATTTAGTATAGTTATAACTATTAGCTATACTTATACAATTATACTAATACTAATATTACTAATATATAGCTATAGCCTATACTATATTACTATATTACTAATAGTCTAATACTTTATACTAATACTATTATATAGTTATACTAATAGTTATATTAGTTTAGTTATACCATATTATAGTGATTTATTATAACTAATTTATATATTAGTATAAGTTATAATGATTTAGTATAGTTATAACTATTAACTATAAGTCTATATACTATAGTTTATTAGTTATACTTATACAATTAATATTATACTTATACTAATATTACTAATATATAGTTATAGCCTATACTATAATACTATAATACTATATTACTAATAGTCTAATATTTTATACTAATACTATTATATAGTTATACACTTATACTACTAGTTATATTAGTTTAGTTATACCATATTATAGTGATTTATTATAACTATATTATATATTAGTATAAGTTATAACGATTTAGTATAGTTATAACTATTAACTATAGACTATAGTTATACTTATACAATTATATTTATACTAATATTACTAATATATAGCTATAGCATATACTATATTACTAATAGTCTAATACTTTATACTAATACTATTATATAGTTATACTAATAGTTATATTAGTTTAGTTATACTATATTATAGTGATTTATTATAACTATATTATATATTAGTATAAGTTATAACGATTTAGTATAGTTATAACTATTAACTATAGACTATAGTTATAGTTATACAATTATACTTATACTAATATTACTAATATATAGCTATAGCCTATACTATATTACTATATTACTAATAGTCTAATACTTTATACTAATACTATTATATAGTTATACTTTTTTTTTTTTTTGATAAGTTATATAGTTATACTATAATTGTCATTATAGTATTAGAATCATAAATTATAATATTTATAATACATTGAATTTGAGTCATTTACTTACTCTAAATCATGATTCATAATAACTAATCACTATAAGTCTATCACTATATATATTTAGTATCAATGTATTAATATATTCTTTAATATATTACTAATACTATTAAGTATTAAGAGTTATAGTGTAAATTATAATATATATATAATTTATAAATTTATAATAGTATGTATAATTAAATATTTTATTCTTATTTATAATAGTATGTTAAGTATATATCTTTCTCAATTATGGATATAATATGTATGGATAATTAAATTATTCATACTTATTGCTTCATATACAAAATGTTAAAAGTTGTATATGGCTCATTATGCATTAACATACTTTAAGTTAGTAATAAAATAATAATTAACATAATCAATAATGTAATTTTTATCTAATTTATTATCATTGACCATATAAAATATTTTTTTATTGAGTTTGTTACATAATCCATATTAATAAGTCATTTAGTTTAATTTAGTAATGTAAATAATTTTTTTTATTAATTGATTTAAAAAAAAAAAAAAGAGGGTCGGACCGAATGGACCGAACCGGACCGGACCGGACCGATAGCTACTAGTCCGGTCCGGTCCCCTTAAGTGTTCGGTCCGGTCCGGTCCGGTCCAATCGATGGACCGAAAACCTTCGGTCCATTGCCGGACCGGACCGTGTGCAACCCTACAGTCTCCAGCTTGCTAAAAGTTCAACCACCCTACCTGGCATCACCCATGCTATACCCATTCTGCTGAGAAAGTGAGTCCAAATATCTCGAGCAAACTCACAATGTAAAAGTAGATGATCCACCGTTTCACCACTATTTCTACACAAACAGCACCAGTCCATAATAATAAGGCCACATCTTCTAAGATTATCAATGGTCATAATCTTCCCTAGAGCTGCTGTCCAAACCAAAAAATGCAGCCTTTGAAGGTGCTTTAGTCCTCCATATGCTCATTCATATAATATCTACACCGAGTAATAACTTCTCTACAGTGAGCATGTTGATAAGTAACATTTATATTAGTTTTCAAAACTTATTACACAATTTTTTCTTTCACTATACATCACTTTTGATAAGTTTCTTTTTTAACAGTGAAACATGAAACTAATATATAAATAATGAAAACTCCACCTCAAATATACAATATAAGTTAGGGCATGAACAAGAATAAAGCTCATACTATGTTTCTCCATCATAGAAGGCAAGTAGCACATAAAAGAATTCTTTTTCTAAGTTTTTTTTTTTTTTTTATAGGTAGTAAGAGAATTCTTTTTCTAAGTAGCACATAAAAGAATGCCAAAAAGAAATCTGTTTAACAAGATCGGTTGCTTCATTAATTAGATAAATGGAAGCTGGATGAAGAAAATTCAGTTACAACTTGTTGAGTGGCTTTCCATTCATGGAGTCAAACTTTTAATCCTGAGTATACAGATGATTGTAATATGTAAAGGAGGGAACAACTGCAATGAGAACATTCATTTAGACACGCTTTAGATATTACCACATACCACTATTTTTCATAAGCGCAGCAATATAGGTCGTTTTGCCACCAGGTGCAGCCCTGCAACAGGATAGAAATTTTTGTAAAAATAGAGAATATGATAATTGTACTTGTAGAAAGAGTTGTATAAATATTCTGTAAATTCGTATTTTTATATTATAATAAATATAATGCTTACATGTACGACCAAGCTAGCGACGCAATAAGCAAATATAGCTACGGAGAAGAAAACATTAATCATGAATGTTTCAGAAATTTATATTTTTGGGTACCAAATGTATTGATTGACATTTGTGTGTGTGTGAGTGAGTAAGTGAGAGAGAGTACTTTCATCTGTAAGTACTACTTACGCCATATCAATGATTCGTTCCTTTTCTTGAGGAGCAAGGGTGTAACACCCTCTTCCCGTAGGCTAGGAGTGTCACGTGTTTCTCATAAAATAAACCCGGCAAGAGATCTCATATTTAAGAAAACAATTTTAGGATTTATTTCATAAAACTTTGTCTGATAAAATGTCTTCAAAAACTAAATTTAATAAACTGAATAAAAGTCATGTCATAAAAACAATAAAATAAATTTATTTCTAAAAAGTCTGAAATTAAAATAAATGCTCCTTCTAATCCTGGCCTGTCTGCTCGTAATCATCATCCTCACCTGGTGGTTAAAAACATGAAAATAAACTAAAATGAGTCGAATACTCAGTAAGAAATCCATCACAACGTTAACATACTAAACATAAGGTTTTCATAAAAGTTTTTCATGCTGAAAACTTAAAATTCATGACTGTTTATACTGATGTTTATGCTATGCATGACTAATTTATCTGTATTAACTGACTGATCTGATTAAACTGACTGTTCTAATTTAACTGACTGAACTGACTGGCCAACACACTTAACCCTGTGTGCGAGGTTGTGCACTGGCCCCACGTCCCGCGGCCGCGAGGGGAGCCGCTGATAGTATTCTGGCATACTATGGTGGACCACGCTTGAGTCCGTGGCTTGCACATCCACCCTGAACTGAACTGCATTGGTACCATGCATCTGAATGGTCATCTGACTAACTGATCTGATCTGATCTTACACTTGAACTTAAGATAGCTTACGTGTCTTGTGACCATGAGATGCATGATATAATACAAACATAATTATAATTTCTGAATCTGAACATGATGCGGAATGACATGATTGTGCTATGTTGGATGACATGTTTGCATATGATATGAGTGGTACATAAAAATTGGCTATCAATGAACTGGCTTGAATAATACTTAAATATAAACTGAACTGTAATGATCCTAATTTATGATCAAATTACTTACCTTGCTGCGCTTCTTCTTGAATCTCAAGTTGTAACTCATCACCGAGAAGAGTACGCGATGGGGGATTGGCTGGACGAGACGACAGTGGCTCTGGGTGGCTGAGGCAAGCCCGAAAGCTTAAGAGAAGCCGAAATGAACGAGAGAGGTGGGTTCTCGGTCTGCTATGGCTTGCTTCGGTGGTTGTGGTTTCTTATGTTTTCTTCTGGAGGTCTCGGCCAGGGGTGGGTTTTATAGGCAAGAAAAAGGGTATTGTGACCATAAGGAGATGGGATAGGATTTGGAGTTGAGAGTTTGGTTTCCTATTAGGATTTGGAGTTGAGAGTTTGGTTTCCTAATAGAATTTGGAGTTATTAATTAGAGGATAAGGATGAGGCTTATGGTTGGAGATAGGGAGAAATAATGTTTAAATTCAAACAAAAATTCTATTTTCTATAACAAAATAGGGTCTTAATAAAATACTAAAAATAAAAGGATAATAATCTTATTAAACTGAAAATATAAATCTAATGATAATAATAATAATAATAATAATATTATAGCTATAAGAAAATATATAAAATGTATCTATAGCCTAATATTAGAGTCGGGTTGTTACAAAGGGCCATAACAGGCAAAAAAGAGCTTGCACTCTGGAGCTGTAACAAACAGAATGAGAGCCCTAAGTAAACCACATGGAATATGCAAAATAAAATCAGGAGTCATGGCAGATTGTTAACTAAAGAAACTGCCTACCATATAGAAACCAGCCATATATTCAGGGGTTGCACCAATGGGCACTTGTGAATCATATACAACCAGTCCAACCTGCAATGAAAAGCATTAGTATGTCTTATACCGTTGTGTATAAAACAAGATCAATAAAGAATGAAAAAATAAAACAGATAAAGCACTCCTTACTTTTGACAACTTGCTTAAGGGATCTAGGTTTCCACCTCTGTTTGTCAGAACATCTGCCAAATCCCGCCTCCGTGTCTAAGTACATTAAAATCAATATTTTAAACGATATAAGATATTGAGTAGAAAATTGCAAAACAAGTCACAGATCAAGCCTTTTTTTCATATAGGTCACAGATCAACCCATCAACATACAAACTGTTAAGTCACCTTTAAAGTGTTAGTTCGCAAACATATGGGTCGAGGCTTCAATAATTTCCAGAAGTTCAACAACGGGGAACATCTACAACAAACACAACAAATTGTTGTAAACAAGTCCCGGAAACACCTTAAAGGTTTTTTCTCTGTATTTCTTTGGGGGAGAGGGGATGGGGTAAGGAGGAAGACTAGGAAGCATAGATATAATTAATAAAGGGGACCAAAGAGAAAGCGAGACAGATGACCACCCACCTCCACTAAAGCCCCAATTAGGAAGTCATTGTAGCCATAGTATGAGCTTAAATCCTTCTTAAGCTGCCCAATGTAATCCTTCCTTGTCGTTCCCTCTTGCCTCAAGGCCTTAAAATTTGAAAGCACTCGAACAACTCAAGATGAATGTTAAAGTCAACTTTGAAGAAAAAGGAAGGTGAAAATAGAAAACGCATAAAACAAATAATAGAAATATTGCTCACTCTCTTTTATCCACCTTTGGAGATTTGGAAGGTCGGGGGGCCGATGTGCCTCTTCTTCAAGCTCCTAAGTTATTTCAGAAGTAGAAGAGAAATAAGCATGACGATACAAGCCAATCAAAAAGAAAATTTAATAAAATTCGAAAGTCAAGCAATTAACATACAACGTGTAATGCGACAACAATAATCAACCTCCTTGGTTGGCAATCTAAACTCATCAGATTCCTCTTTAATGTTGAGATGCAATTCCTCCACTGCTTCTTTTTCGGCCCTGTCCCTTTCAGCATCAATAGCTCTTGTCTTCTCCTCGATATCAGATTCATCCGAATCTGAACCCGAGTCTGAGCCCAAGCCTTTCTCTGAACAAATATAATAAAACAAATATGAATATCAAATAACCAAAAAGAAATAAATAAATCATGAACCTTAACAATTGCGAAACGTAATACCTTCTTCATCATCACTTCCTTGGAGGAAATCATCGGCTAGAGGATCATCCCCATCAGAAGAAATTTCTGAACCAGAGCCAAAATGTTGCTCTTCTCCATTAAACTCCTCGTGTTGCTCTACTTCATCCATGCTGTCAGAATGGTCGGAAAAGTCATCTTTCTTTGCAACTCTAGCAGTAAAAAAGTCACTCTTTTGCTTCTTTTTGGGAGGAGGCTTTTGTGGTTTAGCAACCTTTATCTTATTGCCGGCCATTACTGCTGATGAAGTCGTCGAAACGAATGTTTTCTCTGATAGGGTTTTTAGGGTTTATGAGAACAAAAATTCTCTAACTGCCCCGTTATTGTTACTCGGAAACCCCGCACACCAGTCCAAATCAGCATTGTGAAATATCTATTTTACCCCCATTTTAAAACACAACCTTCACCTCTCCTGTGCTTCTCGCCACGGATTACACTCCGCTTTCTCCCATCTTCTTTCTCCGGCAGCCGTTCGACGCAGGAATCGTGAGTTACGTTGCCCTCTCTCCCTTCACTTTTTGCCCTCTCCCCCCCCCCTTCAACATATGTGAACAGTTAGGGTATTACATTGCCATTGATGAGATTATATTTGTGATTTTTGTAGCTTCAATTTTTGGTCTGTGATGACGAATTTTTGTCTGTGATAACTGTGATGAAGAACGGTGAGGTGAGAAGTGTGCTACTAAGGGAGGAAAAATTCTGCGCAAGATGTGGTTCTGCTGAGGGTTGTAGCCCAAGTGTGGTTGTGTGAGGGAGGAAAACTGCTGAATCCGAGAAAGTTCTGTGTCTTTTTTTTTTTTTTGGTTTTTGAATACAAGGCAGCCGGTGAGCGGTGTGCGGCACTTAAGCGGGCTTCCCTGTAGCCCTTCTCGTCTTGGTAACGGTGATGCTTTCCTCCGCATACTTGGGAGGAGTCCACCTTCTTCCTCCCCCTACAAACCCTCACTCACGCCCTCCACGGAGCCTCACACCTGATCTTCTCCACAACTTCAACACCCCTTTCGAACTCAAACAGGTCCATGCCCACCTCGTCAAAACCAACACTTCCCTCTCAATTCTCCCTCTCTCTCGGCTCTGCTCCGTTTGCGCTCTCACCCCTAGTTTCGCTTACGCCCAACGAATCCTCGACCGCCTCGGAAAGCCCGACATCGCATTCTGGAACTCGTGCTTGAAAACCTTCGCTGAAAGCGATTCTCCGAGTAATGCAATCTTGCTTTTCTATCAATTGCGTCAGTTCGATGTTTTTCCCGACACTTTCACTTGTTCTTTTGTTCTTAAGGCGTGCTCCCAGTTATCGGATATTTTAAATGGCAGAATTGTTCATGGTTATATGGAGAAGCTTGGGTTGCGGTCCAACCTATTTTTGCAAAACATGATTATTCACTTGTATGCTCTGTGCGGAGCACTAGACGAAGCTCTGCTAATGTTTGAGAAAATGTTACAACGAGATGTCGTGACGTGGAATATATTGATAAATCAATTGGTGAAGAGGGGAGATATTGAGGGGGCTTTTGATTTTTTTTCGCGGATGCCCGTGAGAAGTGTAAGGTCATGGACGTCTATGATTGCTGGTTATGTCCACTGCGGGAAGCCCAAGGAGGCTATTCACTTATTTATGAAGATGGAAGAGGAAGGTCTGAAGCCAAATGAGGTGACAGTGGTGGCTATTCTTTCAGCTTGTGCTGATTTGGGTGCCTTGGATTTGGGCAGAAGGGTTCATGATTACTCAAACAGAAGTGGGTTTAGGAAGAATATTCATATTTCTAACACTTTGATCAATATGTATGTCAAATGTGGATGCTTGGAGGATGCTCGTAAATTATTTGATGAGATGGAAGAACGGACAATTGTGTCATGGTCGGCAATGATTGCAGGGCTTGCAATGCATGGGCAAGCTGGGGAAGCTTTGAGACTCTTTTGTAAGATGATTCAGACAGGCATGAAGCCAAATGATGTGACCTTCATTGGACTATTGCATGCTTGTAGCCACATGGGAATGATAGACAAGGGGCGCGAATTTTTTGCCGGCATGACTAGAGATTACGGGATAATTCCCAGTATTGAGCATTATGGTTGTATGGTTGATCTATTTAGTCGGGCAGGCCTTCTTCAAGAGGCCTACGAGTTTATAATGAAAATGCCTATAAAATCCAATGGGGTTGTGTGGGGAGCTTTGCTTGGTGGATGCAGAGTCCACAAAAACATTGAAATGGCTGAAGAAGCAATCCGACACCTTTCTGAACTGGATCCACTTAATGATGGATACTATGTGGTTTTATCAAACATTTATGCGGAATCACAACGCTGGGAGGATGCGGCAAAAGTGAGAAAGTTGATGAGAGAGCATGGAGTGAAGAAAACCCCTGGGTGGAGTTCAATCACGGTAGATGGAGTGCTTCATGAGTTTGTTGCTGGGGACGAATCCCATCCTCAAGCTGAGGAGATATTCCAGATGTGGGGCAAACTACTTCAAAAAATAAAGCTAAAAGGATATGTACCAAAGACTTCAGTTGTACTGCTGGAGATAGACGAAAATGAAAAGGAGAAATTTCTACATCGGCATAGCGAGAAATTAGCACTGGCTTTTGGTTTGATGAAAACACCATCCAGAATGCCGATTAGGATACTGAAAAATCTTCGTGTTTGTGAGGACTGTCATGCTGCTTTCAAACTTATCTCAGAGATTGTTGATCGAGAAATACTTGTGCGAGACAGAAATCGGTTCCATTGTTTCAAAAACGGTTCTTGTACATGCAGGGATTACTGGTAGTGTTTCTCCATTTAGATTGTTATTATGCAATTTTCATCATTTTGAAAAGCATTCAATTGAATTTCACATCAAGGATTTGTTCTGTCATATGCCAGGCCACTTCATCTGTAGGCAAACTTGCATTCCTATCTGTCAACTGAGAACTTCAAAATAGTAATAATAACAACAATAATAACCATAGTAATAATAACTACTTGCATCTTTCCAATGCCTATCCCTATATGAAGTAACATATTTGAAATATAATGAACTCTAGTGCTGCTTCATCTTGGACCTTCATCAGCAATGGGGGAGCTGTAGCGTTGCTTCATCTTTGTCTATAAGCATTGGAGGACCTGGAATGTAACTTGTGTGCAAGACCTTACCTTGGCCACGGGGATTTAGCTTACGTTTGGATATTGGGCTAAGTGAGTTCTTTATAAATAGTAATTAGTTGAGATGATAGAGTGAGTTTTGTAGAGTCCACTTAAAATGAGTTTTAAGATTATGTTTGGAAGTTTCATCTTCAATAAAATTCTCATCTCATCTCATCTCATCATTACAACCTTTTCAAATTCCTATATAAAATATAATAAATAATTCAACTTTTTCAAATCCCAATACAACTTTTTCAAATTTCAATTTAACTTTTTCAAATCTCAAAACTAAAAAATAATATTTTAAACTTTAAAACAAAACACAAAATTCTCATCTTACCTTCCAAACATAATCTAAATGTGTTTGAATGTTAAGATGAGTTTAGATGTATTTATGAGAAATTGAAAAAAATTGTAGGTCCCACGTATAAATAGGTTTTGAATTGAAATGAGTTTAGTAATTTGAGAATTAGGTGTTTGGATGTTAAACTTAGTTTAAAATTAGACTGAACTGAGTTGAACTCATATGAGTTTAACAACCAAACGAGGCCTTAATCAAGCATGTCAATGGAAAATCCCAAGTGCTTTGGGGCACGAAGCCAATGGACAATGGCTCGTCCAGACCCCACCAGTTTGGTCCAATAATATCCCTGAATTGAAGGGCAAAGAAAAGTATGACTCCCATAAAGGCAACTCCAGCATCTAAACCAGCAGATAAGAAGTAGTTGTCTCTAGCCCACCATCCTTTGAACTTTCTGTAAACATATAAGTCAAAGAAAATTCCAATAGCTCCCCAAGCTCAGTAGTTCACTGCTCTAGCTGGTCGCATTCCAGATGTACCACTAAGGAGAATAGGCATGTGTATGAGGAGGCGTAACCACTTTTGGTTGGGGAACTTCCCTGAAAGCAGCCAACCGGGAAAAGGTACCTTCCTTTCCAAACATTCGGAGCCGGCCTATGACACTCCATATAATGGAAGCATTGTAGAAAACATCATCCCCAAGGCATGTCCATGGACTTTCCATCTGGCAACAACAATACATCACAGATGTTCTCAATTGTTGTCAAAAGCCACCCCACCATGATGTGTCGAAGTAGACGCTTGAAGCAACCAAGGTTCCAACTAACTGAGAATACAGATTAAGAAACCCACACCAATAATATATGAAAAGAAAATGACAAACTTATGCTTAAGGTACCCACATGTACAATGAACATGGATTTTGGAGGGATCTTCATATAGTGACCTAATTAAAAGTCATTAAGAAAGCCGAGTGCTTGTGCCATGCTATTATAGCCATAAGTCTTGAAGGCCACATTAGCGAGGGGCTTCCCGGGGTAAATATACTCAATAACCATCTCTGTTATCACATTAAAGCTTGGTTGCTGCAATTGATGTTAATAAAGTTTTAAGTCAGAAATGCAGAGAATAGTGAAAATCTTAATGCTATGGATCCTACCTGGTTTGTTGTGGCTTGAATGATCCCAACAGGTAAGGTAAAAAACATCGCAATACCACAAGCAAGTAAAAGTCCCCACCAAGAAAGTTGGAGTTGTTTGTCAAAACCTTCACAAGCGTACAAGGCAAGAGCCAGTGAGCCACCATTGCAATTAAGATGGCATGAAACCACCATTGAGGCACTGCTTCATAGTTCTTCTTCATCAGCCTTGTATAAGTTTATTCCTACCTCATTTTCTTCTTCTTTCTGTCAATGTTGCCAATTCCCATAACACTAATAATGTACCCTCATGCATACAGTTGCCCAACAACTTTATTCATCCGACTGCTTTAGCCACTTCCACATCTGTCATATTCGGAAGAGCTTGCTTCGTGGCAGAGCATTTAGCAATGCCAATAGCCTGGTGATGGCTGGCTGTCTGAAGACAGGTTAAGGGCAGAGCCTGGAACATCCAAGAGATCATCTTTTGCTGCAACTGTAGTATTTTTCGACAATTGCCAAATTGTTCTGCTCGATTTTTCTTTAACCAAAACATAGAAAGAAACAAAGTTCATGAAAACGGTTGTCATCTCAAAAGAACGGTGGATGAAGAGCTAGTAATTAATGTTAGGAACCTACCTTCCATGGAAGATCAAGGCAACATGTGAAATACTAGTTGTTAGTATTGCAAAGCTCAATTCGTAAGTGAGGGCAAAGAAGACACTCAAATAAAGCTTGCTGTAACTATTGTAGTGTACTGCAAAATCAATATTGAAAGTCTCGGGATTCAGAACTCTGGATAAGTTGTAAGGTTGACCAGTCTGGTCAAAAGTGTGGGAGGAAAATATTGGAAACTTAGCGTCGTATGCGTTATTCCAATAAGCGATCGGATAAGAACATAGACAATCAAGACAAACCCCACTAAAGTATTGACGATGGCAAAGCCGAGAATGGCTAAAGGGCTACCCAAGAAGCCATGGAGGCCTCCACCAATCTGTTGGGTGGTGATGGAGCCCTTCCAAGTCCAACGTATGAAGGAAAGAGCTGATATAAGGAAAAAGATAGCTCGGCACCTCCAGGTAGTAAGCGAAGCTCGATATAAATACTATGAAGAAGAATTGTAGCCTTGTATTTCCTCCTTTGGTCTCTTTTCCTTCTCATACAACGTACTGCATAACATTACTTTCAAGTTTAATTTGTTCAATATTTTCTTTTTTGAATATTTGTTGGATATGAGAGAAAGGCACGAACGAGTCGTGCTACACAGTAGCTCCAAAATTTAACACACTCCCCACACCCGACGACGTGAAAAAAAAAAAGAAAAAAATAAAAGAAAAAACCTATACAACTTTTTACTATTTACACAATCTTCACACACCACACTTTTTTTAATTTTTTTTTTCTTTTATCAAATATTTATTATATAAATAATGAATAGAAAAATTGAAATAGTTTAAAAAGAATAAATTTAAAAAAATATTAAAAAATTTAAAAAAATGTGATGTGTAGAAGTTGTGTAGTAAAACTCAAAATAAAAATGGTGAATCAAACGATGCAAAAGCCCACAGAAGCAACCCTTAACACACTCCGCACACCCAATAACGTGAGAAAAAAAAAAGAGAGAGAGAAAGAAATAGTGAATCAAACGATGCAAAAACCCACAGAAACAACCCTTATGTTCTCATCTTTGTCCAATAAAAAAGATCCGTCTTTACAGACTCATCTAAAACCCTAATCCTAAATCTGAAACTATCTTCACAGATTCATCGACTTGTACCTAAGAAATCTATCCATGAAGATCTAAGAAGGAAGAACCGAGAAAGAAAAGAACAATTCCCAAAAAATAAAATAAAAAATAAAAAAATAACTGCCAATTAGGCCTAGTATGAAGATCTGCTTCCTAATCTTCCCATGTAGTCCAAGTCAAACCACATCAACTTACTCATCCATCATTAATAATAACCTAACCAGTACAAACAAGAAAGAAGAGAAGAAAAAAGGAATAGTTTGCTGAAACCGTGCATGGTAGTAATTACCTCAATCATCAAACAAAGAGGAATAATCATCAAAAAATGAAATAGAGTAAAAATTAAATATTAAATACAAAAATCCGAACTGAGAAGGAACATTGAAGGAGGAAATGGAAGGGAAATACCAATGAAACCCTCTCTGGGTTGCCTGAATGCTGAAGTTAGAGGAGCCAAAACCCTTAGTATTCGCCGCCCACTCTAGCTTCTATTCTCACCAGAATGTGAATGAGAAGGAGATCGATGACGGTGACATGAAGGAGGAGAGAAAGGGGAGCAAGAGAAGGAAATGGGAGAAAGGGGGGAGAAGAGCAAGGACGTGTGAAAATCAGAAGGGGGGAGGAGAAGGGGGCGGGAGAAAGAGTGAGACTGAGAAATGTGAATATAAGGGCAAAAAAGCTAATTCTCATGCACTTAAATAGTGTGCACATGTAAATTTTATACACCACAGTATCATTTCATTGTCTAAAATATGAATTATCACCATTGAATGATATTTTATTAGATGATTCTTTATCATCTAGTGATGATAAATGTGTTATATCTTACATAGCAGAATAAAAATATTATTTTACTAAATAATTGTATAAAAATTGTGATTGAGTTGTCATGACCCTCCGCCAATGCAAACTTTCATCTACCGCAACAGTCACTCATGAGTACCATAGAAACCTGGACCAATAATTAATACTCTTTACTAGGCTGATACTAGAAACCAATGAGATTCTCCACGAATTTCAATCTAAAACGAGATAATACATTTCCATTTGGTATGCAAACCAAACCAAGAAAAACTCTCTAAAGCAACACACACAGCTACGTGGGGGTCGACCAAATTCTCTGATTAATTTAGCCTTGTCCCCAAAACCAGGCCCAGCTAATCCATTTTAGCCTTATCATCCCAAATCCAGTATAATAAACTGAGTTAGCCATAAACATCAACCAGCTGCATTACAATCTGGTGGCAGGAACCAAGGACAAGATTACTTGAAGAGTTGGGGATTCAGCCAGTCCCTGCACAAAATATAAACAAATAAAAGGCATATCACCGAGCGAGTACAGTTTCAATTAGTAACAGTTAACTACATAACAACATAAATTGGAGGTACAAGAGACGTGGAAGACATGGGTCTCGGCGCTCACTTGCTGATATCATCAAGGTGGTCATCAAAATCTACAACATCCTTCCATTTTTCAGTTGAAATATAATCCAGTAGTACTACATTTGCCGATGGCTCCCGAATATTCAACTGGCTGCTTCCATCAGATCCTGCGGGCTTCCAATTCTTTGATGCATCCCTCGTGTAGAGCTGATTTAATGAAAAGTAACATATAATTTCCTTTTTTTACAAGTAAAAAACAACAGACGACTACTTAGTCTACTTGTCAAAAAGACGACTACTTAGTCTACTTATCAAAAAGAAAAAAAATCCGACACAAGGCACCGCATTGAGAAAAAGACAAGAAAGTAAAACACTATCAAGCAGAACAAAGAACAATAATTCCACCAAGGCTAACAGACAATAATAACAGCAAAGTTATTTCCAAGTTCTTTGAAAACTCAATTCTACAAACCTTCTTCTATAAGTCCTTTCATATAAATCTTTGCCTGGCAATTTACCTAAAGTCCAAATTCCTAATCAGCAGCATACATAGTTAGAAAGGAAATGACCTTAAGATCATATACACCTGATCGGGATGAATTAGTTACTCCAAGACCAACATGCTGCTCTGGACAGCACCATAACTTAATCACAATCAAGGGAGAATAAAATTTCCTATCAAGCCCGCCCGCCCACCCCCACTCCCTCAAAAAGAAAAGAAAAAAGAAGAGATAATACAGGTGGACAGTTGGAATTGATGTAGAGTGGCACTAGAGATGGTCTGAAGCAGCTATACAAAAGTTAGGATCTTGAAGGAATGTAGCACTTAAAGATGGTCTGATGCAGCTCTTCAACATATACAAATAGCCTCTATCAAATTGTTTCCAGGGCATATCAATTTCTCTGTAATAAGGTCTAACAAAATTTACAAATGATTCAAGTTTGATTCCTGGCAAATTTTCGCGATAGCTTTGACATTAAGCATCCACGGATGCTATCTTAATCTGAAGTGACTAGGTGATCTGATAACTTCACTCTTCCAAATGTTCATGCACCGTACTTATGTGTATGATCAAACATACATGGCGCTTTTTGTTTTTGAAGGGGGAGGGGGTGTGACTGAAACAGGGTGCCATGAAAGTGGAAACCTTCAGCTTCTTTTTCCTCCAATCACCTCTGCATTCATGCAAGGACATGAGCTCTTTCTAGAAAGCATGTCAACAGGCAGAGTTTTGCTGCAGCAAGTATAAGTGAAAATCGGACGTTCAATGCAACACTGGTGAGTTGGGGTGGGGCTATTTCAAGTAAGATTATTCACAAGACAACTTCTTCTAGGGAGGGACGGAGTAACTTATAAGGACCACATATATAGTTAAGTTGTTCCCATCATATATACAAATCACCCCACCATTACCAGAAAGTTCCACATATCCCAATCAAAGCCCATCACCACAGCAATAAAATTTCATATATGCACACAAATCAATTGCACGGTTTCATAATGCTGAAACATATCATTACTTTATATGCTATTCCAATCGCAATGCTGCAACATCATGCACTATATTTAATATTTCTGACATGGTTTCAAATTTGGCAGAATATTACAAACCATCCACTATCCAGAGAGAGGCCAAATCATAGTAGACTGGAAAACATATGAATTTTTGGAGCATCAAATAAATCTGACCCTAAAAATGATGTAAGATTTGGTTTAAACAAATACTTCAAAAAACCTAGTGAGCCTTTGTAACGACTCAAAGAGAGCTCAAGCCAAATCTAGATTTATACTCCAAAAGGACTAGTCAATGTTATAATTGGAAATCCTTGGGACAATCATAAACTGTAAGAATTTCTCCCTTCCAGGCAATATAAGATCTCATTTACGATCCTCTCAATCTAAAGCTTATTTTACTTATAAAATAAATAAATAAATTTACAATCCTCTCATACTAAATTTCATCATTAAATTCAGGATGTCCTCATCAAGTCATTCCATTGTATGTGGCACAACTCAAGTCCCATAGATCTGATAGACTGACTCTTATACCATTTGTAACAACCCAAAGTATGGCTATACCACAACTGAACTTAAATTAATCAATACTATAATTGGAACTCCTTAGAATCATTATAAACCACAATAACTTCTCTCTCATTAAATGTGGGATCTCATTCACTATCCTCACACACTAAATCTAGGGTATTACACTAATGGATCAGATGATTAATTCAATTTTTTTTATAAGTATACGATTAATTCAATTTAAAGCATGATAAATTAAAAGTCACTTGGTTTTACATTAGAAGCCATTACATAACTATTAAAAGCAAACACACACCTTTACCAATGCAAAAGATGGAAAGTACCGACCTGCATTACTGGGCTCCGGTCCCCACTCTTTGGTAAAGCTTCAAGCTTTTTATTATCCAACTACAAAGAATCAAACAACATGGGATTAAAATAAAAATACATAAACAACCAGCCCTAAACACAAGGAAAAAAAACCATTCCAAAATCTGTATATCAATCTTTCTTATCACATACCAAAAGAACAGCAGCTTGTGGAAAGTACCGGTAGATGTGATCACCAATATTCTTGGCGGCGCCGCCAAGCTCATAATCATCATACCTCTCATTCGCATGAAAATAACCCACAATATTTATTCCTTTTGCAGCATAATGCTCCTCTATCTACAAAAAGAACCCAACCAGACTAGAATTCAACAACAACAAAAAAGCCCTACTTTTTTTCACATTTTCAACTAAAGTTCCCAAAGAAACCTTTGCAGTTATAATCAAAGAAATAAAGCCGCTTTTAGTTGCATTGTGAAAACTAGGATAACAGAAAGTTATTTCCACCCAAAAAGAACAGAGCCTTGAGCCTTAATAACTATGCAGAACCGTAATTACATAGAATTGAATATCCCTAGACTAGCGACTAGCGTCCTCTAGATTTTTGACTAGGTTAACGTTTAATTCATTAATCCTCCGTTTGCTCTTAAATCATCATGACGCAGTAGGCTGTATGTTAAACACTGAATTGGAAAATATGAATCTATTTAGTTCAATAGTAATAGTTAAATTCTAATATGCGGTGAACTTTTGCAGCTGGAGCTGTCCTAATCCCGCACATACGAAATGAAAATATTAAAAATGGGCTTTCAGATGAATCTGGGAAAACCTTTTTCCAAGAAAGATATTTTATTTAGTTTTTCATTTTCCCGAAAATAAACAGATCATAAACCATGAAAAAGCTAGAGGAATGGGGGGGGGGGGGGGAGAGAGAGAGAGAGAGAGAGAGAGAGAGTCGTACGAGAAGGAGGGAGATCTCCAGCTGAGGGAGGAGGCCTATGTGGGAGTGGAAGAGAGGGACAGAGTCGGTGATCTCGACGACATCGTTTTGGGGGAAAACGCGACCAAGGAGGACGCCGTTGACGGCGGAGGACTTGTGCTTTAGGGCATGGAGGATAAGCTTTACGTATGCGTCCTGTCCGATCTCGTAACGCGAGTCGCCGCCCATGACTCAGTGAGTACTGAAACAATCACTGACTCGCTTACGCGAAAGAAAGATTGGAGACTATATATAGATGGATAACTTCGTTGGGAGGCAGATCGCAGAGGCTGTCAAGTTTGGTGCCCACTGCTCACAGCACTGGGCTAGAATATTTGCAGGAATCTTCTGAAGATCAGTAGCCACGACGTCGTTTATATTCCGGCTCGATTATTTTTCGTTGCTTTCTTTAATTTTATTAACAATGATATCAATAAGGAAAGACTTACAATTGTTTTATAACTTATTATTATTACTATAAAAAAATTTATTATTTGGATTTTTCAGATTTAATATCAACTCTCTTCAAAGATAATTCGTAGTCTTGCAATAATAAAAAGAAAGAAACCCTTTGGAGGAGAGGTCTTGCGAAAATTGAACCTCCAAGCCAGCCATAGACAGCCATAGTGCAATAAAAGTTATAAGCTTTTGGGTCAAGGGAAGACAGACTTGATTGAATCGATGAAAGACAACCCAAAGTACACAAAGGGAGAGCTATATTTGTTGCTAAAATTGTGAAGGGAAAAATGACCATAACCTATAAATTGGGCTCAGCCCACCAAGACATCACTAAAGATAAAAGGAACACAAGAAAGAGATAAATATAGAACAAGAGTAGGGGTGAGCATCGGGCGGTCCGGACCGGGAAGACCGGACCAGACCGGTCAATTTGAACCAAACCGGTCCGGTCCGAATTTTATAGGATCGAATATATTCGGTCTGGTCCACGGTCCAGAGGTTTTTCGGAACGGACCGGACTGAATGTACATAATTTATATATTTTTTTATAATTTAGATATATATAATTAATTATATAAATTTCATCTAACCTAATCATATCACTAACTAATATATAATTATACTATATTATAATTAAGTATAGACTATAGTTATACTTATACAATTATATTTATACTAATATTACTAATATACTAATATTACTAATATATATACTATATTACTAATAGTCTAATACTTTATACTAATACTATTATATAGTTATATTAATAGTTATATTAGTTGTTATATTAGTTATACTATATTATAGTGATTTATTATAACTATATTATATATTAATATAAGTTATAGTGATTTAGTATAACTATATAATATAATAATATGTTAGTATAAGTTATAGTGGTTTAGTTTACGTATAAGTTATAACTATAGTCTATATTAGTATTAGTATTAGTATAAATATTAGTATTACTATTACTATATCACTATAGTTAATAGTATCATATAATGATATAGTATTAGAGTATTAGTATACCTAATACTATAGTGATTTATATATATAGTAATTTATATATAGACTTAAAGTGGATTACTTATAGTCTAATACTTTATACTAATACTAATTATACTATTATATAGTTATACAGTTATACAACTTATACTAATTATGATTCATAATAACTAATCACTATAAGTCTATAACTATATATATTTACTATTTAGTATTAATGTATTAATATATTCTTTAACGTATTACTAATACTATTAAGTATTAAGAGTTATAGTATAAATTATACTATAAAAGTTGTATATAGCTCAATGGCTCATTATGCATTTACATACTTTAAGTTGGTAATAAAGTAATAATTAACATCGTCAATATAATTATAAATACATGTCTATACATTATATAGTATTAAATTATTAATATCACTATGAGTCTATGAAACTATGACCATATATTATTATATAGTATTAATATCACTGATTCACTATTAAATTATTAGTATAGTAAATAGTAATAATTTATATCAATGTATTATTATATAATATATAGTATTAGTATTACCATATCATTATAATATATATATACACACACTATAAGTCTATATGTAGTAGTAACGGTAACACTATAATCTATAATAGTATAATATATAGTATTAGTATATATTAATATATCATAAGAGTTGTAGGATTATAGCATAATGTATGTATAATAGTATAGTATTAATAACACTATAAGTTATAACTATATATACCTAATAGGCTCATAGGCTAATACAATGATTTATTAATCATATTACAAATTTATTAATCATAGATTCATAGAATCATAAATTATAATATTTATAATACATTGAATTTGAGTCATTTACATACTCTAAGTTAGTAACAAATTATATAATTTTCATATAACCTAATCCTATCACTAACCAATATATAATTATACTAGATTATAATTAAGTATAGACTATAGTTATACAGTTATACTTATACTAATATTACTAATATATAGCTACACTATATACTAATAGTCTAATACTTTATACTAATACTATTATATAATTATACTAATCATGATTCATAATAACTAATCACTATAAGTCTATAACTATATATATTTAGTATCAATGTATTAATATATTCTTTAATGTATTACTAATACTATTAAGTATTAAGAGTTATAGTATAAATTATAATATATGTATAATTTATAAATTTATAATAGTATGTATAATTAAATATTTTATTCTTATTTATAATAGTATGTTAAGTATGTATCTTTCTCAATTATGGATGTAATATGTATGGATAATTAAATTATTTATGCTTATTACTTCATATACAAAATGTTAAAAGTTGTATATGGCTCATTATGCATTAACATACTTTAAGTTAGTAATAAAGTAATAATTAACATCATTAATAATGTAATTTTTATCTAATTTATTATCATTGACCATATAAAATATTTTTTTATTAAGTTTGTTACATAATCCACATTAATAAGTCACTTAGTTTAATTTAGTATTGTAAATAAAATTTTTTATTAATTAATTTAAATAAAAAAAAAAAAGACCGGACCAAATGGATCGAACCGGACTGGACCGGACCGATAGCTACCGATCCCCTTGGGTGTTTGGTCCGGTCCTGTCCAAAAAAAATGATGGATTCGGTCCATCGCCGGACCGGACCGGACCGTTTGCACCCCTAGACAAGAGGGATATGAGGACTGTAAATGTCAGAGGGAGACAAAAGGGATACGAGGGTTGTAAAATGGCAAAAAGTCAGAAGAAGAAGGATAGATGTTCACGTAAGGGAGATCAGCCAACTCATGGCAGGCTGGCATGTAAAGTAAATGGTCAGACAAATATATAAAAGGGGATATCCAGACAACATAAAAAAGGATGAACACGGATCAACAGATATCAATGAAGATATATTGAGAATAAATGGATGACTTCTACTTCTCAAACCGAGTGAACTCTCCTACAATTAGACCTTCTTCTTCAAGCAGCCTCACGAGGAAGACAACGTCTCCAGTAGGAAGTGCTCTAACCTTCTCTATACAGTGAGATATGAGGATTCATTAGTGACTATAAACATATATATTATAGTGGAGACTTTCCTCCCAAAATCTCCTTGAACGTAGGTCCGTTGCCAAACCACATAAATTTTGATATCATCTATTTTTACTTCCACAACACTTATTTTCTATTCACAGCCATAGACTTACGAAACGCCACCGTATAGTCATACTGAAAAATTGCCGGGAGTTTCAAATAATTCACATCGTGGCACTGTCGACATAGAGTTGCCCAGGCCCGCGAAACACAACATCAACAAAAATAATATCATCTTCTTTCATTTTATTGAAAATTAATAATATCTATTTAATGCATTCGATTTGATTATTTTACAAAGTAAAATGACCCAAACACTCCATGTAAGATGGTCTTTATTAACATGACGATGATCCTTTCTTTTCACATTCCCTTTGGATTGCTTGTTGCTTACTAATATAGTAGAACTAGAAGCACGAAGGTTGTCTATCTATGCACACTCTTCGGTGGGACTTGACCAAAATTGTCAGTGATTGGAAACTGACAATTAATTACCAACAGTCCAAATTATAACATGCATCATCCTTCCTTAAGTCCCATACACTTGGTACATATATCCATACATATATATATATATTCCCATACACTTAGAACATATATCCATACATACATACATAAATATATATATATATATATATATTGATATATTGATAAGCCATACTTTCGAGTAAAAACTGTGAAGTTCAAAAGTGAATAATATTTTTTTATGCCCTTATTCAACGTCACGGCTTCATTTTTAATAAACACACTTGAATACTTTTACAATCTTAATTAACAATGGAAACCGATAAATAATACCTACCTTCAACATTCATCCTTTAAAATTATATATGATATCGCTCATCTTTCTCCCACCTTTAACACTTAGGGTTTGTTTGGAGAGTGAGATGAGATAAGAAGAGAATTTTATTAATAGTAGTAAAATAGTTTGTAAATAGTAGTGAGATAATTTAAGTTAAATATTTTTTAAATTTTAGAAAATGAGAGAGAAAAATTTGAATAAAAAATATTATAAAGTTAAAGTCTTGTAATAATATAGTTTTATAATATTATTTTTATATGAAGATTTGAAAACGTTGAATTGTTTTTTACTTTTTATTTGAAAGTTTAAAAAAGTTGTAATGATTAGTTTAAAAATATTGTATTTAAATTATGTTTGAGAATAAAATGAGATGAGATGAAATGAAATAGATTAAAGCCTCAAACATGCCCTTAAAACTAATGAGATAGTTTAGGGCATATTGGATAATGAAAAGTCTCTTAAAACTAATAAAATAGTTTAAGTTAGAATGTTTTATTGAATTTTAAAAATAGAAATAGAAAAATTAAATAAAAATATTATAAATTTAAACTATTATTTGAATACGATTTTTGTTTTAAAATTTAATAATAATGAAATGAAAAAGTTGAAAATAAAAAATAAAAAAATGTAATATTTGAAAATAAAATTATAAGAAGCTTTTAAATGTAACAAGACTACACCTATGCAAGATCCGACCGACCCGATTTATTGACCAACCATATTCGAAAAATTCGACCCCTTTAAGTGAAAACGAAAACGGAATACCCGAATCCGTTTTCTTTTTTTAACGGGCAATACCTGATACTCGATTTTGGCCTTTCACAGAATCACATCTCAGCCCTCAGGTTTCTCTCCTTTCTCCCGCTAGATGCTCGCCCTCTCCCTCGCAGCGGTAACTCTCATCCTCGCAGCCTCGCTCTCTCCCTCGGCGCTTGTAGCCCACTCTCTCATTCTCACAAAGTTCACTCTGTCTCCCAAGTCCTAACTCCGTGGCTCTCTCATTCTCTCAGACTCAAGCGCATCTTCACTTTCTTAGGTTAGGATTATTTGAAGATTAGGTTGGGTTTGAGTTTCAACATAATCCGTAATCCAAATACCCACTATATGTTAACAGATCTACAATTTACAAATGTCTTTCTCTCTCTAAATCTTTCATTTTTTTTCTAGTATTTTATTCTATCTCCGACCCTATCTACCTCAACGTGCACAAACTCTGTGTTTTGCACATACAAAACAAGTTCGGCTTCCCACATCACGGGCTCTTTCTCTCCGTTTGTATTTTTGTCTGCCGCTCTTTCCTTGATTGCGTTGTGTTATTGTTATGTGTGCTTGTAAGTTATATTGGGTTACTTTACTTTTTCTGATATGCAATTTTTGCGACCATTGATTTTTGTGCTCAGGTGCATTGTTTTGTGATAGGAAAAATCTAGTTGTAAGCGATTCTGCGTGCTAATACGCGCACACATTCAATATGATTGATCAGAAAATAGACTTTATTAAAAATAGTGTTAATTTGAATTTAGAATATGAAAGCAACAACATTAGTATACAGATTGATACACAAACTTGCTTGTACATAGCAAAACTCTTTGTGATATCATATCATATACTGTGGTTCTTCTGATTGAATGATCTGAAGCTGGAATTTCTGATCTGGATTTTGTATCATTTGCATTATTTTTGGCCCATTTGGTTGTTCCAAATGATTATTTTGCTCATATTGCTCTCTCATATGGTTCAATGAGAGAATGAGAGAGCAATATTACTAGAATTTTTTGCAAGTCATCAAATTTTGTCTCATATGGTCAATGATTCTCTTGTTTTGTATGAAAGTCAGTTGTAAATACTCCAAACAAATTCCAAACTTATTCATTATCTTTGCCTTCAAACTAGACTCTGCTTTCTAATTCAATCAAAACAAGTCTTTATAACAAAAATCATGTACATAAGAAACTTTATTATTGTTCATGTTTTAAGTGACAATAAAATATTCTCGTGCAAATTTATCAATGTATTTCAACCCACTGCCAAAGTAATACCAACATCATCTTCACACATGTTAACAGGTTCAATTCAAAGCAATTTTACTGAACCTAAAGCCCTGCATCCACTTAAAGCCTTGCATCTCAGAATGATTATTTTGGTTTTGCTAATTATAAGTTTGACAGTCCATTTTGCCTTTTAAAGATTGCACCAGCTCTTACTTAACATTGGTTATGGTTGTTAAATATAAAGATATATGCTCATAAAACCATCTCAGTATGTGCTTTGAAATAACAGGGAATTTCTAAGCTTTAAGCTATATGCTCATAAAACTGATGTGATAATTTTGTGATGATGGTTCTTATATGAATTTCATTGTTTGAAGTGATGATGAACTTGTTCTGTTTTCTTTATGTTCGTGGTGAGAATGATGGGAATGTTACATTTGCCTAGCCAAGTACAAGGACAAGGAAGAATTGAGGCAGTTGCCATGTTCCCATGTGTTCCACCTCAAGTGTGTAGATTAATGGCTCCGGCCTCCAAATTATATCTTGTTGTCCTCTTTGTAAATTGTACTAGGACTCGGATTGACCTGCTTTGTGGCATTGTAATGAATAATACATTGTACATGGCGAAACCTTTTGGCATTCAAACATCAGACTTTTTCAAGCTGCTAGCATGTGAATAAACTGTTCATGCATGGTAGATTATTAGTACATTAATTTATGTTGGAACCAAAGCATGGTGCTAGACAATAGAAAAGCAAAAGAATTATCTGGCTCATAATGTAGCCCAAGAATTTTTAGTTGAGCCAATACAAAGCATGCAGCAGAAGAAAACGTAACATATTTCTTTTGTGATTTGGCACCCCTCCAAGAAACAGAAGAAAAATGGAAGGCAATATACAGATTGATTTGAATACTTGGGCAATGCATGCATGTCTTGTCTTCTAATATATTTTTTCTTTTCACATGAAAAATGATATAATGAAGAGCTCCAAAAAGGTAACGTCTGATTAATGAGACTAAACTAATAATGCATATACAAATTAAAGCTGCCCCTCTCTCGTCTCAATATTGGCAATATTTATCTAAAGAAATAATATTGGCATCCGCCACTATTCAACATCATCCAATACACACCATTACAAAATGACAAATATACCCTCAAAATAAAAACTTTCACTCTCATTTTACTCATTTCATTTTGAATTGTCTGAAGAGGGATGGGAGAGAGAGCTCGGACTGAGAGAGAGAGAGAGAGACGATGAGGAAGGAGAGAAGTGAAGGAGGAGAGAGAGTCGAGGATGAGAGAGAGAGACGGTGAGGGAGGAGAGAGAGAGCTCGGACTGAGAGAGAGAGACGATGAGGGAGAAGAGAGAGTCGAGGAAAGAGAGAGCTCAGACTGAGAGAGAGAGAGACCGAGAAGATGAGAGAGAGACGGTGAGGGAGGAGAGAGAGAGAGCTGATGAGAGAGACAGATGAGAGAGACGAGCGGCTGAAGAAAAAAAAAAAAAAGCGCCACGTAAGATGTGCGAAAACGCACATCACTACAATAGCGGATGCATATCAGTTCTTTATCTAAGTTGTTATTGATATTGATTCTCCGGTTCTTGAACCCAAAAAAAGGAACTTGTGTAGTCGCCTCTTGACGTCATATTCATGATGAAAACGTCCAAGAACTGGTCTATATTATATATATATTATATATGTAAAAAATAAAATAAAAACAGTTCGGGTCGGAACAGATAACGGTTAAACTGAACATCTGTTTTGACTTTTGAGTCGGGCTGGGTCAGGTGAACAGTCCTAGCTGAATGAAGATAAAACGTGTTAATTTAATTTACCTTATTTCAAGATGTAAAACATATAGTAATTTTGTATATGAAAATGTATTTAACCTTATTAATACGCGTAGACCAACGATTCGAAACTATAATTGATTCATCAATTTTGATTGCTCAACGAGAAGTAACAGGAAAAGAAAGGACAAAAGAATGTGCGAAAAATAGAGGCAAAGATATGGACCAATTAATAAAACCGAGATTGACATTAATAAGTCCAAGCTCCACATTAAGTGAAGAAAACAAGACGAAATTGACATGATTTTCACAGCTAAATTTGGGATCCCACCAATAATTTGACTATATAGAGTGCCCGCACAGCAGTTGGAAAATAAAAAATAAAAAATCAGACACTGAATCTGTACATTGGCTTGATATGAAGCAAACGTTCCAACATCAAGTTTACATTGGATGGATATTAAATTAATGCCATTCCATACACCACTTCATTCATTGCATGTAAAAATATCGGTCCATTGCACAAGGCAACTCATAAAACCCTAATTTGGGGGTTAAAAGTATATAGATGGTGATGATATATGATCCTCCCATTAAATAATATACATCAGTATCAATTTTAATGATATGATGTTATATAAGATGAGAACACTAGGTATCTGTACTCTTTGGGTACTTAAGTAAGAGCTCTGTTCTGAGTCAAAACACAATTGTTTGCATATCTAAGTCTGTCTACACCCCAAATAATATCCTCCATAAATACAAACTAAGCCACAGAAGACATTTCTATCTACACTAAACAGCAACGGATCCAAAATGCTAACAAAAAAAATAACAAGCTAAACAGATACCAACAACACAATGCCCATCTAGATCAAACTAAAGTGGATTATAACAACAAAACTTAAGATGGCTATATAGTCTAACAGTCTACAAAACAAGCTAAAATGATATTACACTAAAACACGACTTTAGTAGAGATTATAATAAACACCACACGAGATGGCCAGTCTATTTGTCTACATAACATGCTAAAATGAAATTACACTAAAACAGGACTTCATAGTAGACGACAGGCTAATCTGAATCAATCTATAAGTTTCTCTATGCCATACAATGGAAAAAAGGCTAGTAGAACTCTTCTGATCTTTTAAAGCTTCCCCTCTAGCAGTAAAAGGGGATCTCTAGTAGTTGCAAGAAGGTATCTATCAATGCATGAGAAACAAAACTAGAGGAGCCTGTGTGAAAACCCTTCATTTCTACTTCCCACAAGGACGAAACTGACTACTGCCTTTCAATTCTACCTTGCATAGGGGTGGTACCGACTACTGCCACTATAGCCTCCCCTTCCATACAGCCCACCTGCTCCACCATAACTAGAACCAGGCCCAGAGTCATAACCAGCACCATAGCCTGAGCTGCCATAACCACCGTAGCCTTCACCCCCACGACCATATCCACCTAAGCCACCTCCATAACTGCTACCAAAACCACCACCATAGGGTCCATAGCGACTAGAATAACCAAGGGAAGATTCACTTCGGTAGCCACCTAAGCTACTGGCTCCAAAACCCCCATAACCACCCCCAAATTCTCCACTACCACCTCCATAACCATATCCACCACCAATCCTACTGCCAAAACCACCCGGTGTCCTATAGGGACCAGGACCATACCCTCCATCAAAACCTCCATAAGAACTGCCAAAGCCACTGTAGCCATCATTGAAAGAACGAGACCTAGAGTTGCTACCATATGCAGGGGCAGGTGGTGGGTTTGAGGATTTCTTTGGTTCAGCTTTCTTGATCTCCACCTACAACAAAGCAACTTAGTTAACCTAGGTTCTGCTGCATAAACTACCACGATAGCCCTTTCCTGAGAAGGCCTATACCTGTAACAACCTCCATCTAAATTAGTAGCAATTAAATACAACAATTTCTTTGATTAAAAAACCCAAAACCGAGCAAATAAAAACCCTTAACATATATGTTATAAATATATACGGAGAACGCAATGATGCATGCTCCATGATAAACAATAACTCGTTTACATGCTGAATTATTAGACTCCACCTAAACAAGCTCACCTGGGTACCAGCCATTTCAATCATATTTCCATTCGATAACAATTCATCTACAACTTCATCACTGTCAAAAATAATGAATCCAAAGCCTCGAGATCGCTGCGTTTCATGATCACATATTATCTGGTGTTCCACCACTTCCCCATACTTGGAGAAGAAATTCTTGAACTCATCTAAAAAATGAAACAAACTAATTAAATAAAGATGAGAAAATACATGCTACATAAACTAGAACAAAGCATGCATTAATTTAAAACCTTCACAAAGTAAACAGCAATTTTCAATCAAGACATAAGGCAATAACATAAACTAATAGCTCTACCTTCGGTGACTGAAGATGGAATGCCACCAACAAAAATCTTCTTTGTTTTGTAATCCTTTGATTGCCCTTGGCCTTTTGGAATAGTCCTCTTTATCTCAACCTGCTCAAATTTGACTCGGTTAGCAGAACTTAAGTTTTCTAAAAAGAATTACTCCATATAACATATAAATGAGTCAAAGGCATCATAAATGCACACACAGATATTGACATGACCATACCACATAAGACGGCATGTGAATTTTGTAGATCCCATTCAGGGGACTGACATGTTTTCTATTAATTCCAACTATATAACCTCACTACAACAATAAGAACCTAAGTTATCTTTGGTTTTCAAAGTATCATCCAATCTATGTATTTTAACCAATAAAATGTTAATGGTTCACACTGCTTGGTACGATTTAGAAGTTTATCTGTTGGACACTCATGCTTAGGTGTCACTCTTGTATATGTCCCATGTACTTGGGCTATGCCAATTTATATCCAAAAAAATGTCCTTGTTTTACTGATAAAAAAAAAAACAGAAGTTGATCTGAAAAGTCTATCACTAAATGACCTACAGTGTGTGGTTTCTAAAGAACCAACAACCAAGCAAAGAAAAAATAACTTAAGACAGATATTAGGGAAATCAAGTGTCAAAATTTTTTTTATAGAACTCTCTTTCCTCCTGATGTTTTACAGCAGCTAAAGTGTGAGCCCATCATCCATTCCTGGGGGGAAGGAGGAGAGAACATATATATGTACAACAATATATGATTAAATGATGATGTTCTATATCATAATATAAGGGAAGCATTAGAGAGACACCGTCACCTGTTTCCCATTGATGATATGGGTGTCTTCAATAACCTTGTCAACTACTGAAGGATCAGCATAGGTAACAAACCCAAATCCTCTAGGCTGATTAGTGTACCGATCCCTCATTATCACAGCATCAGTTAATTCTCCATATTTCTCAAAGTGGTTCCGAAACGTCCCTAATAGTTCCAAAACACAGCCCAAAAAAAAGCACAACAGAAAGAAAACGGGTAAGATATATATAAACTCACAAACAAAATTCCTAGCTTACTAAGGCACTATCCAAATGTGATCTGTTAATCCCAATTACATCTACGGTCACATACTTCATCAAACCAACCCAATTGAGGCAACTCATACGCAAACCACCCAAGAGAAGCAATAGAGCTATACACCATCTTGCATACATCAATCAGATCAACGAAATGAATAAAAAAGGTATAAATTGCACTACACGTATATCAATGTACAAGCAGAAGGCTTCTCCCATGCTTTAAGTAGACCTCTTCTTCAAATTAATCTATAAATTTGCGAAACATGTAATACCCAGAAAATCGGTTTTAAGTTTCTGGAAACAGTTTTCACATTTTAAGTCTTCACTTGAAATAGAAAAAACAATAGAAACAATGTGGAAAAGAAAGAAAAAACTTACCAAAGCTCGTTTCTTTGTGCAATCCTCCAATAAAAATCTTTCTGCGCTTCAGAATACAGACATAACATGATGTTAGGAAAAAAACATAGAAAACAAACAACTCGTCCCGTCTAGTCCCCAAGAAAACGCAGGAGCAAATAGAAACCAATCAGGAAATCATATAGATCCAGAATTTTCTCGGGAACCAAACGGAATTTAAATTAGACAGAGAGAGAGAGAGAGAGAGAGAGAGGGACCCAGGACTAGCGCCATCGCCTGAGTGCGGATTATCGCTCCTGGATTTCGAACCCATGGCGTGTGATTGGGGTTAGGACTTTCTCGAGAAAGCGAGAGGGAGAAATGGAAGGATCGAGATCTTTGGGTTAGGCAATTGGGGGAGAGAGGATGATGCTTAGGGTTTTTGAGGATAAGTGAGCGGAGAATATAAAAGGAAGAGGTACAGCTTAAATCTCTGATTTACCCCTCCTTGGAGAGCTAGTCCCATTTGTGTCCCACTACCCTCCCTCTACGTTTCAGAAATGTTTGTGCTAAGCGTTGTTTTTAAAAAAGAATGGGTTTGTTATTAAATTAAAATTATTAAATTAAAGTAATCTTTGATATAATTATGAGTTATATAAATGTTGCATATATATTTTAAAAAATAATGATATTTATTATTAAAAAATTTTATTTTTATATGAATTTTATATTTACATACTTTTAAATATATATATATAATATTTATATATTCTGTAATTATAAATATCATTACTCACCCTTTATTTAAACATAATTATTGCTGCATGTACGAACTTTGTCCCATTTTATTAGTTTTTTTATTAAAATTTTGAATTTTATAATATTCATCATTTTAATAATTGATACATCCGTACGTAATGTTATTTGAGTAAAATCATAAATATAATTAATATTTTATTTTTTACATATTAAAAAAACATAAGTGATGTCGAGAAACATATCCTATCAACTAATAAATACTGCTTTTAATTTTTATAATTAAATGTTGACATATCAAACTTAGAAATAGCACAATTCTATAACATTTTTTTATTATAAAGTTTACATAACATATTATACCAAGCTACATCATTTGTGAAGTTTGCTTTTATAAATCTAGTACTTTTCTTTTCCTTTAGTCAATAAAAACTAAAAAGTAATGGAAACTGCTACATAGAACCTCATTCATAACCGTATTTGACAAATTTTAATAAAAATAAATAAATTTCTTAAACAATAGTGACTTTTATTAATGGTTGCCAACTATAATTATAAAATAAATAAATAAAAACCAAAAAAAAAATATGAAAGGTTGTCAAATGAAGGGGCAGGTAGTGTTACTCAAAAGTAAAAATAAAATAATTCTTATCATCAATTACTATTTATTATCCCACATCCCATATTTTATAAAAAAAAATAAAATAAAATGTCAAAATGTGAAGCGTAAAAATTAATAGTAACTGATATATAGCAAAATTTAAAAGTAATAGTTCAATATTACATCTTATTGGTAGGAGAGGAAGTCAGTGTTTTTAATTTCGTACCGTACCGGTCGGTATTTTTCGTACCAGCCACCGGTCTGGTATAAGTGTACTACATGTTTCGTATTGGCCGGTACTAGACAATACGACCAATATTTCAGCCTGTACCGATCTGTGTACCGGCCGATATTTCGGCCCTTAAATTTTTTTTTTTTTTTTTTCAAACTACAAGCTCATTTTTTGACTCTTAATTCAAACTAAGTTATTTATAATTTATATATCTATGTATTTATATATAATTTATTCATATATAAACTATTATTTTAAAATATAATTTATATATATACATTTATATATATAATTTATTCATATATCAATTATCTCGAAACGGTACACAAAATAATATCGGTATCGGTATCGAAATATTTCGTTCTAGTGCCTTGATCGGTACAACATCCGATACGGTATTCAAAATATTGGAGGAAGTATAACAAAGGAATTCTTTAGACAACACTTGTAAGTAAGAATAATTTTTTTAACCAAAATTACTAATTATTTGATGGTTTTATGACAGCTTGACATTTTGAAAATGGTTCTAAAATAAGATTTATTGCGTTTAACTAACACATGAAAATAATTTTTGGTGAGATAATTTTTTTAAAAACTACTCAAAGATGAAAAATAAGAGATAAAATAATCAAAAGCTTCCAATAAAAGAGAAATCCGTTTATTGGATTTCCTTGTAACCCAAGGATTTCCTGCTAACCTAATGCTTTCCTTTTATTTTTCATGTTTGCTGTGTATGTGAGTGCTTGTGTGGGTCTATGTATTTATATATATAGTACAGCCTCTTTTTGGTTCATAGCTGTGTCTTAAACACAACAAAAAACATGAACGGCGTGGCTGCTGTCGGGGGAGGAGGAGGCGGTGGTAGGGTTTCGACGTCGATCCCTTCCCACGTGCGGAGGACGATCCATGACATCAGGGAGATCACGGGCAAGCAGCACAGTGACGATGAAATCTACGCCGTGCTCAAGGAGTGCTCCATGGATCCCGATGAGACCGCCCAGAAGCTCCTTTATTTAGGTATTCATGCCATGCTTTTTCCATCCATTTGCCTTCCCTGCATTAGGGTTTTTGTTGCGCTTTAGCTCATTCTCTATGCACTAATTTTTGCTTACATGTATGTGTATTCGCTTATTTCTTTTTCTGGGGGAGGAGGGTAGGACGGAGGTTCTTGTTCTGCGGTTTTGATCGGTGGATTTTTCCTGGTTTTGCGTGTTATTTTAGAAGTTTTGTTTGCTGGCTGAGAAAAAAGGGAAAATTGTAGTCTGTAGAGAACACAGCAAAACAACTGCTTAATAATAATCCGGAACTAGTAGAAGTTTCATTATTATCAGCTTTTGTTTTCGTTGCTGTTATTGATTTGTTTTGTGCTTGGTTGCGAAGAAACTGAGGGGAAAAGTAATTATTTTATTTATTTTTTTAAATAAATTTTACTTTTTTTTTTATATATATATTCCGTTTACCGTTTCTCATCGTCCAATTCTGTGCAATATCTAATGAGTGGTATCCTCACTTAAATGAAAAAGCAAAAATAAATAATTGAATAGTGACATGTATTAAACTGGTCGTGTGTGTTGTTTTGGTTGGCAGATACATTCCATGAGGTGAAAAGTAGACGTGATCGTAGAAAAGAGGTAAGATATCATTGTCCTTGTCCACTGGCTAAAGTAATTTTCCCACAAGTTCACTGATAAATGTCTTACTTAACCTTGTGTGTCTGGAAGTTTATGCTCTAAGATGCAACTCACTGCAGTGGAATAAATTGATTCTTCTTCATTTTTTGCTTACTGTATCAAGCTTGCTAGATGAATTTATTCATTAGAGCCTGCGATATTGCAGAATTTGAGCAACAGAAAATCTGAAGGTTCTAGGTTCATGCAGGGGAGAATGGCTAGGGGTGGTCAAGGTACTCTTTTAATATTGTTTGGCAAATTTTACTTTGCATGGCTGGATAAAGATTAGATAAATGCTTGGTCTACAAAGAAATCTAACAAAAGTAGACTTACAATTTACAAAATGATGTGGCTTGATGTGATACATCAGATTGTAAAACTTATTTTATTGTAAAGTAGATTTGACATCTCACATTGTGCCACATTAGTTTGTAAGTTTGTTTTTGTAATGGGTAGTGCTATCATGCCCCCACAATTTGCCCACTTGGTGTGCCCCCTAGTGCAAATTGTACTTTTCTTTATTTTTGCTTTTTATTTCAAACATTTTTTAAACATGTTTAACAATTTTAAAAAAAATATATATATATATATCAATACACTAATAGTCACTTCCTTAATCATTAAGCAAAAAAATTAAATACATGAACGGCCAAAATGAGGGGGCATACTCGCATTATTCTTTTGTAATATCCCTTTGTAGATGTAGCACTTCTCTTGCTATACTTACTGTGTAGTAGTTTATGGTGCTGAAGTTTGGGGCCCCATTCTTATTGCTATTATGTGAATGGAGGTCCTTATTTTAGTTTCTGAGTTTTGCAACTAAGAATTTAGTACATTGGCTTGTCTTGCCCAAAATGTTATCTGTGTAAAAATTAGTGGCATAGTACCCTTCTAATGTAGTAAAAAAACTATGATCAAGACAGCGTGGATATTTGTTGATTAAATTGTTGTCTCTATGGGCAATTACTTCAAACAACTTAAGCTATTGCACACTTTTAAAGCCCCTGCTGTTTTTTGTCCTATTGTTTTCATTTATAGATAAAGATATTATATTGCTTCCTGGTTACTTTTTTTGTTACTTATATCTCACTTCGTCTTGCGAATGGCTTTTGTCAGATTATAGTGGTGGAAGGAATGTGGCTGCTAGAGAGGAAAATGGTATCAGTCACAACACAGAGAGAGGACGTTCTATGCCCTCTGCTTTCTCAGTTGCACAGAAAACAGGAAAAAAGGCAGCTCCTCTCCAAAAAAAGTATATTTTTTTCTTAATTTTATTGTTTTAGTTACTCATACACAGCGTTTTGTGTTTTATCTAATCCTAGTATTGGAACATTCTTATATACTGATCAAAAATCTAATTCTAGTATTGCAACATATATATAGCCTTTTTAAATTTACAATACAGTTTTTTTTATCATTTACAGAGCTTCAACTGTCATACCAAATGGACCCAGAAGTCTGTCAGATGGCAATTCACATAATGGAATCTCCTCCCACTCATCTGTGGGTGGTCTTACCAACGTCCCTAAAGATAGTTCAGCAGTTGATGTGAACAAATTGGGGGTTGCACAACCAAAATATTCTGCTGTTGCAGCCATTTCTCCCACTGGCCCAGCAGAAGTAGTTAAGCAAGCAAACTCTACATCAGATTCTGACCAACTGTCACCTTCTGCTGCTCCAGTAACCGTGTCCAGTGCCTGTTCCTCTGTTTTAGATCCAGTTCTGACGCCAGCTCTCTCCCAGCATGCGAGTGCCGTATATGCAACTGAACACGTAGGGAGCCAAAGGCTAGCTGCTGAACCAAATCATCTTCAAGGAAAAAAAGATGTTCCCCAAGATGTTAGTGACTTAGAGTTGTCTAACAATGAAAAAACAGCCTCCCGGGATGTGAGCTCCATCCACGAAAAAGAGTCACCAGAGAAGTCCACAGCAGTTCAAACAAATATTGTTTCTCAGTCATTTCTACCTTCTTCAGTATCAGACAATTCTTTGGCCATTAGCTTTTCTTCAGATTCTGCTAGCCACTCAACACAAGAGTCTGATGTCCCCAAAGGAGGTATTAATTAGGTGGTAGAATTATTTTTTTGGTTTTAATTTTAATGGTTCTTTTGAGTCCTCCAAATTTGTCAAGTATTAATGACTTGTCAAAAAAATTGTAAAGCATTAATATTTGGTTGCTTTTTTCGCTCTCTAATGAAGATTTCTTGTTTATTAAAAAGATTCGTTGCTTTAAATCCTGCTTAAACTTTCGTACTTGTTATTGTTTCTGAAACAGTGATCTCATCCAAAGTTGCAACTACTATAGTTGAAGTCATCTCTCCATCACCCAATGAGTTGAATGTTAATTTCAGACCACGTGTTACTTTTCCAAATCATTTTTGGGTCTCTGAAGCACTGAAGAATGGATTAACTTTTGGGAACTTTGATTCTAATACTGGATTAAATACGGAATCTGTTGGTGGAATTGGTGGTGGCAATAACTCATCTTCTGCTGTTGAGTCTTCTCAGGGGATTTATGAAATTGCCAAGGAACCTTCTAGGTTGGTGAATGTTTATTTCTTTTAGCTTAATTTTAGTCATTTCAATTTTGGAGTGGACTCTGATTTCTCTCTCTACTGTTTGTGGATGGTCTTGCACAAGAACATCAATGTGTGGATAGTTGTCAATTAGGATTCACCTTTTTTACTGTTCTTTTTTTTTGGGGGGGGGGGGGGGCGGTTATTGTGGTTTGCTTTTCATTTTATTTATAGAAAACCTATCAAAAAAAATTTTTTATTTATAGAAATAAATAGTAATGCTACATGCTATTGTTCCACTTTCATCCCACTTTATAAATGCAATACTTTTCGTCACCCTTAGATCATCTCTTATCTTTCAAAAAATAAACATAAAGGTTGATGGGTAATGCTCGATAAAAGAATTCTGGTTTTTTCTTTCTCAAAAAATTTGAGACCATTATTGTGCCTATCCAAAAAAGAAAAAAAAAAAAAAAAAACTTGAACTAAGCATGGCATTTTATATCTCCATGCAGCAATCAAATTGTATCCTCAAATGCACATGATGATTTTCCTGATCACGAAGAATCTCTCCCTCAGCCTGTTCTTGAAAAGGTAAATCCTTCAGAGGCCAATGTGCCTAGTGCAGGCTCAAAAGATGACGAGTTGAAGCAGGAAATTTCGTCGCCTCCTGATGGTCCAAACCCAACCGTTCAAAATGCACCAAACTACAATCTTGGTTTAGTGTCGACCATGCTAGGGAGTCAACTTGTGCACTTTGAAGGATCTGAATCTCAGGCTCAGGAAACATCTCGTTATTCAAACTTGGTAAGTTCCTGCTGCTCACTATGTCTATCCGTTTTTTCATGTTAATCTGTTTGTTCCTGATAGTTGTTTGAATATACTACCGATAAAAAAAAAGATGTTGAATATACTCTACTTGTAAAAAAAAAGTTGTTTTAATATACTCACTTTTTGTTGGTTCTGTTCAAACAATTCAGATTTTTATTGTACGCTAGTTAACATATGACAAAACTGGGCCTTGCTTCTTATTGTAGTTTTGCACACTTACAATTTTTGTTTCTCCAATTTTTTGCATTTGTCATTTGTATTCATTGATTTAGAGTGCCCTGAAAATTCTACTTGGGCAGATCACTATTGCCAATCAATTTGTGGAAGGTTTTTTTTTTTTTTTAATCTATTGAGAACAATGTCAATTTGTCAAATTCGATCCTAATTTATGTACAAGACAGGCTGGCATCAACCTAGATTGGCAGTTGCATAGCATCCCCGCCATGAGGGATATTTTATATTTTAATGCACAATTCATGAGATATGTAAGAATCATCTTGTTGGAGACTGATGGTTTTATATGGAATCCTACTAAATGGGCAAAGATTTTTCTTGTATACAGCTGGACAGAATTATAGGTCATCATAATTTGCTTTTTAGTTTCAGGTTGTTATTGTTTTTGTATTCTTGCTGAAATTTAGTTATTGTATGCTTCTGATTCTATGTTGTATTGTAGAGTGCAAATTCTCCGGCTCTGTCTAGTCGCACTCCAACTCCACCTCTTCAGAGCACTGTGATTCCACAGTCGGTTCCTGTTTTAAGGCAGCCTTATCCTCCTAACTTCATTCCGTATGGCCATTACTACCATCCATTTTATATGCCACATTTACACCAATATTTAAACCACGTTGGGTTTCCCCAGCAGCCTTCTACTGCCAATGTGTATCTAACTCCGGCACCTGCTGCTCACACTGGAGTTAAATCGTCTCTGCCTCAATTGAAGCCTGAAGCAAATGCAGGTAACCCAAATCATATTGGACTTTCATTTGGTGGTTCATTCGTACCTCCACCTGTTGGTTACGGTCCTGGTTCAGCAGTGACCTCTGGAAGCTCAGCTGGTATTGAGGATCTTGCAACATCTCAATTGAAGGAAAATCATATCTACACGACTGGGCCACTGGTTGGTTTTCTTTAATTCTTCATTTTGTTCAACTTAAAAATTTTTGTTGAGGCTTGTAAGCTCAACTGTTTTCAATTTCTAGTGCGGAATATCCCCCTTGTAACCCATCTGGAGATGTGTCCTATCTACCTCATAAACCTTCTTATATCTTCATACCATGCTTAAAGTTCTCTTTGTTGTATTTTGCAGAGCGAAGTCTCAGCTGTCTGGATTCCAAGCCAAGATATATCGAGCTTACCGGTCAATTCATCATATAACTTCTCCCCTCATGGACAGCATATGTCTTTCTCACCCGCTCAGGCCAGCCATGGTGCCTTTACTGGAATCTATGCGGGGCAGACATTAACTGCTTCTTCAACACTTCTGCAACAGTCGCAAGCCTTGGCTGGAGCTGTTGAGACAGGGGGTCCTCCATCTGGTGTTTTTCAGCAGCCTCAACATGCACAGATGAATTGGATTAGTAATTTTTGATCTGGCATGAGGCTGGCTGCATTATTGAAATAGATGATTGATGTCGATAAGTCTGGGAGAGTACGAAAAACAAGCCTGAGTGTAAATATGGAACTCGGCCCAGATCTTTTCGTAAATGATATTTTGTGGAGATAGCCGAGTATAAAGTCTCGTGTACTGATTACACTTTTGACAGAAGCAGGTGGAGGTGTCCTAGAGTTAGTTTTGTCATTTATTTTTCGGCCTTTTATTTTTGGAGAAGTGCAACGGTTACAGAATTTTTATAAAAATAAATTTATAAACTGACGTAATTTCATGTGATACGTTAGATTTATTTTACAATAAAAATAATTTTATAATATGATATACCACATTAAGTCATGTTAGTTTGTAAGTTTATTTTTATAAAAAATTTTTATGACTAAAGTATTTCTGTTATTTTTGTCAGTGAACAGTTGCTGTTTTATTAGAACTTGTACTTTCTTGGAGAGGTCAATAGAATAGGTGGAACATATCAGTTTTTCTTCTTTTGCCCCACCTGTATGATTATATTCTGGTCGAGCATAAACCGTTGGATCATAGAATTGCAATTGGTACATGAGAATTGACACTTGTTCTTTGTTTTAATTGGCAAACTCGGACGTTTTGATTACAAGATCGATCTTTCTTGCTTTTCTTTCTTTTCATTTTTACTGCTGCTGTTACAGACGTATTGTATTCTTTGCAATGATAAAAATGTTTACTGAGAAAGAAATCCCACGACACTTTTTTATGTTGGAACATTGAGAACATGGTCTGCAGAGAAACGAAGTTGGCATGATCATTGGGCTTTGGTTTAGTGAATCCAAAAAATGAGACTGCTCTTGTCTGTACAGAACTTTGACATCCCTTTCAAACAAAGCTTTGCTTAGTTCACATCTCAGACAGCATTTGTGGTATCTTTGTCATCCAACTCTGAGGTCTCCTCAGTGTTTGCTTTTGGTCTTGAAGGAGGTGGTAAGTTAATCTTTGGAAGCTGCTTGCTCGAACTTTCACCAGATTCTTGCAAGTTGTATGATGTATAAACTGACATTCCACAGAGAGCCGCAAAAGCTCCACATATGCTTACAAACCCTGGATCTGAATCAAAAATAAGATACCCTCCAAGTAGTATCACGCAAGTCTTAAATTGCCCTAGAATGACATGAGAAGTTGCTGATGTTGCACTGCGTAAGATAGAACGGATATTAGGAACTAAGAGAAGTTATCCTTACATTCACACAAATGCAATCATTATCTGTCTTTTTTTATATGATTATTAAGCAAGCCAAGAGGCCAGAGCAGTTGCTACAAGAAAAGCAGTTAAAATTTGTTAGAAGAGGGCAACAGAAGAAAGAGAGTTATATTAGGGTATGTATCTCACCCAAGTGCTAAAGCTCCAGACCATTGTAGGAGAAAACCAAGGGCAGCAGATATAAGAATGGTAGCAGTGCTGCTGGGATCCCACTTGAATGATAGTACACCTGGTGGATCCAGCCACGGCATTAGAGCTACTAAGAAGAAAACTGTAATCGGGGTGGTCTTCCACATCAACCTACACAAGAAATTGTTGTTTACAGAGGACTATCTGATATAAATCTTCTTGTCAGGGATAAAAGCCCAGATTGAATAACTACTTACGCAAGAGCCGTCCAATTGCCTTGCTGCTGTAAATTAGACCACAGGATTTTGTTTATGGCGCTTGGGATAATCCATGCAATTGCAATTAAAGAACCAAATAAGTTGAACTCCAAATCCGTCACAGTTGCTACTGCCACACCTGCAGAGACAACAGCCAGGGCCAAAACCTGCACAAACATGGACTTTCTGATGACTTGCATGAAACTAGCAAGTCATGATTTTAATCCCGATAATTATGAAAGCAACAGAAACAAAATATGCGACAATTTTTCGCCTACCTTATTGAAAGAGATGGTTTTCCTGAAAAGGATGAACTCTGCAAGAACAATGGTAGGAGTAACAGCAATTTTAGCCATTTGGTAGAAACCGACGCTGCCCACGAGTTGAAGAGTGAGGACACAAAACTCAAAAGACATGGATCAATAGGAATTTATTATAAAGACGTAGAATATTGGATTAGAACCTGTTATGGTTTAGGCTGGTATTGGCAAGGCCAGAGGCAAAAGCCATGACAGCACCCAACGAGAAGAGAGAAGAAAAGGGAGTAGTTTTAGATGGTGGGGAGACTGGGAGCAGTGAGAATGCCTTAAAAATGGCAAGTAGAAGCCATGCTGTAGCGTAATGGATTAATGTAAGAAAAATCGGGAAGTTAAATCCTACTTTCCCCATCACCTGTAAGAACATACAAAACTAAATGTTAAGCTCTAGAGTGTATATGCCAGACAGATTAAAGGGGTAAATTTTAACCCTCCCTTCCCAAAAAAAAGAGGCATCTAAACATATCAGCTATTAGCTGAAATCCAAGCCAAAAACCTGTGCGACTTGCTTACTCCTTACAAGCATAAATTACCAAAAAAAGAAGAGAAAGAAAAGGGACGGACTAATTTGTTTGCCAGAATGATGCCTACAGCAACCATGAAATTAAAGGTCAATGCCACCACTGGCCCACAAAACCGTTGCTGTTGGCGCTTCGCACTTTCGGAGGTTCGTAGCTCATTGTAGAGAGAACTTCTGAGATCTTCCAGTGCTCGACCTGATAGTTTGGAGTAAGAGAAGTAGAATGAATTCTAGATCAAGAGAATTCAAACAACAATATACATTCATGATAAAAGATCCACACTGTGGAAAACTCCTTGTTGGTGATAGATAAGTGGCTACAGATAATAGTTCATGTTGAGAATTTGGAACTCCCAAATTCACCCCCCAGGATCCACAAAATGCAGGAATATGAAGAAAAATAGAGAAATAATAACAACACAAGAATTTACCTGGAAACTCCCAAAGCAGGAGGAAAAACCAGCAGACCCAGAGAAGAAAATACACTATGTGAAAAATTGTTACAATCACACAATTTTTCTCCTCACCACAAATGACACCAACAAAATTTTCTCACTAAGAAAACTTTAACTCTCACCTCTTTTCCTTTTACAAGAAAAGGCCAACAGAGGATTTTAGTCACAAGTTATTACTTGATAACTTGTAATTGGTGTATTTAACCAAGAGGCAAACCCCTCTATTTATAACCCATGAGGCCTTGCCTCTTCCTCACTTCCCACCAATGTGGGACTCCAAAAGAGCAAACCCAACAATCTCCACCTTGCGACTTTGACTGGTCCCACAGCCATGCTCCACCTAGATGAAGATCTTCATAGCTTCCGCTATCATAGCAACTTTCTGCCCCTGTCTTCATGCTAGAAGACGCACTGAAGTCAAGCCCGACTTCAGTTTTCCACGTACATCGCCCTTAGTCAGCACATTTACTAGGCGACTCACAACTCCTGTTGCGCTAGGAGTATCCGGTCTTGAACCGATCTTGGCAACCCTGGCCAATTTTTCCAGGCTTTCATGAGGAACAACAAAACTGACTCCCTTTGGCTTCCTCATATGTTTCTCACGATCAAGTCTGCCTTTTTGCACTCTTGTATTTCCTTGTCCATCACTGGACCCTGATGTCAAATACAACGAGTTAGATTTCTTACCATGTGCTAGAACCAGCGCACCCTTGGTGATCTTCCAAGCTCCTCCAGAGAACACAACTGCAAAACCGTTGTCATCAAGTTGTCCCACAGAGATTAGGTTTTTCTTAAGATCTGGAACATGTCTGACTTGTTGTAAAGTCCACACGCTCCTATTTGGAAGTATGATGCGCACATCACCCACTCCCATTACATCCAGTGACTTTCCATCAGCAGTATACATCTTCCCAAAATCACCAGCAACATAATTCTGCATGATTTCTCGATGTGAGGTACTATGGAACGAGGACCCTGAATCCAACACCCAATCATCTCTCGGACTGTGCACTGCAAGAAGTAAGGCATCATGAATTTCTTCTGTCACTGCATTCACAGCATCATCATCAGCACCTTGATTCTTGCAATTTCTCTTGATGTGGCCCGTCTTGCCACAACTCCAGCACGTGATCTGCTGCCCAGATCTCGTCTTGCTCTTCCCTCTGCTCTTGGAGCTTGATCTATCATGTCCTCTGCCCCTATTGTCAACATTCAGGGCAGATCCTGAACTCGAGGACTCATCTGAGTCTCTCCTCCGTACCTCTTCAGCAAGCACCATGTCACGTATGTCATCGTAGTTCAGTTTTGCCTTACCGGCTGAACTACTCACAGCCATCCTCATGGCCTCCCAACTATTTGGCAATGATGCCAACAGAATCAATGCTCTAATCTCATCATCAAACTCAATCTCTACAGAAGACAATTGATTTGTGATCGTATTGAATTCATTCAAGTGTTGGGCTGCAGACATACCTTCCGACATCTTTAAATTGAACAATTTCCTCATCAAGTGCACTTTATTGTTCGCAGACGACTTTTCATACATACCTGACAAAGTCGCCATAAGATCCGCCGTGGTTCTCTCCTTACTGACATTGTGTGCCACTGTTCTGGACAAGGTTAGCCGAATAACCCCTAGAACCTGTCGATCCAACAGGCTCCAATCAGCATCATTCATACTCTCCGGCTTTTTTCCCAACAGTGGAAGATGAAGTCTCATCCCATAGAGATAATCCTCAATCTGCATCTTCCAGTACCCAAAATCAGTGCCGTTGAACTTCTCGATTCCGTGTGCTTTTATTTGATCTCCAGCCATCGTTCTCCTTAGACCCAAACTTTGGCTTTTTTACCGTAGAAATGAATAGTACTCACTAAGTAAGTTCCCAGGAAAGATCACTCTTTCCTAGACAGAACTTCAAGGTTCCCAGGAAAGATTGGAGGGTCACAACGGACACACTTAGAATTTCCAATCTCCTTAGACAGAACCTCCTTAGATTATACGTATCCACACTACCACACCAAAGCTCCACCCCACAAAAAAGGACCCCAGCTCTGATACCAATTGTTGAGAATTTGGAACTCCCAAATTCACCCCCCAGGATCCACAAAATGCAGGAATATGAAGAAAAATAGAGAAATAATAACAACACAAGAATTTACCTGGAAACTCCCAAAGCAGGAGGAAAAACCAGCAGACCCAGAGAAGAAAATACACTATGTGAAAAATTGTTACAATCACACAATTTTTCTCCTCACCACAAATGACACCAACAAAATTTTCTCACTAAGAAAACTTTAACTCTCACCTCTTTTCCTTTTACAAGAAAAGGCCAACAGAGGATTTTAGTCACAAGTTATTACTTGATAACTTGTAATTGGTGTATTTAACCAAGAGGCAAACCCCTCTATTTATAACCCTTGAGGCCTTGCCTCTTCCTCACTTCCCACCAATGTGGGACTCCAAAAGAGCAAACCCAACAGTTCATACCTCAGAAAAGAATGAATCCTAATGGAAGTACCTTGTTTGGAAACATGAATTACTAATTGTTCATCATGTCCCAGAGATAATAGTAGTTCATATCTCTGAAACTGCATGATCGTTTTAGAAACTGAGGTTAGAGAAATTGCGATGCCTAACATATACTATAATTTTCAGGGCACGCGAGATTCTCTCATTACTGAAATCACACAATACTAAAGAGCATCAAGCCAAGATTTAAAATTAACCATAACCAAGGACAAATATCACATTGATTGAAGCAATTTGATGAAAAATGGAAGAAAAGGAAAATGTCATTGACATTCAGCTAAACTAACAAATAAGCCCGTTTATTGACTATATCATATACCAACCCATGCATCTACTTGAATTGATTTGAGTAGCAAACACAATACAACGATGATGAAGGAGGAATACACAAAAGCACAGGAACAAATGAAGAATTTGCAGGGATTAAAACATCTTAATTACATACAGGAAATTGAAACTTAAAAGAGAGAATGAGATTAATGCAGCACAGAGATTCATCGATTCAATAAAACCTGCTTCGCCTGCATCACTGTCTTTCCGTTTGATGAAGTTTCTGGCAGCTCTCCCAAACAAAGAATCGAAGAACCCCATAACAACCCGACAAAAGCATATGTTGGATCACATATTATTTAAAAAGCTGCAGTAATAATCATCATTATGTGTACACACTACTACACCAAATCATAAATTTTATGGATAATGAAAGGAAGATCAAAACGTAGGATTTAAATAGAGGACAAGAAGGATGTTTTGTTGAGGTTGTAAGTGTATATAGATGCAAGTCCTATATAAAGTTCCACCAACAGTAGTAGTTAATTATATATTTTGGACGAGATTTGTTTTTGATAATCCAGCTATAAGAGTAGCGTAATATTGTGGCAGCCAATGATGTAATAATGTTATGCCACGTGTTTCTTTTTTTCCTTTCAATACCAGGAGTGTATATATAGGTGGGTGAGGATAGCATTCCCAATACAATACTAGGTAGGATGTGCATGGATTTGCGGAGAAGTTAAGAAATATTAATTTACGTAATGATGAAAGAGTCAATACATGAGCCTACATGACCGTTCAGTACTGTTTTTTTATGTACATGACAAAGCAAGATTTGATATATTATCCATGTCATGTATATTTCATGCCACATCCCTGTTTTATTTTATTTTAGTTATTTATTTTGCACTATTATTATTATTATTATTATTAACTTTTATGAAAGTCCTAAACAAGGTTTGACTAGTTTTTTAATTAAATAGTGTAGAATTTACTATCGGAAAATTCTTCACATCTAGAGGCCCCTGATTTTTTTTTTTTTTTCTCGATACACTATCTTGTACATGTTCAAACATTCTGATCCTTACAATGCACTTGTGGGTCTTCTTGTGAGGAAAAAAAAAACTAGTTTTGAGGATGGGGAAGTTGAATTAGAGTGAAATAATTTTGTGATGAAGAAGTAGACCAACGTTTACTTTAATACAAAGGTCGATCCATATCCTAGGATGATGATGATGATGATTATGATTATGATATATATATTGTTTTATTTTTTTGAAAAAGAAAAAAAGGTTAGTTGCTGCTAACTTGCTGCTATCACAAGAATTCTTAAAAAGTAATGAAAGTCGACAGACATATGATCTAACGAAAGTGAGTTGCTGCCATCCCAAGAACTGAATTGAAGTTTTAACAGGTAACTGGCAAAGTTGTTGGTGTTGTTGTACTTGTGTCCCCCACATGAGCCAGAGCCAAGGTTAGGTTAGGTACTACTCCAATCAATGTTAGGAACCCTCAAGTTTGATGCTTCTCTTTTCTTTTGCCTGCATTTGGCTAAGCTGCAAAATATCCAACCTGTGCGCTCATAAATTCTACCATAAATAAACACATCACATCCTGAAAACCTCTAATTCCAAATCATTAATTTGTAAATGCTCTGTTTCGGGAAATATCAACATTTGAAATGCATGCGATGGTTGAACTACTTGTCGTTCCTGTACTTTGGCTTCGGGGAGTTAACACTTCTCCTGAATGGGGAGCACAACAAGCATAGCTACCATTTTCTTTGCCCCTTGCTCAAGGGGGAAGAAACTTTATTCTTGCCTTTATTCCCTTTGACGACAATGCCTTTCTTTTCCAGAGAATCAACAACTTTACCTCCCAAAGGGTTGATATCCGGGCTTGGAAGAATTAACTAATACTACCGGTTGTGTGCTTACTTTTTGCCTAGCTACAAAAATTAACTAATGCAATCTCTGCACAGATGGGTACGTTTCATTTCTAGTCTCAAAATAATAACATTAACTCTTGAGCAGATAGGTGTAGTACGTTTCTTAATGTATGCTTAAAATGGATGTCGGAGAGAACTTTATGCGAAGGCAATCACTTACAAAGGTCGTTTATATATCACACAAATAAAAAAGATCAAACTCTAGCCAGGATAGAGATTAAACTCCATAATTCAGTCCTGAATTCTGATGAAAACCCAATCCATGTCCAGCATAGCTATTTACTACATTCTAGTACAGATAATCCTTGCAAATCAGAGGTTTCTTTCGAAGATTACTTCGGCTTCTAGGCTCAAGATTTAAATAATAAGCTATTTCATGTACTTCTGTAGGAATTTCCTGTGGAAGTCATTCCTGATGGTGTCATTAATGAAGCGCTTAGGAGCTTTGGTTTCACCACGAGCCTGATTCTTAAACACCACATCGTCATCCCATCTAAGCCAATGAATGAACGCAAAACATTGTATTACTACAGGATTCAAGTGACAACTAAAAATTATGGAGCAGTGGAGAGTAGGATCCTCTCAGCTACTGACCTTCTTTTCACGCTAAAAGATGTTGGGTTATTGAGCAGTGGGTTTCCTCGGAGAAGCTCCGCTTCCTTGACTTTAAGCTCTTCCTCCCGCTCTTGTCGCTCCTATAGATGCACAAAGCATTGTTATGCTACTGTAGCAAACGTCACTGATACATAAAGGTGATGGGTTTGCAGATATAGAAGAATTTCATTTTGGGGCATAGACATACAATTTCAAACAAAAAAAAAATTCACACGCTCTCGGTGATATGTTTAAGAGTTTGAAAACATGACCCAGAAAACAGTAAATATCATTCCCTTTGTTTTAGCCAGCAATCAAATAACATCCTCACAACCAAATTTGATACAGCCAAGTCATGGCCTCCAATAAGTAGTGTTCAAACCTATCCTAGCTTATATAAGTATAGACTACAGAACCCCCTAAATAAAGTATCACACGTTACACACCTTCCGTAGTTTCTCCTCTGCTCTTTCCTTCCTTATTTGCTCAAGCTCAAGTATCAAAGCCGCTTCATCATCCTCATCATCATCACTTTCATCACTAGCACAGCAGATAATATGTATTAAGAAATAGTGGAATCCAGGGTACGCCATTCCAGATGCTAAAACTTCTTTTCATTTTCTTTTCTCTTTTGCCAAAGAGAAAAGAAAATAATTTTGTTTGAAAAAAAATACATGTGCCCACAATTCAAAGAAAAAAAACTCCAAAATTTCCCTGTAAACTACACATATTAGTACTGATTCGAACAAAATAGCAACCAAGCTCCCCCATCCCCAAAAAACAACGATCAGGAAGGAATTGTACTAGCAAATGCTCAAGAACAAGGTAAAAAAATAAAAATACAAACAGACAGCACAGAGGCAAACATTGGGAAGTTAGAGGTATTGCCGCTGGAGTTCCTAGAAACCAAAACTAGAACCCCAGCAGAAGCTTAGAACCAGCAACAATAAAATTACTTTCCCCTGCTGAAGGCACTTCATAAGTTGGAATATTTTATTCAATTCAAAAAGCCCATCATTTAGATATCACATAGGAAGCATGCCCTCTTAGAACATCCAAACTTAATGGCTGAAAGCAACATAGTGATCAAAAGTAGACTATTATCTCTGTTGCACATGTGAATGAGATGTATATGTCAAGTATAATAACCTCTCATCGTCACTTTTTACTTCCACATCAGAATCATCTGCATCTACGCTACGTTGAGCAATACGATCTTCAGTGTCCCTCTTACTCCCTGTAATTTCATTGTAAAAAGAACATGTAATTATATTAGACACAGTCAATTGATGCACACATCAGGTGAGCCAGTAAACTCACCTTCCAATAGGAGATGGCTTCCTCTCCTGCGATCCCTCTCATCTACAACAAAATACAATGCAATTAAATTGAAAGGAAAAATGCTAGCAAGTACATTCCTGATGCAATTCGTGAGTGAGGTAAATTCAATACATTCACAATAAGAAGTTGCAGGATAACAAAAAGTTGGAAGAAATTCTTTTTCTCCCCTTTTCCTTTCTTACCAATGTAGGACTTATCCTTTGATGAGAAATGCCTACGCTCACGATCTTCAAGTTCGTCACGGAGGTTTCTCTTCTGTAATTCATCTTGGGTATCTTGCCCTTCCTTTCTGGAGGTGCATACAACAGTCAGAGAAAGTTCCCGCACAGGCATGAAAAAATATGCACTTGCACACATAAATTAAAAGAAACTGCAGGATTGGACCAAGAACATAGACAAAGAATGGTATTCCATTCTGAGCATTGCTAGGTACAAGCGCCACGCAAGCCCTTTGTAAAAAAGTAAGTCCCAATAAATACTAATAGGTTTATTTACACTTTTTGAGGTGGGGTCCACTTTTTTACAAAGGGGTTGCACGGGCCTTGTCTATTTGGGGCTAGTACAAATCATTTCTCATTCCAGAATATAACTCCATATGTACTGAATATACAGAAACGAGACGTTTGAAATGCAGATGGACGAGCAGGTAATAATTATAAACATATCACCCTCAAATACAAATGTAAGAACTTAAAATCTTGAAACATCCACAATCCCAAAGAAAATAAGAGAAACAAAAATTAAAAGGTAAAAGAAAAGGCACTTCAGACCCGGTTCCTGTCCCTTCTTTTATTGTTATACAACAGTTCCTGAATTCCCTCGGCTAACCATATTCATCCCTTTAAGATCTTTTTACAGCTAATAATTCTTTCTATCACAACTTTAAATTCGCGTTAGGAGTTTAAAATCCACATTGAGTCGCCATTCAATGATTAAAGGAGCCAGATTTCCTGAGTACGAAGTCAAGTCCTAGGGCCAACAAACACAAAACTCCCCCCCAAGAGAGGGAGAGGGAGAGGGAGAGAGAAGCTAGAATCACAGGAACCATTAAAAATAAGACCATCCAAATTGAAGACATGCTCAAGCACACTAAATAGAATGTATAGTCATGTTACAGACATAAACTCCCCAAGATAGAGGTATCTAGCACAAAAGCACACAATTTGAGAGAAGCCCACCTGGGTTTTAATGTTGTATGGGCTGCAAGGTCCCTCGATGAGTACTTCTGGGATGGACCAAATATTCGGGTACCACCTTGCTCATTACCGCCTTTTGCAGGTGCCCAAGTGGGTCGGGCTGCAGTCGTCATCTCCTCTCAATTCCCTCACGTATATCTATCAAACCACAAGACCAGGTACTATGCTCAAACATACAAAGAAATCCATCCAAAATTTTCATATCTACCTCTACTAAATAAGTGCAATTCAAGGGTGAACAGTTAATTTTCGTCTATTTTTGCCCCTGGTTTTATGACGAAATTCTGTTTTGTTCTGTTTTGGTTATTTCTCTACCGACAAACTTTTTGGTCTTTCTACATTTCTATGGTTCTATCTGTTTTGTACATATTTGATTTTAACTTTCCAGAAACCGTTTCCTTCATCTTCTTCGTCTCTTCATTTTCTACTCCTCACTTTTCCACACAAACCTTTAGATGGGCTTCCAATTGATTCTCCTTCTCAATCTCGGCATCTCCTGGGTATGCTTTTTTTTCCTCTCTCTGATTGCAGGATGTCTTAATTCTTGCAGAATAATTAACTACATCATACGTATATGCATGAGACCAAAATCGAACCGACACAGATTCTGTTTGAATTTGTGCAAGTTCAGCAAAAAAATGATACCCATATAGACGAAAGCAAGGCAGATACAAACACAATCCCTTGAAATTTCTACAAATTCACTAAATAAATCATACCCATATACACGAAAGAAAACCAAATTCAAAAACAAAATCTAATAAGTGTAGATCTAAAGAAGAGAAAAAAATTTCCTCAGACCACTACAGAAATGAACACTCGGATTTGTACAAAACGAAAGCTAAACACAATCTGTTGAAGTTTCTAAAGATTCACAAAAAAATCATACCCGTATACACGATCTGACGGCAACCAACAGAGGGTGGGTACGAGTAAAAAATCCAAACACAAACCAAACGCAAACACAATCTGTGAGATGTTGGAATTTCCACAAGTTGAGAAAAAAAATCATAACGATGTACAAGAGAACAAGACAAATTCAAAAACAATCGGGAATATGTGTAGATCTAAACAAGAAAATAAGAAATTCCTCAGATGATTACAGAAACAGAGAGTCGGGAGATCTCAAAGATCCTTACACTCAGGCCAGATGGCTGCCGTTTTCGTCGTCTCTGTTGAAATCACACGCTGTTTTGTGTGATTTTCTGGAAGCTTGCGGTTGCTCTTGGTGGAAAGCTGATGGAACAGAAAAAAAAAAGGGAGGAGAGATTGGGACTGAGTGACGGCGAATGAAAAAATGAGATGGAGGCGGGACAGAGGGTTTCTGAGACGGAGATACACCGGCGACAGGAGGAGAGAAGAGGCAGCGTTGTTCACTAACGGAGAGAGAATGAGAGAGAGAAAGTGAGAGATATGGAAGACGGGTTGTTAGGAGAGAGAGAGTTTCTCGAGAAAACGGTGAGTTTAGGCGCGGAAGGAGAGAGAGAGGGTTTCTAGGGTTTGGTGGTTAAACGGTGTCGTGTGGAAATTGAGCGAGGGGGAATAGGCTGGGCTTTTCGTATAAAATTGGGAAGAAATGGTTGGACTTCACCTTTAATTTTTTGGGCTTTAGATGTGAAAAATAGATAAGGCTATAAATGGGTTTGGGCTTAACAATTAGGTTATAGTCTTTTCTTTTTTTTATCCAAATTGATACCAACTGTTCATAAAATTCTTTTTTTTTTTCTTTTTTTTTTCATCTTGTCCAGCATTTTATTTCGTTTAATTTTGATTTCTGTAAATATTGAACTGAATTTTTATAATTTAGCACAAATCTGTAGTTAGTTATATACCTTTTTTTCTTTTAATAATAATTTTTGTTTAAGATATATAATTTCGAAACGTAAATATTTTTTTCATTTCCAAATAACTTTAATATTTTAATAAACTAACCTGAAATTAATAATACTATTTGAGGTATATTTATAATTTTTTTAATGTAGAAACCAAGATTCTATGTTAGAAGAAAATTGTTCGTATTTGATTTACATCAGATATTTTATTACATGTCATGTGCCAATTGCAACAAAAAAACCAGATATTAACACAACGAAAAATTTATGTGCTATAATTGCAAGAACATGAGTATTTCACAACCACGATAAATATATTAGTTCATAATTTTAAATTATAAACTCTCGCATCATAATTGAAACATACTAACTGAAAATATTAACCAATAACAATCATTTTATGAAATTTAGTTGCTAAGCTTATTTGAAAGTAGATGATGGTAGTCAACATATAACATATGTTTTTTTAGATTAATAGTAGAAGAAATAATGGGTTGTATAGTCGTTAATCTCATGGAACAGACAAGCCAGGTAAACTAATTACTGAATAAAACCTTTCAACATTAATTATATTATAATATAACGATTTAATAATACATAAATTCTTTGATATTTGAATTATAATATATAAAGTGTCTAAACATTTATAAAAATACAGAACAAATTGCAAAATTAGAAAACTTATATCCGTAAATCTATTTAGAAAAAAACTTTATTAACTCCATTTAATTAATAAAGGAAAATTTACTTTACTTAACGCTTTACTTTTTTGTGTCTTCACAATCAGAAATTACAGCCTTCACAAGCAAAAGCTAACTCATACGATAATTATAATTATAATTATAATTACAAGGGTATTTCCCTAGTAACAATACAAATACATGTATAAAATTGACGAAGAAATATTTTTTTTCTATAACAACCTAACAAGTTTTGGAAAACAAGGAAGAAGATCAAAAAACTCCATTCATACGTATGGTTTCTAAATTGAGTTAAAACTTCTAGGTTTTTTAGAGCCTTTTTTCTGGAAACCAAACCGAGGATTACTAATGAATTTTGTAAAAGAATAATTGGATGAGCGTAAAAGATAAGACTCAATTTACAGAAATCGATAGGGACCAGAGAGATTATGGTTTTACCTTTTGAGACTGTTGTTTGGTTGGTTTCCGGGGAAGAGAGAGGGAGTAGAGAGAAGGCACAGAAAAGAAAGATGAATGGGGTCAACAAATATGTAACAATGGGCCTGTTGAAGCGTAGAGCCCGGACAGCCAAGCCAAAATGATACGCCATTAACAGAGCATTGTTAATGGATTATGCAAATAAAATTCAGAGTTTGGCTAATAGAACTCATAAATATGTTGCATTGGATTATGTTCTTGTCTCGGTGTGGTTCCTCTGCATCTGTTATGTCTTTTGTTATGTTCTTGCATTGAGATTATATATGTGCTATGCTGATTATCCATATATTTATTTATCTAAGACGTGATTAAATGACAAGACCTAATGAAAAACTCAATAAGAAATTGCCACATTTCTCACAAAAATTCGACCTTGTCTTTTCCTTCGCACGAAAATTAGCTTGGAATTGCAGGTCTAAATTTTAGACAGACCGTCGCAGTAGCACTAGTCGAAGCTCTTTGCTTTGAGGGGTCGTCGTCCTTCACCCACACCCTCCCGTTAGTTTCGAATCAAAGGTAAGTATGTGACTATTTATTTTATTGTGGATTGAGGGTTTAGTGTTTTGTTATTAGTAATTTTGGATTTTAGTGGTTGTAAACTTTATTAGGGATTTTCTTGTGATGTTCTGCATTTCCCCCTGTTATTATTGTAAATGGTTAATTGAAAATTTGGATAAAAGTACGATTTTCCAATTCAAATTGGTTATTATTGTGAAATCTAGGAACATTTTCCATTTATCAGGAGGATCAGGAGAATGGATCCCTTGAAACTTAAATACTTTATTTACTTTTTATACTGGAATATATTTACTTTTTGTGGGGTTTATGGAAACAACCTACCGGAAAATTTATGTTTTCCAATACATATTCCAGTACGGGTACAAGGCCTGGGACCTTGATTACAAAAAAATGAAATTTTTTATTTCATCAATTAGATTTTCCTCTATTTGCTCTAGAAGATCAGTTCTCCAGTCATGAAATTGCCAAATACGTGTTTTCCCTTAACTCTTATTGATTTCCTGTAAAATTGATTCCTTGCAAAAGAAAACCTTTAACACCTATGTTAGCAGTAACTCTAACATTGTGATTCTTGATTATGATTGTTGATTGTAACAACACAATTGTGATTTTTGATTGTGTTTTTTATGCTCGACAATAACTCTTAGATTGTGATTACTGCTTAAAATTTGTATTCAAATTGTTTGATAAACGTAAAATTATTTAATGACGGAGACACTACTGATGAGAATCTCTTCTTTACCACTCTCTTGCAAAGTGGTGGACAAGGGGAAGGCAGCACTCCGTTCAATAGTATACGTGATAATATTGTGGCGTAACCGTCACAAGCTGAATGTTCTATTAGTATTGATGTCATATGAGGGACTGATCAAAAATTCACACAAATGTGGAAAAGAATTTATGAATATTATCATGGATATAAAAAATCAAATGCTCTCGAACGTTTTATTGCGTCATTGACCAATCGATGATAATCCATCCAAAAATGCACAAATAAGTTTTGTGGTGCTGTAGCGTAAGTAGAATCTTTGCATCCGAGTGGTGCCACGAAGCAAGATAAGATATTAATTTTGTTTATCCTTTAATTTTTTATATGCTTTGGCTCATTTACATTCTAATTTTATCACTTGGTTCATTTAAGATTGAAAAGACAAAAATTATGTACGAAGAGGTTGAGAAGGCAACCTACACCATGGAGCATTGCTGTTATCTATTGAGACACCAACCAAAATGATAACAACATATGTCAATTTTGTCAACGAGGAGGAAACTACATGTGAAACGTCTGGCCAGTGCTAACTCAACTCTAGACTACGACGAAATTTTGGATAACAACTTCAAGGTCACCCATGAGAGACCTCTATACAAGAAGGTTGAGAAACTAAGGGAGAGAAATAGGAATTCCATAGAATGATCAAATTCTAAATTTAAGTACGCCCTAGCTCGTATGGATGATGACAGAAAGATGTGCATGGTGGAGAGAAGAGAAGCGGTCACCGGCCAAGGCATAACTAGATAAAAGTGAACAACTTGCACTTGACAAGAAGAAGTTCGAAGCTAAGATTATGAAATTAGATCTTGTTGGCATGAATGCAATGTAACAAGATTATTTCCAAAGTCTTTAGAATGAAATTTACGAGGATGCAAAGAATAAGTTTGCAACTACATCTCTTCTGAGGATCCATCCACACATTGTGGCGATGTGTAACTTTTCGTCCAGCCTATGTCCATGTTGTAATTAATATTAGTAGACGTTTAACTTACAATTTGTTTGATTTAAGTGGCTGCCCGACCACATGTGATGGAAATACATGTGGCTGGGCAGCAACTATGTTACCATATGTGGTTTAAGATTTTTGGTAATGGGCTGATTTTTGGTGATTGTGCTGCTGTGAAATTGTATAACAAGTAATATCAATAGAATTGTATATGTGCCGCTGCATGTTTGTGGTGAATTTTATAGCACCTGCTGTTGCTGCTGTTGTGTTTTAATTGTGGAATGTTATTGTAGAATTAGTTATCTTGTTTATGTGAATTAGTATTTTGTGTGGAACTTTTGATTATGGGCCGGAAGTTGTTCCAGTTGGCTATTTGTTATTATTATTATTATTATTATGGGTTGAAACTGGTCCTTGCTGAGAGTATTTGTTTAATTTTGTTGAAATTAGAAATGAAAAATATTATAAAAAACTAAAAAAAAAAAAATTATTATATATAGTATTTGGATAATCTAACGTGGGAATTGGTTTTGAATGGAATAGTCAAATACAAAGTTAAGTGATATTATGCAAATTATGTTTTCACATTTGCATAATCCATTTTCAATGCTCTTATTGGGTTACTCATGAAATTAGAAAGAAATTTTTATTCATCATCTCAATATCATACACCATATATAATTTTTTATTTTTTTTTATAGTAAATATGTGATATAGAAATAATGAATAAAATAATTTAAATTAGTTTAATAAAAATAAAACAAAAAAAATAAAAAATAAAACATATGGATAATGAGTAGCAAAATCCAGTGTGATTGGTAAGTTACATAGCAAAACAAGACTTGATCAATCTCAACATCGACAAGTTACTCCTTTAAAGACAGTTAAGTTTTTTTAGTCAGTCACGACATTAAAATCTATTTGTCAAATCAAATTATGTAAAGTAGATGATATGTGATGTAAAATTTTTTGAATAAAATTATTATTATTATTATTATTATTATTATTATTATTATTATATATATTATATTATATATATCGAGCTGCTCTTTTAATCAATAACTTACCATTTAATTTCTCCAAAAATCAAGCACTACATCTCCCCAACGCCTTCCCAACAGTTACCACTTACCGCAGGCAGCATTTGTTGAATGTGTCTATGTCATAAAAAATACATGTATTAAGAAGGTTAGTTGCCGCAATTTAATAAATTTTGGTAATGAGTTGTTAGCAGAAGTAGTATTTTCGGTAACAACTTTTAATCAGGATTTGTTGTTGGTAACGTGTCATCACCAGCTCTATTTCCAAATCATCAATTATGGTGGTGAGAAACTATTTTGGTTAGCTTCAAATATAGTGTAATTTTGATTGAAAATAAGGCTCAACATCAATGATCTTTTTCCTGATCTTTGGTTCTAAATAATTCTTCACAAAACGATTTAAAATGAGTCTCTTTTTTTTTTCTTGAAAAGGCCGCTTGACCTTTTTCCAGTCAAAATAAGATTAAAGTCATAGTTATCTATTTAAATAATAATAATAATTATGCCAAGAGCTTAAATGACATATGATTTGATTCTCTAAATAAAAAATTTAGATTCAAAACTCTTCATCCATAATAATAATAATAATAAAATAGGACTAATTTGAACAGCCAAACTTGTTAATTAAGAAATTGATGATGACATATTCGTAACTTAGAAGAACCCATAAGCTATCTTGAAATATATTTTAGAAGGCTGTTTAGAATGCGTCGGTGGCAGGGGAAGTACCCAAAGGATAACGACCATTGTTAACACATGGCTTACTTCGATGAGGTCTCAAGTGGTCTACCCTACCTGATTGATGAGCTTTGACCAAAATCAACATGCAAGATGCCATGAAGAGGGCCATGCATTGCTCCAACTTGGTACAAAATTACAAATGGGCAGTTCTAGTTGGATTGGAAACGTTAGCCAACCGCCCACCATCAAATCTTAAAGCCACCGTACCCGCCTCAATTCAAATCTAATCCTTTATATTCTAATACTTGACAAAAGAATTAGAAGACGTAATTCATCAAATAATCTCTTTAGTCTTATCCAATTAAAGTTCCAACTTCTAAGTGAAATTAATCAAACTCTAATACATTGAAATATCTTCGCTTTCATTTCAATATTCATTATTCAATCAGGGAGGAGAGAGAGAGAGAAAGAGAGAGAGGTTGCTTGCAGTCGAAGAACCGGTTGCTCTCTCAGCTTTGCTTGCTTAATAAACAATAGCCAGAGGGAAGTTAGGCCAACGGTTAGCTTCCCTCCAAACCCTCTGATTCCCTTGAACTCGAAGCAAAGCTTTTGCGGGTGAGTCTTGGTCACCATCTGAGGCACCCAACTTCACCTTCCTGACATATGCTTTACACCCATCTTGCTCTGCTCCTTCTATATACAGTTGACAATCCCTTGGATCATGTTCATATTGAGGTCTATCAGTAAGTACCCATTACAGCTTCTGAAATCTAGTGCCAGGAGTGGTGCTTTCTGGTTTGCTTTTGGGTCTAGAATCTTAGGTTCTTAAAAGTTACAAGCTTTTGTGGTGTTCGGAGACCTAGAAGAGTTCATTAGCCGAGGGGCTTAATTAAAGAAACCCATCCATGGTCGGTGCTTGATTTTCATTATATCGAGCCGTGGGCTTTCTGGGGTTTGGAATTCACTAGAGTTGGCTTCTGGATTGGGGGTTTTGGCATACTGCTGCTGACAAGCTCACCCCAGAGCTTTATGTGCGCAGAGATGAAAGGTCCTCAAAACAGTTCTCATGGGCCGCCCCACCCAGATAGTATTTTTATTGTGAAATCTCATGAATTGCGTGACACTACCAATTAGCCAAAAGCCACTTTTTTCGTGATTCAACAATACCATCTTTGTGATTTTGAAGTTTCCTTGCGCTGGTATTCTTTATATTTTGATTGTTTACGATGATATAGTGGGCAGAGGGTTAACGGTGGTTTATTGTTTGGAAGAGTTTGCAGCTTGGTTTTTAGTCCAACAAAAATCATCCCAAATGAATACCCGGCACTTCTTTCCACCGTACTCCTTGTGCAATTCAGGAAGTGGGATTTCGTTTTCATCAAATCCTCCAGCAGGAGAAGATCGTATGGCTGTGGGCAACCGACACAGGCCTACTCGTGTTCTACCTTCTTCGTCCTTGGTAAGGATGGCGATGAGGATCTCCAGAGCAAGGTGGTTCTCTTTCTTAAGAAGAGTATTCCACTACCAGAATGGATCAAGATCTGATCTTGGCTCTAATCCTTTCAATTCGAGCACTTGGATGCTGATGGAGTTTATAGCTTTGGTGGTTCAAATAAGCATCACAACATTTACTATAGCCATTTCCAAGAAGGAGAAGCCTGTTTGGCCAATGAGAATATGGATTGTTGGTTATAATATTGGCTGTGTTCTTAGTCTGCTGCTACTCTACGGCCGCTACCGGCATCATCTCACTCATGGAGATGGTTTCGGCCTTTCTGATGTGGAACAGCAGAGGGGCAGCGAAGAATCCAGGTATGCTAGCTTTACATACAGTTCTCCCCTTCACCTTCTATGATTCATTTATATTTTTCTCTTAAACAAAATCATCGGTTTCCATGCACTGTACTAATAGTGACAGCTCATCTGTTGGGATCATTACAAAGATTTGTTAGCTAGTTATAAAACATCATGCAACTGTTATTCAGGATAAGTCTTTGATTTTGTTAGAGATCATTTATGCTAGATGAGTGAGAAGGAAGTCGACATTTTTTCTAGACAGAAGAGCCATACTATGCGAATAATATGTCGGAACAAGACAATTTTTTGTTTATTCTTTCCTGGCGGGTACTGGTTCGGACTCCAAGCTTTTAGTTCAAAATTCTCGAGTTCTGATTAAAATGCATTTAGTGAGGAAAATTTGAAAATTTTGACGGTGATTGAGTTGCAGGTCTCATCAGCGATACTGCTTTATAGTTTATATAATTGCTATTCAGGTTCTCAGTTTTGTTATAGGAAATTCTACTACAGTTTACAAGTTTAAACGTCGATGTCAATTTGCTGATGATATATAATTTGTTCAGAACATGCTGCTATGATCCTCTGTTTTCAAAAAAATAAAAAAAAGTCTTTGATTTTGCTCTTCGGGTGGAACTATGCAAACAGCTTAGTAGTGATGAAGCCTTAGTGATAGGATTAAAAGCATCAAGTTATAACAAATAATTTCAAATCAATTCGAAAATGGTTTGGTGGTCACTATATTTAAATGATGAAAAACAGGATAAAAACTCATGAATTACCTGCTTTTAATTTTTTTCACACACAAACAAGTTTTCATAAATTTAGTGGAAGTGGTACAAAGAGTTTTTGACAACTCAAGAGCTTTTCGAAGCCTTTTAATTGATTGCTGCAATGGATACAGGATCTCACATCTAATGAACAAATGCCGAACTTCACTAGAGTTGTTCTTTGCAATTTGGTTTGTGATGGGTAATGTTTGGGTATTCGACTCTCGATTTGGGTCCTTTCATCGAGCCCCAAAACTGCACGTGCTCAGCATCTCCCTGCTGGCTTGGAATGCAATCTGCTACTCATTTCCATTCCTACTATTTTTACTGCTATGCTGTTGCGTGCCACTAATTAGTAGCTTCGTCGGATACAACATGAACACGGGGTCAACTGATAGAGGAGCATCGGACGATCAAATTTCCCAGCTTCCCAGTTGGAGGTACAAAGAAGTCGACACCAAGTTAGAGCCTTGCACTGATACTCACTGCAATCCCAACCTTGCAAATGAAGATCCAGTAAGTCTCATTTCAACTTACACTTGCAGATAAGCTAATATCTTTCCTACGATAGAACAAATTTAGTAGATTCTAAGTCAAAAGAATATATTGCCGTGTTGAAGGTTGAAGTGCTGATGAGATTGTTGTGTTTTCTTTGTATTTGTGGTGGGAATGACAGGAATGCTGCATTTGCCTAGCCAAGTACAAGGACAAGGAAGAATTGAGGCAGTTGCCATGTTCCCATGTGTTCCACCTCAAGTGTGTAGATCAATGGCTCCAAATTATATCTTGTTGTCCTCTTTGTAAACAAGAACTAGAGAGGTAGAAAGCAACATCATCACCCACAAGCAGGAGTTTTTTTATTTTCGATCTTTTATTTTCCATTTTTACTATATACACACGCGCACATCTATATATATATATATATTCATTTTTATTTTTCTTACTGTGGTGTGAGAAATAAATGGATTATCGTGGTTACTTGAGTGAGTATTGCTTGTACAGTGGAGGTCACCAGTAACCACTGAAAAAACAAATCTACCGTCTTTGAGTATACATATACAGTGGCGGATATCAATGTTGTAGTAGTCTTCTCACTTTCTGAGTGTAGCAGTGTATCTTACAAAATGTATATCATGTATGTAATTTTTTAAAATTTCATGTACAAAAATATAACCTGATAATTACTCTTTATCCATCTCAAATTATTGCTTCTTTTTATACTATCACCACCAACCTAGTAAAGTTATCTTTGTAGCCACTCAAACAATCACTCATTTTGCATCTTAAACCCTTGTTTAAGACTAAATTGCCAAGATTGATAAAAAAATGAAAAATAGATAACATGTCATGATCTATTTTAGATCTAACACACCATTTTGGAAATACTAAAAAAAATAGGAACGAGAGGGAGAGCGAGTCAGTGGGTTCCTTCCTCCATCCATCCCATACAAGATGTGGAAGTTGTCAATACATTAATTAGTTAAGTTGAAACAGTAAAGAGAAATGCACTTTGGACAACCTTTGACTTTAAATAAAAGCCTGGCTATGTTTGTTTGACTTTCATCTCAGATCGACCCCAACGCCAAGTTTTATAGTAACAGTAGCTCAGGTCTAGGCTCGGGCTCAGCCTCCGGCAGTAGACTAGAGTGTAGGGTGGTGCTAATTTATATTATTATTATTATTATTATAACAATAGTTCAGATCCTCATAATTTATTATTCTCATCTCATTTTAATATTTAAATATTACAAATATAAATATTTTTTAATTTTTAATTTTTAAAATTTTCATTTAATCATTACCTTATAAATTTCTCAAACTTCTAAACAAAATATAAAAAACAATTCAATTTTTTTAAATCTCAAAATAAAAATAATATTAAAAAATAATATTCTAATAAAATTTTAATTTTTTAATAATTTTTTTTTAAAATTTTTTCTCTCACATTTCCTAAGATTTCATAAAATATATAAATTCAAATCATCAAACTATTTACAAATAGTTTCATTATTATTTACAGATCAACTCATTTCACTGTCTAAACAATACTTTAATCAATACCTCCAGAATTAATTGCCTTTTAGGTTACGGTTTATGAATTATGTGAAAGCTACTACCTATTAATATATTATTTATTATTTTATGGGGGGAGATTAATTACACTCGATCGGCTTTCTTTGAAGTAAGTTACCAACTATCCAGTACTAGTAGTGGTAGTAGTAGGCGGCGGCTCCTTTAACACGAGCCGCTGACCCTCTTTACATTTTTTTATTTATTTAATTAAACCAGCCCACCCAATTATACAAAACGACGCCGCCCCAATCACTACTCCCTAGTCCCTTCCCCTTTTAAATACTCCCCCGTCCTCCATCTCTCCCGCCACCTCTCTCTCTCTCTCTCTCTGCGTCAGTTCCTCGAGAAATAAGAAACCATGGGCGATTTGAGGTCGAGATTCTTGGACGTGTACTCTGTGTTGAAGTCTGAGCTCCTCCATGACCCGGCTTTCGATTTCACCGACGATTCTCGCCAGTGGGTTGAGCGGGTACTCTCTCTCTCTCTCTCTCTCTCTCCAAGTATCGCGCACGCACTCCCGTACACATTCTCTTTCGTGTGTGTGTATATATATATAACGCAATAAATATCAAGAAAAATGCAATTTGTTTCCATTTAAATTACGAAATAGAAGTCGAACCGGCAGATAATTCTATGATCATGAGCTCGATCAAGAAAAAGAGAAAGTACAAACCCGAACTTATTTAATGGCCTTGAAGCTTATTTAATCCTGTAACTTATTCGAACTGCATGCATTTACTGCAAACCTGAGCATATCACAACTATTATCCTCTATCTTAAACGTCGTATTCACGCCAAATATGGGGGAAGGGAAGAAGTTTTGCTGATTGTTTTTGAGACCTGGAGGCCGTTTCCGTCTTTGTCATGCTTGAAAAACGATAAATTTAAGAAGGTGTGAACAGAATATCCCTGGTTTTGTCTATTTACTTAAATCGTGTCCATGCCACCCGCTCTTTGCAGATGCTGGACCACAACGTACCAAGAGGTGTGCAGACTGCAGATATGATATTTAAGAAATTGTCTACTTTATTCTCATGAAATCTTCGTGCTAATGCTAGTAATTATTGCCAGAAAATGAAAATAGTTGGATTGGACTATTGGCAGGAAAGCTGAACCGAGGACTCTCTGTCATTGACAGCTACAAATTGCTGAAAGAAGGAAAGGAACTAACTGATGATGAGTTTTTTCTCGCGTGTGCACTAGGCTGGTGCATTGAGTGGGTATATATGACTACAACGTCCTACCTCTTTGCTCTTTAATTTGGCTGATCCTGATTTAATCCACCCATGGCAATTACCATGCATATATACCACTTCATTTCACTCTTTTCCATAAAAAATCTTTCCCATCTTAACAATGAGTCTTGCAGCTTCAAGCATATTTTCGTGTTCTTGACGATATCACAGACAATATCCCAGAAGATGCTGTCAAGCGCCGTGGTCAACCCTGTTGGTTTAAGCAACCCAAGGTGCGAACTTTTAGTAAAGAGTGAATACTTTCCTTCTTACTAGCTATAAAAGGCGTGTTGATGTTTTTTCCCAACTTGTGTAAATTATATTAATCTTAGGTCGGTATGATTGCTGTAAATGATGGCACAATTCTCCACAACCACATCACAAGAATTCTCAAAAAACATTTTAGAGAAAAGCCTTATTACGTGGATCTGCTGGATTTATTTAATGAGGTGGGATTATCATTCCATATATATATTGTAAAGCAGTACAAGTACCAGTGAGTGTTCTTTTTAACCAAAGACAAATCTTGACATTATTTACATGCGTACAGATGGAATTCCAGACCGCGTCAGGGAAAATGACAGATTTAATTACCAGTAGGCTTGTAGGAGAGAAAGATCTATCTAAGGTCTCACTGCCTGATCTGTAAGTAACAATTTGGGATGGTAGTGCATTGTTTCTTCTTTATATACAATTTAACTTCCAATCATTTTGTGTTTCTAAAATTTAGATATTTGTGTTGTCATGCAGCCACCTACGCATTGTTCAGTACTACAAAACCACTTATTATTCACACTACCTTTCAGTGAGTAGTTTTCTCATTTTATGTTCGTATCTCTCGTTTCTTAGTCTTATTAATATATATTTATCTTTGTATGGAGCCCATTTCGAGAGGTTTTTCATTAAATCCCATTCAAAGGGACTCGCAACTGGTGATTCTTTGAAGTAAATCTGTTGACAGTAGTGTTCCTTGAACTTGTTGATCACTTCCGGTTAAAATTTATTTCCACCTGAAACTGCTCACTTACAGGACATTTTGGATGGCTGTGGTCATGATATTCTCTCCAAACACCCCTTCCTCTCTCTCTTTTGTCTTCTATGTCTTTCTTATGTCTATATATAAGAAGACTATACCTATGTAACCCAATAGAGATCAGAAAGACCAGTGTCTATTGGACCTGTCATATAACCCCCTCATAATTTTCAGTACTTGTGCTTCTTTCACATCAATAAGAAGTGCTTATTTATGCCAAATTTAGTGAATCTACTTAGATCCATCCTTCAATATTCTTTATATATATATGATCACTCTATGTATCCAGGTTGCTTGTGCATTGCTCATGTCTGGAGAAAATCTTGAAAATCATATTAATGTGAAGAACATTCTGGTCGAAATGGGAATTTATTTTCAAGTACAGGTAATTGTTTGTTGCAAAAAGGAATCCATACTTTGATTTGATTGCTGAAAGTATATACCTGAAGCGTTACAGCTGCTGTTTCAACAGCAAATTATAATAGCCAAGTTTTTCTTTCTTTTCCCTGCATGTCTCGTCAGCAAATGCATATATGTCTATGGTCGTGTATGGATGTATGTTTGTAAATGTGCAATTTTTTTTTGGATAATTTCCCAAAGCTTCTGTGGCAGTGTTAACGATACTCTGCTCTGTAGGATGAGTACACGGATTGTTTTGGTGCTCCTGAAGTGGTCGGTAAGGTGCGTTATGGGATATTATACTCATATATGACTCAATCAGTACTGATATTTCCTTCAATGTTCATTTACCCATTTTTCTTCTTGAATTATTATTATTATTATTATTATTATTAAATTTATAAACTACTTATGATGCAGGGTGTGGCTGCGGAGTACGAGAGTGAGAATTACGGGAAGCTTGTAAAATCCATTGAAGCTTATCCAAGTAAAGCAGTACAAGCTGTGTTCAAATCATTCTTGACAAAAGCTTCTAAGGGACACGAGTGACACAATTTGTTCCTTCAATTCATATTTCCTTTCAGAAATCTTGGCATTGATTATATAACCCAACACCCCCGGGGGGGATAATATACAATCCAATACAATACAATATTGGGCTAGCCTGAGTGTAATACTTTTATCTTTTTTACTGTTCTTTAACACACTTCTGATGTGAAAACTTTCAATATCTATTATGCTAAAAGATTATTGGTGTTTTGATTTTTTTTAAAATTATAATGAGTCGCACCATAAATGGTGTACTAATATCAACTTATGTGTAACAAAACTAAAAAAAAAAAAATTCAAATAAAATTTTTTTGTTATGAATGAGAGAAATTTACTCTTAAGCCGGTTTACTACACACCTTGACGTGGTGAACCCGGTCTGCAAAAGCCTTCCCTCGTAAGCAGATGAGCCGGCCCGCAAGATTAACGTTTACTTTATATTTGGGTTCTTTGTGTTGATTGGGTCAGATCAAGGCCTAATCCACAGCGTAGCCCAGTCCAACTTATTACTCTCTTCTTCTCCTCCGCTTGTATTTGCAGCTCCCTGTTTGGCTGCCATAAATTCAACGCTAATCCAAACACTACTTCTAGTTTCATTCTGGCTTCTTTTCTCTTTTCCCAATCGTTCCGGCACCAAGAGGATAACCCACCTTCAAATTGCTATAGTCTGAGCGTTCGATTTTCTTGAGGTGAGCTCATTTTCGATGAATTCCCAGTTCTACGTAAAATCGTCCTATTTTCCGTGGGTTTTCTCCTCGAACAAACGCAGTCTAAGCAAAAGCTTTTGTTTTTTAAAGCTTTAGTTTCGTATTACAACTTTATTACCTTAGTTCACTGATCATAGATTTCTGTTTAGGGTTCTGATAGATTTTAATTGGATTTTACAATGCCATGATTCGTGAAGATAAGAATCTCGCAAAGGACGGAATTTTCTTTTCTTTTTTTCTTTTCGTATTAGAGCAATGGGGCAAAGGCAAGCTTTGTTAATTATGTTCTGTATAATCTATTTGAAACTTAGAGAATGACCCCCCCCCCTCCCCGACCCGCGACCTCACTCAGTCTCACACTCAGACCCGTGCCGTCTCTCCTCTCCCTCCCTCTCTCTCTTATCCCGCCGTGCGGTGGTCCCTCTACGCGTTCGCATCACCTAGAACTGCCCCTCGCCGTCGGTTCTTTTTCCCCTCTAGGTATTTTTTCAATATCTTAGGCGTCCCCGTCGGTTCCAATTTCAGTCAATCCACGGTAATCTCCCCAGTCCCCTGAGATTGATTTATTGTGGATGAGTTTTTTGATATGGGCTTGCTAATGACGAGTAAGACTTGTGGATGAGTTCTTTGAAATATTGCTTTGTAAATTTTCTGGTGTAAATTGTAGATTTCTACCTCAAAATCTATAGCTGTTTTTGGGTTTAATTCTAAGTTCTAACTTATTTTGAATAATTTATAGAACAAGTCTGCAATTTTTTGAAGCTCTTGTGGGTTTTTTATTTATATGCTGAAGCAGATCGATGATAAGAGATTTTTGCCACCCATTTGCGTAGTATACCTTAAACTATAAAATTAAAAACTCAAAAGTCAAAGAAACTTTGTATTGATTTCTATATGCAATTGGTTGGAATGAGATTTTGCCCAAATCAGACTTCGCACTTGGATCGGAGCCTATGTAAGTCGGATTAGGACCGGAGTCAGATTTCCCACATACTGACTCCGACTCAGTTGGGCTCAGCCCTACCTGGTGCATTGGGGATTGAATTTTGTTTCTTATTTTGCTTTTCACGAGCGTTTTAAGTTGGGAATTTAAGGGTGCTTTCAAGACGTGTTTGATACATTTTTTTCTATTTTCAACTAGGAACAAAGACTCTTGGCTAAGTTTTAAGTTATTTTTAACCTTTGTTTTGGGGACTAAAGGACTCTCATGAACTACTCCTTTGCTCCAAAAGCAAAGAATTGCAAGTCTTATCCAACTCACTCTGATCTAAAATATGATTAGTTCTAAATGGATTTCCAATTTGAGGTTTTATTGTGACAGTATTTTTTATTTACAAGACTCTTATATTTGAGATTTATAGAAATGATATATTTTTCATATCACAAACAGTTTTGAGGAATATATCATTGTGGAACAAAAGTCTACTATGTTTTGGATAAACTGATTTTGGATGCCAACCTAAAGGGTAGCCAGTTTTTCAATTTATGTTTGTTTTCTTTTACAGCTTTTAATTGCATCAGTGTTCAATCTTCATTTACTTAACAAGTTTTATTTTAGTTTTTTCATCAGATGCATTTTGCTCTAATGCAAACACTAATATTTCAGGTTGTTGCTCCACACAAATCAAGTTGCTGATGTTGACTGCAAATATTGTTGCCTCCTCACATCAATTTGTACTAGGTAAATATGACAACTTTGTTCCTCTACTTTGGCAGAAAAGTACGGTGATATAGTACATGTTTGTTGTACTTTGAAACTGGATAATAGACTTCTTTTTTACCTCAGTTTGATTATACATACAATAAAATGAGCGGGGAGGATGAATTTTTCTTCAGTTGGATTGATACCAAAATTGTGTAAAATGCCGGAATACATAGTGCACATAATGGTGTGGGTACAGATGATGCGGGGGGGAGGTTATCATCCTACTTTAGGTTTTTGCCATTATTCCTTTTGGTCAGGGAGATAGATTTATCGTCTTATTGTTATATTTTGAAGAAATATCTTCTCCTTTTCCATCTATATTAAGTTCTGGTTCGCATTCTGTGAAATTTTATTTAATTGCTTATTTTTCCAGCGAACTTTAGATTCTGATTATTTATAATGTGACTCCACTGTTCTGGTTTTTTATATAGGGAAAAGAGAGGGTCAATGCAGCAGGCATACTCGGCTTACTCAATCTAATCTCGTGAAGGTTTTCATTTCATTTGAACAGTTCAATGGGAAAATGCAACCACCTGAAATTGCTAGAACTAGACTGTTGGGGCTTGGTGCCCAAATTTTGCCTATTGATAAAAGAAGACCTCTCATGCATTCTTCTCAAACACAGTCTGCTTCTGTTAGATGTTATTCTGTGTTGGTAGGTTTATTCTTTCATATCTCCTATTGCTTGTCCTTGTCAAGAGAGAAAAAAACTCATTGCTTGTCATGTATGCTTTTCTTGTCTCATGCTCTGATGGACTTGACTCCTTTGATATCAAGTGTCCTACTATGGTCACGTGCAAAATTGAGAGTAGGATTTTGAGGTTTGATGATATGCTCTCTTTTTCCCCTTTTTCTTCAGCCTTCATCTTTGGTTTCTTGTACAGAATGCAAGATGTGGTGCAGAGCAAACTCAAACTGTTACACGGGAGGCCCCAACAATTACTCACATTCCTGGTAATAGCTTTTTTTAAGTATGAACAACAGGCTAACCTACTACTAATGTTGTGAAGGTGTTGCTATCCAGACATCAAGCCACCTGCCTTAGGTCATAGTTGGGTGTGAGCTGCTGGGATCCAGGGGTATAGCAATACCCTAAAGAGTAATGCTTGGTACAAACCCCAAATAGACAAGTCCCAGCAGGCCCTTTGTAAAAAAGTGGGTCTCACTAAAAAAGAATAGTTTCTTTTACACTTTCCCAAGGTGGGGTCCACATTTTTACAAAGTCCTGCACAAGACTTGTCTATTTAGAACTTGTACAAATCATTTCTCATTCCCTAATCATTGATTGTTTTTCACCACTCATTCAGTCCCACTTCCAAAGTTGTCTCATTTCTCTGCCTTTTTCTCTGCCATAATGCAACTTTGGTTCTTTTCGGGCTCATTTCTCAGCCCTCTAGTGTAACTGCCCCTTTGATCTGTTCAGTTCACCTTGTTTGTAATTTGGACTGTCCTTGAGAATCAGTGTCTGCTGCCAAACCATTAGTCAGAGCTTTGTACTTTTTGCTTTGCGTAATACTCTTAAATGAGTGTATGTATAGGGTGGTTACATAAAAATTTCACTTGTGAATAATGGTTAACTGTGATTTCAGGCAAGGAAAAGTCACCTCAACTTGATGATGGTGGGTCCGGATTCCCACCTCGCGATGATGGTGATGGTGGTGGTGGAGGTGGCGGAGGCGGAGGCAATTGGTCGGGTGGGTTCTTCTTTTTTGGATTTCTTGCTTTTCTAGGCTTTTTAAAGGATAAGGAAAGTGAGGGGGCTTATCGGGCTGAAAGAAGAAGATGAGTTTTGGGTAGTATTTTCGTTCAGCATTCTTTCTGTATCGTGTTTCCTATAAAGTAGATGGCTTGAGTTTAGCATGCCAACTCTGGATATTAGAAAAGATGAGATTTAGATTTAAGTTGAGACGATTTTGTAGAGTTTTGATCTTTGAATGAATATAATTTCATTGAAAATTTTTTCAAATTTATATACAAAATAGAATAAATAACTCAATGTTTTTAAATTTAAAATAATTTTTTCAAATATATTAAAAAATAATCAATTATTTATTTTAAAATAATAATTTTAATTTGTTCAACTTTTAATTTGTTTCATCTCATCTTACTGTCTAAATCTAATTTTATTTGTTGTACGTGCGTATTGACTGTGTACTTTAACTAGAAATTGGTGGACATATTTAAGGTATCATTAGTGCAATTTTTCTCTTAAATTTATACAGGAGTTTACTTGTGCTGGGTGTACACGGACCCTCACATGAACGGTACACCAATGTTTAATTTAGTGGTCACATCCTAGTAGTAGTAATATTACTGTTGTGTGATGGTTATGTTATGTCAACTCTGGTAACTTTTATACTTGACTGACCTGGGGAGCCCCATCGTACTGTCTTTTTCAATCAAGTTAATGGTAAATCCCAAGGGTTCGTAACGCTGGTCAACGTAAGATTAAGGTTGCCTTTTAATTTAATTGAGTTGAAATAATAAAATATTATTAAAATATTATTTATTATTATTATTATTATTTTAATATTTAAAAAAATTGAATTATTTATAATATTTTAATAAAAATTTAAAAAAATTGAATTGAGTTGAGTTGAGTTGAATTGATTTATTGTTAGAATATTTAAAAAATTTGTAAATTGATTGAAATTTGTTGAATGATGAGAAATGAATTGGGATGAGTTGGGGATTCAAACGCACCCTTAAGCTTAGGTTTGGTAACTAACTTCAAATACAAAATTCTCATCTCATCTCATCTCATCATTTTAATTTTCTCAAATTTTTATGTAAAATATAATAAATAATTTAACTTTTTTAAATTTTAAAACAATAATAATATTAAAATATAATATTTTAAACTTTAATCAAAAATTAAAAATTCCCACTCCTCAAACCGAACATAAGCTTCAAACGCATACGCTAGATTTCTAGTAGACACATGGTAACAGAGTGCTTGAACAATTATGGTTACGGGATTTTTTTTGGTGTTGGGAATAACTCCTAATTTAGTAGGCCCTCTACTAAACTTCCTGATTATTTTAGTTAAAACGAAATCTTGGTATTTTTCATATGAATGTCTCTTGGCTAGCACCGATCCAATCCCTTTTTTAAATCCCAAGAGGGCCAAAGTAGGCGTTTAGATATCGAGCTAAATTAAATTATAAATAATAATATTTTATAAATCTCGTTAAAATTGACTTAATTTTTTTAGTCTGAAATGAATTTAACTTTTAAGATTGAAATATATAAAATAAATTAAAATAAATTTAACAGTTTATAAAAAGTTGAAAAAGTAACCTATTCCATCAATTATTAATTTAAGATGAATTAAATTTAATTCAACAACCAAATACAACCCAAGATGGGTTTAACGTATTCCATCATTACGAAGTGTGAGAATAAAAAAATAAAATCACATTTTTAAATGGTGTATAGGAGTGGAGAGTTTATGACTAGAATTTTTCCTTTTGCTTTCATGGAAAATAATTTGAGGGAAATAAAATTGATTACCAATCAGCGTTCGCAGATATACAATGGGTAAAAATTATAACAAATGAAAAATTATAACCCGATATACTCAAAAATGTATGAACTTCTGAACCACAACACTATTTTCAAAAAGGCTCATTTTGTCGGTCTCGTCCATGTTGTCTCTGTGGTGTCGGAATTGCCGTAATAAACCTGCTTCGATGTTTCATCCCAATAAGCCTGAAAAAATGGAAGATTGGAAAATAAATCAAGATCACTCTAATGAGAAAATCTGGCAAGTGGCCAGATGTTTCCGGAAAACCAAACTAGTATGATCTCCGTATGTCCAACATTATCGACCAAGTAGATTTCCGACAATGCTTTGGTGATCGAGACTTTAATTTTCCCTCTACTTGGACCACTCTGGGATCGAGACTTCGTTTTCCCTCTCACATACAGGAAAAAAAAAGTCAAAAGCTTGCCAACTACATGCTGGTAAAGGGAGGGTCTGAAGATACTTGTTTAACACATCATCTCATTGTGTGTAATAACCATAGAAAAAATTTTTGATTGGCACCGGGTGTCCGGGAATAGCATCCCGACTAATCCCAAGGGTGTACAGTCCGAAAAAGAATTTTTCACAAGTGCACCTCGGGTAATGTAAGGAAAAATCCTCCAGTCCGATAGCCCCTAGAGATTGTTGCACCCAAGAGAATTTGAACCTTAGACCTGGAGTGAGCATACTCCCAAGTCTAAGACCTTTACCACTTGAGCCAACCCCGCGAGGTTATAATAACCATAGAAATAGAGCAGTTCGGTAATCTAATTTCACTTCTCTCAGAAACAAGAAAATCCCAATCCACATTAAGCATGCCACCACAATTATCAAACATACCTGCCATCCTGATGGAAGATCTCTCGAGAGTTTTATTAAATCAGGCTGCTGGTTTCCATCAGTATTTGCCTCTGACGGAGTCTTTGCAGCCTTATTGGCTAACTGAGCTCTCCTGCGCTTCACCCGCTCACGCCTAAATAAATAGGAATTACACAACACATAGAGTTGAAATAAGATAAAAATTGATTATAAGTTAGATGTGTATGCATGTGCCTGGGCAAGCATAGAGAGTCCAAAGTTCAAAAAACATCTAATCGCCACAGAAAGGGAAAAAGACAAAGAAGGGCTTATTTAGAAATAGATCTCATCTTGAATTATCTATTTTTATCTCCTCTCATCTCATCTCCTTCACAAACATAATTCAAATACAAAATTTTCAAACTAATCATTACAACTTTTTCAAACTAATCATTAAAACTTTCTTAAACTTTTAAATAAAAAATAAAAAACAATTCAACTTTTTCAAATCTCCAAACAAAATAATATTATAGAACTATATTTTAACAATATTTTGATTTTATAATATTTTTTATTCAACTTTTTTTCTCTTTTCCCAAAACCCAAAAAATACTCAACTCAAGCTACCTCACTACTATTCACAAACTATCTTACTATTATTCACAAAATTTTCATTTCAACTCACTCCCCAAACGAGCCCTAAACGAATATTTTTTTTATTGGCACTAGGTGTCCGGGAACAGAATCCCAACTAATACCGGGGGTGAACAGGCGATCTCAATAAGGAGTTTCCCGCAAGTGCATTTTCAATAATTCAAGTAGAACAAAGACTGAACAAACATTCAGGAAATTCTTTTGAATTAACCAAGTAATAACATAATCTTTGGTGCTGCACATTGCTGTAAGAATTTCATGAAATGAGGAATCGTTAAGATGGGTGTTAGGCCCATACCAATCCCCGCCCAGAGGCTGAAAATTAGCATTATCTTTGGCCTCTCCAGTGGCAATTTGCCGTGCATGCCATTCCTGCAATCATAAAATATGTAAGGAACCAGCAAAGGCCAAAATTATAGTAATTTGTGAGCAGATGTTCCATCTGCAGACCTCTATTTCCCTTTGTCGCTTCCTTTCTAAGATCTCATAAGGATCTTCAGGTTCTTTCTCATCTTCGAGCAACTGCTCTTTTGCTGCCTTCCACTGATAAAATAAATGTATTAATCATAAAAGAACCACAAACAAAGACGACCCCTTTTTTTTAGGGGTGGGGATGTAGTAGGATAAAAACATACTTTATCCACCAAACTGGAGACTTTTTTATTAGACCTTAAGGATGGAGCAGCTGCGATTGTCCGCTTTTTACTGCGCAGACCTGATCAAAAGAAAAAGGAAGTTTTTTATTTTATAAGTACAAATTTATTAATATCAACAGACGTAGCTAAGTATATTGGATGTATAAAAGAGAAAACACCTAGCTAGGAGATATAAGGAAATAATGAACATTAAGGCCCCGTTTGAATAGTAAAAGTGTTTCATCTCATCATTACATATTTCTCAAATTCCCACACAATATATTAAACAATTCAATTTTTTCAATTTCTAAAACAATAATAATATTAAAAAATAATATTCGAACAATATTTTATTCAACTTTCAACTTTCATCTCAACTCATCTAATTTCAACTCACTATCCAAACGACACCTAAGCCCATCTAAGAAAATGATCCTAACAAAGCCCAAGAAGGAGAAATTTACCAATCTTTTTTCTTTTTTTTTATAAGTTAGAAACCTATCCAATCTAGACCAAGCCCGAAGATGCGCCTACCCCGAAAAAAGAAAAATTGTCAAGTACTTAATAGATTCACATTGAACCACACAAACACAGCTATTTAGCATGTAATACTTAACCTTAACCACAATACGAGCGCCAAGTAACCAAAAGCTTACTACCTAGATAGAGAGAGAACTGAAATTCAGAGTCTCATTCATTCGTCAAAAATAAAACAAGTTTTCCAACACAACGCAAAAATGGCATGACTTACCCCAAATGGGAGAAAAAGATAACTTGACAAGTAAAAAGATTTCGGGAATGTTTGGAAAAGTTTTTCATCTCATCTCATTTACTTCCCAAACATCATTCAAAAACAAACACTTTCCAATTAATCATTACAATTTTTTCAAACTAATCGTTACAATTTTCTCAAACTTTCAAATAAAAAATAATTCAACTTTTTCAAATCTCAATACAAAAATAATATTTTAACAATATTTTAATTTTATAATATTTTTTATTCAACTTTTTCTCTCTCATTTCCTAAAACCCAATAAATACTTAACTCAAACTATCTCACTACTATTCACAAACTATCTTACTACTATTCACAAAATTTTCATCTTATCTCATTCCAAAAGCATCCCCTTTATTCACCAAGATATATGTCCCATTCTAGATACAGCATGATGCCAGAACACCATTGACATAGATACAGAATCCATCAATCGTACCAGCAGGAGCATCACTAAGACGGAATGATTTAGTAACACAATCTAACAGATTCTTGACTCCTTAAAAACTTTTTCTATTTGACCGTTTTGAGAACAAAATATCCAAGAAAAGTAAAAACTACAACTATAGTGGTAATCATCCAGTAACTCATACATCGGCCCTAAGTATGCTTACAACCGTAACATGAATGCAAATCAGGAAGACCATTAAGTAACCCAGGTAATCAGTAACCATACCTTTAGATTGAACCTTGGTACCCAATGATGTGGCCGTAACAACAGCAGCTGAAATAGAATCAGTCGGTGGCACAGGAAAATTGTCTTTAACCAAAATGGTTGAAGGAGCTTGGATGGTAGCTGAGGTAGAAGGAACCTCTATAGATGCCTTGTCAGTCTCACCACCACCACCAGAAATATTAGCGTTCACATTCGGTAGTGAATTATGACCCACTCCCACAAAGGAGTCGACAGGGGCAACTTGTTCAGCAGAAAAGGCGTCATAGCTAACAGGAGCTGGCTCACTCTGAAAGCCAGAGGACTCCACTCCACTAACTACAGGTACTGCAGGGACTGTTCCATCTTGAACCTCATAGTAAACTATAGGCTGAACAGGGTTAACCAGGTCAGAAGCTATGTTGGTAAATGTACTAGGAACTGTGTTATAGTAAATTGGCGCATGGGGCACGGCAACTTGAGATCCTTCAGCATGTCCATATAAATTACTGCTCAGGACTTCAGCTACTGTATGTCCATGATATTCAAAACTAGAGACTGGATATGATACATTGTATTGCTCGGTGTAAGTAAGAGGGTGCCCTGTATCCATGTAGGGCAGAGGTGGAGGATATGAGGGTTCAGGTGGTTCAGGTGGCTCGTCAGGTGGTGGGGGAGGAATATGCTCATTATCAGGTGGGGGTGGGGGAATCCATTCCTCATCCGGAGGAGGTGGCACAGTGAACCCATCCTCTGGCACCAAGGAGGGGTAATCTGCAGGTAGATTCAGCTGTGTTGGGTTCAATGCTGTGTTGCCTGAAGAGGTTGCATCTTCAACTTCCATGTCCACGTCCATGTCAACATCCTCTGCAGCATTAAACCCATGCTTGTGATTTGATTCATCACCCAATTCAGCCTCATTGACTAGTTCACTAACTCCCGCATCGCTTCTTAAACCTCTAGTAGGTGATGAAGAAATGTCTTCAGCATTTACATGAGGTGCTTTACCATGCAAATCTTTCTGAACTATCATTGATGTATCAACAGAAGCAAAAAGAACCCCTTTAGTTTCAGTTCCATTTGCTTCAGACTCAAGCCGCATAGTTTCCTGCAATTCGCCCTTCCCATTGAAGGTAGAAACACGAGTTCCCTCAACTTCATCCATAAGTGCAGATTCAGCAATCTTAGAGATTTCATCATTAATTCCACTCTCAATCCGTTTAAGCTGCTTTTCAGTATATGTCCAAAATGGAAGCAATGATGAGCCGTAGTATGAAAGTGACTTCAAATCAGAAAGTCTAATCTCAACTTCCAAAATATACCCTAACACCCAGTCAAGACCTTGCATGTGATGGGACCTGAAACATAAACTGAAGTTATTAGAATTTTTTTTTCAGTAAATTAGAATTTTATTGATAATAGACGAAGCCAACTACACAAGACATACACAATAGCCACACCTAGGCATGACTGTCTAAAGAAAAAAAGAAAATCATGTACGTTCATGCCATTAAACAATCGACCAATGGAAAAAAGTGTGGAAAAAAAAGTTTTAAGCTCATCCATTGTCCATTCACAATCCTCAAAACTCCAACCGTTTCTCTTCATCCATATGCACCACCATAGGCAGGTCGGTATCATCTTCCACATAGCTGCAATCTAAGAGTTACCCAGAATGCCTTGCCAACTGGCCAAAAAGTCAACAACCCTTCTTGGCATTACCCAATTAAGTCCCACTCTCGCAAAGACATCGTTCCATAAACTCAAGGCTACATCACAATGCAATAATAGGTGATCCACAGACTCACCACTTTTCTTACACATGTAAAACCAATCCAATACAATGAGTCGGTGTTTCCTTAGATTATAAGGTGAAAATCTTCCCTAACGAAGCTATCCATACAAAAAAGGAAGCTTTTAGGGGGGCCTTAGTCTTCGGAACGTTCTCGTGGGGGAGCTTATTAAAATATTTTTAAGTTGCAGAACTAGGAATTTCATAATCCTCTCTTTTTATTTTCTAAAAATAATTTCTGTCCATCAAATGATTAAAATCAAATTCTTTGAGAAAATGAAGAAAAAGCGAAGCAGGATTTGCTTACCCTTTAAGTGGCTTCAACCTCTCTAACAAACACTCACACTGTTTCACAAGATGAGAAGAAAGATCAACTCCCGATTCATATCCTTTAGTAGCTTCAGTGTCAAGCACGTACTTCTCAGAACGAGCTCCTAATTCACTAGCGTTGACATCGGTGCTCAAATTTGAGTCTTTTCGAGCTTCATTTTTGTACTCTTCACTGCAACCATCCATCTGGTGTCCATGCCGTCCATGCCCATAAGCGTCTAATCCATGAGCAACCATATCGGCATCCGTGGTCCCTTCAATTAGGTGTGCAGCTGAAGAAACACCAAACATCACATCTGAAATGACGTTGGAATCCCCTATAGCCATAGAAGCACATACTGTTTTTTCAGTAACAGTAGAGATTGTCAGACCATTGGTCAATCCAGTTGCCTGATCCAAAACATCAGGTACTTCCCAGGAAGTCTCTCCAGTTTCAGTATTCCAGTAATAGTAACGGTTACTCTCCTCATGCATTACCATCTTCCAGCCCAAAATAACATCACCAACAACTTGTGCATCAGATGTTCCAGAAACGGAATTCTGTTCCGTCAACTCTGTTTCTTCTTGTAAATCTCCTAGCGTGGTGGGATTGCTTTCCCCTCTATCACAGCTCTCCAGATTATGGGTAATATCAGGTGGCATAGACTCCTGCTCACTCTCCTGTTGTTTGACCTTCTCAACAAAAAGGTCTTCACCAATATTGACATCCAGATATTTGCATTCTTCATCAAACAAAGGCTTAACCTGATAGACAAGAAGCATGCAATTAGCATTCCAAGCAAACAAAAATTAAAATGACAAAGTGTGGGATCTATTAAGTGAACAGACACTACAAATTTGCCGTGTAGCTTGTCTTCTATTAACAGATGCACCTCAGTAATATAGATAACCTTTTACCAGGTGTAAAGCACAAGAAACAGATTTTCAACATGAGAAGGGAACAAAATTTATCCATGACCAAGGGAACGAACAAGTAAAATTTAACCACGTTTGGACATTTTCAGATAATCAAGTTACATCGTATTTTCTGGAAAACCAAATTTGTAGGCATAACATAGGCTTTTCATAGAATAGGCATTTGAAAATCTAATGAAAATTAGTTATATCAAAATAATAGCAGTAGTAATAATAATATAATAATAATCATCATCATCATCTAGTGAACATAGAAATTTCCAAACAAACTATCACACTTTCATAACAAATTCAAGAAATACATTGTAATACAGTCATAAATGATCCATTTCTCCACATCTCATCAAAATTAACATAATCCAACTGATGTGAATTGGTTTTTCAAATATAGCAATGTGTTCTGGAGAGAGAGAGAGAGAGAGGGAATTATAGATATATATTCAAAAATAAAATGAGAAAAGCCTATAAACTCTTTACTTATCAACAAAAAAAAAAACAAGCCATCCTGATCAAGGAAAGCTAGCTAGTAAGCTAATCTCTGTCCCATTGGAAAACCTAAACAACGGATCCTTCAGATCCCAAGTTAACAAACGCAGTATAAAGTGCTAATTAATTACCTCTTCATTAGGTGAGGAGGCTTCAGCAACAGCATGATTAAGTCCTTTATTTGATTCCTCATCGAACTCATCATCACTATATTGGCCAAGCAACAGTAGAGGATTCTGTGGTTGTTGACCTGAAGACAAAAAGCTAGCATGTCAGAGATACTTCCAATATCATTATTTTATACTTATTATAATCAATATATCCGAATGTTAAAAACAGACAGCTGGGGAATATTCTGATAAAACTGAAGTGGTTGGAATCAATATCAGGGAAAACAAGAGATTCTGTAAAAAGGCAGATATTAAAATTCAACATGAGCAGTTAAGACCTATTCACAGCCACCTGTTACACATTGAATAAAACTGTCAGTGGGGCATAAAGCAAATAAAGCCAGAGACATACGAACCGATGAGAAAAAAAATTGTCGAAACCTCCAAAATCCTTTGATGCTACCACCAAGGGCATATCGATTGGGAGTCATTCATAATTTCACTTGGGGAGGGCCCAACCTGATCTGAGATGAATGCTCCCAACACCACAGCAACCCTACAGTCGGAATACAATTTCTTGGGGGAAAAAACATAACAAGTCTTGCACATATAGTTCCATATTTCCACCAAAAAAATGTTGAGCACTCAATTCCTTTCTACATAGTCCTTTTGAAGAAAACCGACGGAACCCACCTGAAGAAGTTGGTGAATTGGGTAACCCATCATGATGGTTCGAATCTTTATCAACTCCAATTTCATCATACTCAGTGGAGCCACCCAAATCTCCTAAAAAAAGTAAAAAAATATAGAAAAATAAGTAAAAAAATACGATTTATTTCAACTGAAGGCAAACCAGTGATGCTTCAGAATTACCAAAGCATACAAAACATCATTACTCATTAGTGAAACAGTCGATACTAGAGTAACTCAACATCAAAACTAGCCACAATTTTGAATTTCCGATCAAGTTTATAACCATACAAACAAAACCCCCATTTGCTTTTATGAGAGAGCGTAAGCAGAAGCTATTACAATACGACTACGTATTGATCTAGTTCTCTTAGTCTTGTCAATAATTTCGGTGCAGCCTCAAAAATAAAATAGCACATCTGTTCAATATGGTTACAGGTAAAATATCAATCTAAACTGAAACTTATAGTTTCCTTTAGGCCATGGAATTTTCCCAAAATAATTGCTAACAGGGGGAACCTTATATATGGTGAAGAACCTAGACACAGCGAACAGAAGGCGTACTTTCTTTTACAAGTAAAAGGTGTGATTTTTCATTCAGCCACATAAAAAGACTATCTGTCATCTATCACGATTGGAAACCCTAAGAAAAGGAAGGAACCACAAAAGAGTTTTACAAGAAATAAGTACCAGAGGGTTCCGCGCAGAGATCGAGCTTGACACGGCGACCAGCGTTGCTCAGAGCTGCGAGACGACGCTCTTTTCTCTTTCCCATCGATTTAACCAATTGATTTGGTTTGAGTATGCGAAATTGCGAATGGTTTTCGTTGTGTTGTGTTGTGTTGTGTTTGGGACTCGGAGACGCTGATAAATGTGGTCTGGATTCTGAACTGAAAACGAGTACTAGCAGTAGCTAGGGTGTAACGAGTGGTTTGGTTTTAAACGTATTTTAGAACGTACTGATTTTAAGATTCCAAGAAGAAACGATATTGCATCCAGTATTCTCTTGAATCAATACTTTCAATTTTACGAAATCCGGCTCAATCCCATTTTTTTAGTATATTTTATAATATATAATATAGTGATATAGTATTAATATAATTATTAATATAATAGATTATAGTAATAATATATAGTTATTTATATAGCATCTTAAAATTTAATATTATATTAATTCATAATTTCTCTTATAATATAAAATTATTTTATATATAATTAAATATAAAAATTATATATAATATAATAAAACATATAAAACATATTTTATACAATGTAAAAAATTAAAAATATATATAAACTGGCCAGATCAAATGTTAAAAAAAAAAAATTGAAACCGAATCGAATTTAATCGATTTTGAAAAAAAAGGAAACCAAATTTACATATATATTTAATAATTATATAAAGCAAAAATTAATTTAATAATTATAATGGGTTTCATTTTTTTTTTTTTAAGATTATAATGGGTTTCGTGATGTTTACTTACCAACCTGTTTTAATGTGCTATTAAGAAAAAAATCTCTTTAATATGATTAATTATTTGATAAAATTAAAAGTTACCAACTTTGATAGGAAGGGATCGCCCAATCAAGCGCAACAATGGAGTCCTACGCTAAAGGAAAGTCAGTCCCATTTTTTAAAGGATTTTACTACACAACTTTTTATTATTTATCTATACTCTATATTCTATATTTTTTTAATTTCTTTAATATTTTTTTTGAGTTTATTTTTTTAAACTATTTTAAAAAATTTATTTATGAAGATTTTTTGTTTCCGCAATATCCAAGCATGCGAGGTATTCGTTTGTATAACGGACACTCCATCTTCCCAAAAAAATCATAAAACTTTTGTCATTAATTTTAGATATTTATGGCATGCCGCAGATTTTCTTTCGCATACGAAGGTCATAAAAAATTAATTTGTATTATTTAATTTAAAAAATAAATTTTAAATTGTAAACTTTATAAATTAAATGAAGCAAAATAATGATATCTAATTTTTTTTTTTTTAAACTATAATGATATCTAATTTGAAATAACTAAGGTTATGTTTGGATATTTTATCTTTTTTAAAATTTTCATCTCATCTCATCTCATCTCATCATTATAATATTTTTAAATTCCTATATAAAATATAATAAACAATTCAATTTTTTCAAATCTCAATACAATTTTTTCAAATTTCAATTTAACTTTTTCAAATTTTAAAACTAAAAAATAATATTTTAAACTTTAAAACAAAACACAAAATTCTCATCTCACCTCCCAAACATATCCTGAGAGTATTCTCAATCGGTTATGTAAAACTCACATTTATGTAAAATAATGATATTAGCCCATGTTTTGTTTGGCGCCATCTTCTTCCTCTAGTACAATTGAAATTGTTGTTCATCGACGCCATCACTGAGCTTTCTCTCGCAGTAACAATGGCTGCCTCGTCTTCGTCTGGCAACACCGGCATTGAAAGTAACAAAATCCTCTCTTTCATCCTCTCTCCAAACACGTGCTGCTTCGTATCATTTCTTTTCCCAATTTGTTAATTTTTTCCCTCTTAATTTTAGGGTGGGTTTGGATGTTAAAGTGAGTTAAGTTGAGTTGAGTTTAGATGATAAAATATTGTTAGAATATTATTTTTTAATATTAAAATTGTTTTAGAATTTAAAAAAATTGAATTGTTTATTATATTTTGTATTGAAATTTGAAAAATGTATAATGATGAGTTGAGATGAGTTGAAGATCCAAACGCACCCTAACTCTTCCAAAAATGGTAGTAACGTTTAACTTTTGAGTTCTTCACTTGAATCAATTGAGGTTTTGTTTATGAGCTTTAGGTTAAAATGACAGCAAGCGAATCTATTTGAAACGGAAACAAATTGCTTCGGTTTAGAGTTTCGTGAGAGATGAGGGGGGGGGTTTGAGATATGGGGAGATATTGTAAATATTAAAGATATAAAAAATATTACTGATAGTCACAGGAAATATTTGAAATGAGGAAAAAAATTATTGAGAAATTCTATTTGCAATCTTTACTTGAAGATTGTATATATAAATCTTTTATTAAATGAGAAAAACATCATTTTAGGAGGGATAATTTTGTAATTTTAAAGGTAAAATTTTATATGCTTGCATTGCAATCCTCCAAATGGGAATTGTACGTAACATTACTCAAAATTATTTAAATAAAAATATTTAAATGATTTAGATAACAAAAAATAAGATAAATTAATATATGGTATATTATAAAACTCAATATGTAAAAAAAAAAAAAAAAAGTGTTTTGATAACATATTTTAAAAGATAAGATGAAGAACTCACTATCAGTGCTCTAAACTCACTTAAATAATAAGTCATGTTTATTTAGATGGAGAAAGTAGTCCCCTAGAACTTGTAGATATATGTTTTTTTAATTTAATAGATTTTTTTTTATTAAACAAATACTCTCTTAGAGCATCCACATTGGCTTGCCCAAATGAGAAGATTGGTTATATTTTACATAACTGATGTAAAAAACATCCCACATTAAATTGAGCAAATTTAAAATAATTTAGACTTTTGCTATACTGGTTGGTCAAAGATGAAAAACTACTATTGATTCACCAAACATTAAAATATTAATTTCTCACTCAAAGCAAACATTAAAATATTAGTTTCTTACTCTAAACAAAAATACTATTTAATTTGTAATTAAGAAATTATATATAAATTTAGATGAGTTTAATCAAACATTTTTTGTTATTAACATCAAATGACTTTTGAAAATATGATTTTTTTAATATTAATGTAATTAGAATATAATTATTATTAATATTAAATTGATAGAATTATAAAATGTGATACAAATAAATTAAATAAACATATTATTAATTTAAAAACTTGGTTTAGCTATTACCAAGTTTAAAAGTCTAGGTTTTGGCTAATGTCAAAACCATTGAAGATATTAATCACATTGGACTATCTATCTCAAAGTTAAAATAATAATATAATATTATGTTTTTTAATAACATTATTTTTTAATAATTTGCAAATTTACTTTATATATTAATTAATAAATTATTTTTTACTTAAAAATATTGTTTTCTAACTATTTTTTATATCAATGTAATTATCCAACGTAATATAGTCTTGTTTACAAAAAATGTTTTTCTGAAAAATCTAGACATAATATAGCATTGTTTACTAATGAAAGTTTTGAAAAGAATTTAATAAAACTTTGTTGATTATTTGTAAATAAAATATGAGTTTGATAAGTGAATAGTAACTCTCCAACTTTAAAATTTTATTTAGAGTTATTATAACTTAAAGTCTAAGTTATCGATTTGTAGCTAGTCTAATGCAAATCATTTATACAAAATTTAGTTATATTTTAGATTCCTTTAGAGAATAACTATTTCTTAAAATAGTAACTATAGAAAATAGGAAAATACTATTATGCCTACTCCATTTGACACATCGCTTGCTAAAAAAAAAATATTATTATTATTTTTTATTTAGTGATTAAAGAGTGATTTGAAGTGTATTAAGATTTTTTTTATTTTTTAAAAATCTTTAAATGTATTAAAAAAATATGATAAAAAAAATTTACACTAAGCAGTAAGCCCAGCGTTTAAATTAGAGTGACATAGTAGCCACACCTTAGAAAATAATAAAGTAGCAAAAATAATGAAGAAATAACTATTTTATTTAAAAAAATGATATTTACAATTATATAGGGTATAAATATTGTTTAACTTTTTTTAATAAAATAATAAATATAAAATTTGAAAAAATTAATTTTTTAATAATAAATTTAATTATTTTTCAAAAAGATTACGCATGTTGGTTTTTTTTTTTTTTTTTTTTTTTCTTTTTGTTTGAGGATGCGCGTCCAAAATTACTGCCATTATTTGTATTATAAAACAATTTTCGTCTTGTAACGCTGTCTGTGAACAGCCTCGAATTCCCAGCTCTCTCTCTCTCTCATCACCTTCCTTAAGAATTGATACAAATACCGCGAGGCGCACGAAAGCGTGTACAATTCAAAAGCGTCGTTGCAGAGCTTTCCCTTCACTCTTCGGGAACAAGGTGAGCGCTTTCCCTTTGTGCTCTGCTGTTAGCTTGCAGAGTAACGGTGGGAAAACAAAAGAATATTCGGTCTTTATTCGTTTCTTTTGCTTTAATTGGCTTCTGAGCTGAAAAACTGATCGTCGAGTTTATTTACTTATTATGGTTCACAGAATTCAGAAAATCTCGGAGCTTTATCACTGTACGGTAGAAAATTCACGCAACTAATTCTATCGTACAGTTTTGTTTTTAACTTATATTTTGTTTCGCTTGATTGTTGCTTGTGGAATTGGATGATCGGATCTTGCTATAGACGTCTTTTGTGGTATATGGATCAGCAGGGCGAATTCTTGAAGTTTGCTAATAGTAGATTCTCAATCTGTGATGGTCTCATTGTTAATCTTTTTGGTTACTCTGGAATTTCAGTGGAGTTCGTGTCGTAGGGGCGAATTCTTGAAGTTTGTTAATAGTAGATTCTCAATCTGTGATCGTCTCATTGTCAATTTGTTGGTTACTCTGGAATTTCAGTGGAGTTAGTGTCGTAATTACGCCTAATTTAGTCGTATGATGTCATAATTCTAAGCTCGGGTCTAGTGAATAAAGAAAAATGTGGGGGAAGGGGGGGGGGGGGTTGCTTTGTTTTTATTAAATTCAGTTTTTTATTTGATGAATGTTTCGCATATTTGCATGCTTGTGTTTTTCTTGGTCCTGGGGATTCAATTCCGGTTTTTATTGCAATAATTCCAAAAAATGGTTTTGAGCTAGATGTTTGAGACCATCTTGGGAATGACTTGGTTGAATTTGATCAGTATCTCCCTTCATTACCTAGTAAACTGTATTTTTTCCTTTCAACTTCAATGCTCAGGAGATTTCTATTGTTTTTTCCCATGACTTTCCATGAAAATGTTAGGATGTATCAGCTGAAAAGATTGAAACGCAAGTTATTCCTCACAAGTCACCAAGTACCAATCTCGGTCATTCAAATCTTAAGTTGGATTATGCGTTATCAACCTGTACACTCCATAGACATTGAAGTATATTCTGATCCTGGAGTCTGTTTTTTGTTTGGCTATTCTTTTGTACACTTGCTGTCTAACTTAGTTATGCCTCCTATATTTGAGCTTAAGAAAGGAAAACAGATCTCTGAATTTCACCCTCAGGAATATGCTATATAATAGGCTATTGAGTCTAGATAATTAATGCTATTGCGGTAGAGAAAAATATATATTCCTCCTCACTCTAGAAAGGAAAGAAGACAAAAAGGAACAGAAAAAACAACTTCAAATATTTCAACAGACATCATGCACTATGTGATATGTCCATGTCCTGACAGAAACATGTTGCAGTTTGTCCTGACATTCTACAGCTATCAAAAGCTATGTCTCATGTATGGTTGAGGATATCTTGCTGCATCAGGTTGCGTTGAACAATTTTCTTTCATTCCTGGAACCAGGTCTTGACGGCTCCAGTTTTTCTACAGATTTTGGCAATTTTAATTTGGACAGCAGAAGCTGGAAATGATTAAAAGGTCCATTCTGCTCTTTGCCTGCATATGGATCATTTTCTTGCATAGAGTGACCTAAATAACATTTCTTTTCCTTTCCTCTGTTCAAACAGGTATGGAGTGTTTTGATTTGCTGAAAATATCATGTTGCAGTGCATAGGGGCATTTAAGCATTTAGGTGCTTCCCTACTGCGGTGTTGTGACCTTGATTTATACAAGCAATCAAGAGGCCTTGAAGATCCTGAACTACTTGCAAGGGAGACAGTTTGTATGCTATCTATCTGTTTTTTGTTTGTCATGCCATTATTTATCTGTATCATGTATTGCAGTGGTGAGTTTTAACAATGATAGATGAATACATACCTATGAATTAATGCCATATCGTTTAGAATGGCTTTTGTATGATTGTATCTTGCTTTAACTTTGTGCTTTCCAGTGTGTAGAACTAAATAAAAACAGATATAGAATCGATTGTAGCTCTAATGTATTTTATCATGCAGCTCCTCTCTATTCAACAGAACAATAAAACGATTTACTGAAGATTATTGATATTTTCCTTATTTGGATGCAGTCAGTGTAAGTGAAATAGAGGCACTTTATGAGCTCTTTAAGAAGATCAGCAGTGCCGTTATTGATGATGGGCTGATTACCAAGGTTTGTATGTGTTTTGTAGTTTTGTACAGGCTATTGCACAACTTATGCTCTAAGCATATATTTTTTACATGATTCGAGTGGATGTCGTTGTGGTATTGTGCTTTACATGAAACTGATGATCCTTCCTTTTCCATAATCAGTTTATAGCTTCTCTGAAGTTGTGTATTGTATACCATTTACAGGAAGAGTTTCAATTGGCGTTATTCAAGACAAACAAGAAGGAGAGCCTGTTTGCTGATCGGGTAAACTGTTTTTATTTTATATTTTCTGCTTAACAAACCATTTTACCACTGCACCTATTAAATAAGAGTGTGTATCAATCCTTCTGTTAAGTTTCTCACTGTCTAAGCATTACTCATTATTGCAGGTGTTTGACTTGTTTGATACAAAGCACAATGGAATACTAGGTTTTGAAGAGTTTGCTCGTGCTCTCTCTGTTTTCCATCCAAACGCCCCTATTGAGGATAAGATTGATTGTACGTGGTTAAGAGTTTTTCTTCTTGTGATATTTCCCATCTTTTAGGCAAAGATTTTGATCATATGAACATATTTGTGACATGAATGCATTGGCTTAGAAGAGTAAATTTCATCATCATTTCTCAGTTATACAACTGCCTAGTAATTTCTTTACGTTAACTATAATGTCTTCTTCCAGTTTCGTTCCAACTATATGATCTAAAGCAGCAAGGTTTCATCGAACGACAGGAGGTAAATATTGTTCTGACAGTAATCTCTGTAATTGCTATAGATTTGGTTTTTCAAATGTTCTGCCTTCTGTCCAGGTGAAGCAAATGGTAGTCGCTACGCTTGCTGAATCTGGGATGAATCTTTCGGATGATGTTATAGAAAGTATTATTGACAAGGTGCTCACTCAACCTCATGGTTAGCTGAATGCTTAATTATAGTGTTCATTATCCTTGTCACTTCTTGCTGAAGGAAGTCCAGGTGTTTCATTGTTATTCATTGCAAGAATGTGTACGCATAGTTTAAGTGCTACTTTTTGAACTAATAAAAAATAAATAGTATTACTTTATGAACTCTAGAGTCTAAAGCCTTCTTTTTCAGACCTTTGAGGAAGCCGATACAAAACATGATGGGAAGATTGACAAGGAAGAGTGGAGAAGCCTTGTTTTGCAACATCCATCCCTCCTGAAGAATATGACTCTTCAATACCTGAAGTAAGTTCTGAACTACGGTGTCTATCTTTCATTTCTCTCACTGTTATAAAATGATTACCTGTGAAATTTTTGCATTACTCCTGGTCTTTGTCCTCCCACTCAACAAATAAAAAGGCCTAGGTCAGGTATATGCCAATCTTACCTCACGGAAAATCACTCTTTATTGATGATTCTGCTGCAAGCATAAACATTAACCGTGGTGGATGGATGTGATCCTAGTTGTGTGTCTGCAAATCTATGCTATTGCTTCGGTATCTGATGCACCCATGATACCTTGCTAACAGATAACATGTGAACGAATTGTCAGAAGCTGTTTTTTTTTTCAAACATAGTGAAGTTAACTGGTTACTGATGCATCTGCTTAGGATAAGTTTTTAATAGAGATCCGCTTCATTTGTTTGAGCAGGGACATAACCACAACATTCCCAAGCTTTGTGTTCCATTCACAAGTCGATGATACCTAAACTTGAGAATTGCACCGAAATTCAGAAGGCTGTCTTAATCATGGTTGGTTTGTCTCTACAAACTTGTGCCCTCACACGTATGAAGGGCCCTAGAGAGTGTTTACATCATTTCGATTTTAGTTGTTTATTGAGCATTTTATCCAATGACTGGATTTTCACTTCACAATAGATGCGGGCTTATACATTGCGAGTTGCAGAAATAACAGGTTTAAATTTAATAAAAGATCTCAATTATTAAGGTGCAGAACTTGCATTAGTGTCGTGTAAGTGAGTTCTCTGAAGGGAAGTTGACATGATTTTAGGTAGTGATGATCAAATCCAATATTGGAAGAGCTAGCTACCCCTCTTCCCTCCAAGGCAGGGAAGTCGAGTTATGCAGCATGTCAAAATTGTCACAAGAAAATGATGCTACATATTTCGGCTTCTATTGTATTGGTCCGCGCCATGCATACATCACAATTACGAGAACAGATAATGTAATTATAGGTCCCAATGGTTTATGGATCATTTTTCTAATCAGCAGAAGGAATAGATGACAAACACGGCACCCTATAATTGCTTGACCACGCCTTAGACGAGACAGATCAAGGATTAGATGTGGATTCTGCCGTTTCAAAGTCCCATAAAGGCAGAGGGGCAGCTAGTATTCAAAGTACGCCGGGGATTAGAAGACGCGCAGAGATAAAGGATAGAAACTTGCCTACTGATTTCATCAATCGACAAATGCACACGATTCCTTGTTATCTCAAACACGCACGCGTGCGCTCTAACACCATCAGGCCATTGGAAAAAAGGGACTACGCACTGTGCGTCATGCCCGATGGATGATTCTCTCCTTCTGAGTTGTGGACTATATGGTGGCTCACTGTCACCCTGATCCTACAAGAATTTGGGAAGTCGATCAACTTTTCAAAACCAAAGCCCCTACGCCACCTTATTTAGGATAATCGTACACACACACACAAGGTGTAGTCCATGCGATACGATCATTTGGCCTTTATTTTATTTTTATATCCTTAACTTATTTAAAATAAAAAAATCACAAACATTCAAAAACACTTATTTAATTATTAAGTTAAAAAAAAAAAACAAAACTTGCCGGTTCTAAGTTTGGGACAAGTAGTATTTTCCATATTTAAAAGCAACCATGATATTCCAAGGCAAATCATATAAGCATCTGCCAAAACTTTGTTCGGATCCTCGCAGTGAGGCACAAAAGAGGGAATATATATTAAAACGATGATAGTTCATAAAAATTTAAAAAAGAAAAAAGAAACTACGACAGTTTTTTTAATCAAAAAAGGCTTTAATCAACTTCCTCCATCTTGCTGCCCTCAGCATCGGCATCTGCTTCTTCCTCCAGTGGAGGCATGTCTGCGTCGCCATCGCCTGCTTCCTCGTCAATGCTCAAACCAAGTTTTAGCATCCTGTGGATTCTGTTGCCAAAGGTGTTTGGGTCGTCCAGGCTGAAGCCAGAGGTGAGGAGGGCGGTCTCGAAAAGCAAGAGAACAAGGTCCTTCACAGATTTGTCATTCTTGTCCGCATCAGCCCTCTTCCTGAGCTCCTCCATGATGGGGTTCTCGGGATTGATCTCCATGGTCTTCTTGCTCGACATGTAGCCGGCCATGCTACTGTCCCTCAAGGCCTGGGCTTTCATGATTCTCTCCATGTTGGCAGTCCATCCGTACTCACCAGTCACCAAACAGCAGGGTGAATCGACAACACGGTCGGACACCACAACTTTCTCAACCCTGTCACCTAACACATCCTTGATAACCTTGCAGAGACCCTCAAACTTCTCCACCAGCCCTTCCTTCTTCTTCTTCTCGTCTTCACTCTCATCAAGTTTCAACCCTTCCTTGGTAGCTGAGACCAGCTTCTTCCCTTCGAATTCCTTGAGCTGCCCAACGGCATACTCATCAATAGCATCTACCATATAGAGAACTTCATAGCCTTTCTTCTTCAGCTTCTCCAGGAACGGAGAGTTCTCCACTGCCTTTTTGCTTTCTCCAGTAATGTAATAGATATCACTCTGACCCTCCTTCATCCTGGTCACATAATCCTTCAGACTGGTCATCTCATCGCCACTCTTGGTGGAGTGGTAGCGAAGAAGCTCAGCAAGCTTTGTCTTGTTTTGGGAATCCTCGTGGATGCCGAGCTTGAGGTTCTTGGAGAAGGCCTCATAGAACTTGTTGTAGTCTTCCTTGTTCTCAGCAATCTCAAAGAACAGGTCAATGCACTTTTTAACCAGGTTCTTGCGGATGACCTTGAGAATCTTGTTCTGCTGTAGCATCTCTCTTGAGATGTTCAAGGGGAGGTCCTCAGAATCCACTATACCCTTGATAAAGCTAAGGTATTCGGGGATCAGCTCCTCACAGTTGTCCATTATAAAAACTCGGCGAACATACAGCTTAATATTGTTGGGCTTCTTCTTCGTGTCAAAGAGATCAAAAGGTGCCCTCTTGGGAACAAAAAGTACAGCCTTGAACTCTAGCTGGCCTTCAACTGAGAAATGCTTCACAGCCAAGTGTTCTTCCCAATCGTTGGTAAGGCTCTTATAGAAAGCAGCATACTCTTCCTTTGTGATCTCCTCCGGCTTCCTCATCCAAATAGGCTTTTGCTTGTTGACCAAGGACCACTCGTGAGACACCTCCTTGATCTTCTTCTTTTTCTTCTCTTCCTTTTCTTTTTCTTCATCAACATCTTCGACCTTTCCTTCCTCATCCTTCTTATCTTCCTCATCCTCATCATCAGAAATTTCCTTCTCAGTCGTCTTTTCAACCCAGAGGGAAATTGGATAGCTAATAAACTCAGAGTGCTTCTTAATTAAGTCCTTCAGGCGGCGCTCCTCCAAATACTCCAGTTGATCTTCTTTGAGGTAGAGGGTAATCTTAGTACCCCTACCAAGACTCTCCCCGGAGGTGTCTCTGGTAACAGTGAATGACCCGCCAGCTTGGGACTCCCAGACATATTGCTCATCATCATTGTGCTTAGCGGTGACGATGACCTTTTCGGCAACAAGGTAAGCTGAGTAGAAACCAACACCAAACTGTCCAATCATACTCACATCGGCACCAGCAGCAAGGGCTTCCATAAATTCCTTGGTTCCAGACCTAGCAATGGTACCGAGGTTGTTCACCAAGTCTGCACATACGCAATTAAGCAAATTCTAAGATACAGTAACATGCAACAGATTGTATTAAGAAATTAGTGACAGCAAACTTCTGCTATATCTTACCAGCCTTAGTCATGCCAATACCACTGTCAATGATGGTAAGGCTGTTAGTTGTCTTGTCAGGAATAATGTGGATGAAGAGCTCAGGCTGTGCATCTAGCTTGCTCTTATCAGTCAAACTCTCAAATCGGATCTTGTCCAGTGCCTGTACAAGATAACAAATAGAATATTCATACAAACCATTCGAAGGCATTCAGAACCGGCAGTTTCAAATGAATGAAGGCGAGAAAATAACTCATACACAAAGTGCGAATTCAATTGATATACATGTGCTGTAAATTACAACCATAATCAAAGTAAAACATATATCAATACACGACATTATATCTTACTGAATCCAAAGAATAGCTTGGGCGTATGCGTATGCATTTCCATCCATGTAGCAACTCATTCAGTAAGAAAACAACTTGAAAACATTGAATTCAATATGTTGGACCAGAAACAAACATAAAATAAACAAACGTACGAAGCCTAGATGCTAACACAAATTGGTTAAATCAGAACAAACATGCAGTCAAACGATACGGTATCAAACACGGCCTATCCAGAGCAGTCAAGCTAAACCCTAAGATTTTCCGAATCTATTCAACAATAAGGTTGAGATAACAAAAATCAGAGCAGTCCAATTATTTGATAGTTTCCAAATATGTATACTAAACAACAGCCTATATTAACGTTCTGATTTATCAAACGTAGCCGATCTACATCTCTGTTCGAACACCAGGAGCATACAGGCATATAGAAAAAGTTTCTAAGAAAACTTTATTTTGGCATCATATCAATAATGAATCTACAAGATTACACAACATTGCACGGTACGATACCAAAAAGCTCCGAACTTGGAAATCCAAAAGCCAGACTCATAAATCAAACAAACCATGACTTATAAACGAACTCAAAGAATCCAGAGCAGTAAATCGAAACGAAACGTTCTCGATACAAGGCGTAAGATCCAAGTCAACACTTATCAGAACATAAAATTCGAAACATTTAGCACAAGAAATAAAATCACAGGGATTCAGGGGAGGAAGGCACCGAAGAAAGAAAGAAAGCGAGAGATGGAGAAACACACATCAGAAGCATTGCTGATGAGTTCCCGAAGGAAGATCTCCTTGTTGCTGTAGAAGGTATTGATGATCAAACTGAGCAACTGGTTGATCTCGGCCTGGAAGGCAAACGTTTCGGTCTCCGCCATTCCCTTCTCACCGTGAATTAACCCTAAAGTTGCAGAAGAAGAAATAGTCGGGTGATCAGAGATTCAGAGGAAATGGCAAGCCAGTTGGGAGGAGGAAGCGAGACTTTATAGTGGAATTCGCTAGGGTTTCTAGATCCTTCTGTTGCCTATTTATACGTAATAAATTAACTATATCTTTCTTTTTCCTTTTTCTTTTTCTTTTTTAATTTGGCTGAGGCCTGAGTGCGTATGTGACACGGAATGCCTTCAACTTTTAAGAAAGTTTCCGTTAGGTTACCTGTGTGGTCGGTGACCCGTAGCACGGTACGGTGGCGCTTGAAATTTGAAACATCGTTTATTTTTAAGATGGAGATAAAAATTTAAAATTAAATAAAATATTATTAAAATATTATTTTTATTTTAAATTTTAAAAAGATAATTTTATTTTATATAAAAATTTAAAAAATTATAATAATTAAATAAAATAATAGAAAAATAATTATAAAACAAACTAGACGCGACAAAAACAAATACAAGGCTATACAAAAATTATACAATATAGCATTTATGTAAAACACTACTACATTAGGACAGAGGATTTGACAGAATGTTTACCAACTTTCTCAAAGCAGTGATTTTGGTTTATCTATATATAAATGAAAACATATATTTGTATATCTAGATATTAAATTGATTATATTGAAATATGCATATATAAATATTTTTGTAATTATGAACAGTATCAATACATTTTTGCAAATGTATTATTCAGTCTATAAATGTTATTTTATTAATTTGTTTTTCTCTCTTCCCACTCTCTCTCTTTTATGTGTATTTTATCAATTTTTTTCTCTCTTCACGTACTCTACCTTCAACATCTTTGTTGTAGATGTTAATTGTAAAATATATAATAAATATTATTTTATTATTATTTAAGCTTAAAGAGACATAATCCAATGTGTGTTTTTCTTTACTTTTTTTTTTTTAAATAAAAACTATATTAGATCCTTAGCTAGAATATCAGCGGCCTCATTATAAGTTCTATGCGTAAATTGTACTTTTCAATCTGTTCTATATTTCAGTAACTGCTTCATACCTTCTATTAAACTTCCATAGTATGATAAATCTTTATTTTTATTGTGAACAACATTAACTACCACTTGAGCATCTCTCTCGAAAAGCACCTTATCAAATCTGAGTTCTCTGTACACATCTATTGCCTTCCACAAAGCATAACTTTCAACAACAGCAGGTTGGCCAACATTATGCTTTTGCCCCTCCACAGCTACTAACATTTCTCCTTCTTCATCTCTGATTACAACTCCTATACTCACATTCCTTTCCTTTTTGTCAATTGTTACATCCCAATTAACTTTTACAAAACTTAGACTTGGTTTCTCTCACCTCAGATTTCTGCTACGACTCCCCTCGTTCCTGCTACTACTTGCCTTTGTTGTCTGCTGAGCCAATTGGTATTCTGTCAGATCATGCTTAGCAAATCTTATTACTTGACTTGGAAATTTGAACTTTTCCTAAAAAATACACTCATTTCTTCTCAACCATAAGCCCCTTATCACAACAGCTACCACCTCTAGTTCTAAATCATTTAGCTTTTTCACTAATTTTTCTCACAGAGCTAGTAGATTAGATTCTTATATCTTCATCTTCTGCAATATACTCAGTGACTCTGACCACACATCACAAGCTGCAGGACATTGCCAAACTACCTGCATAATTGTTTCCTCATCTCTTTTACAAATGGGGCAATAGGGGTTGTCTGTTACATTTTTCAAAAAAAGGTTTCTCCTCGTAGCTATAAACTCATTAACAACTTTCCAAAGAAATAATTTAACTTTCTCTGGAACATTCATTTTCCAAATGCTTTCCTAGCTTTGATCTCTCTCTTGATGCCTTGAGTTTTCACATCTGCTAGCCTTCTTTCTTTCAAGCTTCAAGTGGTATGCACTCTTTATAGAAAACAATCCTTTCTTTTTTATGGACGCCAAATCATTTTATCTTCCACATTCATGCTACTCAAATGCATGCTACATATCTTACCAGTTTCCTCTTTACTAAAAATTATTTTAATCAATGACTCATTTCACTGCCCTATGCATTGCATCAATTCACACACTCTTGCTTTATTATTTAGAACTGAGACTTAAGGTGTTGCTAACCATCTCTAACCCCATATTTTAATATTATCACCATTACCTACCTTCCATATCCGTCTCTCTCTCAAAAGACTCATTACATTCCACACACTTCTCCACATATAAGTGTCTTCTGCAACCATACTAGTCTTAAAGATCTTAGCAGGCATATTAGTCTTGTTTTGCAGTAACCTCCAATTCTGCCTAGCCAAGAGAGCCATATTGAAGCTCTCTATGTCCCTGTAGCCCAGGCCCTCTTTCCCTTTATGTTTCCCCATCCTCTCCCAATAGCACCAATGAGCATCATTCCCTTTTTGTTGATTACTATACCAGAACTTAGCAACCATAACATTCAACTCCCTGCACAGCTTCTTTGGAAGTTGAAACACACTCATTGTTTAAGTGGGCAGTGCTTGAAGGACTATTTTTATTAAAACTTTTTTCCTTCAGCATTCAACAAAGCCAACACTAACAATTGATTGTCAAATAACCATGGTCTCCCCTCCATTATTCTCTGCTTATTAGTTTGGTTAGCAAACTCCACCACAAAAACATTCGATCCCATTTCATGGAATTTTGCTCTTATACTAATCCTCCAAAATTTTGCTATCGTTTATTCGATCACACCTTCACTAATTTGCCTCTCCATCCAAACTTTCCGAACCAAACTAACATCTTCTTTATATTTTAGTTCTTCCGACTCATCATCATCAAAATCAATATTTTGGGCTTCCTCGTACGTCACCTTCAGCTTCTTCCATTTATTCTCGATTTCATTCATCGCTCACCACCAAAATCTCACTCTCGCCACTGAAAATACTCATAAACCACCTCTTTTAGTCCCCACATAGACGACGAAAGTGTTCGTTATTCTGCCCCTCCACTCCGAGCCACCTCTGATTCTGTTAGAATCTCGGCGGATCTCACTTCACCTCAGTTTTCTTATAGAAAGAAAAAAACGAGAGAAGACTCTTGTGAGTTTTTCTTGAATGAAAGATAATTTTCAAAACATGTGATTTTACATTTACTTATAGATAAACCAATGCTAATGCTCGAGACTCAAATAACAAATATTTTAAAATTTAAAATTTGAATTAAAAAACTTAATAAAATGAGACGAATAGTCCATACGTGTAATATTGTAAATAATATAAATATATATATCACTACATCTATAAATAAATATATAAACTAATGTTAATTGATGTGTAACATCATCAAATTATGTTAATTTATATACTTATTTTTATCAATTTCTTTTATCCAAACCTTTAATAAAGTGTATGTTTGAGATTGTAGTGGATGATATGGCTTTTAACTTTAAAACTTATAGCTTAGAGTTTAAATAACAAGTTATACTATTAAAAAATTATTTACTATTTAGTAATCATATGTTAAAAGTACTTTCAAATATGTATTTGTTTGTAAAATAATTAAAAAAAATATTTTGAAGGTAGAAATGACATAAAATATTATTTTATTTTTTAAAGATTATAATCATATTTTTTTTATAGTTTGAAAGTTGTAATTATATTAAAGTTATATAGATATTTTTGTCTATTAATAATTTTTTTAAAATTAGAATTACATTATGTATTATTCAGAAAATTACATATGAAGAAAAATATCAAAATAATTATTTTTTTCAAATGTAATTTTTAACTTGTTTGAGATTAAAACATAATATAATATATAACATTCATATAACCTAATTTTATCTTTAAAAAACTATATACTCTGCATTAATTGCATCTCAGTATTTGTCAAGCTCCCGTTTTGTTTTGCCCATTAAAAAAATAATTCTTTTACACACAGTCGGGATGCGTACACTCAGGGAATCAGTATCCACGTCAGCCGATATATTAAAAAAAAAACAATAGAAAATAGACGAAAATAGAAGAAAGAGTGGGTCTTCGTCTTCGTGGGTCTGAAGAACTGCAGAAGAATTGTTGGGGCCAAAGGGACGGCATTTCTGTTGGGTCTCTCGTGGGTTTAAAAAATACTTGTTTAAGTTCATATTTAAAGATCTTCAGTGTTGGGTCTCTCGATCTGCTCTTGTTCATGGATAGATCTTTCAATAAGGAACCAAAAAACACCGCATGAACATATTTCATCTTTAAATAAATGGAATCAGGCAGAATTCCTTACAAGTATTTCTCTCTAGGTAATCTTAGAAATGTACTTTGTGACATTGTGGGAAGGCTAGCAGGAATAAAAATCAACCTAAAGGCTAGCAGGAATAAAAATCAACCCAAATGCCATCGCAAGCTTCTCACTATGGTAGTGAGCATCTTTATCTTCTCAGACTCTTCTTTTAAGCTTGCTAAGTGTGCACATGAGCTAATTACACCCCCCAGAGTAAAATCATCAGGCGCAATCCCATTTTTCTGCATATTACAGAAAATCCTAACAACTTCTTCACTGTATCCATTTTTACCATAACCCACAAGCATTGCAGTCCATGATACAGCATCCTTACTGGCCATCCTCTCGAAAACTGCTTCTATGTATTTTATGCTTTTACACTTGCAATACATGTCGACAAGAGCGCTACCCACAAAGACATTTTTTCATGATCAGTCCTAATTATATAAGCATGAATCTGCTTCCCTTCTTCGAGAGCCAGAAGACCCCCACAACTCGTCAAGACACTACCAAAAGTAAATTGATCCATAACTAAACTTTCTGAGCTCATTTCTTTTAAAACCTCTACTGCTTCTCTATACCTGAGGAAGGGTAAACAGCGAGGAAGAATGGAGGCTTCGTGGGAAGAAGAAGAGAGCGAGAGCTTCGTGCCAAGGATTGTTTGTAGGGGGAGGGAGGGAGGGAGGGAGGGAGGTATGGGAGGCTTAAGTGGGAAGAAACGCAGAGAGGGAGGGAAGATGAAACTGAGGGAGGGAGGGAGAGTTCGAAAGATCTGGAAGAATTGTTTGCTGTCGTAGGCGAGAAATGAACTCAAACGAAACGAAACGTTTTGCAAACCCCACAAAACGGTGTGTTTCACATGTTCCACATCAGCAGCCCTTCCCCCGCAGTTACGCACGCCAACTGCGTTTACTTTAGCTTTTCCTTAAAAAAAAATTGTCAACAGCTTTTAAGCCACCACTTGGCACTCCGAACGTATTAGTGCATGTGTCAGGTATGGCATTCATACCAACTAGCTAGAATGAAGATATTTAATACTTTATTACAAATTGAATATATATATATATATAATTAGTGGTACGATAATTTGTTATTCATTGTTGTTATTTGAACATCAAAATACCTCAATGGACCCTTAATATTTGAGTTTATTGCCGTATAATCCCATATGTATTTCCGTATCATTCCAAGTAAATAAATAAAATAATAATATTAATAACCTTCCTCTTCTAACATTACTTTTTTTGTATTGGTATATTTTGATAGGGGAAAAACATCATAGGTATTTTAAGGCTGTGTTTGGATGTTGAACTGAGTTGAGTTGAGATGATAAAATATTGTTAGAATATTATTTTTTAATATTATTATTATTTTAAAATTTGAAAAAGTTGAATTGTTTATTATATTTTGTATTGAGATTTGAAAAAGTTGTAATGATGAGTTGAGTTGAATTTTATTGAGGATCTAAATGTAGCCTAAAACTTTTATATATAACACTTCTTCATATGATGTTTGTCTTTTCAATTTGGACTATCAAGATTCAGTTTTGGTTGCCATGAATAAGAAGTTCAGTGGCATCTCATGTGATAAATTGGTGGATCTAGATCTGCTCCAATCGATAAATTTATAACGAATATGATAAGTTTGTATACTATTTTAGACAAAAAACTTTATAATAAAAATAGTTATATTATCTGATATATCATATTGTAAGTTTGCTTCTATATGATTTCTTTATAGACAAAATATTTATTTTCTGTACTAACCGATTGAATGCATTAATAAACAAATTCGAATGAATATTTGTTAAGCTTTTATAACCGCAACACAATCAACAAGCTCTCTCATCATCTATACCACCTGTATGTTAATCACTAAAATATAAAGCAAATAGATCTACCATCGAACTCGTAAGAGCATTTCCAATAGTTTATTTAAATTCTCATCTAAAATAATTAATAAAAAACTATTTTTTCTATTTTAGGTAACAACTATTATAATACATCATATATAAGCTTTTTTTAATATTTATTATTTAAATATTATTTTTTCTTATTTATTTGTTTATTTTAAATATTTTCTCTAATTTTTATCTTTATCATTTAAATATTATTTTGTCTTACTTATTTTTTTATTTTAAAGGTTTTCTCTAACCACCATTAAACTTATAATATTTTTATATATTTCAATATTTTTTTTATATATTAATGTGATTGCAATATTTTCTATTGCTAAAATGACAATAATAGTCCAAAAAAAAATTTAAAAGAAATTAAAATAGAAAAAATCATTCATCCTAATTTTTGTGAAATTTTTATACTTCTTCACATTTTGCAAACTCTTTATCACGAGTTCTGTATTATTATAATTTTTTTTTATAATATTATAACTCTTCATAGTTTATATATATAGAACTGTATATGTGTGCTATGGAGGGAGAAGTTTCAGAAAAACTAGTTAAATTATTTATATAAATGCTAGCGTGCCGGCAAGCTCGCTAGCACAAAATTATTTTTTTATTTTGTTTTTAGATTTTTTAATATTTTTAAAAAATAAAAAAATACTAATTCATTAAAAAATAATTTTTTAATTATTAAATAAAAAATAAATAAATACATAAACGGTGAGGGATAAATTCAGACGAAATATTAACATTTTTCTATATTTTATATTAATTTTACATAATTCAGTAAAAATCTTATTTTGAGAGGATTGTCAGTCATTTTGCATAAAAATGAACTCTCACAGTCTCATGTCGTTGAACTCAAGCAGGCAGCGTCGTTTGTTTGGCATGGCATCCGTGCACACAACCTTCGATTAATTCCCGAGCATTCACAATTCTGACAGAGATCGCTTGCTGTCGAAACATTCACAATTCTTGCCCTTTCTAATTATGTTTTCCTAGAAAGCTAGGGTGTTTGGTAGCCGGGAAAAATAAATGAAAAAAAATAATGCAGAAAATGGCGCAAGGATGGTTCTCAGGGAGCAGTAGCGGCGAAGACCAGCAGAAACCCTCGTCTTCTCTGCTAGCCGATTGGAATTCCTATGCGGCCTCACAAGATTCGGGGGATGGTTCTGATCTGGGCCTGGGTTTCGATCTCGAAGCTGCGGTCAGGTCTGCTAACGACACTGTCTCTGGCACTTTCAATGTGTAAGCCTCTGATTTTTGAACTAAGCCCCTTTTTTTTATTATCTGCTTGTTATTTTATTTTGTTGTTTGAATTAAGCGCTCAGTATGTGGATCTGGGCTTTTGACTGTGATATCCCGGAGTCCGATGGTTACTAAAATATTTTAATTATATTATCTAATTTTGGATTATGGACACGACTTCTAGTGGTTTTGATCAAGGATTGGGGGTACTGGAGTAACTGGATATTGTCCACAGTGAGGTCTTAGAAAGTTGCTGTTTCATTTTGCTGCGTTTGGGCTTGATTTTTCTGTTTAGGTGCATTGAAGTGAAGCGACTGGCCAAAGTATAGAAACAACTTAGAAAAGTGAACTAGGTTTTAGTTAGGACAACTAACAGGGGCAACACTGATTGTGGATAAAGTATGCGATATCCGTTTAAAGGGGGAACTGCGTTCGAAGCTAGGTTTGTTGTAAGCTGATGCACGCGCAAATCTTATAAATATAATCGTGAAGTTCGATGAAAGGTGGTGCCACCATGTTAACTCTTAAGTGTATGCCTTTTTCGAGACAGCAATTTGTATGATGTTGTCAGGTCGAAATTTAAGATAGGTGTCTGAGTCACTTTGTGGATGAAGCGCATGCTTAGTCATACTCTAACATCAAGAGTTGCGCACGCCCATGTCTCATCTATAAATTAAGTGTTAGCCTTGATATCTTGAGTTAATGCAATGAAAGATTGCCAGGATCTACTTTGCATTTCTGGTTTAATATATCTTATTGAGCATCCATTTCTCTGTTATAGGGAAGATTTAAAACAAAGCCCTGCTTCCAAATATGTTAGGCACTGCTTGTAGAAGGTGATGGTGTATTTGTGAAAAAGAGATGAAAACAGATAGAAGTTCAAGAAGAGGAGGAAGTTGAAAAGGAAAAAAGGAAGGATGTCATTCAAGCAAATCAGCCATGGGTCTGTTCGAGGCAACCCCACCTCCACAATTAGTCTAGAATATTCTTTGTTCTTGTCTGATTCTGCTCTACGTTTTCCCCCTTTTCCTATATACCTCTGACACTCTAACAGAATTGAAATGCAATGTAACGGAATTGAAATACATGAGAATGGAAAGTAAAATAACAGTAAATGACAATGAGTAAAAACAGGTGAGGGTCACAGCCCTTAAAGCACTGCGTTTCAAGTAAGTGAAACGCAGTGTTTGAAATAAAAACAAATGCAAGTGCAGCTTTCCAGTACGCTGCGTTTTATTTCTCCCTTACTCAAACGACGACGTCCCACGATCTCATCCATAACTTCAGCTCACTTCCTTGACTTCGAACATAACACTTCACTTCACTTCAGTTCACAGCTTGTCTCTTTCTCCCTTGCGTACTCCTCCATTCTAGGGTTTCCCTCTCATCCTCCATCGCCACCATTGAGGACCCTAACAAAATATGTTGTACTGCTGAGCATTGGGCAATGACTCATTGTGAATTACTTGTTAGAGACTTCTTTTGACAGGTTTGAATGCGTCAGTTCTGAACCAATGGAGTTGCCCAATAATTATTTGGCAGCATATTATATCACCAGCAGCTCAGTACTTAAAGTAGATAATCGTGTACACCCAGCTTGTGTTCATTTTGTGACGTATGCAGTGAGGATTATGTATGCAAAGAAACCCCCAGGGGTTGGCTTAAGTGGTAAAGGCCTTAGTCTTGGTGGTATGCTCCCTCCAAAGTTCGAATCCCATTGGGTGCAAACAATATATAGGGGCCATTGGACTGGGGGATTTTTCCCTTAAAATTACCCGAGGTGCACTTGTGGGAAACTCCTTGTTAAGGGTATGTGCACCCCTAGGATTAGTTTGGATGCTATTCTCGGACACTTGGTGCCAATAAAAAAAATGTATGCAAAGATGTCTATTTTTATCAACTTAAGAGGTTGAGGGGATTTCATTGTCATATCTCTAGGGAAGTCCAATTTATGGTGCTAGGATCCTAATTGGCGTTGAGTTTGCTTTAGCTTGAGCAGGGTCTGCGATGTGCACATTTTATACATAGTTCAATGTAATATTGGTGAAGAGTTTCAATATCATATATACTCTCTAGTTTTAATTTATGATCAGAATCCCTCGAATCCTGCAAACAACCTTACTCAAGTTTTAATGTGGAGCTCTTATTTGTGTTTTAGCTATGGGATGTAGCATCTGATTTTAAGGGGATGTAGCATGTATTTTTTTTTATTAGAGGATGTAGCATATGAAATTAGAGTCCATACAAAGGAAAGTTGTCTTGTTTTCTTTATATAGAATCTGAAGTTGGGCAAAAGACGCTTGTACTATTGTCTCGTTATTATAATTGCCGAAGCAACATAATTCTGAATTTTGGATTGCGTGGCTGAAAGATCAATTGAGCGTGATTAGGGGTGCAAGTTATTCAGTCCTGTCCATGGGTGTGGTTTTTCTGGACTGGACCGACTGAAGTATATACATAATTTTTTAAAATATTATTTATATGTATTATTTTATATAAGTTATATAAGTTAATTATGTAATTTTCATCTAACCTATTACCATTGAGCATATGTATTTGGAGTTTGGATGATATTGCATTTTTTAATTTCATTTTCTCTATTTTTTACTTTTAACTTTATTATGATGGTTGCTAATTCTCATCGATGGATATGGAAAATTTTGATAATTTTTTCAACTTTTTTAAGGCTATTTTCAAGTACAAAATGTGTAAATAAAGATAAATAGTTGATATTCAAAAGTGTAAACATTGTGATTTTTGTATTGATAGGCCGACAATAGTCAAAATACACATTAGAAGTGGTTTTGGGCTTTTTGTATGTTGGCCCATTTTACACTAGCCTGGACTGAATGGACCGACCAGACCGTTAGTTAACGGTCTGGTCCAGTCTACAAGGGTAATTGGTCCGGAGAAAGGGTGGACCGAAATTTTCAGTCCTTGACCGGACCGTACTGATTACACCCCTAGTGAAAGCTCGTAATTTCTTTCTTTTACAGTTATGCAATCTCTGTTTGATACTTGTTCAGGGTTTCTAAAGGAGTGAGAGATCTACCCGGGAATCTACAGTCTGCCACTAGTAGTATTCCTTCAGGAAAAGCACTTCTGTATTTTGGTTTGCTTCTGGCAACTGGGGTTTTCTTTGTTTTCATCGCATTTACCATGTTCCTTCCAGTCATGGTGCTGATGCCCCAGAAATTTGCTATATGCTTTACCCTTGGGTGTGGCTTTATCATTGGGTCATTCTTTGCACTCAGGGGTCCATCAAATCAGCTCGCTCACATGTCGTCAAAGGAGGTATTTTCTCTGCTTAATTTAGATACACCTTTTATTTTACCTTTTGCAACATAGCCATCTAATGCTTTATTTTTTCTTATTTACTTATCCAGAGGCTACCTCTTACATTGGGATTTATCTGCAGTATGGCTGGTACCATTTATGTCTCCATGGTGCTTCACAGCTACATACTCTCTGTGCTTTTCTCTGTGATTCAGGTATCAAATTTCATGCTTCACTCAGCGTGTATCATTTTTCTCACTGGATTTTAGACCTTGGATTGTCGTACTTTATGTATCCCCATAATTTTTGGTCTATCTTTTCACCTCGTTGTCATGGAAGAAGATGCAACAATGTTCTGGGCATTTCATCGATTGATTCTAACTTGTTATTTATCATAGACCCGAGAAATGAAATACGATGATCTCAATTCTGTCTATTAACCGATTAACTCTTAAAAAAGTGAAGATAAGGAGCCATCCAATTGAGCAATGAAATTGATGTTTTCATTGGAACTTGCAGGTTCTCGCACTCCTGTACTACGCAATTTCATACTTTCCTGGTGGATCTGCTGGGATGAAATTTCTCTCATCTGCCCTTACCTCGTCAGTAATGAAATGTTTTGGGAGGTGATCCAGACCTTTTGTTTTTATGGTCGCCGACCTGTGTATGTGTCGCCTACTTGGTTGTAGCTTCCCGAACTAAACGAAGGTAGCATGTTTTTGGTTATTGATTTTGGTTTGGTTTACCCATCAGGGTGCAATCGAGGAATTTGGTCGAGTAATTTCTGCAAACTGTTGATGGCTATTTAGTGGTGGAGTCCGATTGTTAGGCTATATGAATGTATTGAAATTTGTTGATTTCCAACTACAAACCCAGAATATTGGTTTTCTGTTGACAAGCTCCCAAACCGGCGAATTACTCGTATTGATGCACCAATCAATCAAGTTGGAAAGATTACACTTGTGCACATGCGTACAGGTGGAACCACCAGTTAAAAAGAAGGATGCACCCAATACATTGAACTTTCATCATGAATTTAGCATTTTGCAACATCCCTTAAATTTAATACTTGAATTTTTTATTATTCATTTAAAAAAAAAAGTTTTGAGGACGTAATATCTCAATTTTGATAATTATTATTATTTTAATCCTGAGGGTGCTCATTTGATAGTGTAAAAAAGAAAAGAAAAGAAGGGATGGGATGGAGCCCACTCCCGATTCAGAGACGACGTGTAAGCTCAATCTCGTAGCAATCCGCCCTGGCCCACCACTAATCTAAATCTCCGTATTATGTATTAATGGCAATGGCTACTCTTTATCTTGGCCCATTTCTCGACGTCTTTTCCGTACCACTACTACGTAGTACATACACCATACTATCTATGCAGTGGCTTTCACTGTAATTTCATCCTAACTTTAGCTCCGTATTTGTCAACATGGACTTGCGTGCAAGTTAAAAGACACTTCTCAACACTTCTCAATACTTTTCAACATGGACTTACTTTCATTGTGTTTGGATAACAAAAGTTGCTCAACACTTCTCAATACTTTTTGTACGGATGAGAATACTTCACATGCCAAACAACATTTTTGTACATTCAAACATATCTCAGCATTCCTCTTTCTACACAATAAAGACATTGTTTGCACTCTCAACAGTGTTTCACCCATTTCAGTCCATATCACTTGCTGTGCGACGGAGACGGAGACGGAGGAGGAGGTTCGTGGTGGCTGGGTCTGCGAGAGGTGGTTGCCGGTGTGAGGTGGTGGAGGTGCGGTCGCCTGGATGGCCGCGTACGGCGGGCCAAGTGAATAAGAACCACCGAAACCCATTTCGGTTGGGTTACCGCATGGCGCCCATTTCGATTGGGTATCGCAAGGGATAATGCTGAGCCGCGCGTGGGGGAGAGAGAGAGTGGTTGGGGGAGTCGCAGGCGTGAGTGGGAGCTGCCGGTGGTGGCGGTGAGGCCGAGCGGCGCACGGCGGCGCCGGGCTGGGCTGAAACTATTTCAGCCGTGATTTCGAATCGGGCAGAGAAGAGAGAGAGAGAATTAAAGAAAATAAAAGATAAAAATATTTTATCATTATTATATATAAAAATAAAATAAAATTATTATAATATTTATTATTAAAAATAAAAATACTATTATATTTATGGAACCTACACATTTTCCAACTATTTATCTAAAAGTCAACAACTCAACATACTTCATATATCCAAACAACTCAAACTACTCTCAATGAGATCCATAAACTCACTTTAATCTCTACTCACAACTATTCACAACACTTCTCGCTATCCAAACATAGCAAAAATGTCCCCCTCACCTCTCTTGACTCTGACCCAATGCTTGTCCGCATGGGGGCGTACTACTGTTCTGTATAATTTATAAAATAAACTAATTAAGAGAAATCAATAAATTGCCTCCAAATCTATCCCCTCTTCTCGATCCATTTCTCCCTCGATTCCATCTTCAGGTATATCTAATCATCTCCAGTTCATTTGTTTTCCTTTTTTTATTTGCCCTTTTATCACGGGCTCATGTTAATTTCTTGCATTCATTGATTTGGGTTATGTGTTGATTTGACTGAATCTGGGATGCTTTTGGATTTTGTTATTTTTTCCAATTTAACCTAATAGTTTCCGGTTTTTACTTCCTATTTGTTGGATCTGAAAATTTTTGTTGCCAAGAATGCCGTTTACTTATATTTTCCCAAGTAACTGATGCTTTTGGTGTAGATCAGTGGAATTTGATACTGCAGTCTCAGAAATATGCCTGCATGTATGCGTGTGTATTAGTATTTGAATTTATAAACGTGGATATGTTGCATTGCAAGTGCAAATGCACGATGATGAAACAAGTACTGTTAGTTGAGGTTTCCTGAGTTGCTTTAAGGTGTCGTGATGCTGCTGACTTGATGGAGGTCGTGTTGCATTCTGTGTTGTTTGGGATAAATAGTGATGCTGCCGAGTTGACATTGATTGTATTCTATTTTGATGTAACTTGGGACATTGGGCCTTCCGGTACAAGGAATAAAAATTGCTTATGTGATATGTGGATCTTGTCTGATTGATTTTATGCTTAATAAGATGATGTCATTGAAACATCACAAGAAGGTTGTTAAACCCATCTTTGTTTTTACTTCATTTAGTTGAAGATTGTTTGTATATGGGGGCAGAAATGATTCCTTTTATTCTAGTAATAGCATCTCTCTAGTAGTGATCACGGGGAAAGTTTGGATAAGGTACAACTGCCATGTTAGCCTTTGGCAGGTATGACATATGGGCTAGCTTCAGTTTCTTCTATAAAGCTTTCATAATCTGTTGTGAAGATAGTGATAGGCCTCCAAAGACACTTTTTTGCACTTGCCAGGAAAAAACTTGCGATACTCCTGGTCATGCTCATAAACCAGGTGGGCAGGCTTTTGTAGTAAAAGACCAATACTGAGCCTTAGGTTGTCTGGGGTATGGCTTTGAGGCACTGGGTGGCTTGACCAAAACCAAATCTGAGAACACTAAGCATATTGAGTTTACAAACATTGCAGGCTCGCATGCAATAGAAGTCACCAACTATTAAAATTTGTAATTGAATGGTGTGATGCTTCAGTCTCTTGCTTTCTGTGTTATGCTTTCTCACTCTTTCTGTTCTTTTTAGTTGCATGCTTGTACCATATTAGTTGGGTTTAGATCTTTTCCTCGCTGCTTGAATCTCATAGTAGAATTCCATCATTTACTTGTAAGTGTGATTAGTAAGGTTAACTTAACACCCATCCTCTTTTCTCCGCTACATAGCATATGATGTATTGTAATCTTGATCTGCATGCTTACCTCATTATTGGTTTGACCCATCTGTATTTACCAAACTAAGAGGGTGAGTATGAGTTCTTTTGCCTAAATTAATTGCATGTGTTGCCTACTTGTGTGTGAGTTATTCATGTGGCAACCTTTACTTTCAGGGGAGAGTGGAACACTTCTCAATTTGTGTATAAGCTGAACTTTTGTGCTGATTTATTCGCTGCTTCTGGCCTTATTTATCCTTTGTTAATAACTTTCATTTTTAGGTCTCTGCAATGGCTTCTAAATCAGTCATGGATTTAATGGAGGCCTCCTCTGGAGTTCATTTTTCTGGATTTCACATGGACATCGAAGCACCAATTATGTCAGCAACTGAAAACATGCATAAACAGCCGTTTGTCATTGGTAATTGTTGGGTGGAAATATATGAAAATTTATGCTATTGCTTTTGGGGGTATCAAAAGGTGGCGCAACATTACAGAAAAGAGTCCCCCCCCCCCCCCCCCCAACAGCAACAAAAAAAAAAAAAAAAAAAAAAAAAAAAAGAAGATAGAAAGGGACACTGGTTGGTTGGTATATCTGGTTTGGTATGAAATGGAAGAATCCAACACACTGAGGTGAAGATTGATGGTTTTACCATTGGCAGTCTTCATTCCTGCCTCATTCAGAAACTTGAAACAAATGGAATAATTGTAGCCTTGGCAAAGCACACTAAAAAAGTTAGTTGTGGAGTTCCAAATGTGTATGTGAAGTTACCAGCTTTCCCAAAAGCTTAAATTAAGGGGAGGCCTGTAAGAGAGGACTAGTTATTTAACTATATTCCAGCATTCGAACTCACGGATGAACCTTATTCCCCTTAACAAGTGGGTCCTAACTTGGAATGTTTAATTAAATAAAGGTTAAAGCGTAGGAACAGGGTTCAAACTCAGAACCTTTACTCTAATGCTAGGTTAAATTATCAATTGTCCTAAAAGGTTAAAGCTAATGGAAGAAGTGTATTTAATTATTTAGTTTATATTCATACAGTTTTGTAAGCGTGAAAAATTTACCTGATTTTACAGTATTAGTTTTAACTTTAAAAATTGGTGCATGATGCTGGTATGTGAACTTTTTTTTTTTAAATGTCTATCAGAAAAATGAACCATAAAACTTTTCACGCTCTTGATACTTCAACACATCAATTATCAAAAATACTTCAACACATCAGTTTTCTGATGTACTTACTCTATCACAGGGGTTGCTGGGGGAGCGGCATCTGGTAAAACAACAGTTTGCGATATGATTATCCAGCAACTTCATGATCAACGTGTTGTACTTGTTAACCAGGTAATATTTTTTTATTCAATACTTCAGATCATTTTTTTTTTTTTTTTCAAAACAAAACTTTTTCAAGGTTCTCATTAAGGTGGGAGAAATGTCTTTCTGACTTACAATACTGAATTATTGAGAAAGTGAGAAAAATTATAAACATCAATTATTTGTGAAAATAATCTTCTCATGCTCTTTCTGTTTTGTTAAATTTGCTTGGGATTTTCTAGTGATCTCTTTTGTAGTTTTGGGATAATTCTATTCTTCTTCTTTTTTCTTTTACATTTGATAGTGGAAATTATATTCGTCTTGGTTTTTCTTGTTGCAGGATTCCTTTTATCATGATTTGAACGAGGAGGAACTTACACGAGTACATGAATACAATTTTGACCATCCTGGTGAGGGCAATTCTGCAACTTGTCTGAAGACTATCCTTGAAACAATGACCTGCATAGGATTTCCTTATTGTTATTTTTTTGAATGAGCTCTGTCCTTCCTTTGGGGAATGGTTCAAGTAGATTATCAAGTAGCTTCCTGTTATTGACTTATCAGAGGGCTACTAGATACTGGTAGTGTCAATTCCTGCACCATCCGTTAGTTATTGGATTTATCATTGGATGGAAAAATGATCCAAATAGTTCATTAGTTAGCTAGTAAGGCATCCCTTGTGAAAAAAACAGGTCAAGGCACATCTGATCTAATCCGTTTGTAGCCTTGAATATACACAAGTTCGGTGTTCTTTATTCATATGTGGTGCTTGCTGTTTGGTTCAGCTTTTGTGCTTGTTCAACTGATTCTTCTTAATGCAAAATTGCCTTTCTATCAGATGCTTTCGACACAGAGCAACTGTTGTGTGTTATGGAGAAGTTGAAGCATGGGCAAGCAGTAGATATTCCAAACTACGATTTCAAGAGTTACAAAAACATGTTTCCGGCAAGAAGGGTACTGTTTTTCATATCTGTGGGGGGATAGGCACCATTCTACATATGATTGCTCTTTTTGGGTTCTTTTTTTTTTTTTTTTTTTTTTCTCTTTTGTTGTACAAAGAGTTGTCAAAGGCCCATTGGAGAGATATTGGGACCGGCAACTTCTTGCATTGAAATGTTGGTTTTTTGTTCTTTTCCTTCCTAGAGTTCTATGGAGCTCCATTCTTGATTTCATATATGAATATAATTTTTTTATATTATTAATATATTATACTTACCATATGAAGATATTTGTTATTGGCAGATAAACCCTTCAGATGTTATACTATTGGAAGGCATACTCATTTTCCACGATCCACGTGTCAGAGAGTCGATGAACATGAAGATATTTGTTGATACAGGTCCTCTATTTTCCTTTTTTTTGTAATTTTATATATTGTACATGTCTCACTTGTTGGGTTTTGTCGAGCATTCACATTATAGAAAATGCATTGTGGTTTTATATCCTATAGTTTGCATTTGAGGTTCTCAGTACTTTATTTTGCCAGCCATAGGAAGTTTTATGAGGAATGCTCAAGGTAACTTTTAGTCACCTTGCTTCTTTTTATTCAATATTTGTTGCCTGAATTTGTGCTTTTGCATTAGTGTGTTCCTGAAAAAGTGTTTTGATGCTTTGAACTTTCACTTCTTGTGAGTGGCATCTATTGATTCTAATGAAAATACATAAGATTTGTGCTCATGATTAAACTGTTATGGTCTTGGAATCATAAGAATTTGAAGCCACCAGATTATGCAGGCTTTATGCTTGCTACAAATTTTATGGTTATGTTGCTTTGGTTCTCTTGATATTTTCTTGCAGATTATTGAAACCAATTTCTGATATATCCATCAACAGAAAGGTTTTTTTTTAATATGCACTTGACATTGTACTTTATGTCACTTCATTGTGTCACTTAGTTGGACTGTTACTTCATATTGTACAATTGTCAGTGCAGATGCTGATGTTCGTTTAGCAAGGAGGATAAGAAGGGATACCAGTGAGAAGGGTAGGGATATTGGTGCAGTACTTGATCAGGTTAGCAACTTTTCAATTAAGTTACACTGGCATAAAGATCATAGTCATAATCTGTCGATCTGTTATTGGTTTTAAGTGTGCTGCACTAGTGGACAATAAGGCTTGAGTTACCTTCATGCCGCAACCCCTCAATGCAAAATGAATGAAATACTATTCTTTGGATGGGTGTTGGGGTTTTAGGAAATTATTTTGGGATTCTACTATACTCATCCTGTGTACTTGGATCTCTCTCTCTCTCTCTCTCTCTGTTTTTTAATTGTCTACTATAAAACAAAAAATAGATTTTGGATTTAAGCTCTTGAATTTACTAGATTATACTATTCCTTACATTTGTTTAACAAACTGTATAAAATTTGGTCGAAGGATTTTGTTTTTGTGCTAATTGTTTGAGTGTGTATGTCTGTTTTCAGTTTTACATATGGTGATGCATTGTGTTGATGCAGTACTCCAAATTTGTGAAGCCTGCTTTTGATGACTTTATCCTTCCAACAAAGAAGTATGCTGATATTATTATTCCCCGTGGGGGGGATAATCATGTAGCCATTGATTTGATCGTACAGCACATTCGTACAAAGCTTGGGCAGCATGATCTTTGTAAAATATACCCAAATTTGTATGTCATTCAATCAACCTTTCAGGTATGCCTTCCTATTTATTAAACTTTTTCAAGTTTTACCTATGATCTAGCAATACAGATTTGCTGGAGCTCCAGCCTCTGAGGTTGATTTGATTATAATAGTTAATGTATCATGGTTCTTTGCAACTAATGATTGTTCTTGTTCTCATCCAGATACGGGGTATGCATACCCTCATACGTGATTCTCAAACAACAAAGCATGACTTTGTTTTCTATGCTGATCGGTTGATCCGTTTGGTGGGTATATGTTCCTTTGAGCCAATGTTCCTATACTCAGTTCTTTTACTTATCAATATATATATATATATATATATATATATGTATTTAATCTTGACTAGGTTGTTGAGCATGGCCTTGGACATCTTCCATTTACAGAAAAGCAAGTGATGACTCCAACTGGTAAGTTGGTGTTAATATACTTTATAGGTTCTCAAAATGCTGATTTCGGTGCATTTAGGAACTCTATTTGTTGTTGATCCTATTCACCTTGAATCTGTCAGCTGAAGAAACTCTTCATACATAATTCTGTGAATATGATTATTTATGCTTTTCAGTAAATAATTGTGATATGGACGATGTATTCATTGGCCGTTTGGTTACTTAAATGTTTGTTTGTGGTTGTACATTTACTAGACAAGTTAAATGAGCTCGTATTGTGATAGCACCATTAAGCTTTTTCATTGTTCAACTTGTTGTATTATTGAAAAATGTGAGGCTTATGTTCTAAAATCGTGGGATATTACTTTATGATTTACCGCTTTAACAACATTTCCTTCTGCAAATACAGGGTCTGTGTATACTGGTGTGGATTTCTGTAAGAGGTTATGTGGTGTCTCTGTTATCAGGAGGTACCAACCTAGTCCAAAAGCTCAAGGCACCCATATATGTTAGCAATTTTTAATTTTTTTTATTTCACACTTATAAGTTAAAATCATGAATAATCTCTTTGGATGCTCTTGAAGTAGAAGTATCAGATTACAAAAACTTTATACATTACTAATTCAATCCTTTAGACTCAGAATTAGTTTTTTTTTTCCTCTGCCATTTTGTCATTTACCCATTATGCACTTGTAATGTGTGCAATTTTCTTTTGGATCCCCTTTCCATCGTTACTGTATGGTGTTAAAAGATTTATGTAACTGATGCTAGTGGTGAGAGTATGGAGAATGCTTTGCGAGCTTGTTGTAAAGGTATCAAGATTGGGAAGATTCTTATTCATAGAGAAGGTGATAATGGTCAGCATGTATGTACCTCTTTACTCTGTGTTTGGGTGTGCACGCATTTTATTTCCTTTGTTCTGACTTTTTTTCTGGTGCTTCAATCACTGGAAAGCTAATCTATGAAAAATTGCCAACGGACATTTCGGAAAGGCATGTGCTACTATTGGATCCTATCCTAGGGACAGGTTAGTTCTCATTTTTTGATAGATGCAGGTTAGTTCTCATATGGAAACTATTATCCTTTTTGAGTTGCTATTAGTTTTTACATACGGGACTCTACATATTTTTCATGCTCATGTGGGCTGTCATTATTGTCCATTTCTATCACAAAACCCTAAATAAGATGAGGTTGCTTAGACAGTTGCAAGTTTATATTGTTATCTATGATAAAATCGGCCGTAAGAATTTTACCTTTTTCTTCAGGGAATTCGGCTGTTCAAGCCATCTCCTTACTTCTAAAGAAGGGTGTACCAGAGTCCAACATTATATTTCTCAATCTCATATCAGTAAGTGTGTCCATAAGTTATTGTTTCTGTAAAGCCCGTTACCTAGCTACAAATTTCATTCTGAGTTACCACTGCCCCATGTCTATGCACGTAGTCTCTCCTAGTAATGCTATATTATTATCTCACCAGGCACCTCAGGGTGTACATGTGGTCTGCAAATGCTTTCCAAGAATAAAGATTGTGACTTCTGAGATTGAGATTGGTTTAAACAAAGATTTCCGTGTCATACCTGGCATGGGTGAGTTTGGAGATAGGTATTTCGGAACAGATGACGACGAGCAGCAAGTGGTGGTGGCCCCTTGCCAGTAGTTTCATCAGGGCTGCTAATTAGTTCAAACCCTCATTCTCACTCGATGATCAGCACTGGGTTTGGAGAAAGAGCTGAGCTTGCTTAATATCGTGATGCAGTCAGATATAACAAACAATTTTGGCTGAGTTGAACTTCAGAAATCATCTTCTTCTTAAATTTTATTTTATTTTATTTTTTCTTTTTAAGAAACTCATGGCACACTAGTTGGTGTTTGATTGCAAATCCAATGGTTTCAGTAGCATTTCATTACAGCATAAATCTGCAGGATGGAAAGTTAAAGGCCTAGCTTCCATTGATATATATATGTATTTTTGAAGCCAGATATCTTTTATCATATAATAGAACTCTTCGTTGCTTCATCTTTTTCACACTATGAAAGTTCCCCTGTAATGGTGTATGTTTTTTATGTATCTATTTTGCGCCCTTTAATTTTGATAAGAATATTTTGAGCATCACCTGAGTAGAAAAGGATTGTGGGAAAGGTACTTAGATTTATTTTTTTATTTTTTATTTTTTATGTAAAATTAGGGACGGGTTGGACGTGCCTGAACCACAAAGGTTTGTCTTTTTCGTAAGCACCGATTAGCTTACAAGTTGTGAGAAGAACAAAGTGGATGATGGAAGAGAGCTTTTCCACACAAATTTTTGTATATTTATATTATTTTCACGTACGTAGGCGAGGTAACTAGGGATAATAGAAGAAGTGGAGGAGTTGCCACTTGGCTGGGGGAGATATCACTCGTAGCTTTATCCGAGAATGATAAACCTCGTTGGGCTAATCTTTGGACACGTGTTTGATGAATGGCATGGAGTGGGTATATGCCATTGGAAGCCAATCCAATCTATATAGGTTGGTGCTGGTGTTGCACTTTCGTCCCGCCTGTATCTATCCATTCCTGATCTCTGTAATTTCATCATCGAGCACTCGATATCCTGAACCATGTCGGCCTTTGTAGGAAAGTATGCAGGTATTCTTCTCTCTCTCTCGACTCTCTGTTTGATGAGCCATGCATGGACCATCAAATTAATAACCAGAAGTTGCCTTCACACGTAAGAATTAAATCTGCAATTGAGAAAGAAGTAGCTGATTTGCAGCAAATTAAGGTTCTTTCCAACTTCTGTTAATATTCTTTGCAACTTGTGTGTGGAGTTTCTTATGTATATATAACACAAACCCATTAACGCAAATATATGGAATTTCATGATCTTGCGCATGCATGCATGCAGAGGAGCTTATCAAGAATGCCAGGTACATTGCCACCCCTGGGAAGGGCATTTTGGCTGCTGACGAGAGCACCGGGACCATTGGCAAGCGTCTAGCCAGCATTAACGTGGAGAACATTGAATCCAACCGCCAAGCCCTGCGCGAGCTCCTCTTCACCTCTCCCAATGCCCTCTCCCGACTCTCCGGTGTTATACTCTTCGAGGAGACCCTCTACCAAAAAACCTCAGATGGAAAGCCTTTCGTTGAAGTCCTTCAAGAAAACAATGTCGTTCCAGGTATCAAAGTAGACAAGGGCACAGTCGAGCTGGCCGGCACCAATGGAGAAACCACCACTCAAGGTTTTGACTCGCTTGGAGCTCGATGCCAGCAGTACTACAAGGCCGGTGCACGCTTTGCCAAGTGGCGTGCCGTCCTTAAGATTGGCGCTAACGAGCCCTCTGAATTGACAATCCAACAAAATGCGCAAGGCTTGGCTCGCTATGCCATCATTTGTCAGGAGAATGGATTGGTTCCCATTGTTGAGCCTGAGATTTTAACTGACGGAACTCATGACATTAAGAAATGTGCTGCGGTAACCGAGACTGTGCTTGCAGCAGTTTACAAGGCACTGAATGATCATCATGTTCTCCTCGAAGGCACACTCCTAAAGCCCAACATGGTTACCCCAGGCTCTGATAGCCCAAAGGTACGTATATTAATAATATGCATATTAGAATGAATATAATTCATTAATATTGTTATTTCAACATTAAATTCCTTCCTAAAATGGACGTATGCATTGGTGCGTGCAAAGGTACCACCCGAGGTGATTGCAGAGTACACAGTCACGGCACTCCGCCGAACAGTCCCGGCCGCAGTACCGGGGATTGTGTTCTTGTCGGGTGGACAAAGCGAAGAAGAGGCAACACAAAATCTTAACGCAATGAATAGGTTGGAGGTGCTGAAGCCATGGACTCTATCATTCTCATTTGGGCGAGCATTACAGCAAAGCACGCTCAAGACATGGGCTGGAAAGAAGGAGAATGTGGGGAAAGCTCAGGAGGTATTCTTGGGGAGGTGCGAAGCCAATTCGGAGGCAACTCTTGGAAAGTATAGCGGGGGGAGCGCTGGTGGTTTGGCTTCAGAGAGTTTGTTTGTAAAGGGGTACAAATACTAACAGGGCCTGGGCATGGGCCTGCCTAACTCATGCATTATCAGCGCGGAGTACGTACGTAGTGGTACTCGTGTTTTTTCAATTTTATTAATATTATCTTCTAATATTGCACTTGAATCTTCCTGATCAGTCTGTACCCTCTTTAATTACTGATCATGTGCTAATTTTATTACTTTTGGTAAATATTCTTCTAATCACTTTTATATTGCGCCATGATTGTATTAATGCAATTTCCCAATTCCTTTATTTCTTAATTGATCATATATATATAGATTGATTACCTGCATTTTATCTGATCATCCTATACCATGACAATTAAATCCTGATCTCTTTCGCGTTAATTTCTTGCCTAGATCTCCAAGAAAATAGCTTTAATTTTGCCACAAAAAATAAAATCCCAAAATTAAGATCAAACCCCAAGATCAAGGCTTAAACCTATAACAACGCGTGTGTGCGTATTCTTTGTGCTGTCTGCTGCACTCAAAAAAAAAAAAAACATAGAATGAAAGACGTGCATGCAGATTAGTAGCTATAATCTGCTTTCAAATCCTTAATTAATATGACAAACTTCGGTGGCCAGTACTGTTCTCTCTTTCTAATTTGATGATCATATATAACAAAAGCAAGAAGCCCGGGAATATTATTAATTAATGCAGCAGACGATCGAATAATATTTCTCACCATGTATTCAATTGAAATTTCAACATCTTATATACATTTATATATATATATATACGTATATGTATATAACCACCATTCCACATGATCTTAACCAAACTAATTAATGTAATCGAACCTATATATGTATGCATGGGAGCATACGTACTTTGTCCTTGATGATGATCATCAGGGCGTACTGCAGCCCATTAATTTATCGATCGTGTGTTAAAAGCGTTAGCTCCGATTCTTCATTAATGGCGCTGGGGGTTGTGCTCCTCCTTGCAGGAACAACCAGCTGCATGCTTGAAGATCAAGCAAGACAATTCCATAATCTTACGCTTCAACTCGTGAAAATCTTTCAGCGCACCAGTATAGAAATAAAGATTTATTTGCATGCGAAACACAACATCAGCCATACGTATATAGTACTATAACATCAACAGAAAAATGAAGAAAAAAAGAAACTAATTTTCTTTAATTTCTCCGATCGATCTAATTTTCTTTATGTGTTGACCACTATATCAGATTCAATGAGTGTATCCGTGGAATATATAGAGGAATAATATCGTTGATCGATGATCATGCATGCATGGATTAGAAGAATGCATGATGATCTGCTCATGATCATGCATTGTTCATAATTGCCAGGAAGCTTCTGGGAATGTCGATCCATTTGTTTTCATTCCAAGTCAAGGGTGGGACGTACTTGATCGAATTGCTTTCATTATTACCTTTTTATTTAGTAAATTGATCAAATGGATGATCGATCCTAACTAATTAAGGCCGTGCATTGCGCGCATTTATTGAAAATCCAACCCCCGCGAGTGACATGTCATTCGCCCTCCACATAAATATTGGACAAATAAATTAGGGTGTTACTTCCTTCTAAGAAGTAGTAGTAGGGTGTAACAGGTCCGGTCCGGTTTTAAAGAAATTTTGGAATTGAATCGGTATATACCGATTTTGGAAATTTAAGAACCGATATGAACCGATTTATTACCAAAATCGAAACTTTTAGTTTTTCCGATTTCGGTCATGTTCGGTCTAATTTTTCGATTTATCATTTACACCTGTGACACTATATATGTTTAATATTATAATTTTTTTAATACTAAACTTAATTATGAGAATTTCGTATTTATTATTAACAATTACTAATTCTTTAATGTTCAATTATAGTAGTATAATATAAATAATGTCTAACTTATTAGTGAGACTAATAAACTTGAATAATAAGATTAAAATAGTATAATTAGTATCTAATTATACTAGTATATTAATTTTATGTTATAAGATTAATAGACTTGAATAATAGAATTAGAATTTCATGTTATATTATGTAGAAATGTAGCATATAATATATAATAATAATAATATTAAAATGAATATAATATAATATAAAAAATTAAAAATATATATGTACCCGTCTGGATCAAGTTAAAACGATTTTCAAAATATGAAAACTGATATCGCACCGAATATCGAACCCACCGGTTAGGTCCGATCAGGTTCGATACAATAGGTTTTTCAATTTTTTTTACACCCCTAAATAGTACATATTGAACGTAGATTGAGCAGCTGCCATGCATGCATGCCACCAAAGCAGTAGTACGTGTTGGGTTACATATAGAGTTTGGTTCGTGAGTAGAAAAGGCGCATGCAACTCGTGAGTTCGCTTGACTGTCACTAAAGCTAAGCTCAACCCTAGTGTTCGCTTGAGTTGTGCTTGACATATCGCTCGAGATAATATTCATTGGTTGTTCGCTTGAGACGTTCTCGACACGCTGCTCGAGCAAAGAACGTAGTTTTTGCCAATTAGGGTTTCTAGCACTTTTTTTTTTATAAATATTTAATATTTTGATCTCTTTCATACGTTTTTCAGCAATTTAGAGTAAACAAAGAGAGACAAAGTATGAGTGCATATCGTAAGAGAGAAAAAACTTGAAAGTAAATGAGTTGAGATTGTATGATTGTAATCTCCTTTGAATTAATAAAAATCTCTGCATCTTTGTAAACGTAGGCACGTTACCGAACCATGTGAATTGTGTGGGTCGTGTGATTGCTTAATCGTTGCTTTTAAATTATTTGCTATTGTTGATGTGTGTTTTTCAAAACATTATGTACATGGTATATAGGAACTATAAGAACAAAAGGTAAAGTAAAAAATGAAAACGAAATAAATAACACGCGATATACAAAATTTACGTGTTTTTAAGAAAGCTTGGTAGTAGTACGTTCGTATTGAGCTGATTAGAACAAGCACTCGATCGAGCTGGCTTTAAATTCCCAGTGTGGATCAATATTTTGTTATATATAAGAATTGAAAGTGCTAAATCATCATAATATATAATAATTAAGTAATTATAAAATTAAGAATGAGCCTCATGTAATTCATGGCCATTTGATTACATGTTTTTTAAAAAAAAAAAAAGTATATATATTCTTATTTGATTATATATATTAACTAGATAGTCATGATCAATAGGTGAAAGTTGTTATATATAGTGCTTGGAAGGAAGGAAATTATAATAATGTAGTACATGAGATATTGGAAAGTCTACGAATCTATATGTCTCTATGGCTCCCAACCAAAGAAATAAAAGAAAAACCGACCCGGCCTATGTCGATTGCATGGATTTTAATCATCAATGTATAAGTGCTTGCTGAATAGGTCGGTCCACCTTGTTAGGTTTCCCACTTTTTTTTTGGGCTTCTTTACGAGGGCCCAATCGGTAGGACATGAGTCGCATTAATGTCAAAAAATAATTATTAGTAATAATTAATTGCTAAGCATTGATTCCTCTGTTATCTGTGGCTGCCACTTGATCCTAGTGACGTTGCGGTTGGATATATATAATTACTACTACCATTCCAACTTTATGCCCTTTCTTAGGTAGGTAGGTAGGTAGGTAGGTTGGATATTTTGTACCACCGATGATCTAGACTAGTACGTTACTACTAGTTTATATATATTTAATACCCAAGAGAAATGGGTATTAAATATATAGAAGCAGCATATTTATTGTGCAGATGGTGGTCGACCATGCAGTACTAGCACTGGGCTGCACCCATGCTGTGACTGGACCAACATGCAATCTACCCCAGCCTGCCTGCCTGCCTCCCAATTAATTCTAATTCCTATCGATCAAGATGATCTCTAAGATATATAAGATTTCATCATGTCATTAATTATTATATAATGTGAAAGCAGGCGAAAGGATCTCTTAATTGCAAAGCAAATTATAAAATAATCCTATCATTTCTATGGCTATTAGTGTGATTAGATAGATAGATAGATAGCTTTCTAATTCTCGTCACTCTTATTATTAGATTGAGAAAGCAATCAAACCAACATGAATTTCCTCTCTCTCCTAACCACCATATCGTCATATATATATATATATATATATAGATACTAAACATTCTTTTAAAAGGATCAAGCTAGTCTGATGGATATTGAATATCATGTGTACGTATCATGATCTCATAATTAACTTTACTTAATTCTTACAAATCTTAAAACATTTTTGAAGAATTATCTACTTCAAAACATGTCATAATACATACATATATTTATATATATATATATTGCCCATTACTATTTCCCAGTCTTCCCCCAATCCCAGCCCCAAATTCCCTCAATGTGTAGTGTAAGCCAACATGATTACCTCCGCCACCACTACTCCAACACAGACAAAAACTCACGCCCCCATCACCATCAATGGCGTAAAGCAACACCAACACCAAAAATCCTTGCGTGCACCATACCATATATTGGAATTTATTAACAAAAAGCAAAATTTAAAGAAAATCGAACTTTATCCCAGCACTGTCAACACTAGTTTCTAAACACACACTGGTCGAAGCTAGGAGAAAAGAGTGTCCAAGTGTTTAGTTTCTTCCAGGTTATGTTTGATAACTGAATGCGGAAGAATTAAACCTGGGAAATCCCGGAGAGTTGTTGTTGCAAGGTATTTTCAATTGCATCCATGAGATCACTGTTGCACTTGCTTTCGCTAGGATGAGCGATTCTTCCGCTTATAGAGTTGAAACCACGTCCCGCCTCGCACAATGGAGGATCGACAATTTGGCTTCCTGCTCCTACCGCAAGTCCGATCCTTTCAAGATGGGCAACTGGAACTGGTAAAACTCAAAAACAATCCTCTTGTACTTATGTTTTGGCATCATCATGCTTTCAATTGGATTGAAGGTGCTTACATGAAGCCGACACTTTACCTGTCTTTTATGAGCATGTTCTCGATCGACTCTCGAGAAGATGAAAGTGAAATCATCTTTGGGACAGAGTGAATTTTAATTTTATTTATTTTTTATTTTTTGGTTTGTGTTTGTATTGAAGGCATTTATCTGTGGAAAAGCATCGCTTGTTGTTTGTTAAGTTATTCCCAGAGATATCGAATATAACAAAAGATAATCCCCCGATTGCATCTTTCATCGTCCGTGTGGTCACTTCTGTTGGAGATCGCAGGACCTTCACTCATCCAGGTAACAACGATCATAGTTTCTTCTTTTGCATTTACAACTAGGAAAAGCTTCGAGGATGATGCCTTTTGGCGCCTTCATTTATCAACCAAATTGCATTTGGACTCAGGATTAGTGCATTAGAATTTAGTGTTTGTCTTTTTCTCTTTTTCTTTTTCTGGGGATTAGAAAATTAGACTTTTTTTATATCACGGTATGTTTTTGACCCAGTAAAAGCCCAAATATTATGCATTGGAACATAGTCAGAACAGGTAATTCTATCTTCTATGCATGCAGAGATAACAGACAAGCAGCTCAAGAATAACGACGATTTTGTCTGGGCAATAGAGGTTCCATTAGCTGGGAAATTTATCATCGATATTGAATTCCTTGACTTGAAGATTGCATCTTCAGACGTAAGCATCTATTTGCCACTTTTTAGTTTAACTACCATTCTACTGTACTGATTGACAAGCATAATTATCCTAAAAGAAAGTGACCATAAATTTACTCTAGTAAATTTTCCTGGATCGGAGAATGATGGCTGTGTAATTTGATGATTTGTCAATGAATGTACAGGGTCGACAACCTTGCTCTATTTGGGCTGACAGACTCACGGTGAAACGATCCAATGCAACAGCTCTTGCATCTCTTGGTCAAATGTTGACAGACGGCATCCACACAGATATTAGAATTAATGCCTCTGATGGAAGCATTGGAGCCCATCGTGCTGTTATTGGTGCAAGATCCCCTGTTTTCCACAGCATGTTCTCTCATAACTTGAAGGAGAGAAAAATGTCTTCCATAGATATACCTGACATGTCAATCGAAGCTTGCCGAGCTTTTCTCAATTACATATATGGGGACATTGAACATGAAGATTTTCTCAAGCACCGGCTGGCACTTGTTCGTGCAGCTGATAAATATGATATTTCCGACTTAAAAGAGGCTTGCCATGAGAGTCTTGTAGAAGACATTGATGCAAAAAATGTTCTCGAGAGACTTCAGAATGCATATCTATATGAATTGCCAAAATTGAAGACCAGCTGCATGCGATATCTTGTGAGGTTTGGTAAGATATATGACATACAAGAAGATTTCAGTTCTTTATTGCAGTGTGCAGATAGGGACCTGATAGCTGATATCTTCCATGAAGTTCTAGATGCCTGGAAAGGTTTCTAAAACCCTGCCTGCCAAAAAAAGATAAGGAGAAGAACAAGTGTGTTAAGTCTGTGTATTTAGTTGTTGGGAAAATCTGGAGTGGATGGAATTAATTATACAGATAAGGAATGTTTTAACTCGATGAGAGAGGAATGCATTCTTTAATATTATTCATAAAATGATATGCAATTAATTTGTTGCTGTAAACTTAGATTTAAAGATGTTCTGATTATTTTAGAAGCACAGATTGTTTCCGGGGTAGTTCTGCTAGCTCTTACCTACCACAGTACAGTAGGTTTGTAATGCCTGCATCGAATTGGACTGACACTACACATGACCATATTGAACACTCAGAGTCCATCGGCTATCCATCACCACCAGCCTTATCATCTTAACATTATCCTAGACTTGTGTAACTACTTTACGTTTCATACTTATCTTATGTAAACTCTTCTAACAAACTATTATATACATACAATACACGGCAGCTACTCTACATTATGGTAGAGTTGATTTTCCAGATTTAATTCTTTATGGTACTAGAGAATTTCCTCCTCTTCCTCAATCCTATGGCCGCTGACTCAAACACCTCAGCCATGTCAACCACCAACCCCGTCACACCTTTTACCCCACCTATTGTCAGCTTTCATCATGTTGTCACCATTTGCCTTACCAAGGATAACTACCTCTTGTGGAAATCTCATATGGTTCCCTACTTTCAAGGCCAAAAGGTTTTTGGCTATGTTGATGGCAGAATTCCCTGCCCAGCCCAATTCTTGCCTTCTCTACTACCTCCAAACCCGCACTCAATCCCGCCTATACTCAATGGGTGGATCAAGACTAAGTCATTTTTAGCTCATTACTTTCCTCTTTGTCCGAGGACATTTATGGCAACGATGGTTGGCCTCATCACCTCTCATGCGGTTTGGATGTCCATTGAGAAGTTTTTCTTAACAACTCACATGCTCGGGTGATGACCACTCGACTTCAACTGGTATCTCTCAAGAAAGGCAGCAGCTCAATTTTTGAATACTATCACAAGGTCAAGTCCTATTTGGACTCTCTTAACGCTGCTGGACAACCTTTGAATGACCTTGAGTACACCTACTACCTCTTGGGAGGCCTTGACTCATCATATGAGTCCCTTGTTACCTCCATCCTCACCCTTTTGGATCCCATGCTTGCGTATGAGATTTACGGCCATCTTCTTACTCACAAGCTGAGCCTTCAACAACAACAATCAACCGTAGATATGGTGATTGGCTCTGCCAATGTTGCCACTTGTGGTGACTCTTCTCGTGGTCTTCCATCTTCGAATTCTCCCTCTCATAAAAATTCATCCTTATCCTCACAACCAGCTGCCTCCCTCTCTCCATATCATTCAAAATTCAACTCACACATATCTCACTCTACCTCATCCACTACCAAGTCCCCTACTCTCATTAGGTCACTATCCCTTCCTAGTCTTGACGTGGTGCTCTCACCCACTCCTCGGGCTCATCCAATGACCACACACTCGCAAGTTAGCTCAACCGCCTGGTTATGTCCACCCAAAGCTTTCCGACCATGTTTGTCATTTGCACAAGGCAATCTATGGCCTAAAACAAGCACCTCGCACCTGGTATTCTTGTCTCTATGGGAAACTTATCTCCATTGGTTTTTTGAATTCCAAATCGGATTCCTCTCTTTCTATTTATCATCAGGGCGGCATTCGCTTATTTGTCCTTGTTTATGTTGACGACATTATCATCACTGGCTCACATGCAAGCTCTGTGGAATCTTTCATCTGGGCCTTAAATCATGATTTTTCTCTCAAGGGCCTTGGTGAACTCAATTATTTTTTGGGAGTGGAAGCTACCAAAGTTCTAGATGGCCTCTTTTTATCTCAGCGCAAGTACATTTTTAATTTATTGGAGAGAACAAAGATGTCTAAAGCCAAACCGGTCTACTTGCCTATGTCTACCTCCACCTCCCTCTCCAAGTTTGATAGCACCGCCTTTGATAATCCTCGTATATATTGGAGCACTATTGGCACCTTACAATATCTATCCCTAACGAGACCAGATATTTCCTTTGCCTTCAACAAATTTTATCAATACATACATGCATCATCCCTCCATTTCTTATTGGGCGGCAGTACTCAAACGAATCCTACGCTATCTCAAGAATACCATTGATCATGGTCTCCTTCCACGCCGTGGATCCACCTCTCAGCTCTCTATCTATTTTGATGCCGGCTGGGGTAGTTGTGTCGATGATCGCAAATCCACAAGTAACTACTGTGTTTTCCTCAGCCCCAATCTTATCTCTTGGAGCTCCAAGAAACAACCTATAGTTGCTAGATTCAGTACCGAGGCCGAATACAAAGCTATCGCCAATGCCACTGCCAAGTCCATCTGGGTTCAATCCCTCCTACATGAGATGGGCATCTTTCTCTCATCCACCCACTCTTTGGTATGATAATGTAGGTGCTACATATGTCACGGCAAATCCGGTGTTTCATGCCCGCATGAAGCATATCGAAATTGACTATCATGTTGTCCAATAACAAGTTCAATGCAAAGCATTAGACGTCCGCTTCATCTCCAGCAAAGATCAGCTTGTCGATGTCTTCACAAAGCCACTGCCTTCTCAACGTTTCAGCTTTCTCAGGAGCAAGCTCAACGTCCTTCCATTACCGTTCAGCTTGATGGGGGATATTGAACACTCAGAGTCCATTGGCTATCCATATACAATACACGGCAGCTACATAAGTACTTGCAACAAATGTCAAGGTTGGTATTGCATAATTGTGACCAAAAGTTGTCATCCCAAAACAGACTCTAGTGACTAACCATGACATGGGGAAAAAGTTTATGCCACTAAAGTTCGGTTAAAGATTTTATGGATAAAGACTTTTTCCCGAGTATTTCTTCTATGGATAATTGCTTATTTGCCACCACAATAGTTTGGTTGGCCATATAATTTCCCATGGAGGGAATTAGGTATTGCCGCAATTTCTCGTCATGAGAAAAAGATAGCTTTTGCCATGAAATCAGTTTTTGGTGGCTAATATATTATTTGCTATGGATTATATTCCACGAGCGAGCCACCAGAAGATTTGGTCGGAAAAATTTTTTTTGACAAAATTAAACTTGTTCTGACCACTGTCCTTCATGGCAAAAATTGCATTTTGTTGCAGTACTCTACATTATGGTAGAGTTGGTTTTCCAGATTTAATTCTTTAGACTAGCCCAATCACTTCTCAAGGAGAAAACACAAAATATGAGATCCAAAGATAGAAGGAGGATCTCAAGCGTTATATTTCTTCTTCTTTCTGATGATGATAAGAAAACTGTAGTCTCGTTCATACAAATAAACAAAATTGGGTCCACAAAAAATGTTAAGCCTTCCATGCACCAGATCGAAACTATTATTTTTAAAATCATATTTAGTAAAGACCCGAGTGAGTCATAGCGATTATGTTTACCGGGTCTACATTATCAACACATGATATGGAAATACTCTTTTCTCCATTCCCCCCACCTTTTGAGGACTGCCATCAAGTTACAAATGGTTCGTTTCCAACCAAATGACTACTTCCGCTATCATTTTGAACGATTTTATTGGGAAGTTATTCTCTCAAAATCACCATATACCACAAAATTTTTCCCTTCAAGAGCAAAAACAAAAATTAACAATCCTGCGGTTTCCAGTTATAAAAAGGAGAGCAGTTTTTTACTTTAAAACACGGGAAAGAAGAAACTGTATTAACCTCTATTCTTAAGTAATATTCGAAGGGGAAAAAAATGGGTCTTTTAATTCTCCCTTTACTTCTTTCATTTGTTCTTTTCTGTCTGTTTCAAACGCCTGCCCTTGCAGTTAAAAAGGTAACTACATTTTGCTTTTTCGATTCATATGATGGTTCTAAAGCTTTTGCTTTATGAGTTTGTAAGTTTTGAATGTCTGCGCACATGTGGGTGATTCATCTGTATGTTCCATTGAATCTGTTTTCTTAAGTCTTCCATCAATGACCCTACTTTTATGCTTTCGATGCAGTCTTATATAGTGTACATGGGAGGACATTCAACTGTCCTGGAGCCTTCGTTTGCTGACGTTAAAGCTGTAACGAATTCTCATTACGAGCTTCTTGGATCAGTATTAGGAAGGTATAAAATGTGATAGCATGTTGTGAATAATGGTCTGTTTTTTTTTTCTTCATATTGAAGGGGAATGTCAGTTTTGATGCTTGTAAATTTGTTGCACAGCCCTCAGAAGGCTCAGAATGCAATCTTTTACTCGTACCAAAGATATATTAATGGATTTGCAGCAAACCTCGAGGAGGAAGAAGCAGCAGATATTGCAAGTGAGCAATACAGTTTTATACTGTTTTTCTGTGGTCGCGTCTCTGCTGCAGTCTAAATGAATTTGAGACAGTTAAAGACAATATGTGAGAACGGATTTGTTTTTGTCAATTGCAGAGAATCCAAATGTAATATCAGTTTTCTTAAATCAAGGAAGAAAACTGCACACAACAAGGTCATGGGATTTTATGGGACTTGAGAGAAATGGAGCAATTCCAGCCGAATCAGCATGGAACATTGCCAGGTTCGGGGAAGATACAATAATTGCAAACTTCGACACCGGTGAGTTATATATTCTTCTTGACTAGAATAAGATTATAAAATCCCGTTGACATTTGTCAATTTCACACAATCGTGGGGGACTTTTTTTTTTTTTTGTGTGTGTATGTGTTTTTATTAATGGGGTTCATGATCCGTTCATGTGCTATATATATTTATACACGTAGGTGTTTGGCCGGAATCGGAAAGCTTCAACGATGAAGGGATGGGTCCCATCCCGTCGAAGTGGCGCGGCGTCTGTCAAAGTGAAAACAATGATGGAGTTCGTTGCAACAGGTCATTTTATATAATTTTGCTTTTTGTTTTAATGTCTCCAACCAAACATTAATGAACGAGTATCTATTCCTATATATATATATTTATTTGTTTCCTTCCAACGGCTATGTATGTATGTATTCATGCATGCAGGAAGCTGATCGGCGTAAGGTACTTCAACAAAGGTTATGCTGCATATGCAGCAAATCGCAATATTCAACTGAACGCCTCCACCTTCACAGCTCGAGACACCGACGGACATGGAACCCATACCTTATCTACGGCAGGCGGTAGCTTTGTACCGGGAGCTAATGTCTTGGGATATGGTAATGGTACCGCCAAGGGTGGATCGCCCAAGGCCCGAGTGGCTGCCTACAAGGTCTGCTGGCCAGCGATCGATGTCGGTGAGTGTTTTGACGCGGATATCATGGCTGCCATTGACGTTGCAATAGCCGATGGCGTTGATGTGATGTCATTATCTCTGGGTAGCAGCGCTCAGGAATTTTTTGGAGATGGGATAGCATTGGGCACCTTCCATGCTATTAAAAATGGCATCACTGTGGTTACCTCCGCTGGCAACAATGGGCCTGGTCCTGGGACAGTTGCAAATGTCGCCCCATGGATGCTCACGGTTGGAGCTAGTACCATGGACCGAGACTTCACTAGTTATGTTTCTCTTGGCAACAAGATGCATCTCAAGGTATTTTTTTTTTTTTTTTTTGGGTCAAAATTTCATATATATTCATAAGAGAAACTGCAATTTTACTGACATATTCGATCTAAATGGTCGTTTAATTAATTTCTAGGGAACAAGCCTTTCGGGTACAGCCCTGCCGTCTGATAAATTATTTCCATTGACCAGTGCTGCAGATGCTAAAGCTGCTAATGCATCCGCTGATGATGCGTAAGCACAAATAATTAATGCATGCTAGCTAGCTCCTGTCTGTGTTCCTTATATCAGTACTATATAAACTAGAAATCATTTTGATTATCTATTCCCTTGCATGCAGTCTACTGTGTCAGGCTGGAACTCTTGATCCGACGAAGGTGAAAGGCAAGATTTTGGTATGTATTCGAGGGGTGAGTGCAAGGGTTGAAAAGGGGTATCAGGCTCATTTAGCAGGTGCTGTGGGTATGATATTGGCTAATAATGTGAGCGATGGGAATGGAGTTATAGCAGATGCTCATTTGCTCCCTGCTTCACATATTGGTTACACTGACGGCCAACATGTCTTGGCTTACATTCGCAGTACCAAGTACGCGCTATATACGACTTTGTCCCCGTCTTTCGCCATTTTTACAACTCATCATGCATCTTTTTGAAACTCCATCGACAATATAATATTTGTTTTGATCTTATATATCAATTTACAATTAATGCTATGTATGGATCATGATGTGTATTATGTAGGAAGCCCGTAGCTTCCATAACTCCTGTAATGACACAACTAGAGACAAAGCCAGCTCCAATAATGGCTTCATTCTCATCCGTGGGACCCAATATCGTTGAACCAACAATCCTCAAGGTCTGGCTAATATTTAAGCATAAGCATATATACATATATATATATATATGCAGTCAATCATCTCGATAGATTTTCTTTTACTTTTTGTGATTATTACTGCATATATTATATATATTTTTTTTTTGGGTACTAAAATTTCAGCCTGATATAACTGCACCTGGGTGAGTGTAATTGCTGCCTACAGCAGAGCAGTAAGCCCAACCGATATAGAATTTGACAAACGCCGCCTTCCTTTCAATTCGATCTCTGGCACTTCCATGTCCTGCCCTCATGTTTCTGGCATTGTTGGCCTCATCAAAACGGTCCATCCTAGCTGGAGTCCAGCAGCTATCAAATCGGCAATCATGACCACCGGTGGAAACATCTTACTCCAATATCTGATCATGAAAATCTTAATTAATTTATTATAATATTGATCATAACAGCTTGTTAATTTTGCATGCATGGCTGCAGCAAAAACCCGTGATAACAACATGCAGCCTATTCGGGACTCGTCCAATCTGAAAGCCACGGCAATGGATTATGGTGCAGGACATGTGCAACCAAACCGTGCAGTGGAACCGGGACTGGTTTATGATCTCAGTGTGGAGGACTACTTAAACTTTTTATGTGCTCGGGGCTATAACCAGACCTTTCTGCGATTATTTTCAGATAAGCCATATGCATGTCCCAAGTCTTTCCGCCTGGAAAATTTCAATTACCCTTCAATCACTGTTCCTGCTCTCCTTGCAAACCCCGTGACTGTTACGAGAACAGTAACCAATGTTGGTTCTGCCAACGGTGCGTACAATGTTAGTGTGAAGGCACCCGCAGGGGTTATGGTGTCAGTTGAACCGACTTCACTGGATTTTAAATCAATCGGTGAAAAGAAGAGCTTCAAGGCTACTTTTAAACTCAAGACCGCATCTAAGATTGAAGATTATGTATTTGGACAGTTGGTGTGGTCAGATGGCAAACACGTCGTCAGGAGTCCTATTGCAGTCAGCTCCACAGGCAATCAAATAAAGATAAGCTAGGTCATCATTGATTAAATTTATTAAATTATTTGCTAGCTCTTCATCAAAATTATATTATTTAGGAGAGATTGATTAAAAGTACTTACTTAGCTATGCATGCAATCATGCATTGTTTCTGAATAACAAATGAAATATATATATAGTGTGTATTCATAAGCTATGCTTATTTTAATTTTTTTTTTTTTAATCTTTTTTGGGGATTCGAGTATACGACTTTATTGGATTCTTCTGTTTCCCCTGTTTCTTTTAGAAAAGCAAAGATAAAACCTGGGGGAATCACTCTGAATTATTTTTTCACAACTTTTTTCCTATATGAGAGGGAAAAAAACCAACTCATTTCTGTCATCATATATAGGTCAGGTCAATCCAAAAAACAAAACAAAACAAAAAAAGTACTTGTAGCAAGAAGAAGTGAATTGAAATAAAATTAAAGTACTTCTCCTTTTGAATTGTACCACTCGTCTATGTGTTTAAATAGCTTAGAAGAAGATTATCGGTTCATAATCTTTTGAATTTGTAATCAGAAATTGAATTATTGAAACCAACTATCTCCCACAAAAGAAAGAAAAATAAAATAAAATTGAAGTCTAAAAATGAAGGTTGTCATCATCAGCCCCCAAAAAGAAAGCCTGCTGCCTGCTCTTCATTACCATCAGACAATTTAAGGGCTCGTATGGCTGCATCTCTTCCAAACCCAAGCTCAACAAGCTTTTTCACTTTTTCTTCAAAAACAGGTCCCTGCACCCCATATAATCATATGATATTTATCACCAAATTAATTACTAAATTAAGTTCATCAATCAATGTAAGCCCTTGGTTAGCAAGACCGTATCGAGGTCAACAATCAATATTCAATAGGATTTGCAAACCACCCTGCTGCTGCTAATGTTCTCCTATAGATAGTTGCAGCGATTAACCACGCAATAACAAGTAACAACCAACAAAAATTAATTCCGCATGTATGGTTGGAAAAATTATCGATAGCAAGTTTACCTGGGTCACATCACCACGAGACCCGCCTGTGAGCAAAAGATGACCAACAAAAGACTATGAATAAAATTGCATGGCCAAACAAGAAATGCAGAATTTAGTATCCCATAGCAAATATTTTATTATACACCATGACTAACCAGAAGATTGACCTCCAAACGGGACAACATTATTGCTCCTATCTGTTGTTCCTGATGTCCCCTGAAGAGCAATAGATGAAAACAATAGTTAGAGACCAAAATGGTATTTACTCATTGCTACTATACATCACCAAATGTACATTAGAAAACGAGAAAAATTAAAGCATAAGCAGCACCTCCTTTCAAAGATGTGCTGCTTTCATTCACATTATTTAGCAGATTTCAAAGATAAGCCCATCATTTATAGTCATTTCAAGCACAGCTACTGGAACATCATTTGCCCCATTGTTTTTTTTTTTTCCAATAAATATCCTAGCCCAAAATTAAGGAACTTGTTAAGGTGAACATGACTTTCCAATTGCCCAAGGACTTCTCCTCTGATTCAGGAAATACATGTCCAAGGTCAAGTGCCTTCCTTAATTTGCGAATATCTGTCATTCTAAAGATTTAAAACCCAAAATTAACTCCTATCTTGGTGTGGGCTTGTATCAACAAGACCAACTACTGTCAATTTTAACATCCTTGGGGGAAACTGTGTAAAGTCCACACTTTACTGAGCCAATAAATTGCTGCCAAAAGGCGAAAAAGATTAAAGTCCACACTTTAGTGAGCTAATAAAAATTCCAGCTGATTTTAAAAAGTTTTGCGTAATGCATAACCCCATATTACCATTCCCCCTTATCAAAAAAAAAAAATTTATCAGTAAAAGATAGATATTATATATATGAACATTCCTTCCCCCTTATCAAAATTGAACGTGTATTCAATATTTACTGTGTAAAAAACCAGATTTTACCTACAGTACAAATTGTACAAGATCCAAATCATCAATCAAAAGTACATCATCAATGGTAACTTTCTCAGGAAAAGCATGCGATTGAAAGTAAACTCACCGGGGCTACTGAGCTAGATGCTTGTTTGGAGTACCTTTCTTCATCAAGAAAACGTGATGGGATATCTTTTTCTGAAAATAATGCATGATTTATTTTATTTTTGTCAAAGAGGTTGACCATAAAATATAGTTGAGTCTTTGTGAGTTGTAAATAAAAGCAATCAAGCATATTCACAGAAATTGGCTGCTATTTAAGAAGGCCAACCTTGCAAAAATGGTACAGAAGCTCCTCCACCTCCAACTCTCAAAAGATTCTCCTTTAAGTCTATAATGCACTACAGGCATTAGCCCAAGTCAGAAAAGAATAATAAACACGGATAACTTCTTAAAATGGAACCAAGGAAATGGAGGACAGGTACATAAGATATTTAGACTGAGGATGCTACCTGGTGCTTGCGGAGCATATCCAGCCCAAAGAGGAACTCCATATTGGGAGCATCCAGTACAGTGAATGAGCAAGGGTAAAATATATCGCCAATCTACAGGAACAAAGTGAACAGGGGAAAAAAGTTAGACTCAGCATTGAGGATGATTAATAGACTGTTTTGTCAAAGAAAACTTAAAATAACCTAGAGATTGAATGAATAGCCAAGAGATTGAATTAGAATCCTCAATTAAAAAAAGAAGATAATTCTCTACTAGTAGAATAAGAGACTGGAAAGTCCCAAGCCAACTGCACGCATAAAAGCATATGTATACACCTATGAACATAAATATGCATCACAGCAAATGAACACACAAGCAGAAAGAGAAAGGGAGACAGACAGAGCACCCCTTGTACCTAGAATGCACAAAGATATTCTGGCACAGCACCAAAAATAAGCAGCATAAAGTATTAATGGAAGACTAAAGGATACATTACCTTGATTTGAGCAACATGTATACGGCCCAATATCTCTGATTGACCAACTCCATGAGCAATGCCCTTATAACGTTGATCTAAAAGCCTCAACAATCTGGAAAACACCATGGCCACAAAAACAGGCTTTTCAATTTCAAACTCTACTTGTGGCATAAATTCTACTTCTACAAGGTGTCCAATAGTAGCATATTCCATGCTGAATGGCTATGCCTACTTTCTACCATCAATAAAGTTATTATTTACCGATACAAAAAATTCTATGCTGCTTGAATTCAATCTCACCATATTAGATGGACATTGGGGGAAACCATTGGAAATGAAAATCTCACACTTGGATTCAGTTATATAACTAGTTTCCAGGTTAAAATGATGGTAAAAATGCTAATGAATTCCTTTCTATAATTGATTTATTGGTGCTAACAAGTAGGCTTGAAAATATAAATATTCTATGAAACAAAAGATCACACTTAAGTTTTATTCATAAGAGAAGGCCAAGTCCAAGTACACACACAGGAAGTATACATGAGAACAGAACCAGGTATTCTATAAGAAAATGATAGATCAAAAGCGGAGAATCAGATATAATGCCAGTTTACCATGCCCCCTAGCTCGTATAATGAAAGATGACAATAACTTTAACTGTGCCCACTAACTCTTATACTGAAAGATGATATTATTGCTGCTAGTGTAAAGCAAATAACAGCAATTGGATATACAAAAGCACATACCCACAGCGCTCGGCACAACTTTTCGATATTATTGTTGATTGGGCTCCACTGTCAACAAATGCCTGAAACATAATGAAAAGAAGTTTTCAGATAAAGTGCTTTGCCCAGTCAACGAAGGGTGGGATTAACAAGATAATTTGAAGGGGAATGCATAATTCAAAATGACTCCAATATAATTCCATTGCATATCAGATTCTTGCATAAATCTCATGAAACACATCTGAAAGTAGGGGAGTCCAATAATGTAAGATGTTTAAAAGTAAAGAAAAGTGACCAAGCAACCCAAACAATGAATTGAAGAAGTTCATCCTGAGATATTTTTCACCCTAGTTACCTTCAATGGGACACCATTAACCTCCATGTCAACATACAACATAACCTGAACAGTTGAACAAGAATATTTAAAATTAATAATAAAAAAAAGGGAAATTATTAGGAGAAGCAGGAGGTCCAAGACAATACGCACCACCCTCGCAAAAGCTTCAGGGTTATATTCGAGGGCAGCTTGCCAGTTTTCATCGATTCCTTTCTGAAAAGAAGTTAGAAAAATGGAGTAAATATCCGCACTATGCATCCACTATTTTGTGGAAAGCAAAAACATTATATGAGAATACATAATTACATAAAAGGATACAGTCCACAAAAACATTATATGCGAGTGTATTAGTTGTACATAATTTCATAAAAGGATATATTCAAAAAGTATGAAGAATGAATGAAGTTACAGAGTTTCAAGCAATAATTAGTTCATGTAATCACTTAAAAAACAAGCTTTTATGAAAACATTCTGAATCAATATGGTAAAAATTGTAAAGATATCATTATTCTAAAAAACAGATATTAGTTGGTACCATGAATATGCATATTCCTTTTCTTAAAATTTACTCAAATTTATCCTACATGGCACTGAATTACAAATCATGACTTCTAGAATGTTGAATCAATGTTAACACTGTTTGCAGAAAACTGATGTCTGTAGACACATAGCAAAATTCTAAATTAACAAAAGGATCTAAAGGCATAAAAATTCTTCAGCAATTACTCCTAGAGTATTTGTGCAATAGAAAACTTAATTATTATAATTTCAACAATCATAATGACCTAAACATCTCAATAGGATGAAAAAGATGCAGATTGCAAGAGTACAAACAAAAGTCACACACGACCACCTGCACCAACGAATCAGTTGAGAGGAAGCATTTTATGCATTGTCACTAGAAAAACTATCACATATGATGAAATAATAAAACTGACCTGGCGAATGGCATCTTCAATTTTCTTTTGTGCTTCAACATCAAAAGGATCTGCATAAAGAAGGGCCTATATCACAAAATAAAATGGACATATATATCAGTTTCTTACCTATAAAAAAAACTACTGAAAATAAAAACTTCAAGGATTTCTATAAGCTTCTCCATCTACTAATCACCAGCAACTTAAATTGCTCTTGTTAGAACTTACAAATTTTATTTTTTGATAAGTAAAAATATTATATATATATATATATATATATATATATATATATATCAATAGGAGTAACCAAGTACAGTAGACATATACAAGAAAACACCTAGCCCATACTCGAGAGCTCCTAATGACCCAAAAAGCACATGAAAAAATACCCAAATACACCAAGCCCAAATTAGAATAGAACACACCTCCCCAACCCCAACCCCTTGTTTCCCGTAATATTAATACTCCACCGAAACTCCCTCCACGAGAACGTCTTCAGAATGCCCTCCCTTTAACTATAATTATAATTTAACTACATCTTATTAGCAAATAGTAAGTACATAGATATATAGATTTGTTTTAAACGCCATAATGATTTAACAAATAGTAAAGGAATGAAAGGTGTTTTAATAATAGGGAACACAATGTAGAAGAGCTCTGGGAATTTTTTATGTGTTCCTTGTTTAGTTGCTTTTCAGCCATTGTACTCAATGGAGGGGCTGTCGATGAGGTTTTGTCCGCATTTTTCTAGTATTAGAATGTATTTAGGTGTTTCTTTTGTATACTTCTTGTGTACATGGGCTTCGCCTATTGCCTTTGATGAATAAAATTTTTACTTATAAAAAAAAAAAAAATAGTAAGTAAATAGACATAGAAATCCCAAGAACCTAAATGCCATAATGATTTAACAATGTGGCATGGACAATAAAGGCCAACAAAAAACAAGAAGAGTTAGAGCTCCCCGATAAGCAACTTACAAGCTCTTCTTCTTGTTGAATTCGTAATTTAGATCTCTGGCGATGACGCTCTCGTAAAAGTTCTTGCAATCTATTGAGATCGTTCCCTTGAACAACTTGCGCTAATTCAGGATCACTCTGTAAGTTTGATATACAAATTAGATTGTCAGAAATTATAAGTTCAGAACATAACTCAGAAATTAACTGGGAAAATCAACAGCAATAGAAGTGTTCTTTTCCATTGAACAAAACAAATGCACAATGAGTTGAAGTGCGAACAAAATAAGGACCAAGCCAGGACTTAAGCTCCCACACATGATCTGATTGCAGATTTCTTCTCTTCAAATAAACTTTTTTTTTTTTTAATAAGAAAATCCATTTCATTGAAGAGCACAGAGACACAACCCTAGTACGCAAGCTGTATACAATAAATTATCCCTTTAATCAATAAAAGAAGAAAAAAATCCATAAAATCAGCAATATTGTCAGAATAAGAAATATTACATGCCCCTGTCAATATATAAAGCGATTGGACCAGCATATTATTCAGAGAGACCATTTACATGCAGCAAATCCCACTTTGAAAAAGCAAACAATAACCTGGAGAAAAAAGACCAGCATTTTACCTGAAACAACTGAGCCATAATGTTTGAGTCATTGCGAACATGCTGCTGGAAAGCTCCAGGGTTCACAGCAGATCCATCTGGATTGTGGCCCAAATTATTTGTTGACGGACTGAAATAACATTAAATTGTAAGAGTTGGATAGAATAAAGCTTTAGACTCTGATTCAATACATACCATCTTTTTTAATACAAGGACCCAATAGCAAAAAAAGGGGAAAAGTTTACAATAATATACTAGTGAAGTAATTTACAAGATTTCCTAAAATAATGTACTAAAGATGCCATCTATTAAGCCAAAATGAAACATTAGAGTGCTTCATGAGACGGAGATTTCCTATTACATTTGATTTAAACCGTTGACAGAGGATAAGTGGAACTTCTTTACAAATAATATCAATCTAACATCTTTTGTAGCTACCCTACTGTAATCCTGGCTGCCTGTAACTTCAACAAAATAAAAAATAGAAAACCAAAACTAAAATTTAATTACTCTTGGTCGTGCGGGTTGCCCAAACATTCGAAGCCTAAGGGAGTAACGCAATGTAGCATAAAGAATGAAAATATGTACATACGTAGATGCAGCAGTGGAGACCATCATCACCAAATCGTCATCTTTCACACCTAATGCACTCAATTTCTCAAAATTCCTCATCTCCTTCCCATTATACAGCAACTGTTGTTGCTTAAGCGGCACACTTATCTGCTCATATGCAAATTGAAATCAAAATAGCATTTTGAAAAATAAAACCAAGAACTAAAAGCAGCTTTCCCTCACCCCAATAACCCCCTTTGGTTTTCTAGAAAAACAAGTAACCGGTGAACCATACATAAATAAATATACATCTATATTGCGGTTGCTAATTTCACAATCCGCGTGTATTTTTCAATTATATTGAACTTGACGTTAAGTAAGCGATACTGAAGAAGTAGTGGAAGATCGAAAACTCGAAGCACAAACTTCCATCCCAATATTTTCTCAGCAATCAAACACAGCACAAGACCCAAAACATAGAAAGAACGTATGAAATAGATCTTACCTCCACTTCAAGCAACGCTTTCACGTTTTCAACCTATAGCCACAAACCAAATTCAAGAAGAAAAAAGCCCGGAATTAATGAACCAGTGTCAGTAAGGGAGATACATATAATTACGCGCACAGGAATGTATGCGTGTGTAAAAAGACAGGGTTTTGGAGTTACGGTTTCGTGAGGATCGACGTCGACGGTAATGATCTGCTCGTCTGCGGTCATTACAGTGATCTTCATCTTGTACGCTCTGTTGGTTATGGATTGGATCTGATTTCTAATCTGTGCGTCTCTATTTTATAGGAATTAGAGTCGTACTTTGGAAAATGGGACCGGACAAAGGAAAAAAGGAAAAGGAAAAGGGTTGGAGGTTTCGTAGCCCACGAGGTTTTTGTACGGTTATTGTGGAAGTGGGAAGTCGGATAGAGTTGTGGCGAAGTCGTTGTGTTAAATTAGAATTGAATTTATTGTCGCCGGCTAGTTGAGTCCAGGTGGGAAAGATAAACACTATTGCCACAGACCGAAATCTTCTACCGAAAATTTTTTTATTGTTTTTTTTATTTTTACTTAATGATGAAGTAATTGTTTTTAAATGAATATGTGACTTTTTTTACTTTTAAAAAATATCTAAATACTTTTAAAAAATGGTGAAAGAAAAAGTAAAAAAAAAAAAAATTGAAGTGTTCGGTATAGAATTTCTGTAGAAATTCTCTGTGGACGTAGTAATGTCCGTTGAGAAAAGAAAAATGATATATACAAGTTTCAAATGTATAAGTTCCGTACAAGTCATTTATAAAAAAATAGATCTCATCATAAAAAAGTATAAAAAATTTACTTTTTCTTGATAGGGTATACATTTTTACAAAAAATTTATACAAAACTTATATATTTAAGACTTCAATTCTCTTGAGAAAATAACATTGCTTTGCTTCCTCCACTCTCTGGTGGCAGTCTGTAGCTCTTCATTCATTCACATCCGCCGCAATCTCTAATTTGTTTACTTTTTATTTATTTTTTTTAGGTAAAAGATTGTTACGTTGAAACCATTAAAGAGCTAAATTTAGGCAAAGCACGTGCACAACAGCCCCCATACCGGCTAGTTATGAGTCGTGATCAAGAAGAAACTCTAATTTTTCAAGAACTAAAGACTTGGGTCAAAAGTAATCCCCAAACACACAAAACCAACCCTAATAAGTAAGCATCTATCCTCTTTTTTTTTAAAAAAAAGTATATCTAGATGATATATAGCCACTGAAAGTCGATCCCTCGTGCCCTTTTTCTTATCCGAAGAAAAAAACTCACCTTTTTATAAGGAATAGATGGCTCTTTTTCTCAATTAGTTTATTGTTTGGATTTAGATCCAAGTTTTTCGTCAATTATCTGATTCCAAGACCGACCACGGCAAAGGGCACTGGGATTCCTGCTCTATTGGAAATGGTCCATCATGCCATGCCACCATACTTGGTTTTTTTTCTTACATTCTTTTGATTGATTGATTGATTTTAGCGAAAGAAACAATCTTGACCATAGACAAATGTACAATTCCTGATGTTGTTTTTGCACGCCATAGATATCATGACATGGTATGTTGTCATACACAATAGAAACTCTATTTACAAGCGTCATTGCCGAACCCCATGCAAACACGATCATTTTCATGAGAAATTTTAATTTTTTAATGTTTTTGTTCTTATCATTTCGTTCCCTATTTCTTTTTCTATCAATTTTTTTTTTACCTTCTTCTTCCTCCCTCTACATTTCTCTCCCCTGCAAATCTCATACCACCCTTGAAACTTATCACTCTCAAGGTCAAGCTCATGATCCAGAACTGTCAGGCCAAGGTCTCCATTGTCCCCTTCGCAGCCACCCTTGTTATCAAGGCCCTTAAGGAGCCCGATCGCAATCGTAAAAAGACAAATAATATCAAGCATAACGAGAAAATATCCCTCGTGAAGGTCATGCGGCACAAGTCCATGGCCAAGGACTTCTCTGGGACCATCAAGGAGATCTTCGGTATGTGCGTGTTCGTTATTTGTACGGTCGACAGGAAATATCCCAAGGACTTGCAGCAGGAGATCACCGATGGTGATGTTGAAATCCCTCTGGACTAAGTTCCCCATTGAGGATTTTTTTTTCAAATATAGTTTTAATTTGTTTTGTTTTGGATAATTTGGAGATTGTATGGTTTACTATGTTTTAGAAATAGAATATTTGCAGGGATTTGTATGCTAATTTAGTTATGTTAATGGAGTTATGGTGTTAGTGTGATTTATTTCGCTGGGTGATTGATTATTATTAAATAATAATAATAATAATTTTTTTACTTGAATTTCACTGCGATGGAGGTTAGCAGTGGAGTTGGGTCTTTTGTGAGTGATGGCCTGCCATGGCTTGAGGCTGGCTGGTGGTGGCAGTGGAATGGAAGAAATCGAGAGAGAGGGAGAGGGAGTTTGAAACTTAAGAAAATTTTGCTTCTGTTCCAAGCAAAATTATGAGAATATTGAAACAGGTTGCTAAACGGTAGTGGAATTTGTGGTTACTATGGTTATAGAGAATCAGAGGAAGATAGAGATGAAGGTGGCACAGTGTGGTTATGAAGGACTTGATCGCAGAGAGAGAAAGAGAGAGAGAGGGGCTCGAATTACCGATAAACATTCATTAAGCTTCTAAGTTTTTCATTGACAAACAGAAAAAGGAAAGGAGAGGGAGAGAAAGAGAAAGAGGAGGAAGAAATAGCTGAAGTGGGACCCAATTTGTCAGCCGGTTATACAAAGGTTGTATACGCCGATTGTACGTAGCATTTCTATTAATTGCAAAACTACACTGCTAGATCTAGCATTTATGTATGTACAGCCGGTTGTATATGTCGGTTGTTTTAGGTCTAGCAATGCAGTTTTGCAATTAATGTATTTGGCGATTCGTGTATAGATCTCGTGTGTTGTGAAAGGCGGGTGTTGAGGGGTAGCATGGTGTAGTCCGTGGTTTGTTTTTTCAGCACTCCGAGCTCCAAGTGGAGGCTTTCTTTGATTTTCGCACCAAATTTAATTCATCTCAAATTAATTATTAATGAATTAATTATTTTTTAAAATTTTATATAAAAAAGTTAAACTTATATAAATTTAAAAAAGATAAACTCATCTCAATATAACCCATAAAATGCTATTATTAACATCTCAACATCCAAATGTAGTTAACTGTGAGTATGTGTGTGCTATAAGAGTTGGCTGGCTCAATACATAACTTTTATATTTTTGGAAACAATGCAGAGGATTTTAGGGATAGAAATGATATTTACAAATTTGAAATGCGCAAGTATCGCATAATATTTTTGAAAAAATGATTAAATATTGGATTTATATAAAAAAATTAATTTTTTAATAATAACCTTTAATATTTTTTAAAATAATTACAAGACGTTAACACTTACAATTAGGAGTTGGTAGCCTATGCTCTTTCATCAATTACCTTGCAAATAATAACATAAAACTATGCAGTGTAGTTGTCCAGTCCAGTGGACAAGCTAGGTTTGGCCAGTGAGAGTTTTGAGAGTAGAGAGTACCTCAAGTACTCTCAAAACTCTCACTACTATTCTTTACTTTATCATTACTTTTTTTACTATTCATTACTTTTCACTTACTTTTTACTACTATTCAATATTCAATTATTACTTTTTCATTAATTTTTTACTACTATTCATAAACATTTTCAAATATCTTCACTATCCAAACCTAGCCTGCTCATCAACCTATATCTATGGATGGTTCTTTTTTGGAAGGCGTATAGAACCGCTTCAAGCAAGCCAGCCTAGAGACGAAGTGGACCAACAATACCAAAAAAATACAAACAATATCGATTATTATTATTATTATTTTTAAATAAATAAAAGAAGAGCAAATAATTAGACGGCATTGCCCCAGTTCGAATTATAAAATTGAAAGTATATTCAAATATATGTTTGTCAAATTATATTAAGAATCCATGCAGGCTAGAAAACAAAAGATATACATAGAAACTAAAATTAAGGAGAAGCATCGCGAAAGGCTAGAGGCATTTCTTCTACGGCTATGGTTAGCATCTCGCGATAAGCTGTGCGATTCGGAGGAAGCTTACAGATCAAAGGTGCGGAGGTCAATCTCAGGATTATCCATCAATTGGTCTCGCAAACGCTCAAGACCTTCCTTATACCCATAGATCCAAGCCCTATCACGGAGGTCAGGAGCCAAATTGAGTTGGGACTCATGGAGATCTGCCCGCTTCCAAGCAGCATCCAAAGAAGACTCTAAACGAGAAGCCTCGAGTTGGAGTTGCTGAGCTAAGGACCTTAATTTATCTCCAGACATGGCAATCCCCATGTACTTGTGAAACATTTGGCAATGGATCTCAATGGCACGCCTCTTCTCCTTCACCAGTGTCTCGATGGCCTCTTGGAGATCGATTCGCATCCCAACAATCCTTAAGAAGGCGAATGGGTGGATATCCACGAGCTAACATTACTACCCTCCAACATTACCACACATGTAAGAAATCCTCATAAAAGCTCTATGGACTTTTAAAAAAAAAAAAAAAACTCTTTATAATTTCCAGTCCATAAGTGTGCTGAAAATTTGCAGGGTACTGTGAAGGGAGTAAATCTCTTGGGTCAGACTGGAAGCAAGGCCCAGGTCAGAACCCAAATATAAAGTATGAGCAGGGCCGAACATATTGGGAAGACTTAGGTTGGACCCTGAGTATGATATCCGGGTTAGGCATGCTCACATCAAAAACTTGGTTAAAAGATATAAGAAATGTTTAAGAAAGAAAGAATGTCGCATTCAATGCAACCCAAGAATATTTAAGACATTTCACACCGAGCATTAATAAAAATAAGAGAAACTCAAAAGATAAAAGCATATCACATTCAATGCAGCATGAGCTCGAAACACTCACATTAAGCCTTAGAGCCTTATAGCACGGCGAGTAGGCGGCATGAACACATGATCTCCTTACAAATCAACACTCCACTACCATGGAGACTAGCTCGGCAAGTATAAATAAATGTTTTCTGCAACCAACAAGTAAGTTAACTTCTACAATCATCTACACTTATCATCAATATAATTTTCTCCCTTCATTTCCTATATAGAAATTAACTTAAGATTCGGAGGTGCAAAGGACTCTAAGCTCCCATTTCTCCATTGTGCAAGTGATAACCCAAGTACTCTTTGCGTAGAGTTGTCCAAACTCGTGAAACATCACATCAATAATATATGTTTTAAAAATAATTATTATTTATCTTCTTAATTAATATCCTCTACCATGACATAAAAGATTACGAAGACAACTTTGAGTAAATTCACGAAAATAAAAATAGTAAAGAAACATATAAAAACCTCAAAACTTTTGAAAGGTGGAATTAATTTTAGATGCAAGAGACAAACAAATTATGCGTTGCGTATCCCAAAAAAAGCCCTAATTATAATTTTAGTTTTTTTTTATAAAATTATAATAATTCATAATTTTGGTCACCAAAGACAAAAAAGTCCCCCGAATTCTTTTTTTCTTTTGAAAAGTCGTCTTTGGTCGCGTTTGAATGGCAGGATGATTTATGATATTTTAGGAATAGTAATAAAAAAAAATTTAAAAAATAAATGAAAAGTAATGAGAGAATAATAAATAATATTAAAAATATTCTTAAAATATTTTACTATTTAAACGAGATTTAAATTTTTTTAAATAAGATGAGTTGAGATTAAAATTAAAAATTGAATAAAATATTATTAAAATATATTTTTTAATATTATTTTTATTTTAAAATTTAAATTATTTAATTTATTTTGTATAAAAATTTTAAAAAATTATAATACTTAAATAAGATGAGAGAAAAGTAATTGTAAAAATAAACTAGGCCTGACAGTTTTTGTACTCCTAAACTCAAAAATAATTAAGAAAAGGGTAATGAATGCTAAGGTTTTTGAAATGGAGTTCTTAATTTTAATTTATTTATTTAATAATTAAGAAAATATTTTTAATAATATTATAATTTTTTTTAAATATTTAAAAGTATTAAAAAAAATAAAGTATTAAGTTGTTTTTAATATTTATAAATATTTAAAAATAAATTCACAATATTATTGTACAACACTTTCTTAATTCTTAAGTATAAAAAAAACTTAATAAATAAAATAAAATAAAAATTGGAGCGGGAGCTCAATCCCTACCACTTTCCTTAAAAAAAATTTCCACTCTCCTTCATTTCAGATCTCACACTCTGAAACTCTCTCTCTCTCTCTCCCTCCCTCCCTCCCTCCCCCGCTTCTCTCTCTCTGGATTTGTCCATGGCTTCCCCTGGTAATCCCAACCACCAACAGCTGCAACACCCCCAGCAGCCATTGGACATGCAGAGTTTCTTCAAACCCACAAATCCCTCGCCTCCACAATTACCGCTACCCAATCCCGGCGGTGCTTCTACCCCAAACCCTCCAAATCTAAACCCTTCCGCGCCCCTCCCGCCATCCTCCGGCCCCTACTCCTACCCTCTCCAATCCGCACCGTTTCATAGCCCCAACCCTTTCCACCACCATCAACCCTATCCTTACCATCCCCACTTGCAGCACCAACGCTCCCTCTCTTACCCCACCCCTCCTCTTCAACCCCCCATCTCTTCCTCTTCCTCTTCCTCTTCTCCTAACCCCAATCCTAACTCCGGAGCCCGCCTTATGGCCCTCCTCAACCCCAATCTTGACCTCCCTCCTCATCAGGCCCCGCAAGCCCCTCCTAACCCTCCCTCCTCTTCCTCTTCCTCTTCTTCTTCTGCGATGATGAGTTTGATACCCCCATCTGTCGGACCTCGCCCGATTCGGTTGCCCAGCAGTAAGCTTCCCAAGGGCCGGCATTTGGTCTCCGAACACGTGGTCTACGACGTGGATGTTCGGTTGCAAGGCGAGGTACATCCACAACTGGAGGTCACTCCCATTACCAAGTACCAATCCGATCCCCAGCTCGTCTTCGGCCGCCAGATTGCGGTCAACAAGTCTTATATCTGCTACGGATTGAGGCAGGGCAATATCCGTGTCCTTAATATCAACACTGCCTTGCGTTCTTTGCTTCGAGGCCACACTCAGGTTTGTTTTCCCTTGCATACTATAATGAATAATTTGGATTGGTTGACACGAGTGAATGAGTCAAAATAAGCTAGGCTAGAATTTTATTCGGATAAAGCATGGAAGTATAGACTGGGACCAGTGCGTCAGAGGGTATTTTTTTTTTTTTAACGTTTAAGAACTATGTAATTTTGAAGAGAACCATAAATACATCGAAGGAATTTGAAACCATTTAATGCAATGAACGGTAGAGTTTAACATTAAAAAAAAGAGAACAAAAAACAGTCTGTAATACGGGAATGAGATGGTTTTACTTCATCTTGATGTTTATTACTTGATGATGCATGTTAGTTATTATTAAATCAAAATTTAAGCTTCGATGGTATTAATTCTTAGTATGTGGTGTCATTTTAACATTTTATTGTTCATATTAACTCTTGTTTTGTTTTGTTGTGTTTTCCACTGATCGTGGCTTATTTGAAATGCTGGGCAAATGCATTTTCTGTTTAGGTTTTTAAATAACTTTATTCTTCAGTAAATCTAATAAGTGGTTCCATTTATTCTCTCAGAGGGTCACAGACATGGCTTTCTTTGCGGAGGATGTTCACCTTTTGGCTAGGTAGCTTTCGGTTGATCTTTCATTTGTAATTGCCTTCCTCTGGTTTTTATTTGGTTGAAGGTTGCTGTTTTTGTGCAGTGTTGGGATAGATGGACGGGTTTATGTATGGAAGATTTCTGAAGGCCCAGATGAAGAAGATAAGCCTCAAATTACAGGAAATGCTATTGTTGCAATCCAAATTATAGGAGAGGAGGGAGCTTCTCATCCACGAGTTTGTTGGCACTGCCACAAACAAGTAATAACACATTCAATTCTTTCATTCTTATTAAAAGACAGTCTAAACATTATGTTTTATTATTAGTTATAAAAGAAATTGAGGTCATTACTCTCAACTGTAAAGTTGCTTAACATTTTGTTGCCTTGACTTTTACACACTTTTATTCAGGAAATTTTGGTTGTTGGGTTTGGAAGACGTATTCTTAGAATTGATACTACAAAAGTTGGAAAGGGTGAAGTGTATTTGGCTGAGGAACCTCTCAAATGTCCTGTTGATAAGGTCATTGATGGGGTCCAGTTGGTTGGTAACCATGATGAAGAAGTAACTGATTTGTCGATGTGCCAGTGGATGACCACCCGTTTGGTTTCTGCTTCTATTGATGGCACGGTTTGTATTTGCCCCCATCACTTTTCTTGTTTTTGTTACTCAAAGGTTTATGTTGGTGTTTGTTTTCTGAATTTTCACTAGTTGATTTAATGGTTTAAATTTCATGTTTCCAACTTGTTTCTTCACATTTTTTAGCCCAAGCAATGTTTGCAGAAGTGTGCCATTGCACGTGCAAATTCATAATATTTTGATCCAAAAATTGAAATTTGCTAATGACTATGCCTTGCAAAATGTATATTATGTGAACAGGTAAAGATCTGGGAAGATCGCAAACATGTTCCACTTGCTGTATTCAGACCACATGAAGGGCAGTCTGTTTGTTCGGCGACGTTTTTAACTGCTCCCCATCGGCCGGATCACATCATACTTATCACTGCGGTACATAAGCTTGTTGCTATGTTATTTTTTCAATCTAAGTCTGTGTGGTGCTGGTTGATTTATAGATAGTTCTGATATTATATGGGTATATGCAATATGCATGCTCATTTATTTTTTTAACTTTAACCAATATTGATGACTTTTTTTCTGGAATTGAGTTCCAATATGCATTTGCCAGAAGTAAGCTTTGTTTGATAATGGTCATTCCGTAGTGTGGACTATTTAATTGTGTAATACCTATTTGTAGGGGTCACTGAATCGAGAAGTGAAACTGTGGGCCTTGACAAGCGAAGAAGGCTGGCTACTGCCGAGTGATGCAGAATCATGGAAGTGTACTCAGACATTGGAGTTGAAGAGTACAGATGAACATCGAGTTGAAGAGGCATTCTTCAATCAGGTCTCAGCATTGTCTCAAGCAGGCCTTCTCTTACTTGCAAATGCCAAGAAGAATGCTATATATGCTGTACACTTAGAATATGGTCCTAATCCAGCAGCAACCCGCATGGATTACATAGCAGAGTTTACAGTCACCATGCCTATTTTGAGTTTTACGGGAACAAGTGATATATTACCTCACGGGGAACATATTATTCAGGTTTATTGTGTCCAGACACAGGCTATTCAGCAATATGCTTTGGACTTGGCCCAGTGCTTACCCCCACCGTTGGAGATCATGGGGTTAGAAAATCTGGATTCAAATGTCCTGCGTGATGCAACTAGTGCTGAAGGATTTGCTGCTTCGGACCCATCTGGAAATAAACCAAATGAGGCACTGACCTTAGCTGGTTCAGCACCCAAACAAAATATACAAGGAAGTAGCTCTGAGTGTGCAACTTCAGTGAGATATACTGTAAGCTCTAGTTCTGCTGATGCAGCCACTTCAAAAGAATTTAACAGTTTCAGTATGGAATCTAAGCCTGTAGCACTGACACCTATAATTAGTGATGGTGATGGTGTTTGCGTCACATCACTGCCTATTCCTTTGACTCCTAGGTTGTCTAGAGAGCTTTCTGGTTTTCGGAGTCCAACAAGTAACTTTGAACAAAATCCCCCACTCAGTATCCATGTTGGAGACCAACCAGTTAATGATTGTTTGGTTGACAGGCAAGTGGACACCATTCGTGCAAACTCGTCTGATGTGCCTTCATTGGATGACAACTCTAGGAATGATAAGGCAAAAATTACATCAAATTTGCAGGATGATTTGTCAACTGTGCTTAATCCTCATATCATGTTCAAACAACCAACTCATCTGGTTACTCCCTCTGAGTTGAAAGTCAATTCATCCTCCGGAAAAACTAACATTCTTGAAATCAAGAGCGAGGGAGAGACAAGCATCCAGGATGTGATTGTGAACAGTGATGTGGGTAATACTGAGGTTGAGGTGAAAGTGGTTGGTGAAACAAGATCCACACAGAGTGATGGATTTGGCCCTCAAAGAGATTCTCAAAATCTTTTGGTAGAGAATAAGGAAAAGTTCTTTTGCTCACAGGCTTCAGATCTTGGTATTGAGATGACCCGAGAATGCTGTGCTATATCATCTGAAACCTACATTGTGGAGGAAGCTCGGCAAGTTGATGGTGTTGGTGTAACGGAGCAACTGGGCCAACCTCCAAATGCTGATGAGGAAGAAGTACACGACTCCACAAAAAATTTGCCTGGGAAGGTTTCTGAGTCATCTACGTCCGCACAAGTTCTGCTTTCATTGACACCAAATTTAAAAGGAAAAAAACAGAAGGGTAAAAGTTCTCAAGCTTTGGGTCCATCTTCCCCACCTCCAAGTGTTTTTTATTCAACAGATTCTTTGAATGAAACAAGTGGGAGTACGAGTCTCCCTTCCAGTGAAGCTGCTTTTTCTCAAATTTTGGCCATGCAGGAGATGCTTAATCAGGTAAAGACCATGGACGTTTGTACATACTATTACCAATGTGTCATGTCTGACCGATTTCAGTATTTTTTTATATTTTTGCATGCTTACCAGAGTGGCCATATGTCGTAATTGAAAACACTGCGAAGTAACTTCAATCATTTCCAGCCTCTTTTTTTTTTTTGATAAGTAAATAAGTAGCTTTATTGAATAGAATGAAACGAGGCAATGCCCAAGTGCATAGGAAGTATACAAAGTGAGACACCTAATTACATTTTAGTGAGCTGAAAAGAAGATAGAAACTCATGGACATTCCCACCCTTCAATACAATAGCAGAAAACCACTGTAAAAGAGAGAATATAAAAAAAATTCCAAATTTCCCCCACTGCACGCTCCTTGTTGTTGAAGCACCTATAATTCCTTTCCGACCATAGACACCACATTAAGCACTAAGGTATCATACGCCACGCTGCTGCCAATTGTGCACTGATATGCCTCTTGTTCCAGCACGCTAGTAATTCCACGACACTCTTAGGTATTACCCAACTCAGTTTGTCTCTGTTAAGGATACCAGCCCATAATTCCCCCGCCACCTCACAATGTAAAAGCAAGTGATCTATCGATTCTCCATTCCTTTTGTACATGTAGCACCACTCCATGACCACCATACCCCTCTTCCTTAAATTATCAACCGTCAAAATCTTTCCAAGCGCAGCTGTCCAAGTAAAAAACGCAACTTTAGATGGAGTTAGTGCCTTCCAAATACTCTTCCATGGGAAGAAAGTGGGCTGTTGTATTGTCAAAGCCTTGTAAAAGGATTTAACTATAAACTTTTTTCTCCCTGTGTGAATCCACAACATAAGGTCACCCCCATTTCCTCCTACCTTTGCTGAATACAAGTAACTATAAAAGGCTGCCATCTCATCAAGCTCCCAATCCTGAGCATTTCTTGTAAAAGTGACATTCCAAGTCACCATCTCATTGGCACAACACAACAAATCTGAAACTGCCGCTTGCTGATTTCCAGCCATGTTAAATGCGACTGAAAAGATAATAGAAAGAGGGCTCTCCCCACTCTAAGCATCAAACCAAAAGCAGAGTCTTGCTTCATCACCCATTCCAAAACCTGATATGTTTTTCAAAGGTGGTCCACCCCTTTCTAATAAATTTCCATAGGCTTACTCAATATGACCCCCTATCCTCATTAGAACACCATCCCTCCCACTCACTACCATACTTGTGTTCAATTACCTCTCTCCACAACGAGTTCCTTTCTATTTGATACCTCCACAACCACTTACCAAGAAGGGCTTTGTTGAAGATGCTCAAGTTTTGCACCCCTAATCCTCCATTTGCAATCGGACAGTACACCCGTTGCCAACTTACAAGGTGAAATTTGATTTCCTCCCCCATGCCACCCCACAAGAAAGCTCTAAACAACTTTTCAATACGGTTAGCTACTCCCACCGGTAATGGAAAGATGGAAAGGTAGTGAGTAGGAAGGTTGGAAAGGGTACTTTTAATAAGTATTAACATCCCCCTTTTTTATAGATATAGTCACTTTCACCCTGATAATCTTTTCTCAATCTTCTCTACCACCCCATCCCAAATGTTCTTTGCTTTAAATGACGCCCCCAAGAGGAGTCAAAGATATTTCATAGGAAGTGAAGCAATTTTACAACCCAACAACTCTACTAGAGAAGCAATATTACTCACAACCCCCACCGGTACCAATTATGACTTCCCCAAGTTCACCTTAATTCCCGATACAGCTTCAAAACACAACAAAACTGCCCTTAGAGCTTGACTCTGGTCGCTAACAGCATCACAGAAGGTAAGGTTATCATCCGCAAATAATAAGAGTGAGAAATGGAGCTGACACCATTACTGTTGTTGCCCATTGAAAAACCAGCAATAAATCCCCCCCAACAGCAGCCTCCACCATGCGGCTCAAAGCCTCCATTACTAAAACAAAGAGGAATGGTGATAGTGGATCCCCTTGTCGCAAATCCCTCGAAGGCTGAAAAAAACCACAAGATTTTCTGTTGACTAAAACCGAAAACCAAGCGGTCGAAACACAGTGTTTAATCCATTCGCACCACCTGTTTCCAAAACCACATCTTCTTAACATATAGAATAGGAAATCCCAACTCACATGATCATAATGTATGATTAACTTGTCTTCTTTCAACTCATCTATCTTTATTTGGCTTTTTTGTCAAACTCCCCTCCTTCCTCTTTATCCATTCTGTGCAGATCATGACAATGCAAAAAGAAATGCAGAAGCAGATGACAACAATGATTTCTGTTCCAGTTAGCAAAGAAGGTAAAAAACTAGAGACAAATCTAGGGCGTAGTATGGAGAAGGCTGTCAAAGCCAATACAGATGCTTTGTGGGCTCGCTTTCAAGAAGAGAATGCAAAAAATGAGAAGTTATTGCGAGACCGTACACAGCAAATAACAAGTTTGATTAATAACTTCATGAATAAAGACTTGCCGATGATGTTAGAAAAAGCAGTGAAGAAGGAAATGACGGCTGTAGGACCAGCTGTAGTTCGCTCAATTACTCCGGCCTTTGAGAAGACGATATCTTCAGCTATTGCGGAGTCTTTTCAGGTTAAGATCTTGTATACTTGCCTCTTCTATGAGACAGTTGTTGTTGCAGGATGTAACTGATGCTTTGTGCTTCAGAGAGGAGTTGCTGATAAGACAGTGAATCATCTGGAGAAATCTGTCAATTCAAAACTTGAAGCTACTGTTGCTAGGCAAATCCAAGTACAGTTTCAAACTGCTGGCAAACAAGCTCTTCAGGTGCTTATTAAGTGGTGTGGATTACATGAATTATTGCTTGGGACATATGCTTATTTTAACGTGAATAGGATTTATACTATTGTCAACCTCGAAATGGTAACTCATGCTAATGACACGAACAAGCTATCTTTTATTGCAGGATGCTTTAAAATACAGTTTGGAAACATCAGTAATTCCTGCCTTTGAGATGTCATGTAAAGCTATGTTTGAGCAAGTAGATGCTACCTTTCAGAAAGGCATGGTTGAACATACAACTGCAGCTCAGCATCACTTTGAGTCTTCCCATTCTCCATTGGCACTTGCTCTAAGGGTGTGTACATTGGACTTTGTATCTAATAAAATAAGCAGGATATGTTTACTTGGTTGCAGAAATACCCAATTGTTTGATTCACTAGAATGATGTGAACTATCCCTATAATAATATCAGCAGTTCAGCATTGCATATCTATGAACTATATGGGGCTATTTGGACAGTGTGATTTTCATAGGCATTTTTATTTTAAATCTTGAATACTTAATATTTCTATTTCTATTCTCTTTCTATCTGTGTTGGTATTTCTTTTTAAACCATGCCCCACTATTTTATGTATTGCACTTCTGTTTGTGTGAGATGATCTGTGAGATAAACTTAAAAGCAGTTACGGTATGCTAGGGGAGTGATGACTGCTGGAAAAGAATGGGTTTATATTGGGTTGAATGGATGATGGACTTCCCCTGGGTTGAATGGTAGCTATAATATACTCTGCATAATATAAGATTCATCTGGAGGACTTGTTACTGCATTTATAAAATAAATAAATATATAAATCTGGGGGACTTGTTACTATCCTTGCCTGTCTGTTGCTTGCAGCTATCTATGCTTCCTGTTGTATTCTTATCTGACTTTGCCTTTTGATGTTATTATGCAGGATGCCATTAATTCAGCATCATCTGTGGCTCAAACCTTAGGCGGAGAATTGCTTGAGGGTCAAAGAAAGCTATTATCTCTTGCAGCTTCAGGAGCAGACTCAAGTGCAGTAAATCCCTTGGTCTCCCAACTGAGCAATGGACCTTTGGGTAGTCTCCATGATAAGGTCCACTTTTTTTTCTTAATTACTTGTTGGTTTCTTTAATTAAGATGCAAAATAGCTATGAACCTGTAAGCAAAGGTCTTCAATATGTGGCTAACAAATTTCATATTTTTGTTTTTATGAACGTTTAATCTGGCTGTACTGATTAGAAGCAATCATATCTGTGCATTAGGTCGAGGTTCCGGTTGATCCAACAAAGGAGCTATCAAGATTGGTATCTGACCGCAAATATGAGGAGGCTTTCACTACAGCCCTACAAAGAAGTGATGTTTCCATAGTATCCTGGTTATGTTCTCAGGTGTGCCATATAGTCAAGAAACAATTACTCCTAGTATGCTTTTAGATTTTTTTTGTGTTCAATATTGTCACATTTAAACTGTGTTATTGCATCATCATCACATTAGATTTGGGGCTTAGTTTAGGAAACTTCTGCATTTTTTCATTGATTAATTAAATTAAAGTTACTTTGATTGTAATTTTTTTTAATTTAATGTAGTTGTTTGGGTTAGTTAGAATCTGTCATTGGTTCTAAAGTGGTTTTTTTTTTTTTTGTGTGTTGGTTGGGTGATAGCCTATTTGAACTAGAAAGAACTCTGATGCGAACCTGACAGAAAAAAATTGCACTCAGTTTTATGGAATTATTGATAGACATTCTGGTTTGGAATGGATGAGTTCTTTTTTAACTTGAAATTGCTTCTTCTTTTTGCTGTCCTGTTGCACAGTTTTAATAATATTCACTCACCTCTCTTTAATAACAACTATTTTTTTTTCTTTGATTCCTTCTGCATACAATTTCCATTTCTGATATAAGACTTAACTTGTTAAGTGAAATCTGGTTGGAAATTGTGGTAAATTAATGTCTCCGTGCTCCATTCTGCACCTTTCAGGTTGATCTTAGGGGGATTTTGTCAATGGTTCCGCTTCCTTTGAGCCAGGGAGTGCTACTTTCTCTTTTGCAGCAGTTAGCATGTGATATAAGTAATGATACACCACGAAAACTTGCTTGGATGACAGATGTGGCTAACGCCATAATCCCAGCAGACCCAATGATTGCTGTGCATGTGCGGCCCATCTTTGATCAAGTCTATAAGATACTAAACCACCAACGTAGTTTGCCTACAATTACTGGTGCTGAGCTCTCAAGTATCCGCCTCCTCTTGCATGTCATCAACTCCATGCTGATGACGTGTAAATGACTCTTACCTTCTCTGTTCTGTTGTGCAAATCGCATGAGGCAAGAGTGTTGATTTTTTGTTGTTGGTACAAATCTCAGAGGGAGGGAGGGAGGGAGGGAGGGTCCCAACCGTGTAGAGTGAAAATTGTCTTTAGAATATGTGATCTTTAGAATATGTGATCAAAGAAAAATAGGCTAGGTTTTCCAGACTCATTTTAAATTTGGTTTTACTTGTCAAAGTTTTCTGCCGAAATGGAATTTTGCATTTTGAAGATCATGTCTAACCCCAGCCACCCCCGAACAGGTTCATTTTGTTGGAATGAGGATTTTCTTTCTATCAAAGCTAGCTTCTTCTTTGGGGGAGGGGGGGGAGCATAATACGGAGTGGCATGTGTTTGCTGTGGGTGAAAAAGAAAAGAAAGTAAACAAAAGCGCATCACAAAGATTAATAACTGTTCTTATTACTTGTAAAAAAACAAAGATAACTGTTGACAATTTATTATGAAGATAGTCTCAGGGTATGTAAGTCTTTTGTATTCTTTTTAAAAAAAAATGGATAAATTTAGAGTTTATATGGAAAATTTATTTTTTAATCGTGGATCTCACTCTTATTAAAATAAGTGAGGGAGACTTACACACACACATATATATATATATATATATATTATTGATAAATAAAATTTTATTGATTATAAGAATAGGCAAGAGCTCAGGTCTATGGGACATATACAGAGTGCAGCCTTAACGGGTTAGTTCAGAGATATAAGAAATTCGTGAAAATTCATTCTATTGAAATCAATTACAACAGACCAATGAAATAAAGTATTAAAAAACAATTTCCTAGGCTCTTCTATTGATTCCTCTTGATGTTTGAAGCTTCTGTTATTCATTTTCCTTCAACTGCATCACTATATTAAATTTATAAATTAATATAAAATGAAATTTATAAACTGATATGTCTAATTATTATAAATATAATAAATCAAATAATTAAATTATTTTTATTATAAATTAAATTAAATATTTTAAATGGATGTTATTTTTGTTAAATCTAAATTTATCATGGTTAATTTCACGAGTTTTGTCTCCTATCAACCACACATACTACACATCACGTATAATTTTTTATGTTTTTGTTTTTGTTCGTGGTGTATGAGTTATTTACTAAAAAATAAAAAAATTTATATATAGTGTGTAGTGTGAGGATAATAATTAAAATTTTTCTAATTCTACTTGTTACTGTTCATTCAACAATCTAATAAACATCATTTTGTTTCCCTTCATCGTATTTGCTCCGTGGAAGGACCAAATCTTTTTTCAAATTCAAAACTAAGGGTGGGTTTGGATGTTGAAGTGAGTTGAGTTAAGTTGAGTTGAGATGATAAAATATTGTTAGAATATTATTTTTTAACATTAAAGTTGTTTTGAAATTTGAAAAAATTGAATTATTTATTATATTTTGTATTGGGATTTGAAAAAGGTGTAATGATGAGTTGGGATGAGTTGTGTAACCAAACGCACCCTAAATCTTTTTTCCTAAGGTTAGAAATGAGATGAGATGATTTTAGATGAAAGTTGAAAAAAATATTATTAGAATATTATTTTTTAATAATAATATTATTTTAATATTAAAAAAAGTTAAATTGAGATTTAAAAAAATTGAATTATTTATTATATCTTATATAAAAATTTAAAAAAATTATAATAATGAGATGAATATTAACTCAAGTGTCGACTGTCACCCTGTCATACGCCTACGCTTGTAAATAGAATTTCTAATTCTAAAATAAAATTTGAATAAAAGACAGGAACTTTCCGGGAAACTGTCATAGGACGGCTACAGAAATATGCGCAAATGTCGATTAGTAGTTGGTTTCGTGCTTTCAAGAAAGTCTTTGAAAACGCAGACACCGAGAGCGAGGGAGTTTGGAACTTTGGATGAGAAAATCTGGACCGGTGGGCAATACATATTGCTTTGGTTTATTGGTTATCAATAGAAGATACTGCTCTCTCTCTCTCTCTCTCTCTAGGCTACATCAAACGATTAAAGGGGAGAATCAACTCGCAAAAACCCGTCAATGTATCTATATCTATTACTTGCTTATTTTTCGTTCATCTTTTTTTAAGTATTTTTCTGTGGGATTGTAAAGCTTGTATTTTTAGTTACTTCTGTTGATTTGAACTGCAGCTGATCGGAAATATCAGATCAGACGACCCAAATTAGCAAGGGGGTAGTTTCTTTTAGTCATAGCAGACCCCAGATATTTCTTGTTGTGATTCTCGTGCTTTTGTGGTTATGTCAAAGTTTAAGTTTAACGCTTTATTTTATTTTATTTTTTGAGATTTTTGTATTGTTGGACTTCTGTTTTTGATATTAAAAAAAATGATAAATGATATCTTACTACTCTACAATTTCTCTACAATTTTCTAATAAAATAATATTAAAAATGGGGAAGATTTTTTTCCCCTACACGTTGTACTGTTTTGACAGTGTTATGTAGACCCCCACATGCCAAAAAAAAAAAAAAAAGTAGTTTCTAGAGCCAAATGTTCCTTATGAAACTTACTCGTGCAAAGGAATGTAGTTTTTAGTCTTATATCTTCTTTTCTGTATGGGTTAAAGAGGTTTGGGAAAAATCTGAATATAAAGGTTCATTTTTGTCTGTTTTTCCTCTTTATTCGCTAATGTTACGATCACGATTGTAGTATCAACCGCACCAGATGTTCGTTACTTTGACGTTGAGGAAACTACATCTAGTAGGCGATGCCCTGCAATGATTACGGACCAATTGACGTGTTATAAGTAGAAAATGGATTATAAGTTACAAACTGTCGACATGAAATCTCAACTTGAAGTAAGTCCTCAAACTTCATTATCATTTTTCTGTTTGATGAATGAAACTTTATACTGCATATAGTGTTTTGTTCTTCTTTATCATTACATTCATTCGCCTATAGTTATCAATGTTGTAAGCATGATTATCAAATATATACATTTAACTTTTGTTTTCTGGGATTAACAGATGGGATCTCTTGATAGTAAATCAATTCATGAGTTCAACGAGAAGAGTCCTTTTAGCCTAGAAATAGATTCTCAGAAGATGCATCCTATGCATGCAGCTAAGAGTGAATCGTGCTCTGTGGGTTCGCAAGCGGGTAGGAGTTTAATGTCAAGGACTCTTGTGTATAAAAGCATAAAGACTGTTGTTTTCTCTACTAAACTCAACTTGCTCATACCTTTTGGGCCATTAGCAATTCTTGTTGAGAAACTGACTGGCCATCATGTAAGTTGTAGCTCTTGCTGCCTTGAATAATTTCAAACATTGTTTCCAGACTTCTCTTTCCATTAGTTTTCTTGCGGCTGTGGGTTACAGGGTTGGGTCTTCTTTCTGAGCTTATTGGGTATAACACCTTTGGCTGAGCGTTTGGGTTATGCTACAGAGTAAGAGTTTGCGTCCCTCTAATTTATTTATTTTAAGGATACGAATTGGTAAGTAGCTAATGTGATGGTTTCATTCTGGTTAGGCAGCTAGCTTTCTACACTGGACCTACAGGTAATTTTTTTTTTATTATATTTGAACTCAAATTAGGAAATTTCAAGTCCTATATATATATATGTCATTTTTGTTCACAAGTCCTTTTTGGTTTATAACCTTGGAACTTCCAAATATCCTTTCAACTTTTTGTTGGATTTATTTATTAAAAAAGTGTTGGATGTCAAATAATTTCTGCATTGTATGCTCTCATAGTCTTGCTTCAAACCACCATAATATTCATTTGACTTCCCTCTACCTTCTTCTTGATCTCATTGAGAATATCAGACTTGGAAAAAAAGATTTAAGTAGATAGTGCTGATATTGATTCCATATGCATCTTGATCAAGAGATCAAGAGATGACCTTGGTTTCTTCTTTGCAGCACAATCCTGTTAAAAAGTCTATTATAAAGAAGTATATTCACTCTTTTTCTGTTTTACTTTTTCAGTTTCGATTTTTTTGGGCATATTCATATTTCATTTGAAGGTTTCAAGCGGTGGCATTGGGTCTTTGGCAAAATTTTTCCTGTCATAATTGTTATCTTTTCACCATGTTCATATTATGGGCGCCAGTATGTAATCCTCCCGACATTGTGATCCACATGTGCCCAAAACATTTGGTTGTTGCTGGCATAATTTGTGTCATGTGCATTGTTCTTTCATCTAAAGGTTGGAGATCAGTACTGTGTCTGGATTTTTTTTTTTTTATATAATGTATTGGAATTCGCAGTTGGTGGCCTTCTGAATGCTACTTTTGGGAATGCAACGGAACTTATTATATCAATCTATGCACTTAGAGGTGGACTAATACGCGTTGTTCAGCTGTCATTATTGGGCTCAATTCTGTCAAACATGTTGCTGGTGCTTGGATGTGCTTTCTTTTGTGGTGGCCTTGTTTTTCATAAGAAGGAGCAGCTTTTTAATAAGGTGGGGGATGTATTAGCATCTTTTCTTGAGGTTTCATCCTTTTAATTTTAGTTGTCTTCTCTTTCACGCTAAAGCTGATTTATGCTGCCATGCAGGCAACTGCTGTTGTAAGCTCCGGATTGCTGTTGATGGCAGTCATGTGCCTGATTTTTCCAGCTGTTCTTCATTATACGCACTCTGAGGTTCATTTTGGAAAGTCAGAGTTGGCTCTTTCAAGATTTAGCAGTTGCATCATGCTTGTGGCATATGCTGCATACCTCTTTTTCCAGCTAAAGAGTCAAGAGAATCTATGGGTATGTTTGGTTAAGAGAAATCTTGAGAATGTTTGAGAACTTTTTTGATATGTATTGGTTATTGAATTTTGTGAAAGTAGATTGAAATTTTGAATTTTTTTAAACATGTTTTGTATTGGGGTTTGTAAAAGTGGATAGGCAGAGTTGAAAAGTTGTTTGAATGTAATTTTTTATGGGTAGTTTTTGTTTTTTTTTTTGTAAAAGAAATTTTGATTTTTGTGTTTTTTAGTTTTCTTTAAAATCTAGACTAATAGTTGGATGAAAAGTTTAAATAGAATTTTATTTGAGATTAAAAGGTATTTGGATTGAATGTGAAAAGGCTTTTTGAAAATTTAGAATTTTTTTTAACTGTTAACCAAATGTGGCCTATAATGAGGTTGGTTAGATTTGCCGTTGTATTCTCTCTCTCTCTCTCTATCTCTATCCATCTATCTATCTATCATTTGTGTATTTTATACATTAGTGACTTGCTAGGACTTTACTACTCGGCCTTGCTTTATTTGTCTATCTTGTATACTTGTATATTCATTTTTATGATTTGAATTGTACTGTTCAATTATTGATTTATGGTGTGATATCAACTTAGGAAGAGAATCAGCGTGAAGACTCAGACAATGATGATGGTCCAGAGATATCTAAATGGGAATCAGTAATCTGGCTTTTTATTATGACTTCTTGGATCTCAATCCTCTCTGAACATGTAGTTCATGCAATAGAGGTAATGTTTTCTTGTTCTTGCTCTCTCACTGATAAATTACTATTACATTTTTAAAGATCCATAAGTGTTTAAAGAATACATGCCATTAGTGTCATTGTGCTGCACAACTTCAATGGCTTGAGCATCCCCGACTTTCTTGTATCACTAGACAATCATGCCTAGATGTTGCTTTGTATATGTCCTGTGTACCTGGGCTGTTTTTCTGATAAAAAAAACTGTACCACACAATTCTGATGTTTATATGCTGGTTTGTTACATTGGTTACTTTGCAGGCATGCGTAAGGCTGAAAGCTAGTGTTAGACATTAGTCAAAGGGTCAAAACCCTCACAAATGGAACTTTTGAATAAAATTTTGGATAATTCAAACTTATAAAAAAAAATCTTGGATGATGTAGATGAGAACCTGTTTTGTGAATTTTCTTTGCTGTCTCCTCTCTTTATTGTTGGTTCTTGTAAGCTTTTTCTATGCCCTTTCAGATTAAAACATGATATGATTTCCAGAGTTTCTTGTGGATAGACGACTTATTCTGATCAAAAGTTTACATTATTCTATGCTTGTGTCATTCGTTTTAATAAAATTTGTCTTACCTATATATATATATAAAAGTTTACATTATCCTGTCAACTCTGGTTTGTTGTTCTGCTTGTCTTTGATTTATGAACTTCCTTGTTGGGTTATTGTTTTACAGGGAGCATCTATTGCATGGAATATTTCAATTTCATTTATTAGTGTTATTATTCTCCCAATCGTGGGGAATGCTGCAGAGCATGCAAGCGCTATTATGTTTGCCATGAAAGACAAGCTTGTAAGCTTTTGGACATTCTCTTTTAACAAGTTTTGTTGCGACAGATTGAAATAATTTGAGTTTCTTTGCAGGACATTTCCTTAGGAGTGGCAATAGGATCATCAACACAAATATCCATGTTTGGGGTAGGTACTACTGCTTGGGTTCTTAATATGTATTTTACAATTTATAGCTCCCAAAAGAAGGGTTTGTTGATAGTATATGACTAATGGTGTATATCTCCTCCTTCTGTTGACAACAAATGAAAATGTAGTTGTCCCAATGTATAGTGAGGCTAGTCATTTGCCAGTGTTTGGGTTTTGGGATGTTCTGTAGTCTGTGTTGCATCTCGTGTAATGACCCGGCCTAGTAATTCTTAGGCCGGAATATTGATAATTTTTATTGGGCCTAAATTATATTTAATGGGCTATATTGGATTAAGTCCATGAGCAATAAATTATTGAGGTTGATTAGGAGTTTTAATTAGGCTCAATAACTAGGTTAAATCCTATTTATTATTTATTGAACAAATTAGACTCATTTTAGAATTTAAAGATCGGCCATTAGAAATTTATTTCAATTTAAAATTATCATTGGTTGAAGTCCCCTACATAGTTTCAGTCACTGCCAATCCTACATTAAATGAATTTTTGGATCATGTTTTTAAATTCAAACTCTCCTCTTGAATGATCACGACTGAGTTCAACTCGAACTCGAACTAGTTGGCACCCTCTCCCAAATCTCTTTATAAATATCTTCCCTTCCGTGTATTATTTGGAAAAATCATAAACCTCCGTAAGTGTAGCGGCTGAACCCAAGATACCCAGTCCAGCACTGTGCGCGTCCCATGTTCACCATGCCAATAGTCGACTGCCTCATTCCTCTCACAACATCCCTCACGTTTTCTTTCTCCTTCTAGTTCATGTGATCGATTTCATGCCGAAAATATTGGATTAATGTTGTGAGGTAAGTAGCTTGATCATAAATTAGGATTAACATACGTTAGCTAGTTATATATATTATTATTATTACTGATAAAAAAAAAATATATATATATATATTATTATTAAAGCCAGTTCTTTGGAAGTTAGTGTTTATGTATCATGCATGTCATGATATTTGTAAGCACGCCATTCATCATGTTTCATTCTGCGTATTATAGTTATGTATATATATTTTTTTATAAGTAATAATATTATATATATATATCAATAGGAGTAACCAAGTACATTGGACTGGGCGTATACAAGAAAACACCTAGTCCATACAAGAGAGTTCCTAATAATCCAAAAGCCCATGAAAACCTACCCAAAATACACCAAGCCCGAATTGGAAAACTATCGTTACACCTCCTTGACCCCATCCCCTAGATTCTGTAAAACTAATCTTCAACCCGAGCATCCCACTACGAGAACGTCTTCACAAAGCTCTCCCTTTAGCCTTCCCTCAACTTGAGCTGCCTCTCTCGACTATGGTACCATGCATCTCATGTTGTATAAGACACGTAAGTTTTTATAAGATCAAGTGTAAGATAAGCTCAGAACAGTTAATAAGATGACCATTTAGGTGCATGGTACCACTGCGATTTATGGGTAGATGTGCAAGCTACAGATCTAAGTGTGGTCCACCATAGTATACTAGAATACTATTAGCGGCTCCCCTTGCGTTAGCTGGATGTGGGGCTGGTGTACAACCTTGCACACAAGGTTAAATGTGTGGGCTAATATAATAAGTAAGATAAGTTAGATAAGCCAAGATAAGTCGTGCATGCCATAAACATACGTATGAATGATCATGATTTTAAGTTCTTAGCATGAAATATTTTATGAAAAACTTTATTTTAAGTATGTTTATGTTATGATGGGTTTCTTATTGAGTCATTGACTCATTTTAGTTTGTTTTTATGTTTTTAAACCACCATAGGTCAGAGTATTTATGAAGGTATAGCTGTAGGACGAGACTTAATCCAAGAAGGCTTGAAGTGGCCTAGATCGTGTATAGAGATTTTAAGTTATGATTTTTATGGCATGGACTTTGAGAAATTATAATAAATGCTTCTGCGCACTCCCTCTTATGATTTTAGTATTTTTTATTAAGAACGATTTTATAGAATCTTTGTGTCTGGCGCAATTATAAGAAAATATTTTAAAGTCAAGTTCAGTATTAGTACTCCAGCTCCCGAGAATTTTTAAAATTGACTTTATTCTTAACCGGGAGAGTGGGGTGTTACATCTCACCTGCTTTCTAGCAAATGAATTAATTCCTTAATGCTAAAAAGGACAGGTGATGGTCATAATTGTTTTCATGGGTAACTTCTTTCCAAACAGCTATTGTTGCCAACTTATATTGCAGAAAACTATTATGGGACAACATTCATGATATTCTCCTATTGAAGCCTTGTTACATAAATTTTTATCTATCAAAATGAATAAATAAATGTGGTTCATGTGATCTTTGTTATGCGTGATGAGATGTTTATTGTGACCTTAGCATCAAACCTTTGAGCAAGTCAGGTCCTCCTCTGTTTTTTTGTATCTACATCCATCTTATCATCAGAATGGTATCCCTATATAATTCATTTAATGCTCAGATGGCTCATTCATTAAGGAGGTACCTTTGCATTCATGATTTGTTTGTTGGGATTGTTTTGTTATAGATTTTTGTTTCTGATCAATATCTACTAAAATCAGCATTATATTTTTGCAGATTCCTTTTTGTGTAGTGGCCGGTTGGATTATGGGGCAACGAATGGACTTAAACTTTCAACTTTTCGAGACAGCATCACTTTTTATAACTGTCTTAGTAGTTGCCTTCATGCTGCAGGTTAATATTTCACTGACTAAGAACAACAAATCTCTATAATTTTTAGGCTCTCTAGTAATAAGTGTTGTACATAACAGGGGAAAGTTACCCTTCACCCACTGGTGGTTTGGGTTGAGTTGGAGTTACTTACTGTGTTTTGAAAAGTTATACTTCACACACACAGATCTTTTTTTTTTTTGGGGGGGGGGGGGGTCATGATCTTGATTTTTATTGAAACTATCCTTGGGTGAAGTGTAATTCAATTTAATTTAATCCTAGATGCAAGTCCAACTGCTTTCTGAGTTGTCTTGTTAACTCATTGTGTTTGGACAAGTTTCTGCTACCAACTTTTGCAGATTCAATTGTCACGGTAAGTATTATCTTGTTGTAATTTTAGATGCATATTCTTTGATGTTGCCAATGTTTTGTTTGCAGGAAGGAACTTCCAATTACTTTAAAGGACTAATGCTTATTCTCTGCTATCTAATAGTCGCTGCAAGTTTTTTTGTACATGTAGATCCTTCTTCAGTGGGTGAGTTATAAATGAAAGCTTCTATCCTAGTTCCAACTTCCAATTGATATTTATCATTGTCTGAACACAGTAAATGAAGTTTGTTTTAACTTAGAGGGTGACAATATACGTATTGAATTATGATTTTGCAGATGCTGATAAGGAATTAAAAACTTAGTCAAGGAAGGCGCTGATTCTTGAGGTAGATCTCCAAAATCTTTGGTCAATTTGGCTGTATATATATCAAATTGTAGTTAATTCCACCTGCTTGTGATTTTCAGTGAATTCGATTGACCAGTGTCTTACCGATTATGTTCTTTTTTCTTCAGCTACAGCGTGGCTGTCAATTGTCAAATGTTTGCTTAGATTAGAAGAAAGAATTGTATCATAGAAATATCAAGATTCTTTTTCCTCATAAATAAGCACGTTCAAGTTTAGTTGCGAAGGGGCGTGCATCCAAGAAGATTAAATGGTTATGGCTTACATCTTAATCGAAGGCATTAATTTGTAATCATGATTCATTAAGGGGAATTTTGGAACACATAAGAACCATCAGGACTGTGGGTAGGGTGCTGGTTTTGGAATGCCAAGAAGTGACACTATCTGTATTGGTATTGTATTGTATTGTATTGTATTGTATTGTTGTAAAATTTTAGTTTTTAAGGAAACAGATTGATCTGGGACATGGTAACCTTTTTGAATTGGGGCAATGCGTGTTCCTCAGAATGTCCTTTTTCTTTCACACCTGCTTTGGCCTGCCCTCGAGTCCATATGAGGCAGCTTCACTGGTAGTGGTAGTCGACCTAGTTCAGTTTAGTTTTGCAACAGTTGATATTATTGGAATTTATGACCCTCAAGTGTCAACACTCGGTCGTCTCAACTCCCTTGCGTTTTCGTTGAGGATTTTACTACTTGAATAACGCTTTAAACACGGGCTAGGCTCGCTTATCAACACGACATATTCAAGAGTAAAAGGTGACATTGCACCCTCTTAACTCTTTTGAAACTATCTTTGCTTTGCAACAGTCGACTACACTTAACTTTCTCCTTTTACTTTTTAATCGGCGAAATCATCTTTTAGCGACTTTTACTTTCAAACGTTCTTGCATGGTGTCACGGATCGAGCGAAACACATGAGAAGCTTAGATTTGACTCATTTTGAGTAGAAAAGCATGCAGCCCGGACCGAAGCCTGTTGTGACCCATACTGCCAAGAACTATGGACTATAAAATCTCCCCCTCCTCCCAAAACCCAAACTAATAATTGGGGCTGGATCAGCAGGTTAAAGGATTCACTGGAGCTCAAGTTGGCCCAAAAAGAAAAGAAAGGGATAAAAAAAAAAAAAAAAAAAGAAGCCACGGACATTAGAAGAAGATAAATGTTAGATTCAATTTTAAGGTGCTTAAGTTTTATGGACTTTCTTTGAATTTTTTTTTTTTTTCATATGAATCTTAGATTATTCATTTGTACTTTTAAAACTGTAAACATCATTTCTCGTATTGGAAAAGATGTGGGTTTAGGTGGGATGTTGGTGGCTTTAGATGCTGGAATAGTTTTGGACTTTTGGTCCCTCACTCCCTATGCTACACTGCTATTATTTCGGGCATGTTTTGTACGGACGCCGTTCGAAAGAGCAACAATGGCTGCTGGGCGGGCCTTGGTAGTAGTAGCAGCTAAAAGCCAGCAAAGTGTGCACGAAGTTGAAACCAACTAAATAAAGAATCAAAATGAGAGACAATTGTTTGTGAGGTTTGCGTGAGACCTGCACGTGAAGCAACCACCATAAAAGGTTAAAAAATTAAAAGACAAGCACTCCTCACTCTCAATGGTTGATGATTTGTATGAGTGAAGCAGAAAGCCACCCAACAATTTATCACCATAACCCAAACCCAATTAAGCAAAGCATAGCAGTCAACAAGGGCAGAGAGAGAGAGAGAGAGGGGTTGACCGGGCGTCTTGTGGGTGAGCTACCGGCCCATCTCTCACACGCTCAATAGCGTTGAATTCTTTAATAAAATCATGCACCTTTGATGTTGCAAAAATAACCCCATGCAATTGCAACACCATTCCTTTCTTTCATATATGTATATAAATAAAACACTTAGCTGGGTCTCAAATATTAGAAAACTAACCCAAACAAACGTTAATGGGCTCCTTTGTTTTTCTTCTAAACCTCTAAAAGATTAGCTAACCTACTAAAACTCTTAAAGAGTGGCAGCCAGCAAGCACATAATCCTCGTCTTTTTACATCCCATCTCTCTCTCTCTCTATTTTTTTTTAATCTTTCCTACCTTGCATTAAAACCTTTTTTTCTTTCCTGCTCTCGGAGAATAAAAATTCAAAAGAAATCAGAAGATGGGTAGGATTCCATGTTGTGAGAAGGACAACGTCAAAAGGGGACAGTGGACACCGGAAGAAGACAACAAGCTCTCTTCCTACATTGCCCAACACGGCACTCGTAATTGGCGTCTCATCCCCAAGAATGCTGGTTTGCTTTCTGCCTTCTCTCTCTCTCTCTCTCTCTCTCTCTCTCGACAAACTAACTCCATCTTCCACGTATTTCATACACTTAATTAAAGGTCTTCAAAGATGCGGGAAGAGCTGCAGGCTAAGGTGGACTAATTATCTTCGTCCTGATCTAAAGCATGGCCAATTCACCGATGCAGAAGAGCAAACTATAGTGAAGCTTCATTCCGTTGTTGGCAACCGGTAAACCAATTCATGATCATACTTGGCGCTCTTTTCTATATATATAAAAATCATATTGCATGTGTCGATCTTCTTAACATATATGATTAATTTGAGTAGTAGTAATTAATTAATTAATTAATAATGACATGTTGGGTACGTTGGGTATCCAGATGGTCACTAATCGCTGCTCAGCTGCCTGGTCGCACAGACAACGATGTAAAAAATCACTGGAACACCAAGCTCAAAAAGAAGCTTTCGGGCATGGGCATTGATCCGGTCACCCACAAGCCCTTTTCCCACCTCATGGCTGAAATTGCCACCACACTGGCACCCCCTCAGGTGGCTCACCTTGCAGAAGCAGCCCTTGGCTGCTTTAAAGACGAAATGCTCCACCTCCTTACCAAGAACCGCATTGACTTCCAGATCCAACCTCATCCCCCCAGTACTAGTACCACTACTGCAGCGCCACCCGCATCTACTTATAACATTAATATCAACGGTAAGCATGATGAAAAAGATGACACCATCGAGAAGATCAAGCTCGGTATATCAAGGGCTATACAAGAACGTCCTCATGACATGCTACCATCAAACAAGCCATGGGACTCTTCTACTGCAAATTTTGCAGGGGCCTGCAGTACTACTGCTTTCCCTGCTTCTATCTCTGGAGGATATCATCATCAGTATGGCCCATCATCATCTTTTGGAAATGATGGGAACCGGTCGCCATGGAGCCAGATCAGTATCTGTACAGGAAGCACGTGCACTGCAGGGGACGAGCATGTTCGGTTGCATGAAAAACTAGAGGGAGGAATTATTAATGGAGGAGAGGATTCTGAGGAAGGAAAAGAAATCAGAAATGGAACCAGCAGCATGTTCGCTTCAGACTGTGTCTTGTGGGATTTACCATCTGATCATGACCTAATGAAATATCCAATCGTTTAACAAAGGTTACACACGATGCAACAGACGAGGCAGAAGAAGGCTGCAGGAACTAATTCTACTTCAATATTGGTTATGGCAAAGAATAATATATAAAGAAGAAAGATAAAAAAAAAAAAAAATGTAAATTAATAAAGCTCATTCCATAAAATTAGGTACTTGAAATTCAACAACGTACAAATTAAGGCAGATTTTCTTTCTTGCTAATATATAGTTTCAACTCTTACCTTTTTCTGTTACCAGGAATACAATGTAGATTAAGCAAAATATGATGAAGAGGACATATACATCAGCCAGAACCTGCAAGTGTTAAATTAATAAGAAGAATAATTTCAGGAAACCGGTTGATCAATATTGGTTTTCTTGGAGGAGTTAGTAATATTTCTAGGATAATGTCAAATGTATTTGAGAAAAACTTACAAAAAATAGTTATTGATATGCTGAAAATCATGAAATTCAAAATTCAAAATTTAATTCTAAAAGAAAACTGAAAAAAAGTGTCTTATAAGTAAAATAGGAAGTAAACTTGTAAATATATGTGGCACTAGTCGTATTTCTATGCAGCTACGTACGTATGCCGAACAGGCCGTGCGTGTATCATATGATCTGCACGTACGGGTTTACCGGAACTCATGAGGATGCAACTGCGTTGTAACTGTACAGGATAGATTTTACAGATGACAGCTTCAATTAATTCTCAGCAAAACCAGCCCGGCCTAATGTAACATGCTGATCATGAGGCCATGATCAACTGGAAGAGATCAAAACAAAATGAAATGCTGTTAAAAGAATTAATCAATTAATTAATGCCCCATGCCATCCCTCAATCAGATCATAGAGCAAAATTCGTATTCTGGTCGGCCGATATGCAACATTTATCTTGACCTGTGAGGATTCAACGACAATTTTCTGTTTCATACATAAACCTCGGGAAGTCATATAAAACACCTTCAGGCTTCATCAAATAACCTACTAGTTTGACAAGTTCTGGTGCATTCACCATTTTCTTTCCTCTCATACCTCCAAGTCGGCCCTTTTCTATGTCTACTCCTTTTTACCACTCGTATATCTTGAAAAGTTCGATTAATATTGGATTCAAGAAAATAAAACCCCTCAAATGGGACATTAATATTTGAAATTTACCACAGACATTACACAATGAAAAAAAGGATAATACTGCTTTGAAAACATACAAGAACGTGACGTGGCATTCTACCTTCAAAAAAGGAAGAGTGCTTTGTTATAAAAGACTGTCCCCCTTCATACTACACTAATTAAATCAAGTCTGTCCCGACAAGAAGGAAGACTGCCCCAACGCATACAGCAATCTTAAAAGCAAAGATTTCAGCTCGTTTGTAGAGAGCTTGTGTCCATTAAAGTGGGGCAACATTCAAAATAATTTCGTAACTGGAATACACAACTCCCCCTTGCCAAAAAAGCAAGTCATCAACAGCGTTTTTTTTTTCTCTTACTAGGAATACATCCTAGATCAAGCAAAATATGATGATGAAGAGGATGTATCCGCCAGAACCTGCAAGTGTAACCAAATAAATAATTAAAGTCCAAATATCATGCAGACAATGTGGGAAGATAACCTCAAAATGAAGATACCTCAAGCTGCTCTTCGGTAAATAAATTTTTCTGAATGTCCCATGTATCTGCATGCGTTCTCCGGAACTCTGCAACTGCTTTTGTAACTGTGGATTTCACTGGTGATGGCTCCCCACCAAAACGAGCCAGTAATGTAACATGCTCGGGCAGCCAACTGAAATGAAACAATGAATATTTTTAGCCTAATAAGGTACAGACAGAAAAAAACATCATTCTGAGGTGTGGATGGAAAAAAATAAAGTCAAAATCTTTCTAAATTCTCAACCAGTGTCCTATTCTTCAAGCAGACCTTATCACAAAATTTTAGTCTTGAGATGACTCCTTATGATCTAATCAAGAACCCACATTGGACATCTAACAGGCAAACAGTTTGGATGTTAGACCATGGCTAAACAAGAGTGGTTCAACTCCTCTCAAATCTGCTAATCTCATGTCTGGTGTAGTTTGTGGCTTTAAGCAGAACATGCCACTACAGTCTGGTGTCGATGCGTCACTCATCAAGTTGCCAATTCTTTAGGCAGATTTCAAATGCTGAATTACTGAACTGTGAAACATTCTATATATTTTTTTTTCCTTTCTTTTGTTTTGGTAATACAGTTGGATTGCATGAACATTGGTTTTAAATCTCTATTCCAATTATATTTGTAAGTACTTTGATCATCTTAAAGTACCACTTATCAAAAAAATCATCTTAAAGTGCCCATGCAGAAAAATGGATTCAGACAAAAATCTTACCTACACATGCCTTTCAGGTTCACATTCCGATACAGGAATCTTATTCATGTCTATTCTTGTACTCGTTGTTTCATGCATGAAACTGCTCAATAATTACAGTAATGATTTGTGTATCTGATTTGTGTTTCTCTTATTATCCAAATATGAGTTACCTAAATCCAATATATTAGCAGGAGCACTTGTTGAAAAAAGAGTCCAATACATATCAGCTTTATCAATTATGTGAAATGAAGCTCTAAACAGATAGTTCGGCATTCACACAATAATATTAATTTCTTACTTTAACATAACACACCTGGGCATATCATAAGGGGCTGATAGGACCGAAGCTGCCAAAGCAAGTACAGGACCATGAATAGAGGCTACAGATTGACCATCATTTAAATTTCTGCATTTGTAAATTACCAAACTTAGGATCATAATATAAACTCGAACATGGAGAACCCAGTTTCAAAACCTAATATACGAGTACTTTTGTATACATGCATGCATTTTACCCACTCATTAAGCATGTGTGCTACAAATGTTCATCGATGACGTGGGGTGTAAAAATGAGTAATTCAAAACCAATTCAAGAAACAAGTATGTTATATTTGATGTTGCAGGCAGTCGTGTTTCACATAAAGTTTTCTTTCTGGCGACACACAGGAGGATTCATTTTGATAAGAAAAGGAACTATAATGCATTACATAATGACAGACTGGATGCTTTGATGGCATTGATAAACCGGGAATAGCATCTTGTTCCACGAAGTATCTATAATCCTACAAAATCCCCCTTTTTTATGTTCACTGGTTTCATTTCCATGAAAAAAAAAATTTACCAACATAAAGAGAAAACAAATATAAAAGTGAACGGATAGATATTCATGGTACATGATATGCATGCATGCAGGTCCTAAGACTAATTTCATAAATACAGCACTCTCCGCTTGTTTAGAAGGTACATTAAGTAGCTGACAGCTAAATGAGCTCAGAAGCACAAAAACTAACATCTTCTTTCTCTTCTTATGGAGAGCATTTGCCTCATTGTAAGCTCTATCAAGGAAATGTCTAGCTTGGTCTTCATCCACTCCTTTCATTAAGTCTGCTAGGACTGCTGCAGCATGCTCTCTTACCTAAGCCATAAATTAAAGTACAATACATGAGTTGAAACTAACAAAATCCTATCTCTTACCAACTACTCTGGTCCATAACAAAAGCCATAAGCTCTTCTTAAGAACCAAATGACTGCAGGCCAGATGTTATCATTCCAGGGGTCTGACTTCTAATCACAAATTTAGGTCCATGAGATTAATGTTCTCAATAAGGACACCCCATCATTCATGAAATTACAAATACTAGTTTCTGCGAAATAAGGATATGCCAAAACCGTTATTTCACTTCCATTTGGAGCTTAATTATTTAGCAAGACTTGCCTCCACTTGGATGTCTATGAGTAACTTCTCAACAGTTCTCCAGATTTTTTGTTTCTCTGAACGTGAGAAAATGAAAGTGTGCCTGTCAGAAAGAGTGTGCAACTTTATTTGCATATTCATTTCAACAAATATTCAGCACAGACTAGAATTCGAAGTCATCATCTTGTCAAGTTAGAATCAGTTACCTTATATAATTGGGAAGCACATGGTGTAAAAGAAAACCCCTGTAAGAAGCCATACCTGTGCATGAAAGTTTGTAGATATGTCAGCGTCGCAGATCTTGTTCGCCAGTTAGAATCAATAGCTGAAGAAAGAATCACAGATACGGCTTCTTGGAGATGGGGTTCCCAGAAAATTCTCCATTCTAGCAATTCAAAAGCTGCCTTGGCTAATGTTGACAAATCCTTATTTGATGTTTCCTTCAGAAAGCAAATAACATTTCTCCAACATGTATTATCATGCCCAATCAAATCAATGACAAAATATTGTGAAAAGAAAAAACATAGAACATCTTGAGTAGATTATTTCTACATCAAATCTTCCAAACTAATGAAAAATGTGCTATAAGAGCATGTTAGACTTTTCTAATTAAGTCATACATGCTAGACATCAGAAAGTTCCATAGAATTTATATTCAGATTCGTATTCAGTGAATCACTATGGCTGAAATGCTTTACTGCCGACCATATAGATAACTACCCGTTAAGCAATAGAAAGTATGTATCATGCTATCCATGATGATGAAGAGCTTGTATAAGTCTGGAAATTCTAAATTTACATCGTTTTCCTAATCATAACCAAAGGGGAGGGGTGACAGGGTAGCATGAGCAGACCAAGGGACAGTGGTTACTAAAAGTAAGAATCTTCAAGGCAAATGTTTGTATAAAAAAATCTCATGCTGACAATTCAGCAAAATCTCATTTCAGGGGAATTTTTATGCTTTAGATTTGGCCATTTATCAGCTGCATCTATCCATTACAACATATAAAAACTGAAACATCCTCTTTGTAAAATATTTTTCCACCTAAGCATTTGTCTATTTTAATTTTGTTTTTTAATTATTTTATTATTCCCTAATTATAATACAAACACATTACATTTCCACCCTTTATTACCACCTCTTGCACTTCCTGTCTTTTGTACTTCTTGTCAACTTCCACCCTTTATCCACCATTGATTACCACTTGATTAGCTATCTCTTGCATAGGCAACATGGTGGTTCATTTCTATTTTAAATTTCCCTCTTCTCTTTGTGTATTAATTGACAAGTCTGTCAAGCTTCTTGCAACTGTGAGAGTGGTAGAAGAATATAACAGAATTAAAAAATTAATAATTTTCTACACATCGTGCAGGTGTTTGCACTGTTTGGCGAGTATGGAAAAACCAACAGAGGCAGGGCATTGAAAAGATAACTAGGACAGCTGCAAAGAAATTTCATTATTCTAGGCTTACTCCTTTCCAAATGGAATTCTCCACAATTTAGCAAACAAATCTATCACTACCACAAGACTCCTGCTCACTCCCACAAGACTCTTGTGTAATGATAAACTATTTCCATTATCTGCTTAAGAATGAATTGAAAGCGACAGAAGCATGAGCAGTAGGCATTAAAATTTAGAATCGAGTAGGAACCTCAAGTGCATGCTAGTGAAGTAAAAAGAACGGGACCAAATTTGTACTTATATACCTGCAAAGAAATTACAGGATAAAGGAGTCCCACAATTACATCCAGTAAACATGAAGATCTTCCAGACTTCAAAGATGAGATGATAAAATGGAACAGCTGCACATATTAAGAAATTAAAGTTATCGATAGTTTCTATAATCTAATGAAGAATCGATTAGAGCTAAATCTAAAAATATAGACCTACTGTTTCCATCCATTTGATATTATCTTGGGAATCGCCATTCAACTGCACATCTGGAGCACTTATATTCCTTGAAGTCTCCAGATTGACACAGTGGCTGGCATTTTGAATATTTGTTAACACTTGTGACGCTTTTTCTGTTAAAATTTGAAAACAATCTTCCATAAGTTGATTATTGACATCATTGTTTGCTCCTTCACGTGAATGATGATGATCAGATAGAGCATAAAGCCGAATGTTGGAGCACAACACAGAAAGGGTGACACCTACAGCTTCCCTTACCTGTCCCATACCACCCAAAAAGAAAATCAAAACCTTGCATCAAAATAGACTAGAAAATAACCCTTAGTTGTTGCAAAACAGAAATAAAACTACAAATTTTCCTTTTCTACCAATGAACATCTAAAGATATGTTCTTTTTTATAACTGGAAAAAAGACAATCAAGATGAAAATATTTTACCACCTTCCAATGCCAGACAATGAAATAGTTTTTATTTTCCAATGGCTCTGGTTGTTCGCTGTTCAACAATTCTTGTTTAGGCAGTTCATATCATCTATACATAATGTGCGAAAAACATTTAAAAGGGTGAAATAACATATAATACTAGTTAAAAATAATCTCGACCAATCTCTCTTTATATCTATGATTGCCTCAAATTAAACTGTGGTTGATATTTGTTTCTGATTCAACAAGATTATTCAGCAAAAAGCTAGATGATATTATTCTGGAACGTTTTACACTAGAATTGCTATACTCCAGATTTTTCTAGATGTCCAAGTGTAATTATCTCCAGAATTTAAAATTAAGAAGGGCATATGAAAAAAACATTTAATTTTTAGAAAATCTGTTGTACTATATACATAAGAGGAAAGCTCACTTGGGCAGAGGAATGACACATATTACCAAGAAGCTCCTGCAGAAGTTTATTATGGAGTTGTAATTCACCTACTGGCATCTTCTGTGGGGATAACTCTATAAGTGCAGCTGATAGAAAAGTATAGCGCTTGGCCACTACAGTGGTAGTTGCTTTTGGAGGTAAAGGTTTTGCCAAACAATCTAGGATTTGTTGCCTTAGAAGAGGAATTCTGGTTCCATATCTCCCTTTTCCACCAACTGCATAACGTATACACGCTGCCCACTCAGGTATGGACTCAACTGATTGTGCTAAAATGATATTCTGCAACTGGACCATCATCCAGCTGTCCCATGCTCCCAAAGTACCATTGACATCAGAATGCAATATGCCCGCGAATGCCTCGGCAGCAACACACTGCTTAGACCTCTCCTTGGCATTGGCAAACTCCTCCAGTGTACTTTTAAGTGGCAATAAAACAGACATACCACATTCCTGGACTAGCCGCTTAAAAATCCGGGCAAATTTTGAATGAAAAGAATTACTTTCTAAGAAAGAGATCCAGCAAGGAGTACGTGGCCATGAAGCTGAAAATTCAAAGTAAAAACGAGTAATAGATTTGTCTGCTTGGCTCTGAAAAATAGAATTTCCATGGTTTCCTCCAGAAGATGTGCCTTCAACATCAGTGATTATATGAACAAGAGCTAGACTATTCAATGCCTCATTGAAAAAGCCATCTTCTTGAAAAATCTGAGTCAGAGCTCTTTCAAGTGATGATCTTGTCTTTCCTTTAAAATCATCAGAAAAGAAAGGACATTCGTCCATTGACAATTTATAAGGTGATTCTTTCAACAGTGTATTTAGGGCTGAGATTGCTAGAATTCTAGTCTGAGGAAGTTTACATTTTAAATTCTTCAAGAAGTGACCTGAGAAGGCATAACCAATAAAACAATAAAAAATGAGACCAAGACAGGTGCACTTAATCAGTAGCCTTAGTGCTATTAAAAAGACGATGAAATAAAAACACAGCAAAAATTGCTGACCAGCAGTATCGCGCAACATTTTTGAAGAGGAGTTGAGGTAATTTCTAGATGTCATAGCCAAGAGGAGCAGAACCCTATTGGCCATCAGGTTATATCTGACAAAAACAAAATTCTGTACAAATTCAGAGCAAGGACATAATGATCTCTACAGATGTAGAATGTCCACTAATTGATTTTGGTGCTTGCACATCGCAAAAAGAAAAGAAAAAACAAATAAGAGGCAGATTCAAACAACCTCGTCTCTTAAAAGAGACAACTCAAATTGAAAATCATATACAATATATTACCGCCAATGCAAGCTGATAGAATCAGACCCCATAGAAACAATCTTGGAAACCAAATTTGCAAAATCTGTTCCATCTATTTGATCATCTGAAATCCTGAAAATGCTTCTAGATACTCCAGCATAGTGGATATTGTATGCAACAAAAAGCTGTTGGCACTTAGATATTAACATTAAACAACTGGAACTCACAACTATGGATTGTAAATACTCTGATGGTATTTACCTCATTGATTACTTTCTGGGCTTCTAGTGACTCATGGTGGGAGCTTCAAGTAGAAACAAGGGACTCACAATGCAAAAATATTAATGAACACCAAAGTATATGTCAACAAGTTATGTGGAATTTGACAATTCAAAAAGAAAAAAGGTTACCTACCTTGAAAGAATCCCAAAGATGAATGAAGATAATGACTTTGGATCCTGGAGTGGAAGAGAGATATATCAAGGAAAAAATACTTTTCAAAACATTTTGTAGCACACTATCCTGAAAGACTACCATTGCCAAATGCTTGAAAACTGCTTTTGAGGCAAGGATTGCACAAGAACCTAGCACAGCATGTTCAGGTGAGTTGGGATCCTGTAAGTTCTCAGTAAGAGAGAGAATGCACTTTGAGATGATAGATGGCCACCTCTTGAATATCTTCAGCAAAGATTTTCCAGCGAGTCTGGGTACCGTATCAAAATTTAAATTAAGTACAATGGATCACTACAATAAAATCTAGAATAATTTGAGCATGACTTCCTAACTTGATTAGAAACCAATTCCATAGAACTAAATGTCAACAAGATATCCTTTATTAATTTGAAATTAATGTACATATAAATGATCGAAGAAACAGAGACATGATAAGCAAGTTGACCACTTGCCAGGAAAAATATTCACTTAAATTAGAGAAACTTCAGATGCTTCTTGATTATTCTAAGTTTTTCTCAAGTTTTAAGTAAGTCTATTTTGTTTTATTAGGCAGTTTCGAAATTTTGTGTCCTGGAGTCTTAAACATAGCGGAATGGGGTGGAACCTTAGGAGAATAAACAAATGCCACATCCAAAAAATCAGAATTCGATTATTTTATCTTTTCTGCTTTTATTTTGCATAATCAAATCTATCAGCAATGGCCAGAACCAAGGAGACCCACATTGGTTTCAGACAGTGTCTTCTGATTGATTTCGCATGCTTCGTCAGGTATGTGCATCATTATTTATCAAAGTCTAATTTAACACTATATGTCATCTTTAGCTTGCTTTGAATGAGCTACCAAAGCTAGAAGGCACATTTTGCACTGGTATGCAGCATACAGTCACATTATTGCACTCAAATTAAATGAAAGGTTTCTCTAAGAAAGTTTGATCATGTAGCAGGGTCATAGAGTTGTCTCACCTGCGTATAGTTCCATAGTTATGCAGACAGAGCTTTAGAAGATCATCAATTAGAAGAATCACATGGTAGGATGGATAGAAATTCCCACTTGCACAAAATTTATGATAGAATGACTTAAACGATCTCCACATACTGTGCAGGTATGCCTTGTCGATAACATCCCACCTTGGCCTAAATGGACAAAAATATTCAGTGATTAATTAGCAAAGATATAGGTGCATATTTCATGTGATAAAGGGTGACCAAATCTTTGTATTCTTCACCTTTTCTTTCCTCTAGAGTTTGATAACACAATAAAATTTATTGGAGGTTCTATTATGGCTGCAGAGTCCAAATCCCAAACCTCCCCAGACCACTGATCATACCAAAAATTTCCTGTGAAAACATATAGAACGGGGAAAAATCAGGTCAGACAGGGCAAAGATGGATTGATACTTCAGGTAGCTCAAAAATTTCAACATTCAATTCATCCAGATGCAATGTTCATTACCGTAGTTTACTAAAGCATCCGTAATATGAATAACAAGTGTCAATAAGATGCTGTCATCTGCCTTTTCCTCTAATAAGTATCTGCCCAACAACATATAAATAAGATAAATGTGATTCATAACCAACCAATTGAAGGAAAGATACACAGAACGCTGAAATTCAAACATTACTTGCAGATGGCATGTATGATCTTGGCAGCTTTCTCCCGCAATTCAGTGCTGCCAACACTTGAACCTATTGCTCCAGCTATTAGGAAAGAAGCATTATCTGGATCTTCAACCATGGCATTACTGGAGGGCATATTGAAATCCGGCAAGCAAGACAAAACACCTTGCAATGAGGAATTAACACGTAAAAGAAGCACCTTCAAGTGCTCTTTCTTGTCTCCTGGGTGAAAAATTGCATGCAACTGTCAGGTACTGGGATTTATGCATAGATAGTGTATATTTTTTTTTGTAAGTAATGCATAGATAGTGTATATATCTGAACATATACACATATATGGGAATCTCTTAATAGAGGAATGTGTCATTAATGTCAAGTCATATGGCAATGCTTGTTTCCACTGACACCATTCTGCTCTGATGTATTAGGGCAGGAGAACTTTTTTGAATTCCACATTTCCCCCAATATTCATTAAAGCTGTCAGACGTAAACTTTCAACCACCATCAATTCTGAAAAGAGAAGTGCTACAGCCACAAAGAGATCCTACAAAAGTAAGCCCACAAATTGACATGGTTTCATATGATACGTTAGATTTACTTTACAATAAAAGCAGCTTTATAATTTAACATACTACATCAAGCCACATCAGTTTATGGGTTTATTTGGTAGGATCTCTTTGTGGCTAAAGCATTTCTCTTCTGGAAAATGTTATGGGTTCCTAAAAATGCTTGGTTATAAGTGAAGATTAAAAAAAAACTGCAACACTCAATATTTCACAACTCACTACTAGGCTTTCAAAGCAAAAAATAAATAAAGGAGTAACCCCCTCAAAATAAGAGATTCCTTCACTTCATCTGTCCAGAATAAGGGGAAAACCACCAAAAAGGATGAACATGTCAATCACCTGGGTCAGAATGGACGCTAGCTTGGCATATTCTATAAAGATCATCCAAAGCTGATTGAAGATGAAGATCCAAGAGTTCATTTGCAAACTGGACTTCATCATCACTCGGAATATGCCACTTGGGGGCCATTGCTAGTTCATCATTAGAATAATATTTTGTGCTAATCCATTTATCTAGTGTAGTAGCACCAGGGTGACGCAACATGCACCTAGCAAACAGGAACATTAAATTTATTTATCTGTAGAAAGAGATTAAAAAGGTTAAATAGAATTGTGTTCCAGTGGAAATATTAACATACTTGTACTGATCAGCAGGATAATAGCGTGTCAGGCTTTTGAGGAGTGATCGAAGAAGATGGTTACCAGCTTTATTGACCTGTCAAATGACCAGAAGCTTTTCAAAAAGAAGTAAAATTTAACTAAACCATATGAATCAGCAGACTGTCACAGTATTGTATGTGACAATCCCATTTAGACACAATTGTACATTACGAGAGAGGATTCCCAACACTCAGATAAATCACTTAACCACAGATCATTACAAGACCTTCCACGATGGGGAGTCAAAAGAAGAAAGGATAGCTTCTTTAAATTGATCCTTGTAATGTAGGAGTGCAGGACCTCCATAACTGATGGCGATTGATAATACTTTCAATCGATAACTAATTGTCGTTTCAAGAGCTGGAGAAAGTGTGGGTTTTTCCTGAAAACAAAATCATTGAACTTTCACAAAAACAATCTAATTGTAACATAGAAAATCTAATAAAACACCACAACAGGAGTACCCTGATTGACATTGATGCAGTGGAGATTTCTCCTTCAAACCCCATAAGTGGTGTATCATCTAAGGATGACAAAACTGACAACAACAGTGGCTCAATAAGTTTGTTGACCCCCTCTTCTTGGTTTGAATGGATGCACGCACAGCAAAGCAGTCCAACTTCTTCAGTTGAACCAGGAAGAGTATTGGTTTTCACAAACTTGGAAATTTTCCTTAAAGCCTGTTAGTTTTTCGAGGAAAAGTTTAAACCAATATTTTAGCCAAGCTTTATAAGAATAATAAACCATTAGAGATACATATCTAAAGCCAAGAACCAAGACCTGATCATACAGAGATTCTGAAAGTCTCCCAAGCAATAATTCAAGCATGCAATAGTAGTAAGAATGGTTCTCGCAAAGAAAAGTTCCTGATGTTGCTGGTGAATATAGACCTTCATTCCTGCAGTACCAGTAATCATTGATCCAATTTAAGTTCAAATTGGGAAGCTGATGAGGATATGAATCCAATATAATTAATTGAGGATTATACTTCTGCTGGAAAAAGAATACATGCAAGACGTGGAAAGATGGAGACTGAGGACCATTACTTACAGAACACTGCTGGGTTCCAAGTAGAGAAGCAAGCAAAATAGGCGAGATAGGAACTCATCCAGCCATTGAGAAAAGCGTATTGGCATGAATGACAACACATCTACATCATCATCTAAAGTATCCAACTGCAGTTAAAAGCAGATTAGTGAAACATTTTATTCATAAAGTAGGTGCATATGAGCCATGTCTGCTTGAATGTTAGGGGTTTGTGTGCTTACATTGGAAAATATTGAAGCAAGTAATTTCATGGTTGCCAAGGTTTTAGGAGGATCATTGGCATCCAAGCCAAGTAATGCATTGGATAATGAAACTGTCAGAAGATCGATGAACTCATTACCACCTCCAAGATGAACAAGTTTTATTGAGGAAGGTGAGAGGGATGTGAGAAGTAGTGAACGCATGACAAATGATATGGACTTCACAGCAATTTCCAACTGGTGGGTGGCAGTCATCTGAGCAGACAAGCATGATAAAAGATAACTTAATTTGATCAAACGAGGAATGAGAAACACTCAAAGGAGAATATCCTACTAGTTATGAATGCTATCAAAGGTGAAGAGGTGTTTTTTTGTAAGGGAAAATCACAAGTTATTCATATTAGTTTCCAAAATTTTTAGTGTGCAAACTGCAAACAAATACATCCAACGGCACTAACCGTCTCCAAGGCTATATAGTACCGGGACGCCACAAAAGGAAGAACCAAGGAGGGCTCCACATAGGACAGTATAGATATTGCAGCAGCAACTGTCGCAGAAAGATCATTATTCTTGCTATATTGACCTCGATCAATTAATTTGAGTACCACGTTCACAAAGAACGTCCTTTCTGATCTTCCCAGATACAGTTCAGCTTGTCTGCAGTTATTTATGTTCCTGTGATAATACTAATTTAGTAGAAATAGTAAACTATATGTGCAATTATATGGAGAAAAAATATAATATTGAAAAATTCTTACTGTTGTTCATATTTTAGTCGTTTCTGGAATTGAATGACCAAATATATCAAAAAACACGCCAATGAATAGGTCCATGAACCGCCATTAGAAGGATGGTAATATCTATGTCAAGAGAACCAACAACAACTGATGAATTGGATATACTACAAATATATATGCTTTTGAAAAGAAAGTGATAAATGCATTAGAAGGATTGTGAACCAACTGTTCCAAAAGGTTGATGATTTTCTCAAGGTGTGCTAGTGCTGCACTACGAGGTTTCAGTAGATAAACCTGCAATTCAAAGCATAAGAATATTGCATAATGATATCTGAGGAAGCAATCCTATGGGAATTGCATGATGAACACAACTAATTCTAGGACATATTATATCACCCTTACAATTGATTTAGCAATGGCCTTCACTAGGGAAACTGTGTTGTTTGAGAACAAGAATCTAATGTTTTTAGGAACATCCAGAGGAAAAGGATGTGATTCAGATCTATTCGCGACTGGAACCTGTGATTACCGATGAAAGCAGGAAATTTATTATGGAAATCCAAATGGCACCAGAAAACTGAGAAACACAGAATAAAGACAAATTATACGTCACAGCTTCCTGAAAAAATATGAAAGACAGAGAGAGAGAGACAGAAAGCAAACAGAAAAAATTCAACCACAATCTTCATAAGAAAGGCTCATAAGCCACGTTAATGTATAATTTGTATGCACTATGTCCTTCTACTTCAGTTCTGACAATACTTCAGGTAGAAGTAAATCATACTCAACTATATAACTCAAAACCAGCCACCAATCATCCGTTCTATAGCAATACAGAATCAATATTACTTGAAGATTTGGCATGCTTACCTCAAACATATTTAAGTATTTAATGAAAAGTATGGGTAAGAAACACTCCCAGTCGACAAACTTGCAATTCTTTATGACACGAGCTATAATACCAGCCCATTGACAGTTCCAAAAGTGGCAATTTGGTATTGAGTCCCACAGGTCTATCCATTGTTTAATCCTATCACTGCCATGCAAAGAATGGAGTGTTAACTAGAAACGGTGTCACATGAGAAACCATAATGAATAAGAGCTATATATTGGCTTATTACCATGAAAAGAAGTCCCAGTTGTCCAGATTTGTAGGAAGAAACAGTCTCAGAAATCCAGAGCCTTCAAAGGATGAATTATGCCAAGGATTTTCCACCAAAGACCTGCAAGTTTTATTAAGTAAGACGAAAAAAATAGAGCAACTAAAGAACTGTCAATATTGTCACCTAGTCAATTGTTCTAAATAACCAAGATATAGTCCCTCAAAGCAGTTACCTAAACTCTGACCATATCTCAGAGGCAGAACCTGGTGGGAAGAATCTCCTGCAGGATTGAACAAGAGAAGTAATAGTCTCAAAATGACGTTGTTTTAGTCTTGGCCCTTCTGGACCTGTATTCCTGCAGCACGTATGTAGGCCAATGTCAGCAGCATGCGGAGTTTCAAAAAGTATAAATACAAGATCGAAACACTCTATTGTGTGATATATACAGAGTCAGAGATACAGACACAAATAGACAGATAGAATTACTACAAGTTTGATCTTTTTACCATGAATTATTGGTTTCAAAGTCTAATAGCATTGCACATTTAAGAGCATAAAAGGAAGGAGTAATGACAGATCATATAAACAGTAAATGAATAATCTATGTCCACAAAGGGAATGCATTCGATGGAAAGGTGTTACATTAAAACTCACCTGGTAAAATGTGTTATAATCAGAGCATCATAAAGAGGCCGCCACTGAATTTTTAATGACAATTTCTTGCGATGCTGACTGAGTAATAACATTAATATCTTCCCCCATTTAACCTAATCAACACAAATGGAACTATAATTCAGAAAAAAAGAAAAAAAGAAAACGATAGCAAACATATACAGAAGAAACTTCCTTTCGAAAACATATCACCTGTGCATAAAGCTTGTTTTGCGATTTTTCAAAAAATTCTAACCCAATTTTGACAAGTGTGCCTACATCTTCCAAAGCCACGTCACTTTCAGCAATTATGAAACTGCACAATAAATAAGTTAGATTGACTCCTGCCATTAACCCCATACAGTTGGTTTCTAAACAAGGATAACATCAATTTTTTTGACTCAGCTTATCAACGGATGCGTGCTTACAAAGATGGAAAATAGTAACCCACTTAAAAAAGAGAGAAAAAGAAGTTAAAGGAATGAGAATTGAGAATACTACTTATCAAAAAAAAAGAATTGAAAAAACTGTTGATAGAGACTTGGATAATGAAATAATGACGTGGAACGTTAATACGCATAAGGAACTTTAACCAGCCTCAATGGTTATATCAACTTCACATGAAATAAGCTACTATGTGATATTTTTAACATAATTGTGAAGAATTGTAGGAATACACACAAACTTTGACCCGTCTTGATGGTCATATCAACTCACATGAAATAAGTCATTATGTGATACTTTGAACATATATGTGAAGAACCCCCATGTTGAAATTGTACTCACAAGACATACCATGATGCCCCCTATGATGGAAATACTGTGTAGTGTTGGTATTTCAGTATTAATTTTGGAAGCTTTGAGATTACTCAATATAACATGTATGCCTACACAGTTGATGTGGCATTGTTTGTATGTCTCTCTATGGCTTAATATCATAATTAATTTTCTATTTTAGTTCTCATAATAGTTAACCTCTCATTTGGTAGTGTGTTGCACTACATTAGCCTTTAATGGAGGGAATGGAATTCATATGACGCTTGTGTAGTACAATTTATGGTGAATCATGGTTGGACATGATCCATAGGTGTTGAAGGATGTAGATCAAATGCAGACACGTGTGTGCATGCAAACATCACACATGCTTGACTCTTATCTATTTATGCCGGTCTTCTATCATGAATGGCTAGAAGACATGCTTGATCACTTCAAAAGCAGCTCTTTTTTTTGTATGGACAACATCTTTGGAGAAGATCCTCACCACATATAATTTAAGGCTTTTTTTTATAAGTAAAAATTTATTAATATCAATAGGCATAACCAAGTATACTGGGTGTATACAAGAGAGAACACCTAGCCCATAATAGAGTACCTCTAATGACCAGTAAGTCCATCCAATATACACCAAGCCTGATTGGGACAAAGCGCTCCTCCCCGCAGCAAAGCAACTGTAGCTACCTCAACCCCTTGTTTCCACAAAACTACGACACCACCCGAAACTCCCTTAGAAGCTACATTCTACATACTACACCTGAAACTAAGACTGCACCCCTACCTACAAGGACAAAGGAAGGCTTCATGCCCTCCCTCTAGTCCTCCCTCGACTTGAACTACCTCCCTTAGTGTCGTAGTTGATTGCTCAAGTAAGACGTTTTAACTCCCTACTCTTCTTAACTACATTCTACATATAATTTAAGTTAACGCCGGGTAATGGTTTTGGACTAGTGTTGTTGTCAAAATATTGTGTGAATGGTCGAATGCCCTAGCCTTGAGGGTTCTGTATATTATATAATATGTACAAAGCAATTCTATACATGGAAATTTCAGTATGCGCTTTCAGTATGTGCTTTCAGTATGTGCCTAATTCTAGTTACAATCTGTCAAATATTGACTAGAGAATTAAGGAAAGAGCTGTATAAGGAAAGAATAAAGAACAATAATGGGCAGCGTTGCTGTCCATTGACAGTTGTATGTGTAAGAAGAATGGTGAATCAGTAGATCACTTGCTTTCACACTGCAAGGTGGCCAGGACCATGTGGGATTTGATTGCCATGGGTCATGCCTCTTAGACTGGTGGATTTCCTTGCAAGTTGGAGAGGTCTCCGAGACAACTCACAAGTGGCAGTAATCTGGAGAATGGTTCTTATATGTATGTGTTGGTGTATTTGGCGGGAGAAAAATATTAGAAGCTTCAAAGACCGCAAGAGAACAATGGATAAGCTTAAAGTTTTCTTTTTTAAAACATTATTCTTGTGGGCAGGGGCGATTGTTTGTAATGGGCTAAATATGTCCATGATTTTCTCCTTTCGATTGCAAACTCTAATTAGGTTATTCTTATGCATGCTCCCCGTGTACTTGGGTTTTGCCTACTTCTATGAATAAAACTTCTTGATTACCTGTAAAAAAAAATTATGGAAATCTTCGATGAAGTGGATGCTGTGCTGGTCATCCATGCCTTATGAAATGGATAAGCGTATTACTAGATTCAAACTTGGTTATTTCACCATCCAAATCTCATTCTGAATTCTCATTCCTTTAATATCATTTTCTTTTTCTTTGAACTGGAAACTGTTAGGTGCCAGATACATGAAGCACCAGAGTTTCACAAAGACATGGCAAAGTCCATCAAGGGCATCTAACGCATTGCATAACACCTTGAACGGAGAAAGGAGATAAACACGTTGCCTGGTGTGTAGCAGCAAGATACTGTTACGATTCTGTCCAGTCGTTATTTGAGTAAGAGATATTACATATGATATTATATTGGTAATTATCACGTTATCAGTTGCATAGGAGTTGGAAATAAGGATTTATATAAAAACTTAAGGATATTATGATTCAGATAAGCAAAGTTTTAATTACCAAACTTATGTTTGAACTTTGAAGAAGGCTTAGGTTCACTCAACTAACCTACCGTTGTAAAATTAAACCATTAAAAGAGGCGATCGAAAGAGAAGAGATCCCTACTATTTTCCCGTTGAACAGTCCGTTAGGATATCGATTTCTAGAGCTGGTGAGAGTAACTACTTTTCCATCTTTGTAAGTATGCATCGGTTGATAAGATGAGTCAGTATAGTCGATGCTATCCAAGTTCAGAACCCATAGTCAAAGGGTTAAGTTAAACGTACTTCTCAGACACTAAAAATCCAAATAAACCAGAATTGGCAACGAAATGTAAAACTGATTACACTTGAAAACAAAACAGATAGGAGAGAGTACTGACGTTTTGATGCGAGGAATCCAAGTGAGAGTGGAGTAAACTGAATCGGGATCATCGGATTGAGAGAAATCTTCAAGGGTCCTGACAAGCCGGGAAAAGGATTCCTTCTCTCTCTTTGTTTGCTCGGCGACCGGTGGTGGAAGCCAAGCATTGTACAAATGCATTTCCCACCACCACGAGATTGAAGCCAATACCAAAATAACCCCTCTCACACTCTCCGTCTCTGATTCGATTGATTGATTGGAGTAGATATGAATTTTAGGCAACAATTCTGCAGTGGACCGTGGTCTACTCTGCACAGGTCGTCTTCGACCAGTTATTATTATTATTTTTATTATTACTACTACGATTATTATACGGGTCTACTCAATTTGGAATCGTCAGTTTCTCTCAGTTTGCGTGCATTTACCAACTAACGCGTCACTTTCCCAGGAAAGAACAAAGCACATTCACCTGTACAACCAATGGTGTCCAAAAGAAAGAAGAAAATACAAAAGCAGGGAGAATATCTACCTTATGAGAATCTCAAAGGTTTTATTTTCTAAACCAAAAAAAAAAAAAAAAAAAAAGTCTAAGGTCAGATATTTGATTAATCCATCCACTGCTGCTTACAAAATGTTGGAACAAAGGGGCTGCAAAAGAGACAATAGTGAGAGAAAATTTGCTTCAAAGCGCGTTACAATGTCGCTTTTTTTAAGATAATATTCGCCCTCACCAATAACAGTATGCATACGGGTTACAAGCGAATTTGCCTCCAAGATATAATGAAGTCCAGAACAAGTCTGTTTGTCTAACTGCGTTATGCACACACGAAATTAAACCCTGAATATCCTCAAATTTTGCTATTCAATAAAAAAAATTAGAGATTTGTTTTCTCGAAAACAAACAGATTCTAACAAGTTTGAAGAAGTAAAAATTTGGGAAAGAGAGAGAGAGAGAGAATTTGAAATTGAATTCTTAGATCCTAAAATGGCAGTCAATTGGTTTATTTATAGATGACCAAAAGTTGTAAACGAAAAATAATGACTTTTTGTAATTCTGAAAACTGTTCAAAATAAGTATAGATATTATGTTTGTTACCTTGCTTCCTCTTTACCTGGTTGGCACCAGTTCAAATCACCGCTTGCGTGCTTTGAGAATTTAAATTTGTTTTTTCTATGCGTCGCAGCGCCTCGTGCATGGAGCCGCACCTTGACGCATGCATGGCTAGCACGCAGTGCATCACTTGAGCCCATGTGTTGCAATGCTTGGTGCCTGGCCGCATGCTTGCTTGGAGAAGGCCTTCTTCATAAATCATTTAAAAATCTCAACTTGACATGGGGTGACTCCAACTCCAACCCTCTGGTCAACCAGAGGCATAAATACCACCAAGCCATTTGATGTTCTTATGACAAGTAAACTAATACAAAATACTATAACCATCCATAAACTTTCCACATCTTCTCTCATTCCAAAATAATTCACAACTTCCAAAATAAATCAAGAATATTATTAATAAATATAATATATAATTAATTATTTTGAAAATATTTCCAACACAAAATGGTATGCAATTACACAACTACTGTAAATAACAAAAAATTACTAAAAATATATCACTTTAATTGTTTTGTTGGATAATAACAAAGAGTTCCCTGCCTGAAAACTAATATTGCTAGAATATTACTTGATTGATATAATTACTATATATATATATATATACATATTACAATTAAACTGAGAATAAGAAAGAAATAAGTACTGTTTCTCTGATTTTCTTAAGCAATAAAGCAAGCAGTTTCCGACTCCCAGTAACAGCGATTTGAGCTCCAAATAGCCCCCCATACATCGTTTAGATTTTATTTGGAAAAATGACAGCGATTTGACCATGTTTTTCCGTTACTTGGTGTAGAGTCTAGACTGAATTTATAAAAAGGGCGAGGCACTGATCGACATATACTACAAAGGGCCAAACAAAAAAAAGGTTATAATCCTTTGTAAGTTATAGGAGTGATCGACTGAATATTTCATTTTTAAGTGATGTTATTTTTAAATTTGATTATCGCATTATATTTATGAAAAAAGTTTTGCTATCGTAGGCCGATGTGTTAGCATACAATTTATAATAGGACTCATAATAATTTTAAAAAAACTAAAACATTAACACTTTTTAATATAATTGATGTGAAAAGTTTTCACCACTTTCCACATCAACAACGTTGATGTGCTGGATGCATAAAAAATAAGCTTTTAAATTGATTTTCTCTTATAAAAAATAAATGAATAACCACTACTTACTTTTAAGTGATTACAGTTGTTAAAGAAAATTTTATGAGGTGAGGTGAGGTGAAAGTTTTATTTGTCTAGGCAAAATAGGTTGTCTCTCAGGTTTTTCTTGTAGAGTTTTTTAACATGACTGAGAGTGATCTTCCTTTTGGAAAAGACTAAAGTTAACAGAGGAAGAAGAACATATCATTTCTCTTTCTTCAGAGACCTTCCAAGTTTATGAGGCTTGAGGACAACACTGTTTTTTGGCTTTGGTGGTGGCTAACAGAGTTAAGGAAGGTTTTCGTACTACTATGTCCTAGGTATGGAATTCTAAAGGGTGAATCAAATTCAAGGAATTTGGTGATAATTGTTTCCTAGTGGATTTCCAAAATGTGGAGAATAAGAATAGAATTATGGAAGGTCGACCGTGGTTTTTTAACGAATGGTTGGTCTCAATGCAAGATTTTAATGGCTGCAAGGCAGGGGATGATATTGGCTTCAAAACTAAGTCATTCCTGGTGCAATTACATAATCTTCCATTTGCAGGGATGAAGGTTGACATTGGTTCTCAACTAGGGGCTAGAGTTGGACAGGTGTTGAATGTGGATGTTGATAAGGAAGGTATGAGGTGGGGTAAGTTTCTTCGTGTTAGAGTATTGCTGGACATTACCAAGCCATTGTGTCGTGGCAATTGGTTAAAGGTTGGTAATAGAATGCAGTGGATATCTTTTAGATATGAGAGATTACAAATTTTTTGCTTCAGGTGTGGTGTTATCAGACACGATGGTGGAAGCTGCTATAAAGTTGATGCTGGAAAACCTTATTCAAGTTCTAATCAACTTCAATATGGTGCATGGCTCAGCCAATGAAGTTTTCTCTTGCTGCTAAGAAACTGTATGGTGACGGTGGCTCTCATGGTGGTTCTTCATCTCAAAGATAGAGGAAACCTCCTTCCCCAGCTGCTAGTGGTGGTGATAACATCAATATTAATGGAAAGAAGGGATCACAGGATTGAGAGGCACTTTCTAAGGAACTTAATGCAGATTCTCATCAGTTACAAAAGGACCTACAAAATGATTCTGAGGTCAATAAAGATTCATTAAGTGGCATGGAGAATATTCAAGGTCCAAACTGTCATAAAAGCTGTCTTGGAATATTCTGCATCATTATTTCAGGAGGATGCAGTTTCCCATGTGGCACAACAAGTTATCACTCCTCCAAGTAATTTACCCTCTACTGCTTTAGTGGATTTTTTTACTTTTGTCCCTGGTATTAAGTCTAATTTTGTGGTGGGTGAGAGGGTAACTTATGGTAAAGATTTTCACCATAAGTCTCCTACTTCTATTACTTCTAAACCTACAAAACTTGTGAGTTGGAAAAGGAGAGCTCGAGGTGATAACAGTTCTAGTTCATCCCCTATGGATACTAGTGTGGGTAGAAGGAAAATGGGAGTTGTTTTGTTTGAGAGGGATGTTATGGATCAACAGAATCCTAAGAAGCAGAAGTTTCAACTCAGTCCTACAAAGAGTCAAACACAGGGATCATTTGTTGTGGCTGCTCAACAACCCCACCAACTCCAATGAGTTGCCTTAGTTGGAACTGTAGAGGGCTTGGAAATCCTTATACAGTTCGTGAGCTGGGCCATTTGATCAAAACTAAGGTCCCAAATTTTTTTTTTTTTATGGAAACTAAGTGCAAGAGAAGTAAGGTTGAGTTGGTTAGAAATCAGTTGGGTTTCAGAAATAGTTTTGTTATGGATTGTTTGGGAATGTGATATGAACCCGTACGAATGGAATCCCTTGAACCCATAATCCATTTGAAAACTTACCCAAGAAAACCAAAATCAAGCCAATGGAAAATTGAGACCCGTTGAGAAACTCGTTCACTCGTTTCAAGAACCTAGATTATATGAAAATCTAAATCCATTGAAAAACCTGTCTCCAGAGCCTAAATTATAAGGAAGAATACCACAAAAGTTGTGATTTGCCTTTGAAAAGTTCAAAAATTTATTCAAGAATAAGAGGAGATAAACTCAACTCACAATGAATAAATTCATCAAATTTCATAAAACTTTTTAAAATGAGGTTACAAAGAGTATTTAAACCAAAACCTAATTAAAACCCTAACCAAAATAAAGCTCTTTTTCCCAAAACTACCCCTGAATGAATAGTGCCGCGGCTATAGTAACTTGGTTACAGTATCTTCTTGAAACCCTAGTTCAACAAAATAAAACATATGTGGGCCAAGCATCCTCAAGTCTAATTATTTTAGAGTAATTCCTATAACTAATAAAATAAGCCCCTTTAATTAAATAAACAAGTCTAAGACCTTCAATCACATGAACATAATAATAGGTCCTAATTTATGTTACACTCTTCCATAGCTTGTATTACGTGGATGATCACTGAATCTCATTCTCTCAAACCCATTTTCAATATTCAGCTCTTGCTAGACTCGTCCCAAGTGAATTGCACCAATCCTTACATTGCTTCCTTGCCCTTCTTAGCTCTCGATCTTGTGATTGCCCCATCTGAAACTTGCAAAGGATCTTTAAGACTTGGTCTACCTTGGTGTCCATCAGAAGGAGTGGAGGGTTAGCATTTTTTTGGGATGACCTATATAAGGTGGTGCTGGATACCTACACAATGTCATATTTCCCTAAGAGTAACTCATAAGGAGACTAGTTCTAGTTGTCTTTTGACTGATTTTTATGGAAGTCCAGTTACAGCTAAGACGTCAGAGAGTTAAAGGTTACTCGCTGCTCTTAAACCCTTACTAATTTGACATGGATCTGCTTTGGTGATTTTAACAAAATTATTAGGCAGAGTGAAAAATTTTGGGGCCCTAACAGAACTTACCAATAGATGGAAGACTTTAGAGAGGAATTGCTATCTTGTGACCTCAATGATTTGGGTTATCAAGGTGGGAAATACATATGATGTAATAATAGAGAGGGAATTGCTTTCACTAAAGAAAGGTTGGATCGAGCTTTGGGGAATTCAAGTTGGTTGCTGCATTTTAATGGCACTAAGGTGTATACTCTAGCTACTAATACTTCAGATCACATTCCAATTTTCATTGAGTTTGATTCTAGAGACCATCTTAATAGTAGAGGAAGTAAATCATTTAGATATGAAGCTAAGTGGGCATTGAGAGAAGAATGTGCTGAGGTTGTGAGAAAGGCTTGGATGTTTAATTCCCCTAATCTCAATACTCTTTCTGATACTTCAAGGGGTTTGACTAGATGTAAGGAACAATTACAAAGGTGGAGTTCAACAACTTTCAAGGAACAAAAATAGCTTATTAACTCAAAGTTGCAAATGATAAAAAGATTACAGAATGATAATCAGGGGTCCTTTGGTGATGAGATTCATGTGCTTAAGTAGGAAGTTAACAAGATGCTTGAAGAAGAAGACCAGAACTGGAAGCAAAGGGCTAAGCAACAATGGCTCAAGGAGGGAGATAGAAATACAAGCTTTTTATCATAAATGTGCTAGCCATAGAAGAAAGGCTAACTTCATTAAGAACATTACTAAGAACGATGGAAGTGTGTTGCATTCTCCTACTGAAATTAGTTATGAGTTCTAGGCTTTTTTCAAAGAGTTATTTACAACTTGTAATCTTGAGGGGTATCAGCAATGTTTGATAGCAACTATGAATGCTTCTCTTACAAGAGAGATCAATTCTAAGGAAATTGAGAAAGTTGTTTTTCATATGAATGGACTTGGTTCTCCTGGATCAGATGGCTTCCCAACCATTTTTTTTTTATCAACAACACTGGCATATAGCTGGTAATGAATTTGTCATGCAGTGAGAGAGGCATTCAAATCCAACTCTTGGGTTGATTCTATTAATAAAACTTTCATTGCATTGATTCTAAAAGTTGCTAAGCCTACAAAAGTGACTGAGTTCAGGCTTATTAATTTTTGTAATGTCCATTACAAGATTATAGCAAAGGTGTTGGTCAATAGACTGAAGTGTATTCTGCCATCTATCATTTCTTCAACTCAAAGTGCATTTGTTCCTAGTCATTTAATCACAAATAATTTTATTGTGGCCTATGAACTCCTGCACACAAGGAAGAACAGAATCAAGGGAAATGATGGATACTTGGCTTTGAAGCTTGATATGAGTAAAACCTATGATCGAGTTGAATGGTCTTTTTTAGAAGCTATTATGTCTAAGATGGGCTTTGATAGAAAATGGATTGATTGGATCATGTGGTGTGTGTCAACTGTGTCATACTCTCTACTTATCAATGGCACTCTTCAATAGATTTTTAATTCTTCGAGGGGCATAAGGCAGGGTGACCCTTTGTCACCCTACCTTTTCATTTTACGTTATGAGGCCTTAACTTCAATTTTGAATCATGTTGAATCAGTTAGATATATTTCTGACATTCCATTAGCAAGGGGACAGATACATGTAAATCATATTTTTTTTGCTGATGATAATTTGATTTTTTGCAAGGCAAGCTTTATTTAATGGAGTAGGCTGTAAAGGCTTTTGTCTATCTATGAATTAGCTTTAGGTCAAAGGGTTAACAAAGATAAAACCTCAATCTATTTTAGCAAAAATACAAGAGTAGATGTGCAAGATATTCTGATCAGAATTGCTGGGGTTAGAGCAATTGAATCTTATGAAAAGTACTTAGGCCTTCCTGTAATGGTAGGAAGATCTCGAGTTGCCTCTTTCAATGGTATTCTGGATAGAGTAAGAGGAAGGCTTTCAAACTAGAAATTGAAATATCTTTCTCAAGTTGGAAAAGAAATTTTAATCAAATCTAATATTTGAGTAATATCTACATATAGCATGAAGGTTTTCAAAATCCCTATAAGCATCTTGCATGAAATACATAGGGTTATACTTGCTTATTGGTTGGGACAGAAATCAAATGAGAGAAGGATTTAGTGGGTTCCAAAGCATTAACTAGGAAGAAGTAAGGCTGTGGGGGGCTTGGGATTTCGAGATTTGGAGTTATTTAATCTAGCCATATTGATCAAACAAGCATGGAGGCTAGTGTAGAATCCTTCCTCTTTGACAGCTCAAGTCTTGGCTTCAAAGTATTATAACTCAGGCAATTTCTTGAATGCACAGTTAGGGAGAAACCCTTCTTATTTGTAGAGAAGTCTCCTGCTAGCAAGACTTGTTCTTAAGAAAGGTCTCTTTTGGAGGTAGGAAATGGGAAGGATATCAGAATCTGGTCTGATAGGTGGCTGCCTCTAACTCCTAACTTTCAGGTCCAAAGCAGGTGTTCTATCTTACTTGCAGATGCTTCAATATTAGATCTTATTGATGAATCAACATGTCAATGGAAATACCAACTTGTGAGACAAATTTTCTGCCAGGAAGAAGCTGAGATGAGCTTGAGGATACTAATTAGCCAATGTGGAAATGGAGATAAATAGATATGGACTTGTACTAAGAATGAGATTTTTACTATGAAATCAACTTATCATATGCAAGTTAAGCTTGCGGAAAGTAAGAAAGTTCAATGCTCTGTTCATAACTCTGATCAAGATAAGTGGAGAATTTTGTGGTCCCTTAAGCTACCTAATGTTGAGAAAGTATTTTTGTGGAAGACATGTCATGAAGGTTTACCAACCAAGCTCAATCTTTATAAGAAAAATGTTGTTGATAATCCCATGTGCCCAATTTGTGATCTATTTGAGGAAACAACTGAGCATGCCTAATGGTCTTGTGTTGTTGCTAGAGATGTTTGGTTCTATAGCTCAAAAAGGTTACAAAAAGCTAAAATTGCAGACCAGACTTTTAAGGAACTGTTGTTTAAACCGTTTGATATAATTGAGGAAGGGGAGCTCTTAGAGATTGTTGTGGTGATGTGGAAGTTGTGGAAAAGAAGAAATGCATTGATTTTTGAGAACTTATTCATTTCTCCTTTATTGCTTTTCAATCAAGCAGGCCAAAGACTGTCAAAAATACAAACCAATCATGAAGTTCAACAGGTTAGGATTTCTATTTCTACTACTGTTTCATCCTGCTGGGTGCCTCCACCTCAAGGCATTGTCAAAATTAATTGGGATGCATCTGTAGATAGACATCTATGTTTGGTTAGATTTGGAGCTGTGACAAGGGACAATGAGGGTCATGTCTTGGCTACCATGAGGATGAAACAAATTCTGATACCTGATCCTCATCTAGCAAAGTCCTTTGCTGCTTTTTATGCCTCAAAGTTTGCTATTGAGCTTGGTTTCCAATGTATTATCTTAGAAATCGGTTATGTTTGGAGCAAAGATGAGATTTCTCATCTCTATCTCTATCTCATTTCATAATTACAACTTTTTCAAATTTTCATACAAAATATAATAAACAATTCAACTTTTTCAAATCTCAATATTTTAAATTAATATTTTAAACTTTTATCTTAATACTATTCACAAAATTTTTAAAAATTCTCATCTTATCTCACCTACCAAACATAACTATTAAAAATGGTGCTAAAGGTGGGACAATTCCAATATGATCATATCTGATGTTAGATTTGTCTTTTTCAACAATGGATAGTTGCTCATATTCAAAGAGCTTCTAATTCAGTTGCCCATGACTTGGCAAGAAATGCTTTAAGCATTGCTGATTCAATATTTGATATAGAGGAAGTTCCTTAATGTATTGCTGATTTATTGTAAAAACATGTTTGGAATTTGAATAAAATTTCGAATATTCATTTCAAAAAAAAAAATTATTATGAGTAATGATACCCAAATAGACAAGTAGGTGTAGTTTTTTTTTGTTGAATGAATCCTACCCTAAAAAGGCATAATATATATATATATTTAATAGTATCTACTTTTTTATAAAATGTCTGCAAATTTATCTATTTGAACTTGTACCTCTAGTATTACAAAGAGTAAATTTATACAAAAACAACGCAATGGAGTGTTTAAAATTTATAAAATCAAATTAGGAGTTTCTGTAAATAATTGAAACATATGAAAACTGAAAAATTAAAAGAGGCTTTTACCTAACCGTCAATATTTAGAAACTCACTTTGCAATTTAGTTTTCTAAAATGATTAAATTAATTATGGAAAAAAATATGAAAATATTCTATTTTTCGCTATTTTAAGTTTTATCTTAAAGATAGATGATCATATTTTGAATAGGAATGCTTCTTATCATTCTCACACAACATATCAAAATATGAATTGTTATTTTTATCATTCTATTTAAACATACATATTTACATATTAATATATATATATGTTTAAATAGAATGACAAAATAGATAAATAGTTTATGATGATAAGTATAATTTTTCTATTTTGAATTCAGATGGTTGTATTCATGCCATACACGAGAATTGAGAAAGATATATTTAAGTATCGTTTGGGTAATAAATTGAGATGAAATGAATTTAAAATAAAAAAACATATTTAACTTTCAACTTTAAATTTAATTTTGAAATCAAAGTTAAAAGTTAAATAAAATATTATTTTTTAATATTATTATTATTTTAAAATTTAAAGAAATTAAATTACTTATTATATTATATGTAAAAATTTTAAAAATTTGTAATAATAAGAATTGATGAGAAACTGTATTCAAACGGTGCTGGCCTATTGTAACCGTTGAAATTACTATCAGATAGAATATATAATCAAATAAAATAAGAAATCCGACCGTTGCTGATGTACACCGCAACAAGACCGTTGGGGAATCCCAGGAGTTCCTCCAACAATTTAAATAGCAGTGTTTCTTTCTACTTCCTCTTATATTCTTCTCTCAACGTTTCAAAGCAATCGAAACCACAATCATATTGTTTTTCTCTATTTTGATCAGAAAAATCTGAAAGCTTCTCTGTTTCATTTTTAATTATCCAACGCTTTGCCTGGTTTTTTTTTTTCCAGTATATCTGCATTTCATTTTATTCTTTTTGAATTCATTTTGGCAGTATAATTCTTATCTAGATTACCCTAATATCAATCGTCAATGGCTCCTCAAATCAAAGATGCACACATTGTAGAAATCAAAGTAGACGAAGAGCACCAGAACAAACTCTTATCTGCCATGAGCACAATCACGACGGCAATGCATCATCACCCACTAATGGAAATCTCCGAGAGCCCCGGCCATCTCTTGCTTCTCAAGCTCTGGCAAAGAGAAGAGGACCTTTTTGGCCGGCGCATCGCTCTCAAACAAACTAGATTGGACTCGATAAAAAGAGAGCTTTTTCAGCTGTGCTGTTTCTTCTTCATCTTTCATGGGTTTTTCTTTACCATTTTGTTTACCTCTTCGGTTAACTCCCAAGAGGAGCATAAACAGACTTGCAAGAAATGGTGGATACCTGGTCTATTATCTGTCTCTACCTCGCTTGTTCTTGTGTTCTTCGTCCAGGTGAAACTTTGCAGGTATTGGAAGGTGTCGAGGCAGTTGCAGAGGGAGAGAAACGATGGGCGATCGCTCACGAGGTGCATTCAGGAACTAAGGATGAAAGGAGCTAGCTTTGATTTGTCGAAGGAGCCACAGAGTGGGAAGAGGATGAAAAGCTCGAGCGTGGAGATAAAATGGAAGCCGATTAATTGGTGTTCTCGGAATCTGGTGACCTTAGCTCTTGTTTGCTTTGCAGGTTTGGTGCTTCCGGCTAGCAAGCTCATCCTCTGCGGCTTCTGATCGTGGGAATTGTTTATTTTAGTGGGCTTCTCTGTCACAGCGTCACGGTAATGGCTAACCTAATGAGTACTCACTCCTACGATATTTTCTGGTTCTGCTTTGTCCAGATATATGTACTTAATCGGTATGTGGTTTGGGTCTCATCTCACATACTGTTGTAGTTTCTGCAGACGGGGTGATCTTGAAGAATGTAACGCGAAGTAGGTTGAATCTGATCAATTCAAACCAGCATCAAAGGTAAAAGAAACAGTCATCTCTCTCGCCCTCGATAACTTTCAAATGCGAAACTGCTCCCGTTACATTACGTATAGTCAATGTTAGAAGAGATGGGTGGGTAATGGCAAAATTGATCTCTTCCAGGGGATGAAGCATCTTCGGTCCGATCGATAATTATGTTTCTACACTCGCTAGAACAAGCAATTTACGCAAGCGTTGGAGGTTGTGATTACGTGTCGGCTGAAAGTTGGAAGAAATTTATTGGATTTTTCCCATCTCTGATCTGAACAGTTTTTTACATGAGAGATGCCTGATTGTGGAGTAGGGAGGATATATTTATTTGCAAGTGGTAGAAGCAAATTCAAAAGACCTCGTTTCGTTTGCCCTGATCGCTGGATGTAAAATTCTTTCTATAATAATTACATATAGTTGGTCTAATACTAGTAAAAAGAAAAAAATGGCTGCACATAGGATACGATAGGAGGATCTGATCTTGGGCTCTCCCAATGAAGAAGCAACTGCCTGTGTTGCGTTCTTCTTACTTGTTTGCTTTCACAAAATAACACATTCATTCTATCGATATTGAGAATTTTAGGGGCTTGTAAAATATATTGACTAAATTATCAAAAGCAAATTCAGAAAAATATTTGAGAATTTTTAGCTCGTATTAGTGTCATTCCGTTCCCACGACCTTTTTCTACAACTTTTTATACCACTGTTATTAAGGGCATTTTTGTGCAGCAGATTCGTAACATCCTTCATCATAAGCAGAGATGGCTGGAGAGGCTCAAATATATAATTCAGGCCTTCGTCTCGACCTCTTGAACCCCATTCCATCTCAGCGAACTTAACGAAGTATATATATATCTATATATGCGTGTGTGTATCAGGGACAAATGCTAACCCTCCAACCTCCAAGTCCATATATATGTTTGGGTTGAAAAAATTTACACAACTTTTTACTATTTACACAATCTCCACACACTACATTTTTTTTAATTTTTATTATTTTTTTCTTTTATTTTATATTTAATATAAAAATAATGAATGAAAGAATTGAATTAGTTTAAAAAAAATAAACTTAAAAGTTTTTTTAAAAAAAAATATTAAAAATTTTAAAAATTTTAAAAAATATGGTGAGGTTTGGGAGGTTTTGTGTTAAGGTTTTCCAGGCCTCCTCTCTCTCAGGCCGAATTAAGGTTTTCCAGCAACAGGCATTGAATTAACTTGAATCAATATACAAATTCACCACCACAACCACCCCCCCCCCACAAAACAAGATCTCTCCGTTACATCTGTTACTGAAGTTTCTTCGGCAAAAAAATGCACTCACATAAGCATGTCTAGTGGCATAATAAGGCATAAACGACCTTCTGTGACATGCATTGAATTAACTTGAATCAATATACAAATTCACCCCCCCTCCAAAACAAGATCTATCCGTTACTGATGTAAGTTTCTTCGGCAAAAAAATGCACTCACATAAGCATGTCTAGTGGCATATAAGGCATAAACGACCTTCTGTGACATGCATAGATTGTATCATGCACACACAGAGAGATTGTTGCCAAATCTTTTCATGGCTATTTGTCCAGAAGGAACGATCTCCTGATGGAGTTTCCATATAGAAAAAGCCTGGAAGCCGGTCGGGCTGTTGTTACTCAATAAACAGCCTTCCAATAGCATACCTCCACATTAGCCTTCTATTTTCCATATTGTAGAATTGCCTACACCTGATCAACTCATCACACATCCCAACCCTCCCGTGCCTCTATCATAGTATTCGTCTTCCACCCCATCCCAACTCGTAACTGAGATCTCGACCCCACACAGATGGAGCTCGACCCCCAGAGAAAAACTCACAGCCCTCTCGTGTCCTCTTTCTCATCCAAACCAAAGTAAGATTTCGACCTCCCGTTTTTTTTATCAGCTAAACAATAGGCAAATTGCAAGCTAAATATTAAGTTCATAGGACGCTCACCCCAGTTTCTCCTTCTGATTCCATAGGCACCCACTGTTCTTTGCCCAAATGTGAACAATGGATTAAACAGATGAAAGCCCAGATTTGCATAGAAATAGCTGAAAAGGAATATAAGAATAGATTTTCTCTTTTAACAGTGATCACTAACCACTGTAAATGAAAATATTTAAATATTTATTTTCTGTTTGGTAGCTGAGAAATATGAAAAGAAATGGGAGATGGTCAAAATTACCATCTTAGAGGATTTTCATTGTTTATGAGATGAGCAAACAAAGCACTTTACAAACACTACTCTGTTACTCATTTTTCTTAGCACCCAAAATCAAGCCAAGACTAGAAGCTTCCAAAAGTCAACGGCCACTGTGCGTATTGAATATTCAGAAAAACGCAATTTGCATTTCTCATTTTGCTCAGCAACCAAACCTTTCTATGTCGTCATTCACAGAGCTATGAAGTGGGGAAGGGGAAGGGGTTTCGGTGGGGAAGGCCCAAAGGGTTATGAGTTCAAAGGTAGATGGTGGGGGAGTCTTTTTCTCTTTTCGGTTTTAATCAACTGTGTGTTTGTGTATCGTACAATATCCTTACTTTCTTACGTGTCTGATGGTTATTAGTGGGCTGTTTATCTCCTATAAACAGATGAGCTGTTCCGAAGCGCTTCTCTTCCATATATGGCTTCAACCATCACACTTTTGCTGACATAACCATCCTTGTTTTTGTCCAAGAAGACGAATGCATCTACCAATGTTTCAAATGTGGCCTCTAGATCCATTCATGATTTTCTAGCAGGTTTAAGGAATTCAAGGGGAAAAAGAAGTAGAATTACTGAAGAAAATATATTCAATGAAGCCTATTTGCACCTTTTACATGACTCGCATTTCCCTACCATCACATGACTGATGCCGAATGTGGACTTGGGATGTTTAGTCAAAATATCTGGAAAAAGTCACTCTACAGCCACTCTTTGGTAGTTCTTCAAATTTGGTGGATGGATAAAATTAAACCCACATATTTTAATATTTTTCACAGTCAAGACCAACTAAATTTAAACATATGTACTTCGTGTGTGTGTGTCTACATGAGATTAAGATATATGCTGGTTCCACAAAAATGCAAGTAAAAAAGTAATAAGGCACCACAGAAACTTTTCAGGAAATCTCTAAACAAGAGAACACATCCCTTTCCTTGAAATGATCAATTATTTCCGTGAAAAATTTGAAAGGTCGAAAAGCATAATGCATATGAAATATGACACCCTTTTCTAGATGAAGAAATAAGTATAGGTTTGATGCATCAACTATGTTAAGAATATAATATAAATTATAAAATCTACATATTTCTATTAGTTTAAACTTTTGGAATAAGTGGTGATTTCATATGGTATTATAGCAGAAATTCTAAGTTCGAACCTTAACTCTATTTTCTATCCATTTAATTAAATATTCTACATATTAGACTCATTCATTGAGGAGAAGTTTGGCTCATACGTGAGGGAGAGTAGTAAGAATATAATACAAATAATAAAATCTATCTCTTTCCATTAATTTAAACTTTTGAGACAAGTGGTGATTTCAAAAACTGTTGGGTTGAAAATGAGATTTAAAAAGAAAAGACATAAAATATTTTCTAGATACATCAAGAAGGGCAATTGGCTCATATTTTATAAGATTGACGAGGCAAAGAAGTACAGTGAACTCATTGAACTTCATACTCATACTCCTATTATTTATTAATATACCATGCCTCAAAGAGATCGTTGATTTCATCATCTGCGAGTGAATTTTTCAACTAGGAAAAAGATCACAGGGGTGTGATGTCTGTGAAACTTAACATGAGTAAGGCTTACGACAGAGTAGAATGATGCTTTTTAGAGCAAGTTATGCTACAACTTGGATTTCATCATCGTCGGGTGGAGGTTAGTTTTATCATGTATCAGCTCAGTTTCATACAGGGTTTTGTTGAATGGGGTGCCCACCTCTTCTTTTGTTCCAGCTAGTGGTTTGTGACAAGGTGACCATTTATTACCTTATTTATTTGTTTTATGCAATGACGATTTATCATCTTTGCTGAGGTATGCTGAAAGTTTTTGGTTTAATGGTGTTAAGGTATGTTCTTGGGCTCCTGCTATAAGTCATTTATTTTTTACGGACGATAGCTTATTATTTATTCAAGTCACTCGTTCTGAAAATGAAGTGTTGAGATAGCTTTTGGCTACTTATGAATTTGTTTCGGGACAATAATTGAATTTAGATAAGATTGAGTTGCTTATCAGTTCTAATGTGAGAGAGAAAGAGATTAAAGTTATAATGTCTATTTGGAATGTTTCTTCTCTACAACATCATTCTCGGTATTTGGGTCTTCTATCATTTGTTGGGAAATCTAAAAGTTCTACTTTTCAAGATCTGAAGGAGAGGGTGTGGGGTAAACTTCAGGGGTGGAAGGAACAACTATGTTCTTAAGCTGGAAGGGAGATATTGATCAAAGCAGTTGTCCAAGCCTTACCTACCTATACAATCAGTTGTTTTTTGTTGCCAAAGCGAGTATGCGGAGAGATAGAAGCACTTTTTGCTTGATTTTGGTGGGGTCAACAAAATTCAAAACGCAAGATGCATTGGATGAGTTAGAAGCAAATGTGTGTTTCTAAGTTTCGAGGAGGGATGGGTTTTAAAAATGAGTTTTGCTATGTACAAGCAAAGTTGTGTACCAATCTTTGTACTAATGTTGTTGTCTTCATATTCTAAATTTAAATTAGTATTGTTTTCAATAAAATCTACTTTTTGACCAATCATATTGAATGTGTGCGTGTATTAGTGTGCAGAATCGCTTGTAACTAGATTTTTCCTTTAAAAATTTGAAATTGTTTAATTCATATACCACAAATTTGGTAAGAGAAAAAAATAAAAAAAGTGTGATGTATGGTGTGTGGGATGATAAATAGAATTTTTTTTTCCTAATGATGATTTTTTGTATGCACTTTTATCTCGTAAGCTATCATATGTTTGGAAGAGCATTTTTGCTTCTAAGGAGATTTTGTGTTCTGGTTGTATTTGGAGAATTGAGAAGGGTGATAAAGTTCATATAAAGCAAGATCGATGGCTTCCTGTTGATTGTCAGTTACAATCTCTAACTCTTCAACATTTTATTCAATTTTCTTCAACTGCTGATTGTTTATTATTGCAGAATTTATCTTTGTGGAATAGGGAGTTGGTGTTCTCCATTTTTCCTCCACATATGGCCACTATTATTTGTTCAATTCCTTTGTTGTCCAAACAAGTGGATGATAGAGTATTATGGCTGGGCAATAAGAATGGCTATTATTATGTGAAGACAGGTTATCATATAGCTTTGCAATTGTTTTTTCCAATTGATGTACCTGAAAGTTCTCATGCACATGATTCTAAGTTGTTTTGGAGAAATTTCTAAAATTTAAAATTACCTAATAAAGTCAAGAATTTTGGATGGAGGCTGTGAAAAGATAGCCTCCCTACAAGACATAATTTGTTGAGGAGAGAGATTATTCCATTAGTTTTATGTGATCATTGTAAGTTGTTTAATGAAGATGGTTTTCACCCTCTTTGTGGCTGTCCGGTAGTACAAGAGGCTTGGAAAGTCCGTTTTCCGCAGATTCTTGCTTATTTACGACAAGTTGAGAGTTTTTCCGAGTTGATATGGGTATTGTTAAAATCTAATCCTAAGTTAGTTCCTATGTTCCTTACCATTTCATGGGGTGTTTGAAAATATAGGAATCTTAAGATGTTCTAGAATTATGATTGTTGTCTTTTAGAGTTAGGCTGTGTTTGGGTAGCGATAAGTGTTGAAAAGTGTTGTGAATAGTTGTGAGTAGAGATTGGAGTGGGTTTGTGAGTCCCATTGAGAGTAGTTTGAGTTATTCGGATGTATGAAGTATGTTTAGTTGCTGACTTTTGAGTAGATAGTTGAAAAAGGTGTGAGTCCCATCAATGATTATTATGAAATAATGATTTTATTTATATATTTTAGTTAAAAAAATGATGTGAAAAAAAAACAAAAAAAATTTTAAAAAAAAATTTCACATCATTTTTTTAACATTTTTAAATATTTTTTGAAAAAGAAAAAAATTTATAATATTATTAAATAATATTTTCTTAATTACTACATAAAAACAAAACTAAAAAAAAAACTTAATTTTTTTATAAAAATATATTTTTGAATTTTTAATTAAGTAAACGTTATTCTTATTTGATGTGATATATTTAAATATATTATTTATAAAGTGAAGTCGTGACAGGTGGTAGACGTGTGTGTGGTCCCAACTTCCCAGGTAATGTATGTCGAAACAGTAAAGTCATATGGACAATTCTTTAAAAATGTTGCATTTCTCATTTGGCTGGAAGACTATCTTCATTCGTACAAGAATTCCTCAGTATATATCAGAGTAGTTGGACGTCCAAACATAGTCTTAATTGATAACTGTCTTGGGTATGTTGAGAGTTATCTTCATGTGAATAATCATTATGTAGTGGTGTACAAAGAAAATTTTCTTTCTTGCAAAGTTCGTCCTCAAGGTAAGGTGAAGCTTAATTTTGATGGTGTTTTATTTCATTCTACCGTATCGGCTGGCATTGATATTATTCTACAAGATGTTCATGGAACTGTTTTGATGGTTGCAAGTTGTAAGGAGTATGGTATTTTTGAAATTGATAATATAGAAGCTTTAGTAGCTTTGAGGGGTTTACAGTTAATATTGCATATGAGTGTGTCTCGTTTGATTTTGGAAGGAGATTCGTTCCATATTGTTGAAGCTATTATTTCAAGAGACATTAATCTATCTAATCAGGAGATTCGTTGTTTTAACTCATATGATGTACTTCACATTGGCCGACAAGAGAATGAAGTTGCTCATCTTCTTGCTAGACATGTTTATTTTATTGTATTTTATTGATGATACATTACAATGGTAGTATTCATGTCTAGAATTTATTCATTCTAGAGTCACTATGGATATTACCACGTAATTGTCCTGTGATGGATGATGTACTTCTCTTCTTTATAAATGAAGGTTTACTGATATATTAAAAAAAAAAAAATACCAACATGTCATCAAATTTACAAAATTTATGTTCTACACTTGAAAAAAAAATGAGAATGGCATAAATATTTTACAATATATTTTAATAAGCCAGTTAGAGTGATACTATTACCTTGTACTTTTTTTCTGCGTATATCTTAAACTCCTTATAATTATTTATTATTTAAAACGGCATAAAAAAAACTTGGACGAATTATATGTGCAAGTAATAGAATATGTTAAACTCCGAAGTAGTTGCATTTTATACGAAGAATAAAAAAAAAGAGTTTGTCTATAGAGCAGCCCCTGTAGCGCATAAGCCGTTGCACACCTTACGTGGATTTACTTTTTTTTTTTTTTCTCCTTCCTGCTGAAACTATTTGAATTTGAACCATATTTCCTTACGAACCCATCCCACTCCCGCGTCCCCCTCCCTCCCGTCGCCCAGCACCCTCGAGCGTCATTGTCCCTGTCATCGCCCAGCATCGGCGACTTGTTGGCCTACCTCTGCCCATCGCCGCCCAGCTTTTTTTTCCCCACAGTCCATTTCGAACAAGAGGGAGGAGTTCACGGGGACCACTCGTCGCCCAGATCCCGCAATGCCCTCCCTCCATCAGCGCCACCGTGCGACACACCTCGAGTCATCGTGGTCCCTCTCGTCGCCCAGCACCCGCGGCTCGTCGACCTCCCTCTGCCCTTCACCACCCAGCACCCGCAACTCCTAGCTCTGTTTCGCTGCCCATCTGCTCAGCAACAAGAGGTAACTCCACATTATTACATTATTTGTACTGAAAGAGGTAAAGTTTGGGGCAGATTTTATCTTTCGGAGATGGGTATTGGGCTTAGGGCATGGAGATATAGAACTGAGGTGAGTTGCAGGAAATGCTTCTTGAAGTTAATGGTTGCTAGTGATGATCTTTGTTGGTTTGAAGTCTCGGGTTCTCTCCGTTTGTGAAAACTGAGGTGATGCTACCTGTCATTTTACAAATTTAAAGGCACTGTAAATAGCTTTAAAATTGTGTGAAACAATGGAATTGAATTGGAGACCTTCGTTTCATGGTGGTTGCAAGTTCATTTGGACTTGTGATTAGTTTTAAGTTGGTACTTTCAGGCTCCATTTGTGTGCTTGCTGAAATATAATGACCGGTATTGTTGGGTGGTTTACAGAGTACTTACCCTACTTTGGATGGATTGGTTGATCTTATTTTACAGATATAGATATAGACACATAGTGACAACAGCAATATCAGCAAGATTTAAAACATGATCAGCATCTACTTCCCAGCTAGTAAATCATGTAATTGCATTCCTTCCTAGATGAACCCAAGTGGATGAGTATTTTGTTGACTTGAGTGTTTGGGTAACAATTAATTGAGTTCTTTTAAGATGAAATGTCAAAATCTACTTCAATCTGGACAAAGGAAGGTGAAGGTCCTATTTTAGGATGCAGATTTGTCATCCATACATATTCACAGATTTGTTAAATTGATAGAATTTTTCTGTTGTGTTATTTCGTCTTGATTTGCTTTAAAACTGAATCTTTAATAGGGATAGAATCAGACGAGGTATGATAGATGTATGTATTGTAAACTGAAAAATCTTGTTGGCTGATGAATCTTTATTTTCCAAGCTAATTATATGGTTTCCAATTTCGACCTTTAGTTTCTCATGGAGTTTCTGCTTCATAGTTTTGGAGTTGCAAGTCAAAATGATGTCAAGCATTGGAATTTTGTTTCTGTTAGATAGGTAGTTGGGAGTTGAGCACCTTTAGGTTTAAGTCTTGTAAATTAGTTAGATAATTTCATGTTTACCCAATTCCCATCTGCCAAAAATTGTCATGTTCTCTTAATTAACCACAATAAAAGGAAAATAAACACAAATAATATTTTTTCAAAAAATTTTCCAAAAAACTTGATCAATACTATTTACTTCTTATGGATATCATCAGTCTTTTGATAATTATTTTATTTTATTTTATTTAAAGCTTGGTTGAATCTGTAAGGAAGCTTTGTAGAAGACCATCTTCCATTGAATTTCCTCAAGTGGTGTAATATCTGTATTGATAAATTATATGCCGACATAAGAATGGGATTCTTGGAGTTGTAAAATCAACACTAAGTGGGTTTGTGATATCTGTACTAATTATTTCTAGAAGAACCAACCGCTATGATTCTGTGTCTCAATCTCCAGTACAGCAGCTCTATGCAACTTCTCATTATATGTAATTAATTGTAGTTTTATTGGGTATAAATTAGTGGGGCCTCATGTATTCCTTTCTTGTGGATGGCCTCAATTATGACCCACCAACCAAAATGGCCATGAAAGGTTGAGTAATCTCTAAAGACTCGATATGTACTTTGTATTTAAAATAGTTGGATGAGTTGGATTGTCTTTATTTTTTTCTTTTTTCTTAGTAGTTGGGTAAATTCTACGTCACCTGCAAAAATGCTTTTGTTCAATTTCATTTTTTTCATTAATTCTTTGTATGCACCACTTGCATTAAGAATTTAATTAGTCTCTTGGTGGAGATCAGATACGATGATTCATGTCCATTTATGAGTTTTTAAATGCACATATAGGTTGTACGTAATGCTTGTAACTGTCCATTTAGAATTTTGATTGATGCTTGTAAATGCAAATAGCTTAAATATTAATAGTCTGTCTTCTTAGTACAAGCATTATATATTACTCCAGCCTTGCTATTTTCTTGCTTAATCAGACTAGAAAAAACCATCAATCAAAATCTCAGTTTATAATTATTGCCAACCAAGTGCAGTCGAGATTAGAATGGGAAAGATGTAGGAAATTGAAAGGGAGAATATGAGCTTTGAAGTGTTTATTTATTGGTTTACAAAGGAAAATATGAGTCCCTTTTGGGACATGACGAGGTGGGGATTTTTTGGATCCATATAGTGGAAGGTATGTGGAATTTTGTGTTTGAGTTTTTGTTTAACTTTAGAGTTCGAGGAAAATGAAATTTGTGATTTGAAAATTCTTTCAATTTAAAGATTTGCTTGTTTGTTGAGAAAATGGATGAAGTAAAGGAAAAACTTTGTTTCTGTTTATTTTTAGGTGCCAGATGAAGTGTACTCCACAGACTGTAAGGCTATCATCTCTATGTCGGGGGTTGAGAGCTTGGAGGAGTTGAAGCCGTTATGCTGGAGAAAGCTCAGAAATGACAGTGTGAGTTGATGTGGGATTTCAAAGGAAAATCAAGCACTTTTGCTGTTTGGTTTAGAGGCCTTTCCATTGTTTATATAATCTCAATGGTTTGTAGGCGTTCAGATTTGTGTATGGATTTTGTGTATGGGTGGGTTGTGGAGACCCTGTGTTGTGATTCCTCATGAATTGGGAGTACATGAATGTGATTCCTAAAGTGTACCTTTGCTTTTGTGCCACGAAATCATGAATGGAAGAGAGGTGTCGGACGATACATTCAATGGAAAATTTCCTTTTGCTTGATTTGGACCTTATGTATGGAAGCAGTGTTTATACATTAAAAATTTTGTTTATAATATGTTTTTGTCAATCCATCAGGTTCTTTGATTTGTTTGCTGAGGAACATGGTTCTTTTTTGGTTCTTTGATAAGATATTTATTCTTTGGTGTTAATCCCAAACTATTGGGTTGGTTGTCCTGCACAAATGTCTATGTGAGATCTTTTAAACATCATTGGCTAAATAGAGAGGCAGTCTAAGGCGAAGCAAAAAGTCTTCAAAATCACAAATGCAAGATTCATTCCAACAATTGTGCAAAAAAAGTATCTGTAAAAAGTCTATAGAATCTTAATTGCAAAATTAATTCAAACAGTTGTGTAAAGGTATATTTCACTTGAACAAATACAACCAAAACTCACAAATTTGGGGCAGAAAAATGCCGATTAAAAATGACAACCTTCTCGAATGTCATTTGAGAATTAATATAAAATCAATACTTTCTCCCACTTCGGTCAATCATATACATACAAGGTTACACCCTTATCAACAAACACTTTGTTTATACTTTGTTCAATACATGATAAATACTTCACTTCCAGACAAATTAATCCGTTTTTGTTCCAAGTGAGAATTGAGAAATCTACCTTACAATGAAGATGCCATTTCTTCATTCAAATGCCTTACAATGAAGATGACCTATCTATTTAAGAAAATAAAGAGATACTTATATAGGAACAATATAGTCCCATCACTTAATTCACTTAATTGCACACAACATCGGAGTAAAAACTGATGGTCCTCCTTTGACAGTCCTGAACATTAAGTAGCTCCACATCAAAAACTTCAGACTGTTTTGAGCTGAAGAAGGTGGAAGGCCCAACCTGGAGAAATGAAATATTCTTATCAACAAACTTAGTTCAAAAAATGATACTGGACATGAGGCTGGAAAAAGTTGCATACGGTGATCATGAATTTGATTGTTGGGCATTTATTCCCCCAAAGTTTAGTATCAATACCATACATGAGACATTTCAACCTCAACTGAGGAGTGGTAAGCATTTATTTTATCTAGGTATCAACTTCAGGACGAATATCAAAATCTTGGAAAAAGCATTGTATAAAAATCTAACTATAAGGCTGGGCAATAAGAAAACTTGAGAAATCAGTTCTTGCTCAGGCAATATGATCATGTTATGCCTTTGGGCTCTATTACATGTCCTGACCCAAGCTGGAACCATAATAGTGATAATCCTATTGTGCCAAAACACAAATTTTCTCTACGCTACAAAGTTTCTTAGAAATTTGATTGAAAGATTTGACTCTTCTTCAGTTTCTATCTGTTGAAATTATTCGGGCAACAACTAATTCAGGCTAATTCACATTAAAAAAAGGGAAAGGAAACTAGGGATTTAAGAAACTGACAGGTGGTCCAAGTTCTGGTGGAATGATTATTCTTCTCTTCCCCCCATGTCTCATTTCTTGAATCCCTTGCTCAAATCCTGCATAAATTTCTGTTTCTTAGCCACTCCCACAAATTTTCACCTTAGTAGACAGTCATAATGAAGATACCTTATGCCTCACCATAGATTTACAAAGAAAGCAGGCAAGATAAGTATGATCTCCAGAATAAATTTCTTCTCACCAGAGACCAATGCATTATTGCCCAAGCGGATTTTCGCCTGGGAACCTTGTAGGTATGTGATGTCAATACGCGACCTGACTCATTGTAGCCAACATAGTTAAAAGTCACCTGCAAAGGACCTCACACCAGTTCAGTCTAAGATCGGAAGAAAAGATTTCAAGAAATATATGAATTTCCTTAAAAATACATAGCTTTATAGATTAGAGAGTTTGGACTCATTACTGGGTCTGAAAAAGGCAGTTTTTTAATAAATGAATGACTAGCTTACAACATAGAATATATTAAGAGCAATTTCATTTACAACAGTAGCCATGACACAAACCTTCTCTAATAAAAGTTGGAAAGTCTTCAGGTGCATTGTTTTCTTTCTGTACCGCTTATTTTGTTCTAGCAAGCGTTTTTCATCATAGGGATTTTTACTCTGTCTTTCTAGAAGAAGATAAAGAGGGAGAGAGAAGCCCTAGAATCACAGAGTGATGAGAGACTTGCAAAAAGGTGGAGTCGGGCAAGAGAGAACTAAAAGACAAGTAGAGGAGAGGAAGGTTTTGGGAGATGAAGCACAAGGGAACCAGATTTTGGGAGAAATCCTCTAGGGCTGAGAAGAGGGGTGACTGGTGAGAGAGGCTTCGGGCGAGAGAGTGCTTTAGGGCAGAACCGGTTCACTTGATAGTGAACTCGGTTTGCCACGTAAGGTGTGCAACGGCTAATGAGAACAGTAGGCTGATGAGAAGCTTTTTCCAAAAAAAAAAATACAAAGAGTAGCAGCTTGTAAAAGGGAAAGAAAAAAAAAAGAAACCGAAGCAGATTCGAAGCAAAAGCTTACGTTACGTGTCCACAAAGGCACCGAATTTTACAGAGAAACGCCTCCCCTCCTTTCCCATCGCCTCACAGCCACACCCACACTAAACATCAATTTGCAGACTCTCTCCGTCTCTACTGCTCAGAGAGTAAGTATCTCCTCATCTCTATCTCTCTCTCAGTTCGATTTTGGAGCTCCCAACAACAGAACTCCAAACTAATTATTCTTTCAAAGTTAAGATTATTGTTTATATTTCTTGAGAAATTATTTTTTGATCTTTTTTTTTTGTTTGGTTCAGAATCTTGCGTTTGTATTCACTTTCTTCATGTATCAGTTCATGTCTCTACGTTGCGAATAAATTACAATATTATTAATTAACCAAATCATGTTATTCAGTATTATTACTGTATTTCGCGTCTAAATAGATCTTCACGTGCCTGCAACGATTTCAGTCTATTTATTTGGTTTTATATATTAATGCTTCTTACATCCGTTTCTATATATGTATCTCATTTAGACCCCGTCTGTTTGCTTGTTTATAGTTTTTAGCATAACAACTATTCGGATCAGGCACGAATTATGTGGAGGTCCCAATTTCGTTTATCTGTGTGTGTGTGTGTGTGGTTGCTGAGAGGAATGGAAGCCATATTTTGTAATGGGTGTCAGATTAATATACGCACATATGCATATAGATGGAATTTCTTTATTTTTCATGGATTATGATTTTGGTGTGTGTGTGTGTTTGACTATCACTTTGGTTGCTGAGAGGAATGGAAACCATATTTTGTAATGGGTTTCAGATTCATATGGACACATATCTCTTCCTCCGATAAACAATATGGCGGGTTCATCATCGGATTGGGTTCTGCATAAGGTTAACGAGATTTAGCAGTGTGTGGGGCTTTCATATGAGGGATGTGACAACCAATTTGCAGCACTACTCACTGCGATTGAGGCGGGCCACTCGCTTGAAACCAAATCAAGATTTAAGAAAAGTAGGGAGTTAAAGTGTCTTTCTTGGGCAATTAACTAAGACGCTAAGGGAGCCAGTTCGAGTCGAGGGAAGACTAAAGGGAGGGCATTATGAAGCTGTCCTCGTAGAGGGAGTTTCAGGTTGGGATTGGGGTTGGGGAGGTGTGCTTTGTTCCCATTTGGGCTTGGTGTATTTTGGGTAGATTTCTAATTTTCACAGGCTTATTGGTCATTAGGGCTAGGTATTTCTTGTATATGTCCAGTGTACTTGCTTACTCCTATTGATATTAATGTATATAATATTTTTACTTATAAAAAAAAATATGCGCACATATGCATATAGATGGAATTTCTTTATTTTCATGGATTATAATTTTGGTATGTTTTTCCCTGTTTGTTTTATAGGCTGCTGGGAAAATTCTGAGACACTAGTGATTTTGTGATGGCTTCGAAAAGGATCAACAAGGAGTTGAAGGACCTCCAGAAAGATCCTCCTGCTTCATGCAGTGCCGGTAAGTTTCAACTTTTGACCCCCTCTTGAAAGCACATTCTCTTGTGCGGTTGGATTGGTTGTGTCTTCCCCTCTAATTCTAATTTGAGGATTGATGGCTTCATTAGTATTATAATATGAAGGATCATAAATATGTATCTGGAAATATAGGAGAACAAAAATGTTCTCCTGCTAATCATTTAAATTAAGTCTAATAATACTAGTATAATTAGTATTGTTAGACGGTGGGTTTGGAGGAGACGAGGGGCCTCCCTCCCACTTATAGCGGTGGGTCTCGTCGAGGGCGGTGGGGCTTAGCCCCTGGTGCCGGCGAAGGTAGTAGCACCAACGTCGGTGGGTTTTCAATCTGTCTCGGGTTTGAAGGAACAGCCTGAAATAATTGACCCGGATCTGGTACAGAATTGAGCGACGGTCAGCTGCAATGCTAGTGGTGTTCCGGTGGGGTCATCTCCGATGCCGGCAATGGTAGAGGGGGATTTCGTGAAGCTCAGGGCAGACGCCGAAGGCCTGGTGTTGTGTCTGTCAAAGGCGGGAGCTGTACAGGGAGGGGTGCCACCCTGTGGGCCGACATAGACAACGCCGGTGAGACCTAGGCTGCTGTAGAAATTGCCGTCATCCTCAGGCCAGGATCATAACTGCTCTATGGTGGAAGAACTTGCTGTGTTGGAGTATGAGGGTGTGTCAGAGGAGGTGGAAATAGAAGGGGAAGGTTCTTTGATCTTGTTTGAGCCTTGTAAACACTCAGCAGAGGGGGTGGAGTATCTAGTTGAGGATCCTACACCAATTAGTGTGATTCCTCCTACTCTCCCGTCTGATTGGGGAAAAAGGTGGAGGAACTTCAGAGTTGTATGGGTATTTCGTGTAAAGGTTATGAGGAGCAGTTTAGGGCACTAATAATAGCTATTGGAGGCAGGCCAACATGGAGTAGGGTCAAAAATAGAGAGGGAGTTGAAGAAGCTGACTTCGTCCATTAATTATGAGGGGAAGGAGGGGAGTGTAAGTCGTGGAAGAAATAAGGGGAGGGCTGGATCAGTTGTTAAATGAAGCACAAAATATTGATTTGGAATGTTAGGGGGCTGAACGAGATCAACAAACGCCTCCGAATAAGATCTCTTTTAAGACAATGGAAGATGGATATTATTTGTCTACAAGAAACTAAACTGAAGCTCATCACTAGAAGAACTATCCGGAGCATATGGAGTAGCCAATGTGTCGGATGGACATATTTACCTTCGAAAGGGGCCTCAGGTGGAATTTTGGTCATGTGGGACAAGTGGGTAGTGGAAAACATTGAGGAATTTGTGGGAGAATTTTCGGTGGGGTGTTATTTCAAAGACACAGATGATGGTTTTCTATGGGCCTTTGGAGGGGTGTATGGCCCCAACCTAGATTGTGAGAGGCGGTTACTTTGGGATGAACTTGCTGGCTTATGTACGTGGTGGGATGTACCTTGGTGTATTGGGGGAGATTTTAACGTGACTAGGTTCCCTAGTGAAAGATCAGGGGAGGGGCACAACCTTGCTATGGTGGAATTTTCGGATCTAATTTTTGAATTGGGCCCTATGGACTTACCATTGATGGGAGGTGAATATACTTGGGCTAATAATCAAAGCTGGTCAAGATTGGACAGATTTCTCATATCTCCTTCTTGGGAGCTACAATTTCCAGATTTATGTCAAAAAAGACTCCCAAGGATATGCTCGGATCACTTCCCGGTTATGTAGGACTGTGGAGGCATTCAAGGGGGTAGAAGACCTTTTAAGTTTGAGAATATGTGACTCAAAACAAAGGGGTTTGTGGATTTGATTAGACAGTGGTGGAATTCATTTCAACTACAAGGCTATCCTAGCAATGTTTTGGATGGAAAATTAAAGGCTTTGAAGAAGGAATTGAAGATATGGAATGAGCAAGTATTTGGTGATATAACTCTACAAAAGAAGTGCTTATTCCAAGAGTTACAAAGCTTGGAAGGTGGAGGAGATGAGCATAACCGAAAAGGGCAAGTGGTTTCTGAACTAGAAAGGTTGATCCTAATGGAGGAAATTTCGTGGCAACTAAAGTCAAGGGCATTGTGGCTTAAGGAGGGGGACAAGTGCACAAAGTTTTTTCATCGAGTAGCGAACTCACATAGGAGGTTTAATACTATTGAATCCATGAACATTGATGGAGACTCATTTACAGATCAAGCTGAGATAAAGGATCATGTGGCTGGACATTTTGAGCATTTGCTGGCGGAACCTCATGCTTGGAGGCCTACTTTAGATGGACTAGCTTTTGAGTCCATTGACCTAAGTAGTATGGATTGGTTGGAGAGACCATTTGAAGAGGAAGAGGTTCAGCTGGTAATTAGGAAAATGAACAAAGATAAAGCTCCGGGACCGGATGGTTTTACTATGGCATTTTTTCAAACTTGTTGAGAGGTGGTCAGAGAGGATGTCATGCTGGTTTTTCAGGAATTTTACAGTTTTGGCAAATTTGAGAAGAGTTTGAATGCAACTTTTATTGCACTTGTTCCTAAAAAGGCAGGTACAATAGAGGTACAAGATTTTAGGCCTATTAGTTTAGTGGGCAGCATATACAAGATACTTTCCAAAGTCCTTGCTAGTAGGATGAGCATGGTTATGGACAAGATTATCTCTACGTCTCAAAATGCCTTCGTGAGAGGGAGACAAATCTTGGATTCGGTCCTTATAGCAAATGAGTGTTTGGACAACAGAATCAAGTCGGGAGAACCAGGCATCTTATGCAAATTAGATATGGAGAAGGCCTAATTTCATGTTAATTGGGATTTTTTGCTCTATATGTTGAATAGATGTGGGTTTTGGGAAAGATGGAGGAAGTGGATGAAGCATTGTGTGTCAACAGTCCGCTTCTCGGTATTGGTAAATGGTGACCCGGTGGGTTTCTTTAATAGTTTGAGGGGACTAAGACAAGGAGATCCATTATCACCACTTTTATTTCGTTCTAGTCATGGAGGCTCTAAGTAGAATGGTGTCGGCTGCAGTAGAGGGGGGATTTTTTTCAGAATTTTCGGCGGGACCTATTAATCATGATTCCATCATTATTTCCCATCTTCTGTTTGCGGATGACACATTGCTATTTTGTGAGGCAAATGTAGGACATGTACAATCCTTGAAGGCTATCTTACTTTGTTTTGAAGCGGTATCCGGGTTGAAGATTAACCTTGCTAAGACGGAGATGATTGCGGTGGGTGAGGTAAGTAACATTAGGGGGTTGGCAAACATTTTGGGATGTGTGGTTTCTTCGTTGCCATGGAGGTATCTCGGTCTTCCATTGGGGGCTTCTTTTAAGGCTATAACAATTTGGGAGGAGGTGTTGGAGAAAATAGAGCGTAGGTTGGCTAGGTGGAAAAGATTGTATTTAAATAAAGGGGGGCGGATCACTCTTCTAAAGAGCACTCTATCCAACCTCCCCGCATACTACTTGTCTCTTTTTCCTCTCCCCGCCAGCATTGCAAATAGAATGGAGAAACTTCATCGTGACTTCTTGTGGGGTGGACTAGGAGATGAGTTTAAATTTCACCTAGTGGGGTGGGATAAGGTGTGAACTCCTTTGAGAGATGGAGGATTGAGAGTTCGTAATATGAGGGCCTTTAATAAGGCTCTATTGGGAAAATGGTTATGGCGCTATAATAATGAGAGGGGAGCTTTGTGGAAATGGGTGATCGACATGAAGTATGGAAGTCTCCTGGGGGGGGGTGTGGTGTTCTAGAGAGGGAAGGGGGGCATATAGTGTGGGGTTATGGAAGTATATACGGAAAGGTTAGTGCTCCTTTGTTCGTCATACTTGGTTGTGTTTGGGGATTGGCAACAGGATCAGCTTTTGGTATGATGTGTGGGTGGGAGACATGGCGTTGAAGGAGGCTTATCCCACTATATTCAGAATTGCACGGGACAAAGAAGCTATGGTGGCTGACTTGCGGGTTATAACTCATGGCACACAAAAATGGAACATTAGCCTTACTCGAGATGCACATGATTGGGAAGTGGCGGAGCTGGTGGAGTTTCTTAACCTGCTGTATACCGCTGCTATTGCTGTCACAAATGAAGATGAGATGGAATGGAGACCTTCTGGGAAAGAGATTTTTTCTGTACGCTCTTTCTATGAATCATCTACCATGCAACATCAACAGAATTTTCCTTGGAAGAACATTTGGAGGAGTAAAGCACCTACAAAGGTTGCTTTCTTTGTCTGGACAGCAGCCTTAGGGAAGATTCTGACTATTGATAATCTTAGAAGACGTGGTTTTATTATCACAGACTGGTGCTGTATGTGTAGAAATAGTGGTGAATCGGTGGACCATCTACTCTTACATTATGAGTTTGCACGAGAAATCTGGAATGACTTCTTCAGTAGAATGGGAATTGCATGGGTAATGCCAGGAAGGGTGGTGGAACTATTAGCAAGTTGGAGAGGGATTACTGGGACATCACATGTAGTAGCTGTGTGGAAGATGGCTCCTTTATGTATTCTTTGGTGCATTTGGTGTGAAAGAAATGGTAGACATGTTGAGGATCATGAACGCTCCTCGGAAGAGTTTATGAGTTTTTTGTGGAAGACTTTATTTATGTGGGCCATTGCTTTAGATTTGAATGGTCTCAGCTTCCATGACTTCCTTGACTTCCTTGTAACTGTTTTTAGTTCCTAAATAGGTGTTTTCACATGTATACTTCCAGTGTATCTGGGTTATGCCTACTTTCTTATAAATAAAATATCTTATTACTTATCAAAAAAATAATACTAGTATAAGAATGAGGGAATGGTTGACACGAGTGGGTGAAACTAACATAAAGCGTGAGTAAAAAATTATCAATGTAAGGCGTGTGTATTGGTGGCTGTTTTGGTGTTCGGCATCTATGAGCGCGGGTAAGAAATTATCATCTTAAACTGTTTACACCAACATACTTATACCTCGTTCTCTGCTGGTTAGATGGTTGCTTTTCCTTTGATATTTGATTTTGTTTTACTCTTGTAGTTACAATTTGTAATTGGCAGTTCTCAATGGTTGCAGGCCCTGTGGCTGATGATATGTTCCACTGGCAAGCAACAATTATGGGCCCAGCAGACAGCCCATTTGCTGGGGGCGTGTTCCTTGTATCCATTCACTTTCCACCAGATTATCCGTTCAAGCCACCCAAGGTAAAAACTACACTCATTTGTCCGAGTTAATTTATTCAATCCCCAAGCAATATCTGTCTTCATGCATGCATAGCTTCTCACATAAGCAGTACTTTGACTAGGCAGAGGGTGAATATATCTCAACTTTGCATGCTACAGCTTTGAGCCCTTGTTTTTGGCTGTCATGTAGCTACTTGTTTAAATTTAAGAACTGCATTCATCAGACATGACTGAAGCGCCCACTGCCAATTAACTATCATGGATTATAAGATGCTTGGTCCCCTGTCTTGTTCTAGCTTTTGACTATTGCTTATGAAAACTCACGTGGTTCTAAAAGATGGGTGCCAGTATCAATTTCACTAAATGAAGAAAAAAGTGGAAATTCGTTTATTTGACCAGAATTTTCATCTTTGATTATTTATACGCATTATCATATGTAATGTTTTAGTAGGGGTTATGCGAGGATGTTTTCTGCCTTTGTTTGTTTTCCTTGACTAAATGATGTAGTTGAGCTATGTGATGCCATTTTATGACTTTTTTTTTGGGGGGAGGGGGCTAGTGAGATTCTGAACTAATGATACGTGATCCTTGGCTGATTGCGCTACCTAGCTGATGCATTTACATGACCTTTGCTCTTTTATGCAATTTTACAGGTTTCCTTCCGGACAAAAGTTTTCCACCCTAACATCAATAGCAATGGTAGCATCTGTCTTGACATCCTCAAAGAACAATGGAGCCCTGCCCTTACCATATCCAAGGTAATGTGATTTTTTCAGTTGTCATCCATATGCCTTTATGCATTGCATGAGAGAAAATATTTCAGTTATTTGCATCATTTGGATGTTGTTGACTGCAATCGAGTTTGGCTTGGACGTGGCTATAATATGCTGGTTTCGAATTGGCATTGTATTAAAGCAGCTCAACACAGGTTTTGTTTTTATGCTTGGAAAATATTTAGATTTGTGGTTGACGGTCCATAATTGTGACGATGGTTTTTTGCAGGTCCTGCTCTCAATATGCTCACTGTTGACCGATCCAAATCCAGATGATCCTCTGGTGCCTGAGATAGCCCACATTTACAAGACTGACAGAGCGAAGTACGAGACAACAGCCCGATCCTGGACCAGAAGTATGCCATGGGCTAGGGTGGTTGTCCTGTATGAGCGCTAATATATCATGGTTAAATTTATGACATTAGTAAATAAATAGATGGTCTGTTGTGTTGTCTCCTGTGTTTGTCATTGGGAAATTCTCTCTGTGGGGTTTCTTCGCGTGAGATAATCTTACTTTTAAGACATGGCATAGTTATGTGGAACTTGGTGGCAAAATCGTATTTTTGTTTTGCTCGTCATTCATAATTCGCATATAATTGGTTGTGTTCTATGTTTTAAAGGAAGTACTCTGGCAAACAGAGATTGTTTCTGGCCTGTGGAAGTTGTTTAGTTTGGATGTGGGAAGGCCTTGTACTCGGAGACTCGGAGTCACAAGAATTCTCTCTACTCCTCTGTGAGGAACAGACAAGGCAGAGGAAGGGGAGGCAAAGTGTATGGTTTAGAAAAGCATATGGAGCGAAGTGCTGTGTACATGTTGGATATAAATTTTAGGCCTGTTGTGCATATGACCTAGCAAACCGAGTGGAATGAACCGACCCGACCCGACTCGAATCGGCATATGCAGGGTTATTAAATGAGCGGTTCACTAACCTAATAAATGATGGGTTTGGATTTTTGGTGTTAAATCGACTGAATATAAATTTGTTCTTACCTTCAGTTTTGTCAAACCCTAGCCTTCAAGACTCCTAGTACCATGGATGAGAACCCTAGCCTTACAAGTCCAACGCGCCGCTCACCGTTGCCACCCACCATCTCCACTCACCTGCATTTCTTCCTGCAAGTTGCCAAGGTCACCAGTTGCTTTTCAATATATCTGCCTCTCAATCTCTGTCCCTAGAAATAGGCCTGCAACTCGATACGTCTTACTCTAGTCTGCTTTGCTCATTTCTCCCCCATTTAGTCAAAATGTGCACCCCAAGTCTCAATCTTTGATTTCTTACCGTAAAAAGTTATTTTTAATCCTTTTTGCTAATTTTCTATTATTGCGGTCTCTTATTTGGAAATTCCACAAAGATAATCTGAAATGGGTTTGTGTCTTTCTTTGTTTTTGATGTGTTCCATTCACTGATTCATCATCATTTCTACCTATCAAGAGTTGTTTTTGCTTAATGCATAATGCATTGTGAAAGCAGACTTTACTTCTTATTCTCAATACATTATTATATATACATGTATGTATTTATATGTTTTGTCAGTGTTTTACATCCAACTCAGATATAAAGATGGAAATAATGAATAAATCTCACGAAAAGTTGATGATGCATCCATTATAAACAAACACTGGCTTTATATGCTGTGGGAAATTAAAAATACACTCAGCTTTATGTACATACAATTTACAAATGGATACATGCAATGCAGTATACAAATAACTCAGCTATGCCCCTCGATGATGATAAACAAGCCTCATATGATGAAATGATGGAAAGAAGAGGGAGAATAAAGGGGTTGCTTACTCCTTTTCCTTCTCCCAAAAGATTTGAAGAAAAAAATAATGAGAAAAAGAGTGGCCTAACTCCAACTGTCTAGATAAACTAATGCTATGCACCTGGCACTGACATCTTTTGTTGGATCTCTCCAGCTTTGCTAGCAAGCCTTTCCTCACAACATACAAATGAGAGGGTGGATTTTAACATCAGTAACCTACACACAAACAAGTACCCATCTTCCTCCTTTCCCTCGAAAGGTGGTGATGGGCACTCCCCACAAAAATTTGGGTCTACTTTGGACACAAAAACTGGGAAAAGATAAAAAGAAAAAAGGCAGACTTAAGAGTTGTAGTCCACCTACGACACCATGTATACCGTACCAGGAACCTTTTGATATGGTTCGTCCTTTTTTGGTTTGCCTTTAACCTTTTGGGAACAACCCATCTGACTTTGGACCTCATTCTCATATTTCAACACTTTATTTATTTTTTTTTGCACTTTAAGGAATACAAGAATACGGTGCAACCATGTTTTGTGAATATATTTTAGTCAGCATCCCTGAAATTATTTTCATTTCTTCGAGGTTTTAATCTTTCAGCGATAGCATGAACTGAATTGGTAAAGTGTTTTCATGTGTTTTATTCAAACAATGTGTGGGGAGAGATTAATCATTTGCTGTGCTATTATTAATTTGAATAATTTGATGTAACAGACTGAATCATTTGAATAATTTGTGTTGGCAGAGATGGGAAGCTGTTATTGCTGAGGATGTCATGTGTTTGATGTGTTATATTTCCATCCCTTTTCGTTTTTTTTGTGGGAAGTTGTAGTCTGTTTTGGTGGAAGGGTTTTTAATTTGCAGGAGTAAAATGATGATGGAATGGAATTTTGGTGTTGTGGCATTTTGGTGAGGAATGAGTTAGGGTGAATGCATTTACTGTGGCAGGTGTTTGATTGATTTTTGTGAAGTTTCTCCTTCAGGTGTTTGATTGGGTCTTTGTTTTTTTTTTTTTCTTTAGTGGAGTTTCTACTGCAGCGGTGATTAATTTTTTCTTTTTGGTTGAGACCCACTTTGTCCACCCAAGTCAGTATTTAATCTGAAATCATTTAAGAAGATTGTCAGCATTCAATTTAAAAATAAAAATATATAAATACGATAGAATAGAATTTTTTTTTTTTTTTTTGAAAAATGATAGAATAGAATTGGATGTAAAGTACTTACTAAGGGTACGTTTAGATGTTGAGATGAGTTGGATTGAGTTGAGTTGAGATGATAAAATATTGTTAGAATATTATTTTTAAATATTAAAGTTGTTTTGAGATTTGAAAAAGTTAAATTATTTATTATATTTTGTATTGAAATTTGAAAAAATTATAATGATGAGTTGAGATAAGTTGAGATAAGTTTGACATCCAAATGAAACCTAAGTAAAATAGGAAAATGGAAAGGGACGAATGTGTTAAGGTAATTACGTCGCAACAATGTCATCCATGTTTATAAGAATAATGATAACTTACCACTATTTTATTATTTTTTTTATAATTTTTTTATTTAAAAAGTAACTATTAATAAAATTATATATTTTTAATTATTTTAATAATTAAATAATTATTTTAATAATTAAAAAAATTAAAAAAATAATTACACTGAAAATCGTCAATATGATGGTGAAAAGATTAGTCTGGCATTACCCTTTTCGAAATATTTATTGTCGTCGCTCGCAACGTGAGGACTAGACATGATTGCCCTTCTTGAAGTTGAAGTGACTTTTTGAGATTCTGGTTTTGATTTCACAGGACGGTGATCGGTGTCTTTTCGTTGCTTTTGTTGATTTAGGGCAAGTTTATTTTTAAAAATTGGATGAAATAAATTAAAATTAAAGTTAAAAAATTATAAAAAATATTATAAAAAAATATTTTTTAATATTATTTTTATTTTAAAATTTTAAAAAATTAAATTTGTTATTTTATTTTATATTAAAATTTATAAATATATAATGATAAAATTAAAATAAAATAAAATAAAATAAAATAATTTTTAAAAATAAACGAGAACTTAAAATGCCATCGAATTTGTTATACAATTGCTTACTATTCACTCAATCTCTGCACACCAATCCAAGTGATTTTTAATTTTTTTTTTAAGTGAAAACTTGTGTTTTGGTCTGTGCAGGCTCATTTCAGCTCCCCTCCCTCCCCAAGGTTCATTTCAATTCCCCCCCTACCCGCGTTGTTCTTCACTTCTTCCTTCCCCCACGTTCTCTCCCCCACTACCCTAGCTTGTGTCTTATCGCCGGCTTCATCCTCCGCTCGCACCGTGTGGCTCCATCACTCTGGCATCGTATAACAAAAGTTCTCCACTGGCTTCACCATTTTCGCACGGTTTCAGTCCTCTGCTGGCATTCTTACTGCTGACACTCATCATTTGTTGTCTTACAAGGGTAAGAAATGAAAGAAAAATGTTTTTATTTTTCTCTTTTTGTTTCATCTCCTTATTTCTAGCATTACTCATACTGTGTATTTTTGTGTTTATGGATCTGCGATTTGATGTTTGTTTGATCTGTGTTTTGTGGGGTTTTTGGGTTGTTGATGTTGTATGTATGCCACTGGTTTTTTTGTTGTTGATAACATCTGAAATGAGGGAGATTTATTGGCTGGGACTGCTCTAAGTTTAAGTCACACTTAAATGCATTTCCATCTCCAATGTTGCCTACCAACAACACGAGAATGATTGCCACGGTCGAGATGATCTCGTCTAAGGTATTTTATTGTGTGAAAGCCTTCATTTTCTACTTGGCTTATTTGTTGATTGTTGCATCAGTTGTCTGACCAGGCCTGGCAGCTTAAAAGCCATAACTTCCGCTGTGGGTTGTGTGAGAATTAATTTAGTGTGAATTCCAGTCTTAGCATGAGCATAAGAACAGGAATCTGTCATTTATTGGAGTAGTGAAGAAGAGAAAGTGGTACGGGAGAGCCCACTGGGTTAATTCTGTCCTCCTGTTATGTTGCGCATGAGGGGTTTTAGACATTTATAACTCTCTGTTTGTATGAAAAGAGTGAGTCTTTTCAGGTATTATAATGTACAATCAAATCAAAAGTATGCAAGTTATAGGGCCATTATACCTAAAGAAATTTCTCCTTGAAATTCCAGTAAAGGTGGAAAGGTAAATTTCTCTTAATGGTGAATAGTTTTAGAATCATGTTAAACCATCTCAATTTATAGTTTCTTTTTTATATAAATTAAGCATTTTTCTTCCCTCAAATCCATTTGCTTTCTTAAGGGTCGTAGCATTTTGTTACCTTTCTGCAAAATGGTAGGTAGGCCTTTACACCAAAACTCTTATAATTTTATAGCAACCATAAAAGCAAAAGCTACTTGGTTTGGTTCCAAACTTGGGTTAAGTCGTTAAACCCTAAGGAGTTTGTCGATTATAATTACCATGCCTTGAAATCTATTTTGTTGATGCTAAGTAATGTATTGCCTCTGGTATTTTTTTCATGATCCATGGAAAGTGTTAATCATATCCATGTGAAACCCCAAAAGGTCTAGTCAAAGTGATAATTGGAACTCTTTAGCATCATTAATAAAGTCCAATTTTACCTTATAAGGATATCATGCGAGGCTTGCACCTGTGCAACACATTCTCAATTCAGCCACTCAATGTGGGACTTGCCTGATATTGAAAGAGAGTATATGTGTCGGGTTGAATATTACTTTGATAAGTGGAGACAATTTAACATTTCTCTAGTCATAAGAATTGTTTGTATTTAACATGCTGATGGGAAAATCTAGTCATGTTAGTAAAGAGTCAGTCAAAGGGTCAATATTAAATATTTGTGAAAGTTTATTATATATTAGGAATTTGTACGTGTTTCTGTTTGCAATTACCATCTTCTTTATCATCTTGCAGAAGCAAATGGGTGCTTTTTTATCCTGATCAACTCTCTGGAATGTGTCTAAGTTTTAGCTTTATTTTGGAGGTTATGACAGAGCATACAAAGTGGTCATTAGCCAGATTGTGCCACTGGTCATTACCCAGATTGTTATGTATTAGAAGTTGAAAGGAATGTTCAACATGAAAATGACACTAAAAGTTGAAAGGAGAATGACTTTTGTGAAGAAATTTGTATTTCCTGTTGAGAATTTTGAACTTTCCATAGATACAATCCAGTTGAGAAATTTGTAAATAAATTTGTATATGAAGTTGAGAATATGTTGTACTGATTATGCATCTTTGGTACTGACAACTGTAATCTATTATTGTATCTAAATTTGTATTTTGCTGTTTGTAGTGCATTGAAATATGGGTAGTAGCTTTCACATCCAAAAAGAAATCATGATGCATTGGAGACAAGAAAACACATGTATAATCGATTCATCTTGTTTATTCCCATCTATATTATACTTTGAGAGTTTTTGAGTACTGCTTGTAATTAATTAAGGTTGTGCTGCTAATTAAAATATATATGTTTGTTCTAGAAAAACACTTGGTACTAAATACACACACATATATATATTTATATACTAAGAAAAGAACTAAGAGGTGATGCTTACCTCATGAATTTTGATGGATTCCTTAAAGGAAAAAGCTTCAGGCCGGATGGGTGCCAAACGTGTATTCCCACCAGCCAATAGGAAGATGTCATGTAGGCATTCTATGGAAAAGTGAAATGCATTGGATCAAGAATTACTTCTCTCCTTCTCTCCCTCTCGAATCTGTGTTTATTTCTCACCAAATACAAAATCACCTCTCTTCTTCCCTCTCCCTCTCCTTCGTGAATCTGGGGTGCCAAACACAAAATCACCTCTCTCGATGGAACCCATCTACGCAACGGAATCCATCTGCGCAACGGAGCCAGCCTTCTCGAGCCCCATTTGTGCTCCACTCCACCACGCTGAAAGCCCACAAAAAAAAAAAATCTGCAGGTTGAAAGGTAAATAAAATTTGTTTTCTTTCGTGTTTGTTTTTTACTCCTTTGTAATTGTTTGTTTTTTTTTTTTTTGTGCTTATTGTTGCTACACCGTCGATTTCTTTCTTTTACCATTTCTCGTCCATTGTTTTCGGTTGCAATGGATTGCTTCCTCCTCCGATTGTTCATATACTCGGCTCGTATATAGCCATCTTAGGCAGCTAAAAGTTTCAATATTTTGCATAGTTTTTTAAAAGGAATTTAAAATGAAAGGTTGTTTACAAAGAATTTGAATAAAGCTTTTATGAAGTTTAAATTATGGTGAAATTTTTCTTACTTTAATTATTATTATTTTTTGAATCTATGCAAAAGATTTTCAAGAAATGAGTTTTTCAGTCTTTGAAAATAGTGTTAAATACTAAAATAGTTTTTTGATATTCTTTTATTTTTAGTTTCTAATTTTAATTTTTTAAAGACTATGCTTATGGTGTTGGGTCTTATCTGGATACTGCATCAATGTTCTTAAAACCAGTGACCTTGCTTACACTATGTTCAATCAAAGTGGAAGAAAGATCTTGTTGAATTAATGCTCCTTTTGACTATAGCGTGTCAATCCAACTGACGAGCACCTTATGATCTTTTCAGAGCAATTCTTCATATTCTTGTACTTACTTGTTTGGTTGCTGACCAACATAACTTGCTGCATGGATTTTATCTCCGGGCTCTCTCTTATCTTTATTAATGTTTTCCTTTATTGTATATAATGCTGCATTTTATAATGTTGACTAGCTTCTAAAATTGTAGGATGGACTGCTTTCTATTTTGTTGGGTTTAAGTGCAGTAGAATTGTCAATTGAGAAAATTTGGGTGTTTGTTTGGAGTTTACACTTGGAGTAGTCAAAATCTGCAGTAGGTAGTTTGCATACAAAAAAAAAAAGAAGTGTTGAGTCTGCTTCAATCTAGTGGCTCGGTTTTTTTAAAATTTTGTGGTTGTGTTGGTTGGCCATGTTTTCTAAATGTGATGCTCCAGCAGTGTTTTGAAATTGTACTTTTGTTTCTGATCTGACATAATTTCATTTTTTGAATGTTTGATTGTAATGTTTGGATATATAAAGGTTGAGTGAATGATGAGTACATCAAGAGATCGTGTTGAGATGGAACATGTTGCAATTCCCACCAATGTCAGAAAATGAAGAGTATGGAACATCTTGAGATTTTCAGTTTTCACAAGAAGATTAATTACTGGGCAGCTATTTTTTGTAGCCATTGTACAAGTTTTGTAGGCATCATACTTTTGATTTTCTTGTTTTCAGTAGAAAAACTGACCCTGAAATATGCATATGGAGTAAATTGAAATAGAAATCTGATTTGTGCTTTCATCTCTTCGTTTCGAAACTACTGTTTATACATCTGTTTCTTCATATATAAATTTATGCAAATTTTGGGATTCATTCAGTTTGTAGAGCTTATAAATAGGCTGCTGGATTGTTGTAATTATTTGTATGCCGGTGGAAATTTTCACCCATTTTACTAGCTAGCTGCTAGGTAGATGAGTCTTTTGTATGAAATAGTAATGGCATTACAATATTCCTTACAAACATAAACATACAGCTAGCGAATATAATAATGCTTGAAGTTTCCACCCTTTTACTAGCTAGATGTTTTAGTTTTTTCATCGATAGGCTCTAAAATCACATGATGCCGTGCAGGATGAATATAATAATATTGAAGTTTACGTGTGACTCGAAATATATATACATTAATGTGCTAGATCATGACTTCCTTAGAGAGAAACCAACAAAGAAGCAAGACAAAATATCAGAGTAGAGTGAAAAAATTCGCGAGGAAAATTTGCATGCGAAACCTCGTCTCCATTTATCATATAATATTCAAATACTCTTTTACAAAAACTGATCTAGAAAATAAACACAACTTGTTCCAATAAGCCAAGTACATCTTAATGTAGTATAAAATGATTTACAGAGCATAAATGCTCATAAAATTTACAACTAAGCAATAACGCAATAAATACAATGGTCGTCCAATACTTTTTGGGTTGCCTAACGTCCGCATTTTGGAGGGAATGCTGCAATAACATAGCAGTCTTTGTCTCAAGATCACTTCATTTCTTGCCCTCATTGACCGTAAGCTAGATATAATGTCTCCACTACTTTCCATATTGCTGCAACTAAAAAGAGAGAGAGAGAGAGAGGAAACACTGCATCAAAGATTGCAAAATGAAATAGCTAAAACGGAAAGTACGTACCAAAACGACAATAATAACATTTCACATTTTGCACAATCCTAACGAGTAATTTGGATATATGCTATCTCATGACGTCATGTTGTAATCTAGATTATTGCCAGAAATTATACTTTTTCAACTCTCAAACAGTCACAAATTTTATATGAAATAGTTAATCAATTAGTAACTCCATGATTTGTATGCATGCTATTTTATGAATTTGGCATTAACTTTAGGCTCCAAACCAGGCAAACCTTGCCCGAAACATTCCTAGAGTAAGCCTTGGAGAAATATAATCAGGTCACAAAAAAAATTAAAATTAGAAACTAAAAATAAAAGAATATCAAAAAACTACTTTAGTATTTAACACCATTTTCAAAGACTGAAAAACTCATTTGTTGAAAAACTTTTGCATAGATTCAAAAAATAATAATAATTAAAGTAAGAAAATTTTCACCATAATTTAAACTTCATAAAAGCTTTATTCAAATTCTCTGTAAACAATATTTCATTTTAAATTCCTTTTAAAAAACTATACAAAATATTGAAACTTTTAGCTGCCTAAAGATGGCTATATACGAGCTGATCATATGAACAGTTGGAGGAGGAAGCAATCCATTGCAACCGAAAATGATGGACGAGAAATGGTAAAGAAAGAAATCGGCGGCGTGGTAGCAATAAGCAATAAGCACAAAAATATAAACAAATAATTGCGAAGGAATAGAAAACAAAAACGAAAGAAAACAAATTTTATTTACCTTTTAACCTGCAGAAAACAAATAATTGCGTGGTGGAGTGGAGCACAGATGGGGCTCGAGAAGGCTGGCTCCGTCGTGTAGATGGGTTTCGTCAAGAGAGGTGATTTTGTATTTGGTGAGAAATAAACTGAGATTTCGGGAGGGAGAGAGGGGGGGAGATAAGTAATTCTTGATCCAGTGCATTTCACTTCATTTTACTCTTCCATAGAATGCCTACGTGGCATATTCCTATTGGCTGGTGGGAATAGAAGTTTGGCACCCATCCGACCTGAAGCACGACTCTTTCTTAAAAGTGTAAAGAAGCATAGGAAAGCATGAGCAACAACGGATGATGAGAAATTGAATAGACACATTACCGGTACTACCATGGTCTTAATACTCTTTTAAGTTCAATACCATTGATGTCGAATAGCTAGTACACTCCCCAGTCTCAATAATTATCTATACATCTCATGAAAACCAATTCCATAAAAAGTTAATTATATATGTAGATCAGCATACAGGAAAAAAAATGTTAGCATTTCCTGCCACATTTCAACTCCAAAAATCATGCCAACTCCAAAAATCATGCCAACAACAGTGCAAAAAAGTGAACTTAATATCCATAATAAGTTGTCATAATTATATTCATAGAGAATATATCATACATGTTAGGATCCGATCAATCTATTTACATTTAAAACTAACATGATACATATACATTCAAAACCAACCAAAAACTATTACAAGAGATACAATCCAATATAGACACAACAATATACGTGCATTCCTACTCTCTACTTTCCTTTTTCGAAGTTCTTCCTCTTGCTTGTGAAGCTTATTCTCTCTCTATTAGTTTGTTCTTTTTTTTTTTAGCTTCATACTCACTCAACAATAAAGCGTCCTCCCTCTTCTGAAGTTCATTCTCTCCTGTCAGGATTTTTTTCAGGTAGTACTGATAAAAGTATAACTGCCCAAATGAAGAATTGACATCTTGTTTCTCCCTGCGTACAACTCAATAATTTCAAGCTTCAAATTAGTAAGAGGAGAAAATGACAACAATAAATTAGTAATATTTTCTATAAAGTGAAAAAGTCTTACAATGGCAAAAGGAACTGTGACTTTGAAACATTTAGAAGGCAAAGGTGAGCATATAATTTTGGTGTCAAGGAAGTTTAGGGTAAAAAAGTGATAAATGCACACTGTTTAGGAGAATTTTCAACCATTACTCATTCCCCTCAGTTTTTTAAAGTCCAATAAGATAGTTGTCTAGAACTAACAGGGTTTCTCCTTTGAGATGTAATAAAATAGAACAACCTATACAAAGTTTATCTAATTTTCTTCCTCCATTTTCTCATCTGTTGTTAAAACTTACATGGAGATTTCATAAGTTTTCAGGGGAAAAAGGACAAATCAAAACTCCAAGGTTTTCCAATTTTTTTTAAATTCCTCCTATTCCCTGGAAACAAAATACATTGCAAAAAACACTTACAAGAAAAGGGTGAGCAGAAAAGGAGACAGACCAGAGTCGGAATAAGTTCCAGTCTTTAATAAATTTCTTTATGAGTAATTTAATGATTCTTATTTTTCAAGAACAACACATAGCAAAAGGAAACAACTGATTTAAATCTCCCATTTCGTTTCTTTCCTTTCCTACTTTGTTTCCCAATCTCTGTTAACCAAACAAACTGCTAAAGACATGTACTAGCTTGTTGTGATTAATAGAAAGCGTTGACTGCATAAATAGGAAAGAATTCCAATTACCAATAATTTTTTTCAACATCAATAGATTATTTGTTCAAGAAAGTGAAAAAAAAAAGCTCTAGAATGGAAACCAGTGGACTCAAAAATTCCTTTAATTTCTTTCATGTTGTACTCATTTCCTCCTAATTTTTATTTCCAAACTGAGCGGTGGATACAACAAAATAAAAATGTCTTAATAAAAGTTCGAATATAGCATTGCAGACACATAGATTGAGAGAAATGTTTTTCAAAGGTAAGATATGGATGTTGTTAATGATTAAAAGGGGTGATACATCAGTATGCAAGACATATACATAGAATCTGTTTACGTATGAAAAGGAAATGGGGCTAAGAAATCCTAAAAGCTAGAACTAGAGATGGTAGCATCATGTTATGCGACTGCCTAAAGAGTTAAGAACAAAAAACTTGAGAGCCGAAAAAAGAGATTTTCTGCATTGTTTGTTATTACCATTATCTCAACCCATTTCAAGCCCATACCATTAGACATGCAACTGAAAATGATCGAAAAGCAATGACAAGGAAGAAAATCACAGATTGCTTACTTGAAGATTGGTAGTGAAAGAGCGATGTAAGAGAAAGCTCCTCTCTCTCTCTCTCAAAAGACTATGCTTCTCTAGGAAGAAAAGTTAGGGTAGGTCAGGCCTATTTAAAGAGCCGTTTGGAAGGTAGAGATTTAAAACGAATTGAAAAAAAGAACGTACCTTCGAGGATGATTTCTTCTACTGAAAGGGGTGAGGGAGATGGGTCTTCAAAGGTTTTACTGAATTTTTCTAGGGTTCCGGATTGAAGGGGGCGAGGGCATCGGGGTGAGAGAGAAGAGTTTGAGGTAATGGAGAGGAATAAGAGGGAGAGTTTTACTTCGAGTGAGGGGGTCGAGAGGGAGAAGAGGGAGGGTACTGCATTGAGTGAGAGGTTGCTGAAATTTTCTAGGGTTTGGGACTAAAGGGGGTGAAGGCGTCAGGGTGAGAGAGAAGAGTTTGCGGTAATGGAGAGGGAGAAGATAGAGAGTTATGCTTTGAGTGAGAGGTTCAAGAGTGAGAAAAGGGAGAGTACTGCGTCAAGTGAGAGGTCCGGGGGAGAAGAGGGAGAATGAAGGAGTTTGGGAGGGATGAATGATAAGAGCATTAGAGCACAAGTATTGGTTTATGTATATCTATATATAAAATTATATTTGCATAATATGGCTCAAAAAATATCTATATTAACTTATGCATATGCATAAATTTAGCTAACAGTGAACAACTATTCACTCTATCAAACATATTTTAATTATTATTTCTCTCTCCTTCTACTCTTTCTCTCTCAATCTTTTCCTATTCTCCCTCCCTTAACAATATAACAAATATTCACATACACATTCATTTTATTATTATAATATATTATATATATTTTTTTCATTTTATTATATTTTTAATATAATATATAAAAAAAATTATATTTTTTATTATTGCATTTGTATTATTAATGTCAAATGTATATAGTGGATGTTAATTACAAAATATATATAAAAATTTTGATTTTAGAAAAAAATTAATAATAATAAAAAAATAATATTTTATTATTATTTAGTCTCAAATATGCATAAGTCAATATGGGAGTTTTGCTTGAATGGCTAAATGGTTATGCAAAAGAGGTAATTTTGCATATGCATATGCATAGACCAATGCTAATGCTTTTAGCATTGGTCTATGCATATGCATATGTAAAATTACCACTTTTGCATAACCATTTGGTCATTCAAGCAAAACTCCCACATTGGCTTATGCATATTATTATTATTAATTTTTTTCTAAAATCAAAATTTATATATATTTTTTGTAATTAGCATCCACTATATACATTTGAGATTAATAATACAAATGCAATAATAAAAAATATAAGTTTTTTTATATTATATTAAAAATATAATAAAATGAAAAAAAATATATATAATATATTATAATAATAAAATGAATGTGTATGTGAAGGTTTGTTGTGTTGTTGAGGGAGGGAGAAGAAGAAAAGATTGAGAGAGAAAGAGTGGAATGAGAGAGAAATAACAATTAAAATATGTTTGATGGAGTGTTCACTGCTAACCAAATTTATGCATATGCATAAGCCAATGTGGGTGTTTTTTGAGTCATATTATGCAAATATGGTTTTGCATATAGATATGTATAGACCAATGCTAGTGCTCTAAATCGTGACATAGCGACGAACCGGGTTCGCCACATCAGGAGTGTGGTGTGCGGTTAGGGGACCGGGGGTTGGGTAGATTAATTCAAGACTTCTTCCATACTTAAGCCTCTACAGTAACCAACACCATACACTGCCGATGTGGAATTTTTTTAATTGCTACAGTAAAACGCATGCATTTTACTCAAAATGCAAATCCAGACTTTTTCCCCAAATCAGCTATTTCGAATTTCTCTCCCTCCCACTTCGCCTCGCCCCTACCCCTCCCGCTCGGTTCCTATTGCTGTTCTGCCGTCATCCGCGTGCAGCGTGCCATCTGTCGTCCGCCATTTGCATTTTGCTATTCCCATGAGGTCACCCTTTTGCCGTTACATCCATTTTACTGCTTTTGACTTTGATAATCATGTTAATCCTCCATATTTTGTGTTGACCCTTGACTTGATTCCCATTTTATTGCTTTAAACCCTTGACCTGATTCCCATTTTAATGCTTTAAACCCTTAACCTGATTCCCATGTGTTCTTTAATATACTCTTTGGTTGGATTATTGAGATGTTTCTTAGTCTTGTATCTTAGGGAACCTGATCTCAATTGGTATTGGACATTGCACATCTTTATGTGGCTTGTTTTAGTGCAAAATAACTAGCAATATCTCATACTTGTCATGAAAAATATAAAGAAAGTTTTTGATGTCATACTTGCTCATACTAGTTAACACATTCTAGGGAATTCAAGATGGTCGGACCTAGTGGTTTGGAGTAAGTAAATTTTAGGGATTTTTTTGAGAAATTTTTGGCTAGATTTGCATCTCTTTATGGGCGGGGCATCATCACTCCAATTGAAGTAAGAGGTGTTTTTGATGGATTGAATCTCTGTATTAGACTGAGATGGTTATGTAGTGGTTGAATCTAATTATTGGGAAATTGTGAACTAGTTATAAGGAACTGGTTGTGTTAATTGGAAATTAGTTGATGTATCACACAATATTCTTCTACAACTGCTTTGTTAAACAAGAAGAAGGAAATGATATTCTTTGCAAAGCTTTTAGAGTCAAATGTCCAATTCTTCATTTTTGCTTTCGATCTTGCTCGACTCAATATTATGATAACTAATGTTGGACTAATATTTCTTTTCTTATAATGTCGATCTAAAAACTCAGTTGAAATAGCGTGATGGACAAAGAGGAAGATAAAAGGCCACCCAAGCTTTCTACACCAATTCCACCGACTCAGGTATGATACATTAGTCATTCATAAAATGAAGGTGTCTCAATTCCAACTAGTTAATGTATTTTTATTTGTGTATTGTAGGTCTCTCTCTGTCCAAGAAATGCTTACTACCCGCCATTTATGATGCATCCAAATGCATATCCGAATTCATATACATACGTATGGGGTAGCCAGGTACATTCTATTTTGAACTTAAAAAATTTTTCCTTAAGTGCATTGTTACCCGTTCTAACACCGAGTTGGATTACAGGCCCCACCAATGCCACTATTTTCAACAACATTTATCTACCCTCCATCAACTAATGCAGAGAAGTCAGGTCATGTTCAACAAACGAACCAGGTATATTCCTTTTTAACCTTTTTTGTTTGGATGTGTGCGTTGTCACCCGTTCTAATACTGTGAATAATTGAAGCCCCCACCAATTCCATCGTTTCCAACAACGTTCATCTACCCTCCGTCGACTAATGCGGAGGAGTCGAACCATGTTCAACAAACGAACCAGGTACATTCCTTTCTAACCTTTTATTTATTTTTGGATGTGTGCGTTGTTACCCATTCTAACACCGTGCATGATTGAAGCCCTCGCCAATGCCACCATTTTCAACAGCGTTCATTTGCCATTCGTCAACTAATGCGGAGGGGTCGGGCCATGTTCAACAAACAAACCAGGTACATTCCTTTCTAACCTTTCATTAAGTGCATTGTTACCCGTTCTAACACCGAGTCAAATTACAGGCTCCACCAATGCCATTGCTTCCAACAATGTTCATCTATCCTCTGTCGACTAATGCGGAGAAGCCGAGCCATGTTCAACAAACAAACCAAGTACATTCCTTTCTAACATTTTATTTATTTTTGGATGTGTGCGTTGTTACCCATTCTAACACCGTGCATGATTGAAGCCCTCGCCAATGCCACCATTTCCAACAGCGTTCATTTGCCATTCGTCGACTAATGTGGAGGAGTTAGGCCATGTTCAACAAACAAACCAGGTACATTCCTTTCTAACTGTTTTTTTTTATGTGTGCATTGTTACCCATTCTAACACTGTGCATGATTGAAGCCCCCACCAATGCCACCGTTTCCAACAACGTCATGCCCTTCGTCGACTAATACGGAGGACTCGAGTCGTCTTCAATAAATGTCATGCCCTCCGTCGAGTACCGGAGAGGAGATGGGAAGCTTTGAAAAGACCTCAACTAATGCGGAGATTGCGTCATTTATATTTGAAAGTGAAAATAATGTTGGAGGTACATCACTTTTAACCATATACATACAAATCCCAAGTATCGTCGAGTGTAATATTAACTTAGTGAACATTTTATTTTTCAAAAACTTTATTAGACGTAGAGACAGAAGCCTAGGACATAATTCAAGAAAATTTTGATAATGACCGAGTTGAGGAGGAGCCCAAACCTGGTATGAAGTTTGCCAGTGATCATGAGCTTATGACCTATTACATGAGATATGCCAAGCAACAAGGTTTTGGTGTTATAACACAAAGGACGAAGAGAGAGGCTAATGGGAGGGTGAAGTATTTGACGATTGGGTGTGCATGAGGTGGTAAGTACCATCCTAGCCATAGTAATATCTCGAGGCCACGCCCAACTATTAAAACGGATTGTAAGGCAAGAATAAATGCTCACTTCGTGGAGGGTACTTGGGTGGTGACTACTGTTGAGATTGCCCATAATCATAGTACTATCAGCCCACAAAAGTCTAGATTCTTTAGATCTCATAAATGTTTAGACGAATATAGTTAGAGGATGCTTGATTTGAACGACAAAGCATGTATTCGAATGAACAAGAATTTTGGGGCACTTGTTGTTGATGCCGCGGGGAGGGGGGTTCGGGAACTTGCAGTTTCAAGAAAAAGAATGTCAAAATTTTATTGACAAAGCTAGACAATTAAGGCTGGGTAAAGGTGGTGGCGAAGCACTTACTGGGTACTTCAAGAGGATGAGGTTGTAGAATGATGGTTTTGTTTATGTGATTGATGTGGATGAGGAGCTGAGGTTGAGAAATGTGTTCTGGGCTAATGCACATAGTAGAGCAGCGTATGAGTATTTAGGAGATGTGATCACCTTTGATACGACATACCTAACAAATAGATACAGTATGCCGTTTGCTCTATTTGTTGGGGTAAATCATCATGGGCAGTATATACTGTTAGGGGCTGGTTTGATTTCAAGCGAAGACACAAGTACTTTTGTGTGATTGTTTCGAGCATGGTTGGAGTGCATGGATGGTCGAGCTTCAAAAGCGATCATAATTGACCAACACCGAGCAATGAAGAGTTCTATTGCATTGGTATTCCCACACACTCGCCATAGATATTGTATATGGCATATAATATGAAAACTGCTTGAGAAATTGAGATCTCACAATACCTTCAATGCAGGGTTGAAGATTGCCATCTAGAGTGCCCTATATGATTCACAAACATGTGTTGAATTTAAGGAGAATTGGGGACAATTTATTCAGAAGTATGAGTTAGGTGAAAATGCATGGCTGCAAGGGTTGTACAACGAGAGGTTGTTTTGGGTACCAATTTATCTTAAGGGAGTTTTTTGGGCTGGCATGAGCACAACACAACGTTCTGAAAACATGAATGCTTTCTTTGATGGTTTTGTGCATTCTTGTACAACGTTGAAAGAATTCTTCGATCAATTTGACAATACGCTGAGGAAGAAGGTGGAGGTTGAGACGACAGCTGATTTCAATTCCTCCAACCAAACCATCCCATGTGCATCCGCATTCCGCATTGAAAAGCAGTTTCAAGCCATGTATACAAATGCAAAATTTAAGGAAGTCCAAAGAGAGGTATGAGAAATGATTTTATGTAACTGCAAACTTATCAGCAAGGAGGGTTGCATTTCCACCTACTATGTTTTAGATGAAATTACCACTGATGATGACCATGTTAAGAGCATCAAGTACATAGTTTACTTTAACGATGAGGAGGTTGATGTGAAATGCACAAGTGCATTGTTTGAGATGAGAGGGATTTTCTGTAGACATGCATTAAACGTTTGTCAGATGAATAAGATTCATGTGCTACCGGAGAAGTACATCCTGGATCGATGAATGACGGACTTAAAGAGCAGATATACAGTGGTAAAATGTAGCTACGATGACTTGCGGCAAAATACGGACTCACAGAGGTATAAGTTTGTGGTGAAATGATGTTTGAAATTAGCAACCTGTGTATTGTCAAGTGATGCCCATACTACTGCATTCATGCTCCACTTGGATGAGTTTGAGAATCAATTTAGAGGATTAACACTTGAGTCCGGTTCAACAAAGGTAACAGAGACTGTGTTCACGGATAAGGGTAAGAAAATATTAAGCCCACACATTGTCTGATGAAAAGGGAGACTGGCAACAAAAAGGAAGGTTCCGCCTATGGAGAAGGTTGCGATTAGACGAAAGAAAAAACAGGTAATAAATTTTTATTACTATTAACTACGTGCATTTCTTCCCACTACATGCATATTTCTTTCTAATGGATGTGTATTTTTGTATTTGAAATTTATTTAGACGCGCTGAAAAATATTTGATAATACATCCGAGCAATGTGAGATATCGGAAGCTCCAGAAAATGGTCAGGTAATACATTTTTATGTGTATTAATTCTATATTGCTTCGCACTGAGTTCATAAGCCCTTTCTAATGATAGTTTTTTGGTATCTTAAATTTATTAAAATACCAAGTGCAAGCAAGGATGATTTTGTTGTTCTAACATAGTGCAGTACTGTCGCACAACCAACACCACCGGACAATGTGTAGGTGCTCCAGGAAGACTGTGATGTATTTGTAAAGTTGTTATGTTTTATGTGTAGTTTGGGAGATTGTAATGTTTCATGTGTAGTTTGGGAGACTGTGATGTATTATTGTGTTGAGGTTATAAATGTTTTATGTGTAGTTTGGGAGACTAGGATGTTTTATGTGCAATTTGAGAGACTGTGATATAATTTGATGATTTTGGATGTTGTGATGTATTTTTATCGATGTTGGAAGACTGTGATTTTTTTTTAATGTTTTTTTATCAATTCATTTAGATTTCAGGCAAGAAATGGATGGAATTAGGAGGGACTTTCATTGTATGAATATCTAATAACTCATTTTAGGTTTTTCAAACACAATTGATCTAATCATTATTGTGTCGAGAGAGAGAAAGAAATGTAATAAAGTGAGGGGAGGCGAGAAGCAAAGTAACTAGCTAGGGTTTTGGTGTTAGTTGTGGGTTTGAAAGGACTCATAGTTTATGAACTTGGGGGTCAGAAAGGACGCATAGGTAGGGGTCAGAAAGGACTAGCATTATTCTATGAACTTTTAGAAGGCTTTGAAAAGGTCTCATCATTGCACAGTCATAGAGAGAGAGGAATAGAAAAAAGTTAGAAAATTTGATGTTAAGCTCTAAAATAGTACGAGGGAGGCTGACAGCTCGACATTCATCAGGTTCGACAGAGTCGAAACCGACTTTTGATGTCAATCTGACTTTTTCGAGTTGCATGTAATCGGGTTGCACAGGTTGATCGGCCCTTCGAGCTTCTTGTACAGGACTATTGTCTGCAACTCTTTAAATAAATAAATAATGAGGAGGTAGAGGAAAGAAATCACAGATAACATGGCGTGGAATGGTTATCTATGCCTCGACTCTTCAATTTTTTTTCTCCTTCCTTCCTTCCTTTTGATGGGTCTTTCCGTTTCACCTTCTTATCTTCCTTTCATTTTAGGTGCTACTAATTTTTCAAGTTTTGTCCTTTCGAAATATTTCGTCTTTCCTATTTCATTGCTTCTTCTTGTAAAGCTTCGATCCCATAGGTCCGGAGAGTTTAACCCTTGCCTAAAACCATATCCCATAACATATTTATATACTCCAGATTTCCTATAAAATATAAATTCATTTATTCAAAACAAAAAATATATGTTCCTCCACTAAGATTGGACACCCCAAATAGATATCTCAATGAAATAAATTATAATCTCCACAACGATTCAGAAATATCCATGACTTAAAATACCAAAATAACATAAAAAAAATTTCTCTATTAAATAAAACTCTCCAATAAATACTTGTATCCTTTGACACTTAATCCTCTACGATCATTTGAGCTTACTAATACTTCATACTCCTGATTTCTAATTGAACCATCAAAATTATCTGAAAAATATTGTGGAGATAATGGATGAGTTATCAATAACTTAGTAAGTAAAAAACATATACTATTATGTAAACATTAGCATTTACAGAGTTCAGAATGTAGAATAAAATATTTTTATTTTTAGAGTGCAGAATCAGAACATGTTATCAAAAACATCAGAGCAAAAGTTAAAAAATATTCTTATTCAAAATTCATTTGACATAGCATAACTGAAACATCAAATCATAACAGAATTTCATATTTAACCCTGGTGGTAGGGTTGTGCAAACCCCTGCAGCCAACTGAGCAGAAATAAAATGTTAAATTTTACTCTTATTATTCTTGGAGTCTCGAGTGTGCATACATGAAAGACCACGCAGAAAACCAATTTGTTTCAAAAGTGGGTGCACTGAAAATAGAAAAGTTGGTACAAACCCAAACAAAAACCACAGTTTTATACCCGTGGTAAGGTCAGAATGGAACAGAAACAGAATGTCATGTCAGAGGTTTTTAGAGGTCACATCATATCATATCAGAGTACATAACATATTCAAAACACAACAGAATCAAATCATAGTAATATAATTATGCACAAATTTTCATATTCGCTCATTTTTGCACAATTCAGAAACAGAATGTAAAAAATAGGCTCATATCTACACCAGTTATGACATAAAATATTTTCTTCTTATACAAAGTTTGATGAGTAATGCAGAACAAATATCTAAGGTTATTTCAAATTTCTTTTCATAACAAAACATGTATATTTTCCAAAATCAATTTCAGTTCCTTTCTTTTCTGTGAAATCTAGCATATAAGTGCCACCTACCTGGACTATTTAGCTTTTCTGAATTTCATCATAACAGTGGTGAACGAATATCAATCTTAACCTATACAATAAATGCGTAACTTGCTTAAATCTCCATTTAAATACGTATTTTGATATTTAAGTCTGAAATACTAAAATAACCTATTTGTCCTAAAAAAACTCTAATTCTCGTAATCTTTAAATATCACCACTTCCCAAATTCATTGATATCCACTTAACCTTTACATAACATAATTCCAACTCAATCACTAGTCTATTTAAATTCAAACTCAACCCAACACAAGATATTATAGGTGTTTTGCAATAATTAAAAAAATTGGACTCAACATACTCCCGTGAGTAACATCATCTGCCATGAATTACAAATACAGGGTAGGGATGTAATTAAAATTAAAGGAAAACTCAAATCTTTCACTGGATGCTACATGTGGTCTTAAGGGTATTTATGTAAAAATATATAGTAGTGGGTAAAAATCAAAGGCTAGAAAAAAGGAAACAAGTTTTAGGGGCTACATATGGTGAGGGAGGGGAACTTACGAGATACTCACCAAGAGAGAAGGAGCCGTGAAGGAGCTGGGTGCGGTGGGCGGTGGTGATTGCGATGGTGGCGCATGGGGAGAGGGAGAGAGAGAGAGTACCTATGTACAAAGAGAGCTTTCGTTGAGAAACCAGACGGGGACTATGAGAGTTAGAGGGAGCCAACGACGACACGGAGGAGCAGCGATAGCAGCTGGGCAACGTAGGGGTGGCACTCAGAGAGGTTGAACGTGGGAGGATCACGATGGTTGAGAAGGAGTTGGTCTGTGGGTGTTCATATGGGGATGATACTTTATTTTTGGTTGAGGGAAACGAGGGCATTTTGGTCGTGCGATGGTAGCTTGGGTGACGGTGGTGTAGGGCAGAGCTAGGGCAGCACGTGGGTGGTTCCTGGTTGTTGGCCAAGGTTCTCACTCCAAGGGTTTGGTGGCTTCTGTCTTGTGAGGGAGATGAAGGCTGGTTGGTTTCCGTTTGTGGCTGTTTCGATGGTGAAGAGGAGGGTTACGATGGTTGGCAGTTCTTGGTGTCGTAGGGATGGTGGCATGGTTGCAGCGGTGTGGAAGGGTGGCTTGTTGGCTTCACTGGTGACGGGTGGCTTTTGCTGCAAGGTTGTGGCGACGGGAAGGGCTCGCGGCTTGGGAGGAACAATTGTGCCTGGTGAGGTCCCTTGGAGGGCTTGCTATCTAGCATCGTATGTTGTTGATGGTAGTGCATGGGGGTAGTGGACGGTCATGAGAGGGCTGGCAGCTTGGTGCACGGTGGTTTGTGGATGGAAAGAGTTGGCTTCTGGCTTCCATGGTTGGTGCACGACAATTTTTGAAACATGAATGCAGCATATATGTTTGTACGTGGGAGAGATAGAGGGAATGAAATAGGAGAAATTTAGGATTTGCGGCAACCCTAGTTAAGGGAGATTTCTACGTGCATGTGAGGTTATACATGTGTATATATATATATATATATATAGGTGATTGAAAAACCGTAGAGAAGGAAGGGAAGGGAGAAACGTGCACTACATGGTCTGGATTCTGGGTTACTTTTGAAATATTTGAGCTCATGTTTTGGGTGGTGTAAAGACTAAAAAAAAGGGGTTGGACAAGTTAGCGTAATCCAAATAATCTTTTTAGGTTAACCGTATTTTCATGAGTTGAGTATTTAACCAACACTAATGGGCCTCGACTCACTTCTAAAATAATTCACTTGTCTCATAAATTTCTCGGGTCAATTCCCACTTGGCCTATTAGAATATTTTAACCTAGTTATCAAACCCAATAAAATCCATACTCTATCAAATTAAATTTGAGTTCGTAGCCTGTTCCAAAATTACTCGTTAAAACTCAAATGAGTTTTTCATACATATTAACCCAAAAGAAAAATTTTATAGTACTCGTGCTTGGCTTGGGCTTGATGCTGGGCCTGTGTGTTACACTTCTTCTTCTTTTAATTATAAGTAGTATGCTAACATACCAACTTATGTACAATAAAACTATTTAACTTATGCCTTGTTTGTTTTCATAAAACATCTCATCTCATCTCAATTTTATTATTACAACTTTTCTAAATTCTAATACAAAATAAATTAAATAATTCAAGTTTTTCAAATCTATCTCATCTTATCTCATTTAATCATTACAACTTTTTCAAATTTCAATATAAAATAAACAATTCAATCTTTTCAAATATCAAAACAAAAATAATATTAATAAATATATTATAACAATATTTTATTTAACTTTTTAACTTTAATTTCAACTCATCTTATCTTATCTCATCTCTAAAAACAAACGATACCTTATTGTCAATCTCAACAATACACATTCAAACCAATTAAAACGTACAATATTCTTAAAATAACATATTTAAAATAAAAAATAGTTCGAGTTGAATTTTGATATATGTTATATGAGTCGTACACCTATCGAGGGTATAGCCTGACAACTTCTCCCGATAAGGCCATTTGGCCTCTTTTTTCATTCATTTTTTATACCCTTAAATATTTAAAAAAAACTCACAACATCATTAAAAAATACTTAATTAATCATTAAGTATAATATATATATATATTGGGACCTATTGTCGGTAGGGATCCTGGGGCAACTAGCATTATTCATGTTATATACTACACTATCTTTCTACTCTCATTACACTATACTTAAGGCCAGTTTGAAAATTTATAATATCTCAGTATATATGTGAATAGTAATAAAATAGTTTGAGTTAAGATATTTATTGAGATTTAAAAAATGTGAGGGAATAAAGTTGAATAAAAATATTATAAAGTTAAAAACTGTTTGAATATAATTTTTGTTCTAAAATTTGAAAAGTATTATTATTATTTTTTATTTTATTTGGGAGTTTGAAAAAATTGTAATAATTAAGTAACTATTAGATAAAAGAAATTAAGGACTTGAAATTGAAAGTGTTGTTTTTTTGTGATATTTGGAAAGAAAATAATTGAGAATAATTGTATTGCCAAATATATCCTTATATGTCATTTACCCATCAATGAATAGATCAAAATTTAATTTTTTAAACTAACAAATTCAAAAGTTGGTGAATATTATTATATTATCATGAGAACATGCCTGTGGGTTCAGGCCAGTTTTTTTGATCAAGTTCGAAATCTGAAAAATTGAGTTCATCTGGGTGGATATCCACCTGAATTTTACCTGGGTAGGTATCCGAATTTTGTATCTACCCCTATTTAGGTGTGGATATAGTTACATAATGTAAGTTTCAGATTAATACATGGCATCCATAATCAAATTTTATATTTTAATTGTTTTTTTAATTATAGATAAAATGTAGTTGTTTTGATATCAAAACAACATCGTTTTGTGTTTGTAATCCTCATCATTAAAACTTTTTTTTAACAAATATAATTATCTTATTACAATATCAGTAACCAGATATCTGAAATTTTATAAGTTGATACCCATCCAAATTATAACTAGGTTAACCTGAACGGGTATCCAAATTGTATTATAAACTCAAATGCAAATTTGAGTATAGCCGGATAGGTAGGTCTACATCCAAATTTGCACTCCCACACAAGAGGAGAAGGATATAATATCAACATGACTCAACTATTTGTATTGTGTATATGCTCATGGCGAATAAAATTTGAAGAAAGAGTAATTGGAATACTTTTTAATTTCAAATTTTTAATTTTTTATCTAATTATTACCTAATCATTATCTAAACACAAAATCTTATATAACTTTTATAAACTTTCAAACGAAATACAAAAATAAATACAATTATACATCTTTTTCAAAATTTAAAACAAAAAATAAAAATAAAAATTATATTCGAACAATTTTTTAAGTTTATAATATTTTTAAAGTAGTGTTACATGTATTTACAATTTTGCGTACAAACCCATTTTATCAGTTTTCATTTTAATTTCAAATTTCATAATTTTTAGTATATCAATAGCTGACACGTTAACACATATTGTCATGTCAGTAAAAATTATAACCACAAATAATATTTTTCATATTTTATTCAACATTTTCTCTAACATTTCCTAAAACCCAATAAAATATCTTAAATTAAACCATTTCATTACTATTTACATATTGTTCAACTATTCTCAAATTATTTTACTATTATTCACAAAATTCTCACAATTTCTTCATCTTATATTGTTATTCTCTTAAATATCGTAAGTAGAAAAGTGGGTGAAAATATGGACGGAGGGAGTCCATTGCCTTTTAAATTAGAAAAATTCTATTATTGGAAGAGCGGGTGAAAATATGGAAGAAGCCTTTTTATTTTGCACACCCCGCACACCTTCCACATCACCGGGTATGATTGACAATTTTATCTAGGAGTGTAACCGGTCCGATTTTAGATAAAATTTAGAATTGAACCGGTATGTACCGATTTTGCATTTTTCAAAACCGATTACACCCCGGTTACCTTCCTAAATCGGTACATCTGATTTTACTGATTTTCAATCCGGTCCAGTCCCTTTTTCAATTTTTTTAAAATGTAAAAAAGATATAATAAAATGTTACTACTTATGGTAAAATGTTATTAATAATTTAATATATATATTTTATGTTTAAAGCATATGATCAATTACATTTTCATCTTTAAGATTAAACTTTTATTTCATAAATTAGAATTACATTATCTTATATATAATTATATTAATAACGTATGATCAAATAAATTACAAATGTTCATATTTAAGATTAACATTTTATGTTATAATTTATAATTTATAATATGAAATTATTTCATATATGATATATAATTATATATAAAAATTTTATTTAGAATTATATATTATATATAAAACTTATATTTATAATTATATATTATATATAAAACTTATATATATAATATTTTGTGTAATATATAAAATTAATTTATATATATATTTTTTCCAATCGGTCTGATCCGGTCTTGGAAACTATGGAATCGAGACTAGACGGGATCCGGCCGGTTTTCATAATATAGGAATAGGTCCCGGATCGGACCAATTCAAAACTAAATCAACCAATCCGGTTTGGTCTGGTTTTTCGGTTTCCCAATTTAAACTTACACTCCTAATTTTACCTTTGTTTAAGACTCAGTTTAGGTTGAGAAAACATTCTCAACCTATCTTATCTTATTTCATCTCATCATTATTGTGAGGGGGCCCCTCTGGAGAGTGGACTAGGCCCAAAGGGGTTAAGTTGCAGAGGCTCCAAGCCCCTTAGGCAGGAACCAAAGCAGGCCAGGGGCCCAAGCCAGGAAGCTGTGTGCAGGGCCCACGACTCACCTGCCCATCCACAAGGCAGTGATTGCCTGGGACCTCGGTGGGCGGGCAAGCCCTGCAATAAGGTACGCAACAAACAACCACAACAGAGTGTAAGCAGCTGGGTATGTTCGATTGTGGGCATGCCAGGCCAGAGACATGTCGCATTCAATGCGTGTCAAAGAGCCCGAACACGCAACTATGTGCTGTTAAAGGGGTTGTACGAAGGCACTACCACAGCTTGACATACTGCCACGATAGGAGGGTGGTGGTAGGTCTAACCCGAGTACGACCTGACACCCCATGATCTCCTTCGGTAGTCGAGTCCAAGTCAAGTAAAAATACAGCCATCCCTCTCTCAGGGGAGGACTCTATGAACTCTTCTACTACTTGACTCATTTAGTTTTTTTCATCACTCAAATATTCTCTACTAACTTTGGCATTAGAGTGACCCCGGACGTCATTGGAGTCCATTTTTTTTCTTAGCTGCAGGTTTTGAGAGTTTGGTTGCCATGGTATTGCTCGGGCTGCGAAACATGACATCAACAATTACAACTTTTATAAATTTTCACATAAAATACAGTAAACAATTCAATTTTTTCAAATCTCAAAACAATAGTAATATTAAAAAATAATATTCTAACATATTTTATTCAACTTTTAACTTTTATCTCAATTCATCTCATCTCAATTCACTATCCAAATCTAACCTAAAATTACTCCTCCCTCCCTTTCTTCAGAAGCTCAAAAGACTTCTCATTGGCAAAACTTTTCACGTTTGGGAGAGAAGTTCTCTTCTCCTTCAGCCATCCGACTGGAAACCGTCTTCAGGCAATCACAAGTTGCGAAAAGGATCTACAAAAGGCTCTTCCCACATAAATGGTTCTTCGTCAGCATTATGAGGATATGAATGAAATGAGTATGTTCTTCAAAGGATGAAGGTTTTGGAAAGGTGGGGGGTCTGGATCTTCCTGCTTGCATAAATATTGAACAGGTTTGGGCGCATGTACTTAGATTCACAAAGCTCATGTTTTTCATGATCTTGAGAAAGTAACACAGGTCGAGGTTTTGGTTGGTTTGTGGTGAACAAACATAGACAAAGAGTGCAATCGGAAGAATGAAGAAAATGCCTTATTTTTGGACAAAGCTCGAGTATCTTAAGGTAGAGAGAGAGAGAGAGAGAGAGAGAGAATAAATTTGCTAAATTGCTAATGCTTCTATTGGGCAGCCATAACGGATAGACGCTCAAACAATTTTCCGAAATCAATTGATTTCCTTTGTGCGAGAGAACATCTTCTTGTGCGAGAGGTGAACTTTCCTTCTTAGGCCAATTTGTTTGTCTCTCTTGTTTTTTCAAACTAATGCAACGTCACTGGATGTGCAGTGTGCGCAAAATAGAGAACTTCTTTCTTGGTAGCTTTATAGTAATAAAAATTATATTTATCATCTTCACACATCACATATTATATTTATTTTTTTCTCTTATCGAATATATACTATATAGATGATGAGTATTATGATCCCACATTGACTATGTATATGATTGGTTGATGGTTTATTAACCCCTAAGCACCCTTCCGTTGTAAGTTAGTTTTCAAGGGTGAGTTCTACCTAGTGGATTCATAACAAATGGTATTAGAGCCATCCCACGTCTAGGCCATGTTGCGACGGTTGCAATCGTGCGGCACGGAAGTGATGCCGGCATGACAGTATTTGCCCGGAGCTAAGAAAAAGCCTAGCGCACAGCCAGCCCGTGTGAGCACCGGGACTGCCGTGGACGTCAGCTGTGAAGCTGTTAGGGACCCCGGTCAAGTCCCTAAACACTATGATCTCCTCGCCTATGTCCTCCTTGTATTGACCGAGTGCCAAGTCCTCTCTTGCTTGGATATGGCGCAACAATGGTGATGATGGCAACTTTGGTATGGTGAGGTTAAGTGTTTAGGCTAGATGAAGTGTATGGAGTGATGGAAAATGATGGTGATGAATGATGAATTCGGGTGATCTAAGTGATGAATATGCGTGTTTGATGCAATGTGGAATGGCTTATGGGTTGCCCTTGATGTTGGGACAACTTGGATGATGATTAGGGTTGGTATGGTGAAGATAGGCTAGGGTTTGGATGGTGGCTATGGGGAATTTCGAGATTGGAAGAGTTGGACTAGGGTTGGAGTGTAAGATGAGTGGAATTAGGGTTTGGGAGATGGTTTAGGGTTTAGGAGATGGAAGATAGGTTTAGGGTTTGGAGGTGGGTGGCTAGGGCTTGGCCGAAATGTGGGAAATGGAGATGTTTTAGGAAAGATTCCTAAGTGGTAGGAATCCTTATGGAAGAAGGAGATTTCGGTTTTGGCTTGTTTAGGCAAGTCAAATGTTGTCTTGAGTTGTTTTAGGAAAGAGAGATTTAAGGAATTGAATGTGATTGACAATTCCTTAAATCTAGGGATTTGATTTGGAAGAGGTTTGGGATGATGGGTAAGGTGGCTAGGGTTGATCCTAAATGGTAAGAGGCATGTGAGTTGTTGGGAATTTGGAGTTTGACTAGGCCAAAGGATGGATTTCGAATTTTGATTATTTGGAAGATGGGATAAGGATTCCTAAGTGGTAGGAATTACCTTGTGGGAGTTTAGGGTTAATTCAAATAAGGCAAGGTAATTTATGGTAAGTGGCCAAATAAGGAAAGTAGGGCAAGAGTGTTGGGCGGCTAGGGTTAATTCAAATAAGGCAAGAGTGCCAAAATTTGAATTCAAATTCAAATGAAAGGGAGAGTTCGGCTAGGGCTAAGTGGAAGAAGGGAATTAATTATGGAAAGTTGACAAACAAGGTGGGTGGTCGAAATTGAGGATGAAATGGATTGAATGAGCCGAAAATGTAATGATCTCCAAGAACCAAGATGAACACTCAAGAACAAAATGATGAACTCGAATGAACAATGAAATAAATTCAACAAATGATTCACGAATTGCACAAATGTTGAATAACCTCATATATAGATAAAAGTAACAAGAATAAAGATAAACACAACTTGGATTCACGAATTTCACCAAATTGTAAGACAAGATAGTTGAATCACTCCAATTCACGAATTGCATGGAATGATCCTCTCTTTGGGATTCACGAATTTCACCCAAAAAGCCCAAGTGCTAAGCACCGATGGTGATCTCTCAAACAATAGTTCTCCCTCTAGGGTTTTTGCCAAAAGATGTGAAAGAAATGACTAAGGGTCCTATTTATAAATGTTACAACTTGGAAACCCCCAAAAGGTCCCTTTGCAATAAAAGAAATAAAAGAAATAAATAAAATAAATAAATAACATAAATAAGATAGTGGCATGGACCACATAGCCGTGGCATGCATGAGCCAATGGTTCGGCTAAGGGGTGCATGGGGGTCGAACTCTGGCTTGTTCTCATGCTGAAAATGTAATTTTTGAGGTCTGGCTTGACTGTGGCTCGACCCTGGCTCGAGCCAAGTTTCGCTCGACACTCCGCTCGACTCCGCTCGAGCGAATACAACCAGAGAGCTCCGCTCGAGACTCGCTCGACAGTCCGCTCGAGCCAGTGTTCGCTCGACACTCCGCTCGACTCAGCTCGAGCGCAAACAACCAGAGAGCTCCGCTCGACACTCGCTCGACACTCCGCTCGAGCGATATATGTGCGTATGGCCAAGGTGCAACTTTAGAGGCGATTTTACTTGGGGTCCTAACAAAAGCGTGGTAGTTGTTATGATCCCACATTAACTAACTATAAGATTGGTTGATGGTTTATAAGCCCTTAAGCATCATTCCCTTGTAAGCTAGTTTTCAAGAGTGAGTTCTACCTAGTGAGTTCATAACAATGAGTAGAAGAATTCAATAAATTTAAAAAGAATAAAATTAAAAAAATTAAAAAAAATGTGATATGTGAAAGTGATAAATAGCAGAACTCTTAAATTAAGATCTCGTTTGTTTTCGAAAAATATCTCATCTCATCTTATTTCAATTCATCATTACACTTTTTTAAATTCTAATACAAAATAAAATAAACAATTCAACTTTTTCAAATTCATCTCATCTTATTTCACCTAATCATTACAACTTTCCCAACTTCTAATACAAAATAAAATAAACAATTCAACTTTTTCAAATCTCAAAACAAAAATTATATTAGAAAATATATTTTAATAATATTTTATTTTACTTTTTAATTTTAATCTCAACTCATTTCATCTCTGAAAACAAATGAGACCTAAAATTTCATTAGGGTTGGCTCATTCGGGTAACAGTGAATTGTCCATGCGAACCCATGTGATGGGCCGGGCTGGCTGGACTTGGTACGCAACCTGGCCCAAAAGCCCTAGAACTTTTCTCTATTCTCTTAGGTTATGCTTGGTAGATGAGATAAGATGAGAATTTTTAAAAATTTTGTGAATAGTATTAAGATGAAAGTTTAAAATTTTATTTTTTAATATTATTATTGTTTTGGGATTTGAAAAAGTTAAATTAGAATTTGAAAAAGTTGAATTATTTATTATATTTTGTATGTGGATTTGAAAAAGATGTAATGATGAGATGAGATAGAGATGAGATGAGATTTCTCATCTTTGCTCCCAAACATATCCTTACTCCTCAGTTCCGACGATTCGTACCCAAAATAAAATAAAATAAAAAAAGAATGATTTTTTTTTTATTTTTTAAATGGGCTCTTATATTGCGACGATGCTTATCACAGTCTGATTTTGGGGTTTACAGATCGAAACAGTTCCGTGCCAACCCTCTGTCGCGGACGAAAAAATAAAGGTGAATTTCATCTAATTTTATTCGTTTACAATTTATTTTTTGTATTTCCGTAAGTATTATATATGTAGGACCCGTTTACTATCCTAGGGTTTTGTTTGTTCGGTTTATACCTCTCTGCGCGCGCGCGTATTTAAAGATTGCTTTGAAGCAGATGATAAAAGTTGATTCCTCTTGTGCGCACACAGTTTCTGAATCTATATTTTGTTTTGTTTTTTTTTCCTGTAAATTATTGTCTTTGCTTCATATTCTTGCTCTCTTATTAGATTCTTATTTTTTCTTTTCATCTTGTTTATAGGGAAATGATATTTGGTGTTCAAACTTCCTAGATTGTGCAAGTTTCGCCCATGTCTCGTGAAAAAGTGGATAAATCTGAAGCACACATGAAAAAATTATTTTTTTAATGATGGATGACACTTTTTTAGCGTTACTCATTCTATAATCAGATCGGTATTTTTGGGGGTAGGGGCTTGGCTGACTTTCAAGATTTTTTATTATTATTTTGGGGGGCGGGGGTGATTTACCGTTTGACCCATTATGTTAAAAAAAGGAAAATGATAGGTACATCAAGAAAGTGTATCCATCATTTTTACCCATTTTTTTTTTTTTTGCATTTGTGTTTGTTTATCTTTTGAGAAATGATATTTGCAGTTGTGGAGTACTCAAATGCTGCTTAATCTTTTTTAAAAAAAGTGAGTAAATATAGGATCTACGTAAAAAAATAAATTTTTTAATAGTGGACCCCACTCTTTTTCAAAAGGATTGTGCAATACTTACGCATTCCACGATTGTGTCTAGTAATACTCTTATTTTTTAGTTTTGTGGTTTTGGTTTTTTTGTTTGTCTTTTTTTTTTTTAAATAAACACGCAAAATGCTTAAAAATTTTTTTTTAACACTATGTATACAACGACCATTTCTTAATTGTGAAGTAGTCGAGGCTTTATGGGATGAAATCTTCACTAGGCTTGGTATCGCATGGGTAATGCTTAGGAGGGTGATAGATTTATTGTCATGTTGGAGAGGGATTCAGGGCAATTATCACATTGCAGCTGTTTGAAAGATGGTGCCTCTATGCTTTTTTTCTTTTTCTTTTTTTGATAAGTATATGGTGCCTCTATGCTTAATGTGGTGCACATGGAACAAAAGAGATGGTCGTTGTTTTTGACAATAGGGAATTCTCTCTGGATGGTTTTAGGGCCTTTTTCTTTCATACATTGTTGCTTTGGGCTTCATCTATTGTATTGAATGAAACGAGTTTTAATGACTTTTATGCTACTTTCCATAATGCGTAGTTTGTAATTAGGCTCATTCTTGTAGACTTCCTGTGTACTCGGGCATTGCCTAATTACGTAGATTAATAAAAGCTCTTTTTACTTATAAAAAAAAAAGTCTTGGTAGACTTTGTCGGTGGCTGTAGCACCATCCTTAAAAAAATTAAAGTACCAATACTCATTTGAGTTTGGTGTGTCAAAAATAGGCTTGCAAATAGATTTTATTCATTTATAAATATTCAGTCTGGTTCATGTTCAGGTGCTTAATTTATGTTTATGTTCGCTATTTTGTTAGAAGGTAAATGGTCATTATGCCCTGTTGGTTCTGCCAAAGCAGGGTTATTTTGATATTTATTCTTCTATAATATTTTTATTTATAAAAAAAATTATTTTCTACCAAGAGAGGAGCAGAAGAGCTTCTTTGTATATGTGCTAAACTATTAAAATATGATAATTGGATTGGCGATGGCACAAGAAATAGGATATCCCAGTGTATAGTAAGGATATTATTCATGTTTGAAGCAGGTGGTGGGGTATCCCAGTGTATAGTAAGAATATTATTCATGTTTGAAGCAGGTGGTGCGGAAACAATAAAGAATGGCTTGTGTGCTTAGTAAATAGTTGAAAAATGCTTGTGTTTAGTGGTGAAGCCTCGTAGTTAGGGTTTCCTATCAATTACTTGGTATTTTTGGGATTAAGCATTGCCTTGTTGTCCTTTCTGATGCTTTACAACTTGGCTTGAATTCCTGCCTGAATAGCTGTGGAATTGCTGGACCTAAAATGTCTGAGAATCAAGGAGATGATGCTGAATGCATGGCAGAAGAATATGAAATGGAAGATGTAGATGATGAGATGGATGATGAGTTTCGTGGTAGAGAAATGGGGGGCTCAGAGTCTGACGTCGATGAATATGACCTCTCGGTTTGTGTTCACTGTTTATACTGATATGTTTTGCAAGATCACATACGTGCATTACTTAAATAAAAATAAGCTTTCTTCTTACTTGATGCTTGTATGGAATGTAGCTTCTATTTATGGAAATCATTATGATTTTTGTTGGAGAAAACTAGATTTTAAATGTCTTATATAGCTTAATATTCTAGTTCTGGTGCAGAATAGCAAAGTTACCACTGCTGGGCAAGCCAGAAGTGGAAAAGACATCCAGGGGATCCCTTGGGATAGGCTTAGCATCACTAGGGAGAAGTACAGGCAAACTAGGCTAGAACAATACAAGAACTATGAAAACATCCCTCATTCTGGAGAGGGATCAGCGAAGGTAAAAGTTATCATTTTTGTCTTCTTTAGTTTTTATACTTATTAGTTGTGTTGTTAATTGTAATTTAACTGAGTAAATTGATACCATTACATTTTTTCTAAAAAAAAAATCTATTTCAAACAGGATTGTAAGGTTACCAAGAAAGGGGGCTCATTTTATGAGAAGGAATTCAGGATCTGTGAAGTCAACCATTCTTCATTTTCAGGTTAGGCTAATGGATTATCGTAATAACCTTTGGTTTTCCCATTTCCTTCTGTAATTTTTTAAACTCCCATTCTTCATAATCAGTGAAATCTGTGAAATCAACCATTCTTCACTAGACTTGCTTCACTTTGTTGATCCTCTTATTGGTGTAAATAGCTCACATGAGTTAATCTCATCAGAGCCTTCTCAGTTACGAACTCTTCACATATAAATGCTAAAATGGGTTAGCTGAATTGCTTTGCTGACATGGATTCCATGAATTGCTGATACCTAGGCATGGTTCCTCGTGGATAACAGGACTTTGGGTATTATTGGCTGACCCACATTTTTGCCGTGTGGTGATGCAGTTGAGGAACTTGGTTTGGGCTACCTCAAAACATGATGTCTACCTTATGTCTCATTTTTCTGTCATCCATTGGTCTTCCTTAACTTGCCGCAAATCTGAACCTCTTAATGTCTCAGGGCATGTTGCACCGTCAGAGGTTGGTTTCTTGGGAAGATATTCGGGTTTGATAATAGCATCTTGCTTTTGATATCTTTAATGTAATAAATGTATTTTGCTATGTCATTAATCATACTCTTCCCTGAAATCTATCCATCTATTTTTCCATACAGAAGCATCCAGGAAGTCTGTTGGAGGGATTTACTCAGACTCAAGTGAGTACTCTTTCTGTTAAAGATAAGTTGCTTGTTGCTGGAGGGTTCCAAGGAGAACTTATTTGCAGGTAAGTTGCATACCTTTTCTGTAAGTATTTTCTCAAAAGGTACTCAAAGATATTACGGACTGAAGAAGCATTGGCACTGTAGTTGCATGTCCACCTATGTGCATGGTGACTGAAGAAGCTTTTGCTATTCAATTGGGCATCATCGATATTCCATTCCTGGAGTTTCCTATTAATCAAGCTTTACTGATAGAATATGACATAAGATGAAGATAACTTCTAATATTTGAGAATTGACTAAGCTTCCTTGTTAGGCTTTTGATAACTACTATAGTCCTGTCACTGTCTCTAACCTTTTAAGATTTTTAAAGCTGTGTTGCGAAGTATAAGATAAAACATCAGGGCTAAAACTTTCTTTTACAAGTATTTTTTTGTTTGCAGCACCTGGATCGGCCTGGAGTTAGTTTTTGTTCCAGAACAACTTATGATGACAATGCCATAACCAATGCTATCGAGATCTACGCCAGCTCCAGGTACTTATTGCCTTGGTCTTGGTGGTGGAACAATGAACTTAAACTAGTTGGACCCATCTCTTTTAATCCTCAGCGGTGCAGTTCACTTCATAGCTTCAAATAATGATTGTGGAGCTAGAGACTTTGATATGGAGAAATTTCAGCTTTCTAAGCACTTCCGTTTTCCCTGGCCTGTGAATGTGAGCCTCTTTTTTTCTTTTTTTTTTTCTTTTTAGGTAATATAGTAAATCTTATTAATGGAAAATGCAGAAGACATAGTCTAAGTTCACAGGACATATACACAAGGAGAGCACGTAATTGGAAGTAGAAAAAGTACAGGAAAATCATAAAAACTGGCCCATGCTCCAGATAATTCCATCTCAAATAATGCAGATGACTTAAGCCTGCATGCAGGAGCCATGCTTGTGTATTTTGTTTTTAGTATGATTCAGGTCATATAGGGTTTTGCTACTCGTTATCCACACACCACATTTATTTTATTTTATTTTTTGTTTTATTCTTCCTAAACTAATTGAATTCTTCTACTCATCATCCATACACTACACATTTGGTAAGAGAAAAAAATAAAAAAATAAAAAATTATGTGTGATGTATGGTGTGTGGGGATGATGAGTAGAATTTTTGGGTCAATTAATGGGTTGATGATGTGGTCCATGATAGAAGTCTTCAGCTACACGAATCATTGCCTTCTTTAGAATAGTTGAACCATTTTTTACTCGACACTTGGGCATCATTGATGGCTGGCCAATCATATCACATAATTTTGTTGATGGGGTCATATCATTTATTTATTTTTTACTTATAATCCCTTGGTAGTATTTGTCAATGCCCCTACACTTCTACTCATTTTGTCAGACAAGATAACATTTTGTAAATTGTCGATTGATTCTCTGTGCTGTGTTTCAGATGTGTGGTTTAAGATGCATATTTATCTCCTTTTCTTTTTGTTAACCGATATTGTAGTTTGGGAGTTAGATGCTATCGCACTGATGTTGCTTATAATAAAGCTAAATTGCAAACAGTCGTTAGTTCTAAACAGTGGTTAGTTCTAATAATTGAATAATGAGTGGATGCTTTATATTGCTATAACATGCTTTTAACTGCTATTCACAGCATACTTGTCTGAGTCCGGATGGTAAACTTCTCATAATTGTGGGAGACAACCCAGATGGTCTGATGGTGGACTCCCAAACTGGAAAGGTACGCTTTCTTTTTTAATTCTTCTTGGCTAATTTTGTGATTATCTATCTGGACCTTTACTATCCAAACATACATGATTTCTTTTTTAAAAAATTATTGCAGACAGTAATGTCCTTGCGCGGTCACTTGGATTTCTCATTTGCATCATCATGGCACCCCGATGGTTTGAATTTTGCTACTGGAAACCAGGACAAAACCTGCCGGGTTTGGGATGTCCGAAATCTATCCAAGTCAATTGCTGTTCTGAAGGGAAACCTTGGAGCCATCTGGTCTATCCGCTATACTTCTGATGGTCAGTATATGGCGATTGCAGAGCCTGCTGATTTTGTGCATGTGTATGATGTAAAAAATGGGTACGATAAGGAACAGGGATTGATTTCTTTGGCGAGATAGCTGGCATATCATTCAGTCCAGATACAGAGTCTCTTTTTATTGGAGTGTGGAATCGTACTTATGGTAGCCTCCTCGAGTATGGTAGATGCTGAAACTGCTCATACCTGGATTCTCTAATTTAAATTGAATATGATACCTGAAAACAAGCCTGTTGTTGTTGCTGATAAGTAGGCTTAATTGAAGAAAATCGATATCATATCATGAAGTTGGAGAGGGTGTAGTTGTATATTTGATAAGTTGTGCAATTGTAGGTAATTGGTCTTATTTTGTTGCTATTGATTTGTCATAAAATTGTGTAACAGGGAGGGGATGTACAGAAGGCTAGAGAAGGCACTTCTTTGCCAACAAGCGAAAAGAATGAATCAGTATATCTTGGGCTGGATGGCTGGTTGCCATTATGTTCGAAATTTTATTTATTTATTTATTTATTTGTGAGAGACTGTCTTGTGGAACTTACCAGTGGTCATCACGGATGTTTTATTTCTCGTCTCAATATTGGTTCTTCTTGTGCTAAACGTGAATTCTCGCAGTCGTGGCAAGAAGATTGTGACGCCATCTTAAAGTAGACAAGGCTTAGACCATCTAGAATAATTTTAAAGGAGCTTAGCTTTTTATGAACCAATCGGTTGGGCAAGGAGCCTTTGGACTCGTGTGTTGTACTGAGTCTATTGATCGAGTATGGTGTTTAGAAAATTATTAAAAATAAATAAACAAAGAAAAATTTTACTCATCATTGTCATACAATACAAATTTTTTTTTTCTCGTGTGGTGTATAGATGATGAGTTTAAGAAATCAATAAGTATAAAAATAATAAAATAAAAATAAGTATAATATATAGAGATGATGAATAACAAAGCTCATCCCTGCATTAGACCATATAAATCAAAAGTGAAAAGCTAGGAGAATGTTAGAAGTACACATCATCGTCTGACCTTGCAATGAGATGGTCCTTGGTGGTAATTTTCTAAGAGTTTCACTACGCTCAGTCAACTTCGTGCACGAAGCAGTGGCAGTGGTGTTTTGGCCACGTCAGCCCTTGTTTGGAAAAAAACTAAAATTGATGAAAATGCTTGGACAAAGAAGAGGGACTCGACGGTTCCAACGTCGCAAAAACGTCTCCTTCAAATTTCATGTCTCATTTTTCATTTTCCATGCCAAGGACAACCAGAAAGAAACTGAAGAGCTCCTTTTGGAGACTTGGAGTGCAGAAGTGGCCATGGATTCGTAGTAGCAAAGAGCTGGAAGTTCACAACCTCAGCCGCAGACACCTCTAGCTCGATCTCAAGGCATTGGTAGTGGAGATTTCGTAGCGATTCTCACAGTCCTCTTCTCCTTCATAGCCATCTTCATCATGGTATACAACTCTCAAAAGTTCTACTGCCATTTCGTTCTTCATAGGATGTGATGCAATTTAATGCCTCATTCATTGTTGTATCCACTCTTTTTTTTTTTTCTTCTTTTTAAACTTCTTGGTCTTTTAATAGTGTTTTAGCATCTAATCCGTCACCCTATTGGTTTTTTGTCTGATTTCATTTCGCTGTATTCTCATTTTTCTAGGATTCTCGCAACTTGATTCAAGATTTTTTTTTGTCTCAGTAATGCATGTCATTTATAAGAGAATTAGCTTCTTTTCTATTCTATCATGGAAAATGATAGAGCTACTAAGTTGGGTCTCGACATTTGTTTTACTTAATGATGTATTTTTTTAATCATGTTTTGAATTTTTTTTTAAATATTTAAAAATAGAAAAAAAAATCCATGAATATCTGCCATGACAGAGTTGGTCTTTATTGCTTTAGTTATAAATATGATGGACTTTATAATTGGATATCGATAGACTTATTATTTTTATCGTTCATTATTATTTTATAGTGTATTTGAAATTTTTATTTTTTTATTATTTTATTTTAAATAATTTTTTAACATCTTTAATTATTAAAAAAATTAAAAAATATACAATTTTATTAATAATAACTTTTTTAATTATTAAATAAAATAAATAAAAAATAAAAAAAAGATAAGAAATAGTAAGCCTATCTTTCATAATTTATCTATTTGATAAGCCGCGGTTATCTCCAGGTGGGAATAGCCAAATAGGTCCGGAAAATCTAAAATTCTATAGCTCTTTTTCCTTCTCTCCGACCAAAAATGTCGACCCATTTTCACCATAACTCCCAGGACCCAACAACAACAACAGTTACTGAAAACCCTTCACCTATTTCAGCTCAGCGACAGCGACAACAAAAACAGCAGAGCCGCGGTGAGAGCACTAATGGTCAATTCTCAGTCACCACGGCAAAGATTTATCCTTCAGCCACCGCGTCCTATGAGCGGGTCGCTCAAAGTTCGGACCTGTTCTGCGAAAAGCTCAAGGCTTTTCACCAATCCTTCGGAACCAAATTTATGTAATTGTGTCAATCAATGCTTCATTGTTTTTCTCTTATATGGGTTTTCATTTTCCATAAATTTTATCTGGGCCAGTAAAAGCCCCGGGTTCTTGTGCTTTGTCATTTTTCGTTCCACTTTTATGAGTCTATGTATGACGCATTTTTATTTTCAAGGTGTAATTTTATCTTCCTCTTATCACGTTCCCATTATGTGTAAGATCTAACTGTTTTACTGTTCTCTGGTGCTTTTGTTGACAAAATTATTTAGCCCTCCGTCCTCTGGCTTAATATTCTCAAGATCCGTGCTAGAATAAGCACCATTTTCCATTAGGACATGTAGAATTTCTAGTTATTCAGTGACTAAAATAAGCATCATTTTCTAGTTATTCACAATTGCTTGGTTATTGGAAAAGTTGAGATCATGATTAAAATTAATACGAAAAGAGTGGTCTTAGGAAATTCCTGCCACATTTGGCTCGGAGTTACCATCATAATTGTAGATGACCCAATCCAGTCTTCCCTGTTTCCAATCAAGGATTTGTTTTATCTTACCACAGCTTCCTGGTGTTATTCTTTTTTGTGAAACTCTTACCGTTCCAAGATAGGTTTGTCTGTTTATGATAACATGTTATATGTCTATTGGTTTTATCCTACTCTTTTGGTGATGTTTACATATTATGTGTTATCCTACCTACTAAAGGTTTTATCCCACTGTTTATGATAACTGCATAACCTGTTTCCTTTCTGTATGCTTGCAAGCTTCATGTTATACACTATAGAGTGTAGAAGAATATGAAAAAAAAAAAAAATGTTGGGGAAGTGATTGATGTTCTTTATTTATTTATTATTTTTTATTTTTTTATAGGGTTCCTACTGTAGGGGGAAAGCCTCTAGATCTACATCGCCTTTTCGTTGACGTCACATCTCGAGGGGGCCTTGAAAATGTATGGATGCAATTTGATCTATATCCTAGTCTATTGATCTTGTGATTTTTTCAAAATTCCACTCTCTTAAAGTTATCTTGAACTTGTTACAGGTAATTAGGGATCGTAAATGGAATGAAGTAATTGTGGCCTTCAATTTCCCAACTACAATTACCAGTGCTTCATTTGCCTTGCGCAAGTACTATCTATCATTGCTCTATCACTTCGAGCAGGTCTACTTCCACAAGCAAGTCTCTTCAACCTCAGAGCCTGGTAATAGGCATGACTCTTTGGTTTTCAGATTATGTTGTTACAAGTTATTCCTGTGGACTAGTTTACTCTTTTTATTTTTCTATTCCTGCAGATCCTGTAAGCGGACACCTTGTGAGTGGATCGGCCACACTAGAGGAAGGTGCCACCAGGAATGAGTTTTCAGGTCAGGATAAGTTCAGCTACCAATTGGTGGTGTTATCTGAATTGATTGGTTTGAATTCTTCTTTGTTACAGCTTTCAAATTAACATCTGTAATTTCTTAATTAGCTCAGACACTAGTTGTAGAAAATAAATATAGTTTATTTTCCGTGCTTTCTTTGGAAGGAAATCTTTGACCCCATATTTGTTGGTGGTTATATTCAATCTTATTCAGGCTTCTGTGAGCACTGGATTTGTTGTGCACCTGATTTGCAAGATTAATTTTATGGATATTAAGAAAGATGTCTCTGTGCTGATATAATTTTTATGATTAATTTTGAACTGTGGGGTTTCACAATGGCATATCTTTGTGTTCTACCACTTTGCAGTAACTTCCTCAACTTTGTAGTTGAGTAAGGTGGAACAGTGGGAAATATATAGGGAAGCTGTCTATGGAAGTTATGAAGTTGCACTAGTTTGTACATTAATCTATACTGAGGGACATCATTTCCATTTTGAGTCTTTGCTGTCTCTTGTATGCAGCTACAACTCGAATTCTGTCGCTGGGCTGTTTGGTGACTGGAACAATTGATGGGAAATTTGATAATGGATATCTGGTTGCAGTGAATTTGGGTACTGACAAGCTGAAAGGTGTCTTGTACCATATTCCTCAACATGTTCCTAAGAATTCTTATTTTTCAGCCAACCCTACTCGCCGGAACCAAAAGAGATCCAAGTTGGCATTATGTGATCCATCTCGGCCCAAATCAAACAGGAGTGGTTACAATTTCTTTTTTGCTGAGCATTATGCGAGGCTTAAGCCTTTGTAACATGGGCAAGAGAAAGCCATCCGCAAGAAGAAGATTTGGTTCCTTTGGAGCAATCTCACAGAAGCTGGAAAACAGGTGCATGAGTTACTAATTGATTTCTTTCTCTTTCTCTTTTTATTTAATAATGTGTTTTCTACTCCAAGGCTGACTAGCTGGATAGATAGTTATTGGATGCGACATGTCTATAGCTTTGTATAAAACATTGGTAAAATTTTTACATGGCTGTTGCATAATCTTATCACATTATGTCATTCAATGATTAGTTAAGGTTCTTGTGATATCCTAAACATTCATAGGCATGGATAGGTGGGTAAACATATGCTCTTGAATTTGAGGGTTTTGATCTCTGTCAGAAGTATCTATTACAGCACTCATTCACTACTTCTGCAGGTTTATCAAGAGAAAGGGTTAAGAGACAAGGAGAGATACAGGACCGAAATGTTGGAGTATAAATCTTGATACGATTCAAGATTTATACTCCAAGTTGTATATTAATGGCCCAAGCTCTAGAAAGGAAGGTGATTTTTCTCTTAAACAGCCTAATTCAATAGACCACTAAGGTGACGATTCAATGGTTGTTGAAATTAATGCCATGGCCCTTTCATCTTATGTTCTTTTAAATTTCCATTGTCCTGCTAGGTTTACATAATTATTTTTTATTATTATGTCCAATCATAGATTTCCAAAAATTGTATCCCACCTGCAGGGACACGGGACCAAAACTGGAAAACCAAGACGACAGCTTCGAAAGGTAATAAGAATAAAAGAAATCCGCTGTGAATCGAGCAGAAGCAGTAGTAGGAAAAAGGTGATTAAAAAAATGATAGTGATGATGACGGCCAACTCTAGAGATGGCAATAAGCACGGCTTTTAAAACCAAAGATTCTCTTTTAAGAATCCCGATCAAAAGATTTGTCTTGGGATTAAAGCAAGCAAAGATCTAAAACGGAAAAGCATATATGTATATAAAACAGAAAATTATGAAGCTTTTAATTCATGCAATATTATGCAAACAAGGAATTTTCGGGCTTTCCTTCCGCAGATCGAGCTCCAGAGAGAAAGAAGAGAAGAAAAACAAACTGCTCTACTTGGTAACGCGTACCATTACTGGGAGCGACGGTGAATATGCATTGATACTGGTTTATTTATGGTAGATTCTGAAAGAGCGGAATAAGATGTAAAGGGACAACCAACTTGACAGTCTCGCTCATCTTTCCATACAAAGCGAGAGACCCTTCCCTTCCTTGAGCCTTTATGCTCTCTCCTCCTTTTCTCCCTCTTCTTCCTGTTTTTTTCATGGGTTTTGTATACCAGAGCCCTCTTCTCTCTTTGATTGCTCAATGCACCTCAATCTTCTTCGTGGATTTGGGAGCAATACTATTTCCTTAGCTGGGTCCGGATCGATCAGAATCTTCGAGGAAACACACCCCGCCCCCCCCCCCTTTAAAAAAAAATAAAAAAATTCAGTTTTCTTGTTAGCTAGCTACCAATATTTATCTGAATATTCTAGTCTGTGTTTCATAACTTGTTCGTCGTCTCATGCTCTGTTGTACCCTCTAATTAAGAGAGAACTCATGATCAGTTACTGGAGAGGGACACAGAAGTTTGCTGTCCAGTCTTCTTCGACACATGATTATGTTAAGCTAATGGACGAATTAAATCAAGGGAGTCGGATTCTGATCATCATAACATGCCTTGCGCGGCTGAGAACGCAGACTACTCAAGGTCAAGAGTTTTGGGCGATAATATATATACCAACGGGAATGGGAGGCTTTGCATCGAGCTGAAGGTTGCCAAGGCCAAGTTGGTTGATCAACAACAGAAACAAGGACACCCTCTTCCTGTTGTTGCAAAAGAGTTCCCTCGCATCTGCAACATTTGCGATAAAGGCTTTGGCTCTGGCAAAGCCCTTGGCGGTCACATGAGAATGCATGTCCAAGCCAGAAACAAGGAACTCCTCGAAAATATTCAGAACCCAAAATTCAAGAAGCATCCCACTGCCGCTGATGATCTTTCCACTGCTCATCGAGCCAAAACCAATGCAAGCGTTTCATTCATCGGCGAATCCGCTTGTTACGTTTGCGGTAAGAAATTTCCGACCACAAAAGCATTATTTGGCCACATGAGGTCTCATCCTGGAAGGCCCTGGCGAGGAGTTTTACCACCTCCACCAGAGAAAACCAACGCAAGCTCTTCGTTATCGACCCTATCGGATGATAAGATTGATTCTGCTAGTGCAAGTATTACCTCTACAGAGGCCATCGTGGTTAATTTGTCAGGTTCTCTATCGGCCTGGAAGGTCACTGGTAAGAGAGGCCGGGAAAGCATCGCCGCCTCCACCCGCTGTTACGGTACTTCTGGTCTTTCCCAGGGTCTAGAGGAGGGGATGCAAGAAGCTGTCTACGATCTCATGATGCTGGCTAATTCCAATCCAAAGAAAAGATTAATTGACGACTCAGATCCCCAAGTGGCCATTGACAATTATATGGATTCCCCAACAAACGCAAGGAATTTAACATCGAGGAACGAGAAGCTAAGCAGCCATGATGAACATGTACCCAAAAAGATCAACGACGACAAGGGGAACGAAAAGGCTACGCTAGAAACTGCTCCATCAAATGCGAATTGGAAATTATCGCGGGAGGATGGAGACTGGCGACCCAGACACTACTTTTACAAGAACGGTGCTGCTCATGAGCATGAAGATCAGTTGCATCTATACTATTCTGATAACAGTGAGGTCGTTTCTGACGATGAGATCTCGGGGAAAATGATTATAAGGAAGGTCAGGAAGAAAATCAGAAAGACTAAATTGGTAGGTTTGGAAGGCCTGGGAGATGCTGCTGATCGTAGTCACAACAAGGTTCCAGTAACATCCAATATTAGATCATACATATGCAGTGTTTGCAATAAATCATTCCCAACTCACCAAGCTTTGGGGGGTCATAAGTCCATCCATAACAAATTAATGAAGTACAGGCAGACTATGGATGAATCTCATTTAGCAGCAAATGATCCAGCTACCGACTATATTTATCATGATGGACACCAAGTGGATGATCAAACTCATCATGTACTTGCAGCAGGCACGTACCGATGCAAGATTTGCAACAAGACATTCCCAACAGGTCAGGCATTTGGGGGTCACAAAAGATGTCATGTGGAATTGCAATCGAGTCAATTACCTGATCAAGAAGCTAAAGCTCAATCTAGTCAAGTAACATCACCCGGAGAAGCCAGTCAGATCACAGGTCGAAGGATTTTTGATTTCGATCTCAATGACCTTCCAGCTATGGAGGTATTTGAAGAAGGTATCGACGTGAGTTTGTCTTTTATGTACGTATTTAATTCATGACTGAACACGCAGCAGCTAGTTAATTAATTTTTATGATTCATCCTCAAAACAATTCAGTTGGTCGGTTCAAGTTCAATCTTAATTGGATTTTTTTTTTTTTTTTTTGCTTCTGTCATGATATATAGTTGATTAATTTATTATAATTATTAAATCCTTTTTTCTTTTTAGACTGGTCTTGGTTGCATGCAGTAGTGGTTACGCGTAAAGAGGAACCCTCTTGGTTCTTTCATGTATTAATTAATGTCCTGCAGGGCTAGCAGCTGGCTCACTTTTTAGGAAAGATCCGAAATGGCTTATAAATTTGCAGTATGCGTCTTTGACGATGATCTCTAGCTAATTTATAGCTAGGATGAGAGGGAAGTAGTAATAATTAGTCAAGCATAACATTAATAATTCGGCCTAATTTCTGGTTATTATTTGAATTAGCAGTACTCCTCCATTTTAATTCAATATATATATATATATATATATATATATATATGTTATAAGCTGGTTATACGCATGCATGCCAATTTACATGATGACTACATTAGAAGGTTTGTTAATTAATTTGAGAGGAGCATATAATATAATATAAGATAATATAATATGCATGAGAATCCCTCGCTAGCTCGCTAGATGATCAAGAAGCAACTAATTGTTAGCTAGGAGCTAGCTGCAATGGCATGGCCTGGCCGGGAACTAACTTAGATTTTGTATCTTCTACGAAGACCCGCCTATCTAACAATAGGCAGGCACCGGAGAAAAATAGTGTAAAGAATAAAGAAAGAGAGTGATATGGTTATGGTACGCTACTGCTCCCCGTCACCATGATCCACTTTTCTACACAATGCCACAGAGTAAACCTGATAGTAATGCAAACAGTATATATTTAGTTCTGAAAGTGAAGAGGTTGCCACCAGATATTCCCATAGGTTTTTGCTTTATTGTTCTGTAATATATGTATCCTACTCTTCTCTTCCGGTCGAATTTGATGTAAAAGAATTAACATTGTCGTTCGCAAATTTCTACTACGAAAAATATTGCACGATTGGACATAAAACCAATTATTAATACTATATTGACGAGAAAAGATATATAATCGCTTTGAAAAAAATAAATAAAATATAGGATTCACATAAAAAAAATTAATTTTTTTAATAGTAGACCTTACTCTTTCGAAACGATTACGAGACATTTACGTACGATACGATTGTATGTAAAATTTCTCTGCACCAACTCCTAAAATATCAACTGTATTAAAAAACTCTATCAGTTTACATGCCCTCTGCAACTTCAAAGCCTCTTTAGCCCCTACTCTATCTCCACAGTACGTCTCCAATTCTGGTTGTTTCTCAAGCATCATGGTCTTGCTTTGTGCCTCTCCAAGTTTGTTCTGAACCTGCGCTTGCTCCCAGCCAGAAAATTTTGTTCCACTGAGAATTGTTCACCTGCAGCATCCTTCATCTTCTGTACTGTCCTTATTATTGCCAGGTGCTCAACCTCAGCTTCAATCTTTTGCTTGAAGAGACTCTCAAGCTCCGTCTGTGTCTCTCTACATTTTTCATCCTGTATCCCTATGGAGCTGCTTGATTCTTCCTTTGGCGACTTGCTCCTGCTTATTGTGGCCTCAAGTTCAACAATCCTCAAGTCCTTTGCCTCAAGCATGGCCCCCGTCTCCTCCAATTTGCTCTCCAAAAATCTCAAATCCTTCATCAAGCTTAATACTTGGGATCCCAAGGAAGTCAAAGCAGTTTGTCTAATCATTACAGATCCCAGCTGGTCAGATGAGCTTGGCTTGTAGGTCTCTGAATCAGTAGTAGTGAAATCTGCTGGCATACATCGTAGTTGAACTGTCATGCGATGATGTAGGTTCCTTTTCGATATCCTTTAGGTTATGAACTTCTGCAACAGCACCACAGAAAGTTTATTGGCTTAAAATGTTAATAAAAACCCGTCATAGCCTAAATTTTCATTAAGAGACATTCCACAGATAAAAGTCCAAAAGAACTTCAGCATAAAGCATATTGTATTTTCAAGCCAATAATGGGAAATGTTAGTTTTTGTATGCTTATTCCCAGGTCATGGCCTCAATATACTTAAATAACTATGACTACAGTTCAACGAATATCATAGAGAATGAGGGGCAAAATATTTAGGCTTAACAGAAAAGAGCAAATGTTGAACCCTAAGAGAAAATGACCAGAGTAAGAGACCCAGGATCTTCCTCTCCGTAGTGCTTCTTGAGGCTCCACTTCCCTTCCCAAAATTTCCTGGGGGATAAGCAACACCCCACTATCCTGGACTCCACCTCCAAACTTATTTAATAAATCAGCAAGATGAATTAGAACACAGACTGGCTTTCTCCAGGAAGAAAAATCCATGATAACTCTTCTTAAGATCGCATCAAGCCTTCAGGCTTCAGTGAAAGTTAATTCACCAAACTTATGACAAGACAATCTTGTTGTAAAATGTTGTGCAATACATACATACAAACGACGACAAATAAAATAAAAGTAATTACAATCAAGCACACGACGCACAATATATGTGTTTTGACAAATTGCTTACGTCCACAGAGCTGCAGAGATCTTATTAACCGAAAGAGATTACAATCACTCAATCTCAACTCACACTCTCCAGGAATTTTTACTCTCTCACACAGTATGCACTCACTAGACAATTGTTCTTTCTCAAAATATACTTGAGACTGTGCAAGACATGTCTAATAAGATGTATTTAGAGCAAATGGCGCTGGAAACCCTAATATGACAAAATTAGAGCTATTCGCTCAAGTGGTATGTCGAGCACGCCTCGAGCAAACAACCAAATCAACATTGGCTCGAGCCATGTGTCGAGCGGCTCATGAGCGAACTCTTTGACTTGAACTCCACTTGAGCGGTATCTCGAGTTAATGTCGAGCGAACTCTCTATATTGCATCCGCTTGAGCTCACTGTCGAGCGGTCTTTGAGCGAACTCTCTGACTTGCCTCCGCTAGAGTGGCTAAAGACTCCGCTTGAGCGGTGTGGACCAAACTCCATAGTACTCAACAAATCTGACCATTCCTTATTACGCATTGTTAATACAAGTATAACTTCCATAAAGTTTTGGTGTAAATCAGTACACCCCCAAATTGAAATCACACCTTAACTTGTAAATCAACACTCCCATTTTCATTTTCTCCTGTGGCTCTATCTCACTAAGCTCAACACTCTGTCCTGCTGTGTCATGTCATCCACAAGATGGCATTAGGCCTTCAGTGAAAGCTAATTCACTAAAATTATGACGAGGGTATCAGAAACTCACATCCCTTTTCCATTTCACCAATGAACAAATTGGAGAATAACAACAGTATTACTTTGTGAAAGAAATTGTACAAGGTGGTGAGCTCGACAATGACACCAAAGACTGTCCTCTCACCCCTCCACCACCATGATGACCCCGACCAAGACATCACCAAGCTCCCCATCTGATCCTCGTGTATTTGACAGTCCTTGAATTAATCAAACTCGGGTATTTATGATTTTTAGCTTATAGTGACAAATCACCAAAGGACAGAATCAGAGTGTATGCATCAAGCTTGACCTCCTAGATTTTCTCCAAGGTAGAATTGCTTCAGAGCATTTGATAGAAAATTATGCAGAAAATTGAACTAAAATATTTTAACAACTTCGGTTAAATTATTTTTACTTCAAATTGTTTGAATGTTTAGAAAACAAACTTGGAGCTTTTTTTAGCAATGAAGAAACTGAAAACACAGATGGAATGGTTATAGAAAATATAGATGGCGTGGTTAGAAGGTAGAGAATTATGCAGCAAATTGCTCAAAATGAGGTGAATATGAGGCATAGTTTAAGATTCCTCATTTTCCTATTTTTATCTACATTTTTTCTCCACAATAGAATTAGGGGTGTAAGTTTAAACCTAAAAAGGGGACCAGACCGGACCGGTTGGTCTGATTTTGAACCGGTCCGGTCCAGAACTGGTTCTTATATTATGAAAATCGGCCGGATCTAGTTCGGTCTCAATTCCATAGTTTTCGGGATCAGTCTGGTTGGAAAAAAAAATATAAATTAATTTTATATATTACACAAAATATTATATATAAATAAGTTTTATATATAATATATAATTATATATGAAATTTTTATATATAATATATATAATTATATATCATATGTGAAATAATTTCATATTATAAATTATAAATTATAACATAAAAAGTTAATCTTAAATATGAACATTTGTAATTTGTTTGATCATGTGTTATTAATATAATTATATATAAGATAATGTTATTATAATTTATAAAATAAAAGTTTAATTTTAAAGATGAAAATTAATTGATCATATGCTTTAAAAATAAAATATATATTAAATTATTAATAACATTTTTTCATAAGAAGTAATACTTTATTATATATTTTTTTATATTTTAAAAAAATCGAAGAACCGGACTGGACTGAATCGAAAACCGGAGGTACCATAGGAGGATAACCAGGGCGTAATCGATTTTGAAAAATGTAAAATCAGTATATACTTGTTCAGTCTTAAATTTTGTCTAAAACTGTACCAATTACACTCCTAAATAGAATGGATTAATGAGCGAGGAAACTCACTGGAGAATGACATGAAAATCGGTGTCAAATCAAGTAAACTTTGAATTCAATTGGAGTTAATATTTGACAAAGAAACAGAAGAAATTGGCTTGAGTGATGCCATAAAAAGTGAGAGAGCTTCTAAATGGCTAACACAGATAAGAAGGATGGGTAGAAAGGGAAACAAAGAGTGGGAGTTGAGCCTTTGGGTTTAGTTTACTTCTACAAAATGTTGGAAAGCTAACCATAGGATGACATTGGGAATTGTTGGGTGCTACCAATCTTTTTCAGAGATCCGTGACAACTTTCCATTGAAGGGTGTAAAGATCTTTTTTACACCAAACTGGATTGAAGTCAAGAGTTTATTAACATATCTATCCTTTAAATAACTTCATTTGCTTCTTTTTAACCCTACCCTTCCTCTTTTCTTCCTTACCTAAATTTCTAGAAGAACAATTACCCTCCAACCCTCTTCCTCTTCATGTATCTATCTCCCTGTTTATTAAGCACAAAACTTCCATGCAATGATGATCTATTATTGGAGAACTATAGTGCAGTAATTTTAGAACCAGAGCCAGAATTGAGAAACCTAGAATAGAATGCTCTAAATATAATATTGATACAACAATCTATAACTTTTCACAAATCAGAGAAAAAAATCATGCTCAAGGACAGTCTTTCTTGCCTTCTTACTCATTTCTCCCCACATAAAAAGGTGTCAACCAAAATCTGACAATCCATTCAGTTACCACTGTTGATGTCTGTCTAATTATCATTTGGACAAAATACACCAAATAACATCTAGAGTTTCAGAAATTAAAAAAAAAAAAAAAACGAAACCACCTAAATTTCACACTTATTTTTTACAAATTATTCCCACAATTGCAATAAAACTCCAATCCCTCACCAAAGGCATATCTTGAGAAGCCTTTATAACAAATGCAATATACCTAGTTCCGTCAACCATCTTCTCCCCCCAACTACTACAACAAGCACTCATGTCGTTCAAAAATCAAAACAGTTTCCATGAGGGATTAAATAAAATTGGAAGTCAAATAGAAACCATGATAATATTTTACTCGTCATAGTTTAGCCATAGTGTCTACCCCCCTCTAAATTAACTTTCAACGCCAAACGCCTTAATGTGATCTGCCTAGTATATATGGGGTCCAAAGAATTTTTAGCCTCCCGCCCAACTAATCTCTACTGTTCATCTACTCTGATGCTCTCTCAGATTTAAGCCACAAACAACTAAATTCCTTGTCTCATGCCACACAAAGATTTTGGGCATATGTTGAATTAAAAATTCCCAAACCTATGAGCTTTACCATGAATGTATCCCCCCCCCCCCCCCCCCAAACACACACACACACACACACCACCCTGGACTTTGTTATTATGACAGATTAGGCTAGCTAGACAGGATAAATGCTTTGCAAATCCAGTAAGAGGTGCAAGCATGATCCTGTATAGTAAATACATTGGCATTTTTTGTTATGAGATGATAAAAGTGACTTGTACTGTATCATCCTCAATTCCTCATAATTCCTTCTATTGATAATCACCGGAAATGAGTAGAAAAGAAACTTCTGATACAACCAATGCTAGACTATTTTAGCTGGGATTATCAAATTAGGATAAACCCAATAATAACTCATGTGACACATCATTAGCAAGGAATATAAAACATCATAATACTGGGTATCAGAGTTGTCCTTTTTCCAGTGCTTCTTGCACAGGCTGGAGGCTAAAGAGAGAATCAACCAAAGGATCCCGATTTGTTGAGGGTTGATGGTTCTCACTTTTTTCTTCCTTAACTTTCCAAGACAAGTTTTCAGCTAAATCATCTAGTGAAAGATCTTTGACTTCTCCCACATTCTCTTTGTTGTAACCAGTATGAAATTCCTCGCTGAACTCACTTGTGTGAGCCTTATCACTATTCTCACCATCATGATCCACTGACCTTCCAGTTTGCTTTCCATTACTAGTTGCATTAAAAGCACCTTGCATGAAGACAAAATAGGAGCTTCTTGAGTCAAATTCCATGCTGGAAAGAGAGTCTTCCTCCTCGAGTTTGACCCTTTCTCCTCGAGGCTTCTTACTGCCTTCAGTCCATCCCTTTCCCCGATGAACCTTTTGAGTTGATTTACCCAAAATCTTCCCACCAACATTCTTTGTCCTGTTCTTCTCGTGCCCACAACCCAGATCATACCTTCCCTTTGGAGCACTGATTGCTGTTAAAGACTTGCTAGTTCGATCTTCACTATTCTCAGAATCTGTAGCCACGGCAAAAGCATACACTACAAGCCTAGAATCCAAACTAGACTTCTTTACAAAACCATCAGCAAATCCTATAGTTGTCAATAAATTTGCATATCCTACCGAACCTTCACTATTTTGCTTGATCTCAAGGGGCAAATGCTAAGGTTTAGTTGGATTCCTAGAACCAGACAAACACCACTTCAAAATTTTACTATAATGTACACATGCACTTGCATAGCTAACAGATTCTCTCTTACTTCTCCTCCATTTCTTCAAGCCATATCCCTTTCTACTCCCATGTGAATTCCCACCAGGAGATGTGGCATTCGACGGAGGTGAAGCCCCCCCTTCTACACTTTCAACATCCTTTTCTTTTGTATCCTCCCTCTTCGATGTATTGGCGCTAGAGTTTTCAATGGAAACCAACTTACCAATATCATTAGGATACAACCCATTATTCTTTATCTCGCGGCCATCATCATGTGGAATTCTATGTTGGGCTATTTCATTGTCTTCCACCGAATCAAGAACCGAACATTCCTTCATCAAATGACTCAAATCCATATACAAAATCCTAGTTCTCTCACAGTCATCACCCACACCAAAAAACAGCCATATCAAGATCAAGAACAAGAACTATCATACCAGCTCATAGTCAAAGAACAACAAAATCCCAGAAAGATCAACCCGGTTTGGGCAAATTTAAGGAGAAAAATGATCAAATTCCAATCCGATATCAAGAGGATAAATGTGAATGTATTAATTTAAGCATAATTAAAAGTGGGAAAAGATAGAGATTCAAAGAGAAAAAAAGCTGAGGAAATGATGCTCTTGAATTGGAAGTGTAAATTACAATCCAGGAAATTGATAATTGAATTAAAAAGAGTGAGATTAGAGAAAATGAGAAAAAAGAGTGACATTCGAGAAAATGAGAGAGAGAGAGAGAGGGGGGGGGAGTGATGCACACGAATCGTTAATATCACGAGTCTTCAATAAATGAAGCTTTGAAGAGGATGATTGATGAATGGAAGGGCACGAGAACCCTCTCGATTGGTTGGATTTGCAATTTTGTAGCCAAAACAAGATTTACTAGAATTGCCAATTAAAAAAAAAAAAAACTGTTGTGAACATGAAGTGAAATGATCTCATTGCCTAAAATAGTCTTTTGAGGGTTTTTAGTTAAGTTGTATGTTTTGTGCTAGCCTTTCAGTTTACAATAGTATGTTATTTTCTTATATTTATCTACAGTCATTTTATCATTGACACTTTTTATTTGAGCAGTTACGTTGAGTGCGCTGAGTGAATTGTAAAAGGGGAAGGGAGCTATAGGGGGAAGCATTCTGGAATGTATTTTGGTCTGAAACTAAGGGAGGAATTAGGAGCCTCAAACATCCCAAATCATAGTCCTTTTTTTTTTATTGAATTTCATCATTTTTCAATTCATCTCTATTTTTTGTCTCTATTTTGTTCTTAACATCCATTTTTAGTCTTCTTCATCGTTACTCCACAAGTGGGTTCCTAACAAGTGGTATCTAGTGCCTAACGATTCTTCATGGAGGACGGAGTAAGATTCAAGAAACAACAAGAAAATTTGCTGCTCACGGAAAAAATTCTTGAAGTGATTCAGCAGCTCAAGGACTCAGTTGATTGATACCATGAAAATTACAAGGTTTTCAAGCAATCATTCATGGAGTGGCAAGACCAGGTTGCACAGGAGGAAGAAAAGAAGGCAGTAGAGGTGGATCGAGGAGATAGTGGTAGTGCCCATGGTAGCTGTCTCCAAAGAAATTTCTTTCTCATTTGTTCTCGAAAATCCTTTCGGCAATCTCATATTATTGTCTCAACCCTCAGATTTCCCTATCCATATTTCGTGTCCCTCCTCCATTAACATGCCGTCAAATATCGATCTCACTACAATGAAGCACTTGATCACCGACATGCACCTCATCAACAACGTCAATGATTTTAAGAGGCTGATTGATCGTAGATGCAGAGATGTTTCTCTACGCCTTGTATGACATCCCCCATGGGAGACCCACACCCTTAAGAGGCCTTCTCTCACCGTTGAGTGTTTTTCGGACCGAAAGGAGCCCCTCGGCAAGGCATATTTAGTCCAAAAGATGAGGGTCGACATCCACACATCCTTGAGTGGCCCTTAGCTTGTTGTTGCCACCAAAGATGCCCTTCAGGAAATGGTGTTTGATGTGGAGTCGAAGTTGGTGTTGCACACCAAGATGGCCAAAAAAAATCTTTTTATCAAAATAGGAATAGTAGCGGATTCAAGCATCTATGATCAGAGTAAATGCATGCGAACTATTGATCTGGATATCATGCATTACCCAAGGGTTATACAACCTCGGTCATCTGCAGTCCTAGTGTTATCATTTGAAAGGCATGGGTTCTTCACCAGAGCATGGCATGATTCAACACTAGCATCAGCAACCATGGGTATCAATTTGGTTGTCGGTGGCAAGAGCAAGGTCAATAAGCCGCCCTTCTCTCTTCAGGTTGAGTTGTTTCATGATGGGCAAGGGGGATATGATTGTCGTGGTTGTTGGGACTATGATAGATGACATCCAATTGTATGAAGTCTCTAACCTGAAAGTGATTGCTATAAGGTTAGCAAAGACTGTGAGAGTTAGGATTGAGAAGATAGGTGGAGAATGCTTGACATTTGACTAGTTGGCTTTCAGAGCTCCTCCTGGGTAGTGCATGCTTATTCTTAGAGGTCCTTAGAAAGCTCGTGAAGCAGTGAAACTACAGTTGGATGGACTCATTGTTATGGGTAAGAAACTTGTTGTCCATTATTTGCTTGATGTATTGCCACGTAAAGTGGTTTTTGAGCCCTTTGATAGAGGAAGAGAAATAAATTCTAAAGCAACGAAGTGTAAGAGTCTACAGAACACCATTTCCTTCTTCCTTATACTACATCTGCAATCCTGTCACCAAGCAGTGGAAGAAATTCCCAAAACCCAATGTTGATTATGGGTCGAACCTTGCCCTTGTACTCATATTTGAACCTTCTATACTCAACTTTGTTGCCGAGTACAAGCTCATTTGTGCCTTTTCATCTTCTGATTTTGAGAGTGTTTGTTTGCTGGTTGTTGAGTGGTAATAAATTGGATGAAGGGAGAAATATTGCACCTCAATTGTTTGAGATATTGCCACTTAGGGGTGTTTGTGGGATAAATTGTTACAACTTTGTGAATATCAATTGATAGAGGAACAAATATTGTGGCCTTTTGACAGAGGAAGGGAAACAGAATTTGGGGGGGGGGGGTGGGAGCATTTCTTATGCCTCACTTTGCTGTGGTGGGTTATTTAGCTAGAGTGGGGTTAAATGTAGTTCTCTACAGTACACTTTTGGCCATGTGTGCTTATCTTGGATATGAGGTTGAAGTGTCAAGAAACTAAGGGAGGGACTTAAAACTAGTGACCAGTACTTGCTTCCTCTTGTTATAGTTGATGTGATTGGGAAGCAACTAAATTTCTCACTAGTTCATATAGCTAGAACTGATATTGTATAGGGGGAATTAAGAGGTTCATACTTGCATTTTTGTGGCAACTCATGAGACTTACCTTGCTCTAGTTCCTAGAAAACTTTAGATCTCACTCTAAAGGTAAAGAAGGCAAGGAGATAACGGATGCAGAAATTCTAAAATGGACACGCAATGAACAAAATCCAAGTGGAAAGGTCACTACCAGTGTCGTTCCAAATCATTGGCAACAAAACAATGGTCTTCTGATGACTAATGATGTCTCAAGTGTCAACCTTGAAGAAGCAGTTCCTTGTATAGCCCTATCAAAGAATGACTTGTATATAACGTCAACTTGTGGTGGAAATGTTTCCTTATTTAGTTTATGGCACTGCCAATTTTTCACTCTCCCAACTGGTATCATTGCTACCACCACAATTGGGTACATATATCCCAAGCGTTCTGTTGCTACCATGTGCTTCAAGGTGTATGGACACATTTGCATGACTCAAACTCTAACCTTTCTACCAGACTTTAAACTTGGTCATTACATGAATATTCCACCAAGATCGATGTTCATGGCACAGGTGGTAGGAACTTTACTAGCAGTAAATGTATACACAGGAACCTTGGTTAACCAAGAGTGAATCACTACTCTAAAGCTTGAGGACAAGGTTTTCTTTAAGGAGAGGAGATTGTTTTGAACTAGAAGTGAAACGATGTCGTTGTCTACGATAGTCTCTTGAGGGTCTTTAGTTAAGCTATGCGTTTTGTGCCAACCTTTTAGTTTACAATAGTATGTTATTTTCTTATGTTTGTCTACAGTCATTTTATCAATGACACTTTCTGTTTGGGCGAAACGCTGAGTGAATTGTAAAAAGGGAAAGGAGCTACAGGGGGAAGCATTTTGAAATGTATTTTGGTCTAAAACTAAGGGAGGAATTGGGAGCCTCAAACATTTCAAACCTTTTATCATCATCTTCAATTCATCTCTATTTTCTATCGTTATTTTGTTCTTAATATCCATTTTCAATCTTCTTCATCGTTACTCTACAAGTGGGTTCCTAACAAAAACAAAAGAAACATCGAGACGGAAGAGGAGACTCAAGGGAGCTAATCGATTATACCAAGAAAATGATTTTGTATTTTAGTGTTGATATTCTATAAAAATAAATTTATAAGACATAGTTTTATACTAATATGTAATATATTTTATAATTAAAAAAAACTTTACAATTTAACATATCATATTAACTATATTAATTTATAAATTTATTTTTATATAAAACATTTCTCTGTTTTTAATGATCGGCCCGACCCTTGGTTGATTGTCATCTTACTTCATCGATGGGGATGGCTAGATCTAGAGTTTTGAGTCCACCATCACCGCACCGCCTAGTGACTGTCCGCCACGCACCAACTCCGACGCATGTGACCGCCACGAGCTTCTAGATCAAGTTATAGGATGTCGACCACATTTTGATGCAAGACGCTTAGCCGTCGATTGGCTTTCCAACCATTTATGCAATAGTTTTTTTGTTTTTTGTGAATATTTTCTTGATCTTTTTTTAAAGACTTTTAACTCCAAGTATGTGCCCTTGATATAATCGGGTGGACCGACAAGCTAGCAATGACCCATGTGATGCACTGCATTGCATGCTTCAGATCGGTTCTGAGCACCGACAGGGTCGCATAGCGCCTTTTCTTCGCATTCTAAGAACTAAATCATCGGAGATATACAAACAAAAAAATAACTAAAGAGAATTGAAAAACTAAAGGGGAACGAACGAGTAAAAACTACAGAAACTCCTAATATATAATTTTGTGATGCATGGGTCCTAATTCTGGGTTATCAATTCTGGGTTATCATGTCTTGGCAGTTGGCATACCCCACAAGCTAGGCTAGCTATAAGATTCGCTGACCCTGCACGTACAATATAACGGTGGGGTCTCTCTTTAAATAAATAAATAAATAAAAACTATATGACCGTACGTGTATCTGCATGTGCATGCGTTTGAATTTTTCTTCTTGGAGTACTGGACCTTACGAATGTGAGCGCTGTACCCACCAAAACAAGCTGAGAGATGAAAATTACCGTAAATCTTGACGCTATATATAAAGCCAATGAGATCGGTATCCTTCCACACAAACTTCATATATATTTAGCTAGGTTTGTCACGATCGAGTAAATACAAGAGTTAACTTTGATATATATTCGATCGGCTCAAATACAAAGGGAACTCCTTTTGGCGGTCGCTCTAAATTAGTACAGGTAGTTATATACGTATATATATATGTATGTATGTATTGTTTCTGTAATAGTCTTGCTCTCTAATTTAGATCTGGCTGCTTTTTATTTGGAGCGGATACGAGGGAAAGATCAAGCACAATTTGGTTTGGTCAGCCACTATATCTATCAGGAAAAAGTAACCAGATGTAGTCATTCAACACAATGTCACAATTGATTGTGAAGACCTTGCATAGAGGTCTAGCTATAAAATTAGAAGGTTAAAACACATGAGAAAGGCAGCTGGAACTGACAAAATTTAACCCCCCCACCCCCAAAAAAGAAGAAATAGCAGAGAGAGAGAATATTTCTCAAAGGGACGCTCAACGTACGTCCATTGACTTTAAGCAAAAGTTCCTTGTCAACTATTATTCATTGATTGCTTTCTGGTCGATGGGTAGCTTGAAGAGTGTGCCTGAGGAGAGAAGCCTCATAAGCTGCGTAATTTGTGGACCAACACTCGGGTATGCTCAAATATTTTTTTATATATATATATATATACCACACCAGCTCAAGCAGATATTTCCACATCTAAACTTGTGTGCAGGTTCTCTTTTTTATCAACTGCCATCGTTTTTGTCATCTCCGGATGTTTCTGCCAATCAGTAGCAGTTCGAGATTTCATTATGGGTTTGAAGAAAAACCTGGTTTGCGAGCAGAAGCAAATGGCCCATCCCAAAAAAAAGTCGTCAACTAGGTCAAGCTTGGAGAATTATACAATGCAGATCTCAGATGACCTGTTGAGGATGATGCAGCGAAAAAAGGGTTCTGCTGCAGCACGCTAGAACCTTCCGAAGTACAACTCCATCTAGCAGAACTTGCATTGGCTCCTCGGGAGGGGATTGCATGAAAGCTGGCTTTGGACACCGCTGGTAATTCACCGAGTAGAGAATGGTCCTGTGACTGATAATAAGAGAGAGAATTCACATCTCTTGAGTAGCAGTCTGAAATCATTGGAATCGGTATGCCAGATGAAACTACCTTGCTTTCCCTCAACCCTGCAGAGTACTTTGTGACATCAGTGGTCAAGTTGGCTTCACTAGCTGCTATGTCATCAACCATGATAATTTCTCTATTAGCATTGACAGCAGCACTCATCTGTTGGTAGTCAGGAATTGTTAAGCATTTCTGCATAGTATATGTGGGTGCATAAATTGGTCTATTCTTAGACTTATTCTGTTCAGCTGGCACATGGTAATGACCTTTATACTCACGAGACTCCATTAAAGCAATAAAACCACCATCCTGGGGCTGGTCTGGAACTAAGCCTGCTGGTCCTCTTTCAGCCAATTGTGGTGGCTTGGTAGCGCGCCTTCTAAAACTATTTGACAACCTTCCATCGAAACAAGGCCCCACTAAATCAAGTGAATCTTGGCCTACTTGTGAGACCATATGATGATTGGAGCAGTGGGCCTGATTTTGGATATTTACAGGAGAGACTTCAGAAAATGTTGGAAACCTTGGAGCTGATGAGTTGAGCTGGTTGGGATGTGGTTCAGCCTGCACTAGTGGCATTGATGCATCTTCATCTTTGTTGACCACCATCAAATTCTTCCCCATCAGCCTTAGAATGGGATTAGATGCAGATGGACTAGCAGAATCACAATTACCACGACCTGGAAACTTCACTCCAGCATTGGGGGAACGCTTAAAAGGAATGGGACCTGCAGGGGACTTTATGATGGGGGGAGCAACCTTTTCAGATTTTGAACTTAGGCAACTGTTCAGAGAGAATATTTCAGGCATCATGTCAGAATTGCCCGGTCTTGTGTTCAGATTACAACCCATTTGCTTTCCTAAGGTAGGCAATGTCACTGAAGCTATGGCCCTTCGCTTCAATAGTTGTGATTCTTGATAATTCAAAGCAACACCCTGAGAAGTTCTCTCCTTCCTTTGGCAACAGCATGGTTCATCACTTTTGAAACTGAGAGGACCCTTTTCAATAGAGATCTTATTAATTTTAGAATTCTCCCCATCAAAAGTAATCTTTTCTACTGCTGCACTAGTCATCTGTGGAACTATAGAAACACTTTCTGCTGAAGGCCGGATGCTAGAAACAGAGAAGCCTGAGCTCATCTTCTCTTGAACTGATTGAGTTCCTACAGATGAAAATGGTTCAGAATAGTTCTGATCATATCCAGTCACAGTGGAATTAGAGAGAGTTGATGCTGCAGAAATAGGAGAATCTGATGAATCCTGATCAATGAAATCATGCTGATCTAGAGAAGATTGAACCCTGCTGGAGGTTAATGATGAGTTCCCTTGAAGATCTTCTGATCCCATACCCCGAGGACTTGGCAAAAATGATCCTGGTGGCCCTGGAATTGGTATTGGATCAACCTCTGCAAAGAAGTTTGCCTGCCCAACATCAAAATCCACTTCTTCCACAACATGAACATGTTTCCCAATAAAGCCATGGCCCTCTTTATCAGAACTATATATGTCTTTTCCATCAAAAAGAGTTGGCTTACTTGGACCGCTCGGCGTTTCATCTCCACATAAAGGCCCTTGACAATCTTCAACAGATTGTACAGAGTTGGATCGGTTCTCAGTAAAACTCCCCAGCTTGTGTTGTAGCTCAAGATCTACAGATTCAAAAAGATTTGTATAACCATCCCGAACAACTTCTTTTGGGGCTGGTTCCGTGAAAATATCCTCCTCAGGAATCCAAATCTCTTTTTTATCAGACCTTGAGCCATAAACTTTGTGCATAAAATCATCAACTCTAACAGAAGAATCCATATGTTCACCCTCATCATGTCCATAACATTGAGGAGCTAACCGTGAACTCTTCAAAGCCATAGCTTCCTGCCTCTGAGATATACTTATTGCGCCTCTATCTTGCTTGAGTTTTAGCACAGTGCTACTGCCAAACGAAAGTTCACTAGATATCTCTTCTCTTCCAGAATGATTGTCAATTAGATTGTGCATCAAATCATGTTGCTCGTCAGCTTCAGAATACCAGGCCGCTACTTTTTTGCCTATTTCTGCATTTAAATGCACTCGAGAAGTCCTGAAAGCTGAACACTTCTTGGTCGCATCCGGGCTAGATTCAGTCACAGACGATCTGCCTTTAACAGCCAATACATTCTCCCTTAAAGAAGAGAATCCCATGGTTTTCGATGTTAAGGAATGATGACTCATATATGAATATGTGCTAGGAAAAAGAGGAATATCAGAACTATGACTTGGCGGCCCTGCAGCAATATCATTCAGCTCGCTTCTCAACAAAGATACATAATTTCCAGCAGACTTTGGAGATTTTAATATACAACCATCACAAACTGAATCGCTGTCTTTGGTTAACTGATTCATTCGTCTCTTCATTAATGGAAGGGAACTCTTAACCCTGGCACTGGTACTGGTTCCAAACAAGGGACTTCCCACTCTCTTTCTCCTAGGGGATTGCTCCCTCTTGTCATTCTTCATTCTCTCACTTTTTTCAGAAGAATAAATTGGGTTCTGAGACACATTTGCAAGTTTCGAGACCTGACTTCTCTCTACGAGAGAATTATCATAACATAAATGATCACTCTCACTTGGTAGTTGATGGTCGTCTTTTCTCTTTACCTTTTTTGCAACTCCAGTTCTTTTGGAGCATGCCCAACGTCTTAAATTTCCAGAATCACCGGGTTTGACTTGCTTCTTTATTGGACATTTCTTCTTCTTGCACCTTTCTTCCACTCCATGATAAACTCCTTGAACCCCATAAGTCTGTTTAATGACGACATATCAGAACCAGAAACAGTTGAATGCTAAGGCTACCAATACAGCACCAAAAGATGTTTAAAAAAAATTCATAATAAAAATGGAAGATGGATCGAAAGAATTGGATACTAAAAAGTGTAGCTTTAGAGAAGGAAATGTTTAAAGTTATTCAACACTAGCAATCAGTCCATGCCCAGGACCAAAATGAAATTACCCACAAAAGAAACCAGTGCGAAGATTATTGATCCAAGAATATTAGGAACAATGTAATTAACACCGTCTTTACTGTGTTATATAGCATGTGAAGCTTTTCATGGCATCAAAATATACATGTAAATCATCTGGTGAGACGCATGCTCAAATTTGTTGGTACATTCTGGTAAAGATATTTATCTTAGTCTCTAAAGTTAATAAAAGCAGTCAATGAAGCCATGTAAAAGTAAAAAGAAAGTGAGAAAAAACACATACAAAGAAAGCAGGTGCGGAGTACCTGGGAAGAATGGGCCTTGTGAGAAAGAATTTTTTTGCTTTGAGGAGCAAGTTTGAGGTACTTGTGATGTTTGGGTGCACAGCACTTTTTCTTTTTGGTTGAAAAGAATTTACTTCCTTTACCTACTTTCGAAGGTTTCCTTGGTCCAACATCCTCCGCCACTTGAGATGCTGATGGTCCACCGTCAAACTTAGATAAAATCCTCAGTTTGGTGCCACTGGCATCAATATAAACGGCACCCACATCACCAGTATCCGCAGTGTTAACAGGCAACATTCTTTGCTTGTTTCCTTCAGCAGGCATCTCAGACTTGTCATTATCCTGTATAGGCAAGCGTGAAACTGTGGCCCAGCTTGTACCATTTCTTCTATCAAGCTCTTCTAAAGTGCACCTTGCTGCCATAGTATAGATATCCACCATTAATCTCATCTTCCTTGGCTTAATTCTATGCTTGGTTAGTTTAGAATCAGCCATCCACTTGGGAGCTGATTCCATAGAAAGGCACTGATCAATATGAGCATTCAAGGTGGTGTTTGAAGACGATGAAAAAGTTTTGCAAACAGGGCATATCTTTGAAGCCATTGTTAATTCTGACATACTGATACAATTTGAAGAGATATCTTCAGTTGAGCTACGATCAGAGTTGGCACAGAACTTCACCACCAATCTGCACTTCTTACCGGAGGGTCGGGTTGGGCTTTCAGCCTTGAGAGCAGGACCTGCAGCTGCAACTTCGACTGAGTCTTCAGGTAAGGTATCAGCGTCTATGGATGGGCTAGACAGCCTATTGGTGGGAAGTGACTCTATTTCAGATCGAGAAAGACTTGTTATTGTGGATGGGAAATCACAATCTCCTTCAGACCTACATGAAGTTGTCTCTGTGCATGCTTTTGCTGGCTTCCGATTCAGTTGAGCATTTATGGACAAGTCTAATATAGCATGATCATCAGACCCAGACGGCTCTCCATCAAAATAACTCAAGTTCTTATCCTCAAATGCGCTACTTTCAACCGTACATCTCTGAAAGCATTTGTTCTTCACTTTATCAAGAGGCTGAAAAGGTGGCAACACATCCTTCACTCCATGTTTCAAGCAAAGATGAAGACTTTTCGAAGAAAAAGGCCAATTCGTCTGGATATCCTTGCTTCGGGTAATAAAAACATAATCTCTGCAGTGCAACCGTTAGATTATGTTAATTATTTAGTGACTCGTAATAAATTTTATCCAAATCTCGCCATCTAGAAATGAAAGGTATATACAATATGTGTGTGAAACTCGGACTAGAGTCACTAGACCCTTATATTGTATGTTGACTCAAGGAAGCAAATCAATGACCATACGAACAGTGGAGCAACGGCCAAGAAAAACCCAAGTGACAAAGGAGATTCGATGATCTTGTGAACACAGGAAAAGTGATCTGAAGTGTGCAGCAAGATATGCCCGGAACAAGTACAGATTGCAAGTGGGCTAGCAACAATTATCCCAGGGGCAGCTCTGGGAAGATTATCGTAGGGAAAGAGACATGAAATCACCAGCAGCGTCAAGCAGGAAAAGCAACTAAAATAAATAAATAACTATATTCGAATTAGAGTGTTACACAGACGAATAGGATAGTCTAGAGATGGCCCATGAAGAAGGGTAATCGTCCAGTCGAATTAAAGCCGTGAACAAGCTCTTTAGCCAAAGCAAAGCAAGATCCATCAGAGATCAAAATAGAGACAATACGGCTATTATCTAAAGCCGCGAACAAGTTTCTTGTGTTCGACTGATCCACAAGAAACTTGTAACTCTGGATCTGACTCGACAAACTCGTCTTAAGATGCGAAAACTTTTGAGATCACCACCACCAGAGGAAAAGAAGCAGTTAGAGAGAGCACTGAAAACAAATTCAGAGAGAGAGAGAGAGAACCTTATGGAGAATCTGGGAAGTGAGGTTTCACCAAATGGGGCTGGCTTGGACAGATCTACCTCTGGCAAGGGAAGGTTATGAGAAGCCCCCTCATCACTACCAGTTTTCAGCCGGGAAACATCGCAAGGGCATGAGGGATCTGGTGGAGAGTTTTCAATGGATAACATCTGATGAAAAGCTTCTCTCGTCTTGCGCTGTATTTCCTACAGTCACAAGCTCTATTACTACCTCTACCACTGGGCCTTATCTTTAACTTAGACTTCAGCATATATAACAACAACAGGCCTTTCACTTCTTTTCTTCTTTTTTTTTTTTTTCACTTTCTCACTCTCTCCCTACTCTGCAAACCCCACCACAAAGCCACCAACACAAAGCGCAGCAGCAATACGAAGCTGCGATCAAGTGTTAAATCGAACAACAGCACTAGCTAGAATCTTCGTCCATCTGCCTGCAAGAGAAATAATAGAGAGCATGAGATCATAGAAGAAGAACCAGAAGAACAAGGCAAGCCGTAAGGTTCCAGACCCGCTAGATCGTTATTTTATGTAATGGGAGTCCTTTCATCTAAATGTTTGGGCATTTTTCCGATCTTGTTTATACTGTTGTCTCGATGGAAAAATTATTGGAAAAAAAAACACACACACACACCTACACAAGCAACTACATAAAAAATCTCTATTCCTAAACGCACGTCAACGGAGACCGGAGACCCAAAGGATCGAGCAAAAAACAGAATTAGAAACCACAAAGCAAAGACTATAACTCAACCCCAAAGTCAGCGAGTGTTATTTTATGTGGTAATGACTCGGAAAGAAATAGTCCCAAATTGAGGCTGTAGACTCCACGATCCAAGGCATACTTGAAGAATCATGTAAAATTGTTTATGCGAAAGATCATATGACATAAAGTGAGAGATTTAAGAGTTTAATCAAAGAAAGTATCAGGAGAAGAGAGCAACACAGCTATCGTTGGAGACGAAAAGAAAGAAATAGAGCACAAACTCTAAATCAGGAGAAGCAAAGAAAGATATTAATCATATCCAGAAGGAGGAGGTTTGATGGTCGAGAGAAAGTAAAAAGCAAGCCCAAATCTTTGGTCGTCCTAGCGTGTATACCATGTAACAAAATCCAGTGTAAAACCAAGGCCGAAAGACCAGATTCATACTCGTTTTTTCTCCAAGGAAATCAAAAGCGGTTGCTGGGTAAGTCCGTCAAAGTATTGAAGCTACTACGGAATCGTGGACAGAGAGATCATGAAATTACAAGGAGCTTTGGTATGCATTCAAGCTGAAAAAGAAGCCAGAAACCCAGAAAGTAAATCCAGAAGCAAATAGCATGAAACCAGGTGAGATGTAGGACAAGAATTAAGAAACAGAATAAAAAAGATAAGAAATCCAGAGCAGATGATATGCAAACAAACCTCGTGCTTTTGAAGCTGTTAATGTGTGTGCGATGTGGTTAGGACAGAAAATAGAAGAGAAATGAAGTCCGGGAAGACTATCTATCTATACTGATAAACGACAAAAGATGAGAGAGAGAAACAGAACCACCCACTCACACATCAAGAAGGCTGAAAGCCTGAAAGCATCAGGTTCTCTCCCTCACTCCACCAAAAGCAGGTTTGTACCTTTTTCTGTTTTTGTTTTTTACAAATAAAAAAGAACAATAAATCTTCTCAACCTCTCAACCCTCCACGCTTCATCTTTTTTTTTAATTTTTTTTTAATTTTTTTTATTAAATAATTTTTATATGAATAGTAAATAAAAATTTAAAATATTTTAAAAAAATAAATTCAAAAAAAAAATTTTAAAAAATATTAAAAAATATTAAAAAATGTGGAGTGTGAATGAATAGTAGGAGGTTGTGTAGCAAAACTCAAAAAAGAATTATGTTAAAGCAAATAACAAATACAACTGTACCGATTAGAAAAAATAAATTCTATTCATATTTTTATATTATGTATCTATTTTTTTTTTTTATGTTTTTACTAATTAAATAGGTAACCTATGAAAGATTAGTAGAATTTTTTTTTAATTTAATAAAAAAAATTAAAAAAACTAAATATAGTATGTGATGATAGATGTTAGTAAAATTACAACCAAAATATAGTAAATACATTATTAAAAACAAAAAATGCTAGAGTTCGTTAATTTTTTTTTACTCAATAATTAAAAAAGTGTTTTTTTAGTGATATTGCAATTTCTTTTAAAAAATATTTAAAAATAAAAAAATATATTTTTATTCTTATCGGAGGGGTCTCGTGCTAATCGAAAGTACATGTTTTTGAAAATGACCTGTCGAGCTAGTCTGACGTTCCTTTAGACAGATGGTGATCACTTCCCAGTAGTCACCATGGCTTACTTATTTTTCATTTTTACATAAAATAACAAACAATATGTTAAACTAAAGTCTTCCTTAAGTTATATAAAATTAATGTAAAACATATATTAGCTAAAATCATCTCTATATTTAATATGCACTATTTATTAAAGTAAGTATTTCTTTTTTTTTCCTTATATTTTCTTTATTTTCCTCACATTTACACTTTTATTTATAAAACATGAAAAAGTTTTAATATTATTATAATATTTTATCTTAATTGAAAAATACTCATGATAAAGATTTGGTACAACATGATAAAAAAGATAAGAAGTTTACAAAAAAAAAAGGATAATAAATTTTTTTTCTATTTTTTGTTATTTTTAATTCTTTATTAAGCTATTAATGTCATTTTGACAAGAGTGAGATATTATAATCATATTAATATATGATAAATATTGAAAGATCTAAAAATATTACAAATTTAATATTAGATAGAGAAAATTTAATAAAAAAATTTAAATTGTACGTGAAGATAATAAATAAGTTAATATATGGTTTATTGTGAAAATCATTAAATAAAATAGAAAAAATGAGTTTTGATTAATTATTTTAAATAAAAATAAGTATTACTATTGGGCAATTTGAAACTTATCAATTAAGATGGATCTCTTGACGTGACATTATCACGTAGTGTCACATGGTTGATTAAAAAATAAAAGTTAAAAATACAAACATAAAAATGGTCAAGGAAACCTATAGTTTTAATTTTCATCTTTTTATATTTTTAGATGTTTTTTTTGTTTGAATATAGTTTTAATCTTATTTTTTAAAATAAAAAAGACTATTGAGCTGTTAAGTTCAAATGGCGAAATATCATTATTCAATAAAAATTTAGATAAGTCATTGAAAATACTCTAATAATTTTGAGTGGTCAAAAGTTAGGAGTGCGGTAAAAATAGGATCTGTGATTCTGTATGAGACATAAGTGAGGTACGTTTTCTTTTCTTTTCTTTTCTTTTTTTTTTTTTTTTTTTTTTTTTTCTGCAACGTAATTGAGGTAGTCATTATAATCAGGCGTTTGAAGCTACCGATAGAAGAAAAGTCAAGAATTAGTTGTAAAGCACAATGACAAATGGTATCCACGCGTGTGGTACACATGATATATAAAAGATCATATCTGGATAGGCATAGATCTGATGTTTTAAAATTCTTTTATTTTAATAAAATGACAAGAAGAAAACGAAAAGCCAAGAAATTAGCAACACATGGCTGATAATCCAATCAGCATCCAACCAGAATAGGCTAAACTTCCAAAAAAAAAAATAAAAATAAAAAAAAAAAAAAAAAATCATATGTCTACCGAGAAGTTCTACCGATGATGTCTACCAAATTGGTTTTTTTTTTAAGTTTTTTTTTTACTTAATGATTAAAAAATTATTTTTAATAAATTTATAATATTTTAAAAAAAATATTTAAAAGAATTAAAAAAAAGGTAAAATGCAATTTGCATGTCGGTAAAAAATCTCAGTAAGAAGTCTCAGTGGATGTAGCAGAGTCTTAAAAAAAGAGTAATACTAAAACCATTCTTACCAAATAATTTTTTTTTTCAAAATTTACAAAATTATTAAAAAATATTTTCTAAACTATTAAATAAAAAAATACTAATCGGTGAGAATCCTCGTAGCCACTCTTGATGAGAGTAGCATCTCCAAAAAAAAAAAAACTAGAAAAGGTTACATGTTTTGAGAATATGTAAGATCGAGTGAGCAGCATGTGTAATTGGTTTGTGCTACTAGACACCAAATCTTACGTCCCATATGTAAATATGTTTAAGGTTCTTTATAATTAACTATTCTATGAAAATTGGACAGAAGCAATACATCTCCAAATCAACTTGTCTGGTGTGTTGGAAAGACAAATGAGAATTCTCTTGATAATAGCAGCTTCACTACTAAGAATAATTTTTTCAACAAGTGCCACATTCCATTGTTTAGATTCATAGTTAATAAGGGCTGCTACATTAGCATTTGCATCTAGAATGTGAATAGCACTTTATTTTCTAGCTTGAAGGTTAGGGTAGCTATTTGTTCTTCTAGATTCTGCTCAAGAGACCATTACCAATTCTCCAATAAGAGCCTTCTTCCACCAGATGTCTAGCTGCAAAAATGCTTCTCCAAATGAAAGATGGTCTTGAACCCAACTTGACTTGAAGGAATGAGGCATGAGGGAAATACTTCAATTTTAGAATTTGGGTAGCAAGAGACTCAGGTCTTTGTATGAGTCTCCACCATTGCTTGGCCAGTAAAGACAAATTGAAACATTCTAGACCTCGAAACCCCAATCCTTTTGCTATCTTGGCCTTTCCTATTTGACTCCAAGAAATCCAGTGGATTTTCCTCTCATTGTGCTGCTAGCCCTACCAATAATGATGCATCACCCTATTGATTTCTTTGAGCAGTGATTTTGGAAACTTGAAGACACTTATACTATAAGTAGGCAGTGTTTTAACCACAACTTTAAAAAGAATTTCCTTACCTGTATGTGAGAGAAACTTTATCTTCCAGTTGCTAATTATGCTTTTCACTCTATCCAATATGCTTTTGAATGCTTGGTTTTGTGATCTACCAATAAAAGCTGGTAAACCAAGATATTTTTCGTAGGAAGAAGAGGCTTTGACACCTGCAATGCTGAGGATAATCTTCTTTGTGTCATTGCTGGTATTGACATTGAATTTTATAGAAGTCTTTTCCTTATTGAGTTTTTGTCCAGAGACTTTCTTATAGGTGCCAAGTATATCTATTAACCAAACCCACTCTAGAGAATTTGCTCTACAAATCAACACGCTATCATTTGCAAAAAAAAATAAATAAATAAAGAAGATAGTTAATGCACAATTTGCCTCTTGCTATGGGGATGCCAGTGATTAGCCTAGATGCTTCTACTTGATTGAGAATGGTACTTAGAGCTTTAAAGCAAAGGATAAAAATGTAGGGTGATAGAGGATCACCCTACCTAATTCCTCTTGATGGCTTAAAAGAGCATTGAGAAGATCCATTTATGAGAATAGAATAGGAAACATAATTAATACACCTCATTACAATGTCAATCAATCTACAATTGAAACCCATCCTCACCATAACAACTCTTAAAGAATCTCACTCCACTCTATCATAGGTCTTACTCATGTCAAATTCCAATACCATATAACCTGACGGACTAGAGAGTCTAGTACTCATAGAGTGCATGGCCTCGTAAGCTACTATAACATTATCCATGATTAGTTTTTCTGGCACAAAGGCACTTCGAGTGGGAGAGATAATATCAGGAAGATAGTCTTTAGCCTGTTAGTCAATACTTTAGAAATAATGTTGTAAAAGACATTACATAAAAGATAGGCCTGAAATCAGAGCCTGTTTTGGACTTTGAACTTTAGGAATCAACACAATATAAGACTATTTTGTGAAAAGTGCCTATCATCTACAAAAAGAACTTTTTGATCACGCAAAAGGGTCAAAATCTGTCTCTAAGAAAGAGAAGTGGACCAGCTGTTGGAAACTCAAAATTCCTAATGCTACAAAGATGTTTGTGTGGGGAGCATATCTTGAATCATTGTCTACAAACCTAAATCTGTATAAAAAGAAAATAATTGATTCACCATTATGCCCGATATGTCTATGGGAAGAGGAGTGTGTTATACATGGTCTATGGGGATGTACTTCAGTACAAGATGTTTGGATTCTTTGATCTGTCTTACAACAAGCACCCTCTCTGCAGCCTGTTTTAAGAGCCTTTTTAAAGCCATGAATGCAGTCTATGAGTAGGATATTATGGAGGAAGTTGCAGAAACAGAAAAAAAAGATTTGGTAAAGGATAAATGAATATGTTTTTACAAGCCAATTTCTTCATAGTGATGCTGCACTTGAGATAGATGCTGCACTTGAGATTGTTGCTGATGGATTTCAAAGAAGTGTAGGTAGTGACTGCTTGACTCGGACCTGAAGTGACTACAAGGGTCTGCAAATGGGAGGCCTCTCATGTAGGTCGTTATAAAGTGAAATGGGATGTAGCAATCACAAGTCTCTTGGCAGGGTTGGAATTGGCATCATAGCTAGAGATCATGAAGGAAATGTTCTGGCCACCAAAATGATGCAGAGATAATTTTTTCCTGATCCCCTTTTGGCTGAATCTTTTGGAACTTTACAAGCTTTCATTTTTGCCTTTAAGTTTAGATTGAGGAAGATCATATTGGAAGGTGATGCTCTACAAGTCATTAAGAGTATTATACAAGCCTTCTTCATGGCATAGTTCAGGTGTTATTCTTACTGATGTAAGACAGAAACTTTAAGTTAGATTGCTCGTTTGTCAATCATATTAGTAGGAATGCAAATGGTGCTGCTCACATGTTAGCAAAGAGTTCTCTAGACCTTAGAGGATGTTATTGACATGGAGGATTATCCCTTTGGTATTCATTCCTTCCTTTGATGAAGGCTCTTAATAATACTTGATACTTCCCTTAAAAAAAATTAACTATTCTAAATATGTAATATTTACGAATATATGAAACTGATAATTATTAATTAGTGGAGATGTTGATTCCTATGACGGTAATTCAAAAGATTTGTAAACAAAAACAAAAAAAAAAAAAAAATAGAAGGAAAGGACTATAAAAAATACAGTATTAAGATGTGCAAATTTTTTTAATGTGGAATCCACACTAAAAATGAGTCTGTGAGTTCTAAGTGAATATACAAGACTTACACTTTAAAACAATACTAATATTTTTTTAAGACAATATAAAGAAAGAGAGGGTTAAAAGAATAAGAGAGGTATTATATTTAAAAATAAATTTTATAAATTGACATAACTTACACAAAAAAAATTAAAATCTAATATATTAAGTAAAATCATATGGTTTATGCGAAAAAAAAAATCATATGGTTTATATTTATAATATCTCTAATTATATTTCTCAAAAATAATATGCAAAGTTGTCGTATCAATATCTACCCTACAAGTCCCAATTTTCTTCCCTTCTCTATTTTTCTTTATTCTCAATTTTTATTTTTAACTTTCATGGGAGTGACGGTGACTTTTCAAGGAGGCTATCGATTGCTTGGAGGGTCCCATGTCTTATATATAAACATATATATAAATTAAATTTTATTAATGATTTCTACACACTACACAATATATATAATTTTTTTATTAAATACATAGTATATAAATAATGAGTAGAATAATTTTTTAATTTTTTTAAAAATAAAATAAAATAAATAAAAATAAATTTTGAGCACACGCTGTAGTGTCTAACATCTAATTTAAGTTACATTTAGATAGTGAAGTATTATTAAGTATTCTATAAATAGTAATAAAAAATAAATAAAAAATAATAACAAAATTATAAATAATAGTAAAGTATTCTCACCCTACTATCCAAACTAGAACTTACACTTTATGGTGCCTACTCTGTCTAGTTGACCACCGGAAGATGTGAAGGCAAGGCTTAATTTTTGGGCACAGGATGTGGTATGTACTGTTAAATTATGCAGCTAAAGTATCTGTTGAACTTCTGGCAGCATCTCATGGTTTATCCCGCCGCGATCATCACATGGCACCAAGGCAAACACCATGCATTATTTCTTTGCCTCCTCTAAGAATCTAGCCTTTGATAGAAAAGTGTGTCCCTTTTCACCCTCAAGAGCAAAAGAAACTCCCTCCCTTCAAGGTGCTAAGGTGACCTTTTTCCTTTAATGCTAAAGGAATAGGTGTTTTTACGCCCATCGTGAATCACTCTTCGATCATACTGCCACGACTTGGCTAGTAATAGACGACAAGCATCCATGGATACCACATCACCCCACACATTGTCAAAATACTTCCGACCAATCGAAAAGGAGACCAAACACTATTGGTCGACGGTGACCTCACTCCCCTTCTTTAGCCACGACAGTTTGTACGGCTTCAGGTGTTGGTCTATCTTGAGTTGTAGCTTTTGAACTGCTTCCATGGAGATCACATTCTCATAGCTACCACTATCTAGGATCAGTCTGCACACCTTCTAGAAAATAGTGCAGGTAGTGTTGAAATTATTAGTCCTTAACCAATCTTCACCTGAATCACCTTTGAGAGTTTTTTTTTTTGTTAATAAAGAGAGGAAATCACATGTCCAAGAGTGATTCTCTCCCACTATTATTAGCCCTCACTTTTGGCGGAGGAAAACCAAGAAAAAACTTGAAGAAACAAAACTACAAATCACACACCCAAAAACCATTGCCAACAAAAAACACCCAGCAATAAAAATACCCCTCTACCCACACTACTACAAACGGATAGAAGGAAACCCACTTTTATCAAGCCGTAAAATTCCTCTAAGCAGAGGAGGGAGCTCCTGTGTCGACCACCACTACCCATTCCTCCCTTCTACCCCCATTCTAAGTAGAAAGTCTGCAGCTTTATTCCCTTCCCTGAATATATGAGATATATGAACATTAAGTTCCTGCAAAGCCTTTATTACCTCATCCCAATAATCCTCAAGATACCAGGTATTACATCTATTTTCATTTATCCAATGGACCACCAACCAGGAATCAAGTACAAAATCAAAGTCCACTATGCCTTGTTCCTTCACCAACCGAATACCATGCAACAACCCCAATAGTTTTGCATAATTGTTGGTATCGTGTCCCAGACTCGAATCACCTTTGGAAGTTAGTAAGCTCTTTCTAACGACAAGGGTCTCGTTACCATCTTCGTGCAAGACATCCCCTTCCTCGCCATCTTTGTCGTAGATCGGTTCTCCAATGCTTTCAACATCCTCCGTGTCATCTTCATTGATCAGGAGGTTTTTCTCCTTCTGGTTGGTAGACTTTCTACATTCCGTTGCCTTATAGTTGGGCTTCTCGCATCTGAAGCACTAAATATTGGTGTTCAAACTCTGACCTTGAGTGGACCGCGAAGTATGGTGAATCTCCTACGGATGGACCCCTCGTGTGTTCTAATCGCCCCTTGGTGCAGGTCGCTTGGTTTGCTGTTCTCCACGATTAGAGCACGTTGATAGGCTTCAAAAATAGTCCACAAAGAGTGGAGGCTGAGGATGTCCTGAAAAGGTTGTCGTAAGCCACCCAAATAATGTGCTACCAATTGCTCTTCAGTTTTGGAAAGATCATTCCGGGCCTCCAACTGATAGAACTCCTCGATGTACTCATCAATGGATTTCATTCCCTGCCTCAACATGTGAAGTCACTGAAATAAGGTCTGACTGTATCCGGAAGGCAAAAAGTGACCCTTCATCTTTTCCCAGTCGCCAATTTTGGCTTTGCCTTGTTGCTCTCGAGATTGCTTCAACTACTCCCACCAGGCAGATGCTCAACCCTTCAGTTTGATGGTGGCTAGTTTCACATTCATATGATCTGGGACATCCTTGTATTCAAAGATACGTTCCACTTCATGCAACTAATCGATGAAGCCCTCCGCCTGTAGAGTACCAGAAGATTCCGGTAGATACACTCTGAAGCCTAGGTCTCCACCTCGCTCTTCCCTTCCACAATACTCCCAAAAAGGAGCACAATTGTGATACGGGTTCTCAAAACTGGATTTAGACTCTTGATCATAAGTCTGACCCTCCAAATTTTGCGCCTCTAAACACTGGAGTAATTTTGCTATTTGCCTCTGCAAATCTGGAATCATCGCATCCTATACATATGATTGCGGGAAGGGACTTCCTCATTCAGAACTTGTGCACGTCGACCTCGACCTCTACCATTAGCCATGAAAACTAACGATAATTCACCATAGAAAATGATAAAGCTCTGATACCAACTAATGTCGGGACAGAATAAAAGATTATTCTTACAGCTAGTTAAATAATGAAAGCTAAAGATTAAGAAAAATCGCAAACAGAGAGAGAGAGACTTTGAGATAAACTCTGAGATTAGAATTTAATTATAAAATAAATCGAATATTTTCTAAAGCCCATAAGCTGGGCTCAAATAGCTAGTGAAAAATGGTTAAATTATAATTAAGGTCAAATAAAAGAATACAAAATAAGATAACTGTGATTAAAATCTAGCCATTGAATCTGGAATAAAATCATTACCAAAGATAAACATTACAATAAAAGAAAATTGACCAAAAATAAAAGAGTTAACTAAAAATGACGGTTGGGAAGGAAAAAAGATTGATTCTGGGGTCGAAAAGGGAGTCACCAGGCGAAACTTGGCAACCACGATGTACACGTCTAAGAAAGCTTTCCGGATTAGGGTCATATGCGTGATTCTGACACAGGTAACCAAAATTATGGTTAAAATACTAATGTCATCACTTCTACTCACCCAATCGAGGAATAATTCTTCTCGTCCAATCGAGGAATAATTTGTTCATCGCCCAAATTTGAAAAATACCGCTTTTCACCAAAACCTGCCACTTCTCGCCCAAATCTTAGGAATATTCGTCTCTTCTCGTTGGTTTTGCACTGGTCTACTTCTTGAAGTAGTCTAGTGCTTTTAACATCACATCTGTCAGCTAAGCCTTATTGGACTCAGATTCCCCTGCATCAGTGTTAAAGCATTAGCATCATTTCCCATCCCATTATTTAAAGCTTTCCTAAGTCAGAGTTTTTAACTTTTCTCTATCCCACTCGAAATCTAATAATTATTCATCTAAATTTTATATAATAATAAAATATTATTAATTTTAAATTTTTTTATATTTTTATCTAATTTATTTCCGTAAAAACTCTACATGTCATATTTTAATTTTTAATCAAATAAAACATAGTTTATGCTAATTTTTATAATTTATAACGTGCACTTTTTGTATTATTTTATCTTTAATAACATAACAATTATTTATTTATTTATTCTAATTAAATTATTGTTTTTATTTATATTTTCAATAGTTCGATTGGATGAAATAATCACTAGGGCTGGATGAAGCGAATATATGGGATTTACAATGGTATTGTGACACTTATGCATTCTAAGATGAGAAGAATAGAACCACCTTCATGTAAGCATATCCCATACAATCCCCTCCCCCGTTGCTCTCTCTCTCTCTCTCCCAGCTCTCGATCTTTTTTTCTCTTGTCTTCATGTTGTTAGCTCAATCGTTACTCTTGTTCTTATCTTACAAAATGAATAGCAAATACTCGACTCGAGTAAGGGGTGAAGTTGTTTTAGGTCTAGCTAAGAATGGCATTGTGTGTTTGTGTTGAAAATGAAAGATACAAAATTTTTCGACTTTTTTTTTTCCTTCATTTTCTTGGGAACCAAATAGAGCCCTAGATTGTAATTTTGGAGATATGTTTTTATTTCCTTTGGGTTTTGATATGGTTAACTCTCTTTTTCTATACAATTTCTTGTTTTTCTTGTAAGATTTATTTTTTATTGTATTTATTGTAAGATTTGTATTTCCTTTGTTGTTGATTTTTTCATGCAATGGGCATGAGATTGAGTTTTGAGAAAGTGAGAGCTACTTGAGGTGAGAGGGGGAGGGGGGGGGGAGGGAGATAGAGTGATGAGATTGTATGGGATCTGCTTATATGAGGGCGTTTCTATTCTTCTCCTTTTAGAATTCAGACGTATCATAATGACATTGAAGGATGTAAATCTCATTTATTAGGGCTAGACTTCAACTCTGACAGAGTCAGAAAGTCCAACTTTGATCTCTGACTTTGACCAAAGTCGGAGGCAAGTTAAGCTTCGACTCCGACTTCGATCAGGAGTGGACTCCAATTCTAATTGAAGCTCCAATTTCGAACTCGGAGGTCAGAACTCTGGTTGAAGTGGGGCTTTCTTAGAGTGGTCGACTCGCGATGGTGTGTAGTGGAAGAGATGCATTGTTCTAGTGATGGTGTCTCACAAGCTCATTTTATTTTTGTAGTCCTCTCTCTTTGACTCTCTGTGGAAAAATAAAATAAACTACTAGTGGAAAATATGAAAGTATAAAGAAAAGAAAAATCGACAGAACTAAAAGAAGAAGAAAAAAAAAACCTAGTAAGAAAAATAGGTCGATGAGTCTAAGGAGAGAGTGAGAAAGGGTGGAATGAGGAGAAAAAGAAGAAGTGCAAGAGAGACAAAGTACAAAGGGAAATAGATAATAATGGGAAAGAAGACAGAGAGAGAAAGAGAGATTGAGAGTAGAAACACTATAGCTAGATGATCTGAGAAGAAGAAATGTATTTATTTGTTTGTTGATGAGGATCGATGAAAGGATAGGGGAGGTCACGCCGATTTTTTGCAACTCTATCCATTTCGGAGAGTAGGAACTGTATGATATATGTTTTCTATAGTTAAAAATCTTCTTGTCTATGATGTCCACATCAAGCTCTAGTTCTAAACTACAAAAATGCAAAATCAACCTGCAATACTACTACTACTAATACACTGTTGAGTGTTGAATTCTGTACTGCCTTGTCAATGCCAAAATAAATTACTCCACTTTAACTGATGTTTCATCAATCAAGCGTGTAGGGTTCAAAAGGCCTTTCACTTGCCTTTTGAACCTTGTGATGAAAGGATCGATGAAAGGACTTTTAATGGTACCAAACAAGGAACACATCAACTAGCCTATAAAAAAAAAATAGCCTGCAACCTAAGTTCGGAATGCAAAAAGACAAAAAGTAGCCTGCAACCTGAGTTTGGAATGCCAAAATAATATCTACCTACTACCACACACCTGAGTTAGGAATGCAAAAAGACAAAAATGTTAGAGTCGGAGCTGATATTCGTTCCGATTCCGACAATTTTTTTTTTTCATAGCAACTCTAATTTTGAACTCTAAGGGCTAGTTTGAGGAGTGAGATGAGATGTGAATTTTATAAATAGTAGTAAGATAGTTTGTGAATAGTAGTGAGATAGTTTGAGTTGAGTATTTTTTAGATTTTGAGAAATGAGGAAGAAAAAGTTGAATAAAAAATATTATAAAGTTAAAATATTGTAAGAATATAGTTTTATAATATTACTTTTATTTGAAAATTTGAAAAAATTAGAATTATTTTTTATTTGAAAGTTTGAAAAAGTTGTAACGATTAGTTTAAAAATTTTATATATTTTTCAACTCTGACAAAGTTGGAGTAAAAAAGGGTATCGGCCGGAGTCGGAGCCGCCATAAGTTTTGCCCACCCCTACCCTTTATTCACCAAGTCAGTTTGAAGTTATTCTATATTTTCAATGGTTCAGTTGGATGAAAGAGTTAATACTTAAATTATTTTTAAAGGAGAGAGGAAAACATAAGGTTAAAAGATTAAATGATCTTGCTAAAAGTATTAAGAGCTAATGAAATCTATAATTTCTTGGTGAAAAAAATAATAATAAACTTTTAGTTTAGCTTAGTTACGGTACTTACATATTTAGATAAGCACTCTAGTAAAAATTAGTTTAGCTAGCATTTTAACTACTCCAATGCAACCCATTTTCATCCTCATGGGCTAAAATATTGCTAGATAGATGTTATACCGAATGGGATGCCGGTGCTCTAATACCATTGATATTGGTCTAGCTAAAGCCAAAGTTAAAATTTGACAAAAAACTAGATGTTTTGTCTAAAAGTTAAAGCCATTTAAGCATAACTCCACATTAGACTAGGTAATTATAAGCCAAAATAATAATATAATATTATTTTTTTAATAATAATATTATTTTTTTAATTTTTTTTCATATTTTACAATTATACTAATCATATGTTAATTAATAATTTAATTTTTAATTAACTTATTGTTTCCCAACTATTTATTTATTCAACACATACCACATCTACAATTCTTGTGAAGAATGTCTTTGTCTTCTAATAGCAATTCATACACGTTCATCATGTCCAATAATGTGAATGCATACACATTCCTGTCCAGTACATACACATTCCCAACTTAAAAAAATTATCTTAATTCATCATGAGCTCCATCATAAAAAAAATCTGCTATTCATCATCTTTTTGTTAGTAAAAAAAATCCAAGCCACGTGTTAACACTTATAATCGGCACAATAGACCAGAAAGGGAGAAAGATAGATTCCTGGCCCATTGAGGTTGTCTGGGCCTCAATTGGTATGGTGTGGAGCTCCCGACAGTGATCTGGTGTAGCTGTACGGTGTCATACATCCTTGAATTTGTCAAGATCTACTGTTTCATATGCCATGCCTTCTTGCACGACATTTGCAAAAGGATGTATGATACAAACCGGTAGAAAAGAAGATGATATTGACAATTCAATGTTTGCATTTGTTAAGAAGAAAAAAAAGGAGATCAAGAATTGAGTTGAAGAAAGGGAGAATGGTTTAATAAAAGAAAGTTGCACGTTATGTGGGATTTAGAGACATATTAATACTATTTTTAAGTTTAACTTTTAGAAAACTTTTGAACGGAAATTCTAAACCTGGATGCGTTTATTTTCAATTTTTGTAAGAGATTATGGATGTTCTTTATTTTTGGGACTAGAGGAGGATAATTTATTCAATAGTCATGATCCCCCTGTCCCTCTTAGCTTGATCACTAATTCGATCTTAAAATTTGAAATATGATTTAATTTATGAAGCTTTAACTTATATTGCAAGTAAATAGAAGTACCAAATTGAAAAGGAAACATCAATCAAATATAACAGGGTAGAAGTTTGCACGATGGGAATGCTCTCCTATCTTTTGAGTTTTGTCAAGGAAAGTGGTTCAGTCACAACAATTGATCTCTCTCCTAAACCAAAACCAATCTATGAATAAGAATCTTTCATTAGTAATATGAAGTAATTGTTATATAAGGATTGTGGTTCAGGCAATTTGAAATGGGGAATAGAACAGGATTAAGCCCTTAATAAGCATGCAAAAGAGTCTAACAAACTTTTTAACTAATCTGATTTTCGTCAAAACATCTTACTGTAATTTATGTGACAAATAAAGCCCGGAAGAACTTTTGCAATACTCACAAAAAATTATGAGATTGCTTTGGAATAAACATATTTGTATCAAGGTAAGAAAATAAATAAAAAAAAAAAAGTTCTAAAATTGAGAGGTTTCGAGGCTCGAGTTAGATATTTCGCATGGTTTAGTTCCCTTTCCATTTTTTTTTTTTTAAAGATTAAAGAAATCTTTCTAGCTGACATTTTGTCGTCATATGCACATGAATATGAAAAAAAATCTATTTACAAGCTCACTTATTCGACAACCCGACCCAACACATCACTGACATGAAAGCCTTCCATATCAACTTGAAAAAAAAAGAAGGTATTTTGATTTTTTTTTTAATATAAATGTCAGTCTCATAGAACCCATAAGTGTGTTTACACACTAACCTGTAAGTACTTATGAGTAGGGGTGTAATCAGTTCGGTTCAGTTTGATTTTAGATAAAATTTTAGACTAAATCGGTATGATCAATTTTATATTTTTCAAAATTGATTACGCACCAATTATCCTCCTAAATTAGTACTTCATGTTTTATAGGTTTTCGGTCCCATTTTTCGATTTTTTTAAAATGTAAATTTAACATTATCATTAAAAATATGTTTAAAAAAAACTGTTTTAAAAAATTCTGTTATATTTTTATTAGTCTATATTAGACTATTAGTATAAATTATAAACTATATATTAGTATCCCTATATAAATTATTAAACTATATAATAGTATTAATACTAGACTATTAGTATAGCTATATATTAGTATTAGTGATAAACTATATATTAAAATAGCTATATAATACATGATCAATTACATTTTTAATTTTGAGATTAAAATTTTATTTTAGAATAATATTATCTTATATATAATTATATTAATAGCATATGATCAAACATTACAAATATTCATATTTAAAATTAACATTTTATGTTATATTTTATAAATTATAATATGAAATTATTTCATATATGATATATAATTATATATAAAAATTTCATATATAATTATACATTATATATAAAACTTATATATTAATATATATATAATATTTTGTATACTTTTAATTTTGTATAAAACTTATATATAAAATATTATTATTTTTTATCAACCGGTTCGATCCAATCCGAAAAATTCTAAAACCGAAACCGGACCGATTCCAGCCGGTTTATGAATTATAGAACCGGTACCAGACCTGACCGGTTCAAAACCAAAAAAATAAGTCCGGTCTGGTCTGGATCGATTTTTCGATTTAAATTTACAACCCTCCTCATGAGAATCGGAATTCACTATAAATCAAGTACGAAAAATACTTTCAATCCAATCACACTATTATTATTTACGGAAAAATCCAGTCTCCGCACTAGTCAATGACGACGATGCGGATCTCAGTAAGATAGATTTTGACAACGGTCAAAGCATCCAGGCATGTCATCCGAGTTTTGATAAGATATCCTCTAGATAAGGCAGCACATGAGCATGTATGGATGGATAAAAGTCATTATCAAAGGGGTTTTTGCTTAGCGTGATGATGCAGTTTTTCACCGTGCGAAACCTCAAACCAGGCCATGTTAGTGAATAGTGATACAATATAGCATTTGGACAGCTGACAAGTAAGAAGAATTAGAAACCTTGCATGTGGATGGAGCTAATAGTCCCAACAAAACAAAGCCTACCAATACATATTTCAAGAGAACTGAGGAATAGTTGAATTAGAAGGGCTTCTCATAGTCCCGTGGCTGTTGCTGCTCCCAGGCTGGCAAAAAGCCTACAGAATGCAACATAAGGGGATCAGAAGATAGCAGAAAATTACAAAGTAAAACTCATATTTAATGCTCATCACTACAGCAAGTGACAGTTTAGTAAAAGCATATATAACAATTTAAAAGGTTACCTTCCCTACAATAAGACTCCACAACCTGATGGTATGCCATAAATGCAATATACACTCGAAGGAAATGACAGATCAGTACAGGGGTCTGTCCAACATATTTGCAAGTTATTCTAAAATGAAATCATCAACCTGAAAGGAGTGTCCTCAACCTTTCTGTTTAAAAGCCGTGAGGCATTCATGACCAGCTGAATCTTAAATAAAACAACTTCCAGGTCCATGGCTTACATAGTACAAGAAATTTTACATCCTTTCACTAAAGCTCTCTCAAGTTAATTCTCTCAGGCAACAGTTGGTTTAGACAAATACAAATATCCTTCAAATAGGGATTTGATGTTTTATGTGATGATTTTACCTGTAACATATTCATAGAACTCAAATCAATTCATCAAGGTGTAATTGCAATTTCTTCATCCGCAGAAATTTAGTTGAGACACATAGCTTGAGGCAAGATTCTATGATGCAAAGATGTTTCTTGAATAGAATCAAAATGTCCTCTTCCAGACCTATCTTTCTCATCAATAAAATTCTTGTTTACCAATTTTTTTAAAAAAAGCTTTGTCTATGCCTTGTTCTATAGAATTGACGATCAAATATTTGGGGCCAACATATCTTTCAAGCTAACAAATTTCTTGGACAATGGAGGAGCACATATGTTTTCAGCAAATTCTCCATGTGTCTATTTATAAGGCTTTAGGTCAAGATGTGGTCAACACAACTCCAAATGCAACATGTCCGTCATCTCGCTTGATGCATGTAATCTATTAGAAAATGTATGTGGCATAAATAACTTATCCATGCAGGTCTATATGCTAAGGGTGGTTCGACCCAAAGGTTTCAGCCAAGAGAAAGGGAATAGTTCCAGAAAGCCACTCAACTGGGGATAGCAGACGCCACTCAAAGAGACCAAAAGCCCCTCATTTGATTGTTAGAAGGAATCACTTAAAAGACACTTTTCTCAACTTCATATTGCTCAGATATTTAATAGTGATTACAAAGCATGAGTGGTCAAGGTCACTAAATGCTAACAAACTCAAAACCCAAGTTCAAATAACTAGACATTCCCATACATCCCTCAACTTACAAAATAAATAAAGACAATTTCCAAACCAACTTAATGAATACTCTAACGCATAAAAAAAGGACTTATTATCAATTTATAGGCATCAGAATCTTCAATTATTAAAGAACTTGGTCATCGTTTGTCAGTACCCTTGTGCACCATTCTCCCCTGATTGAAAATAACCCGTCCTCAAGTTTCTACATCCTTGCACATGTCATTTATAACAGGAGAACTCTTTGGGTTGAAAAGAACTCATGCTTAGATTTGCCTTTGGAGTTTGGAGCTCCCTTTCTAATAGATTATGAATTTTGACCAGTTAATTCCCTTATCTTCCCTCCTGAGCTAGATGGGACACTTTCACCTTCTTTATTTCATCCTTCAAGTGATTTACAAGATTCACGAAGACAAACATTGAAAAACAACAAATCAACCAACCCCAATAAAATAAATGGAACCTAGCTGAAGTTTTTAGGGCATTCATGACAAATCAGTGAGATCGAAAATCCACAAGTGCCTCATGAGTACTAAACACACAAGTGCCTCATGGGGGCATTGTTTGGACCTGACCGATTCAGTCGGTCCACCATTTTCCCACACTGAAACCAACTGTGGAGAGCTATAGACCGGACCATTACTATCAGTCCAGTCGGTCTTATCAGTCCTACCGTGAAGGTCTTTTTTTTTTTCCTGTTCAATTTGTTGGCTAAAAATTGTATTAGATGGTAAAATCATAAATTCAGTGAGTGCTTTAAGTCTAAGTTGTCTAACTAAGTTACCATGTGTAATAAATTAATAATATTAATATTTAATAATATGCTTATTATCAATTTATCATTGATCAATAATAGACATAGTATACAATTAGTTAATACTTAATACTTAATAGGCTATCTTAACATTTTATATATGATCATGGATCATACTTGCAAGCACTTAAGCATATTAAAAATATATACTTAACAACAAAAGTATTTTAATCAACGTTCACATAAGCATAGCTAATTAGGTTAAAAAAATTACATAATTATTTGGTTACAATTTACATTATTACATTAAAAATTTTACCAAATGCATAAAATATTATATAAAAAATTATTTAAAAAATAGTATACATAATTTCGGTCGGTCCAAGGTGAAAAAAACCACACCCCGGGATGGGACCAAAAAGCTAAAATTTGGAAAACTCTAGACCAGTCAAAACTGGCTGGTTTGGTTGGTTTTTTTTGGGTCCACTACAATTTTTTACACCCTAACCTGTGAGTCATATCTCATTAATAAAACCTCTACCTATGCTTTCTGAACAGAAGCAGTGTGAGGTTGACGCCTCGGCATGATCACAAGAATCAGAACCTGCTAATACCAATTTGATGCAGTTGGGATATCACTAGACCAGGGGTAGAGAAGATGACATCACTATTGATAGTGGATGCCACTCAACATAGTCACAACACACTTGATTCTTGGGGGGAATCATTCAACTAACTTTTTTGTTGATAAATTACTGACAAATAATTTTCAGATCCAAAGAATTCTCCCCATCTTCTTCCTTCTCATTGACATTTATAGGGGAATAAAAAGCATGACCAGTCAAGGTCCTACACCAAATGCTAACTTTAAAAACAAAATTCAAATTACTAGGTGGTCTACAGACATTCCAAAGAAAAAACTTACTAAGCAACATCTTACTACAAATTGCATGCACTACTTTTTTTGATCGGTAATTCCATGCACTACTAAAGTCTACAAATATTCAACAACAAATTTCAAAAACAATTTAAAATATAAAATAATATCAAAAGAGTTAAATTACTTATTCTCAATTTCTAGACATCAAAATCTTCATTTCACTAAAGGATTTTTTTTTTTATAAGTAATAAGAGATTTTATTGACAAGTAAATAGGCATAGCCCTAGTACACAGGAAGTATACAAGAGAAAACACCTACATACAAGCTAAGAACTAGAATAAGCTTACTAAAGGACTTGGTCGCGATTTATCACCACCCATGCTCCTAAATCAATGAAAGAAAAGCAACACATGTCCTTGGAGCCTCTGGAGTTCATTTGGATCTTAGAAAGAATGGGGAATAGAAAATAAAAATGATTGATGAGCAAGCAAATTTGAAAGCATTTTCTTTTCTTTCTTGTTTCCAAGATTGAACTGTAGCCTTGGCTTAAAAATAAGGAACATTTCTGCAGAGAGGCACCACCATTTGGCTGAAAACAATTTCAGCCAGAAAAGCACAAAACTACAATACATGACTCCAATCTTGATATCTGTTTGACGCATAAAATGCAGTTAACACTGTGTTAACATGACATTCAAAGAATCAAACATCACCTCAGGCAAATCAACCATATAAACTCTAGATTTAAAAGAAAACAAACCATGAAATTAAATATCTGGCATACTTAATGGTATTTCTTCCAGGGACATATATATGGAATCATCATCAGCAAGAGACCCCTGAAACAAGCAGTGAAAAAATGTAAGTTACCTCATCAAGGTGGTCAAGTCACATGCATGACTATACATTAAAACCAAACCATATATGGCAGGCCGGCAAAGGGGACAGCTGCAATAAGATCATTGTGTGCACAACATGCAGGTAAACCAGTTATCAATAGTTAGCAGTGGTACCTCTCCATTGGGAAGGCCCATCCCGCTTTGCATTGAAGTAACATCCCCTGGTACTGAAGAACAATTTGAAAAATCACCTGCTAGTAACTCTGAGATCATAAGCCCATAACCATCCTGAATGACAGAAATATCATTGGCATTTGGTGCATTGTTAGGGAAACCCTCAAGGCCCATATACACAGTCTCTGTCCTGTACAATCCAAAAGCCAGCAAATCAATAAGAACAAGATATAAAAACAATACATGAAGTATCAGGTGCAGTTGGCGCACTCAAAAAATGCTATAGGGCAACAGGGAATGATTCTAAAAACAACCCCCGTGGGCATGTCTATGCAATCACTTTTATTTAAATTGACGGATTTAATCAATATCCTCATGAAGAGACATACTGATAAAGAAACTTACTTTCTTGCTGCATCATGGAAGTCCTTATCTTCCAGGGCAGAATCATTTTCTAAATCAATAACTTCAATCTCTTTAGCATCAGTGACATGTCTACTGTATTCACCAGATATCTTGGTGTTACTCATTGACAAGTCAACATCAATTGGTGCTGGTTCTTTTCTGTTTCTGGAAACAGAATGGTAAATATGGATCGGATCATTATCATGATTCTCATTGGTTTCAGAAGCTCCCCCAAGATTAAGGTCACAGATTTTAAATGAACCAGGAAAAAGTTGCTTCTCTTCTGCATACCCAACACATGGTTCAGTCCTAGCTTTAGCGAACAGGGAATCATTCTCCAAGCTCTCATGATCTAAAGCCACGATCATGTTCTCACCAGGTGAAGCCCTGTCTTCCTGTGAGCTCTCTTTCTTTTCACTGGAGTTAGAAAGGTGGAGATACTCATCAGCCTTTGTTACCTGAGAGGGAGTCCTCTCTCTTGTCTTTTTTATTCCCTCCCTGATATCACTATCTTCTAGAGCTCTTTTTTCGCCTCTTTCCTTAACAGTGGAGCCGCAACTTGGAAAACCAGGCAGTACTGGTTGTTCTTGCCTATTTTGCATATCCGAGAAAGACTGAGTTGCAAATTCACCCTGCTCAATATCATCTGCAGAATCTACTTTGACCACATTTTCAGCAGAACACACAAATTGAGCCCCAGCAACTTCAGATTCAATACACTTCGAATCATAAATTTTACTTGATGGAGCATCACCCAAGGAGGTGCCAACAGGGGCATTGTCAACTAAACATTCAGATCCTCTTTGAGGCCGCATATCAGGAGCTTTTCCCTCCTCAATCTTTGGAACAGGGTCAACCTTTGAGCCCCTATGCGACAATGAAGAACGGGTTCTAGTGGGTACCTTGGAAAATTTACAGAGTGCTAGTAAATCAGTGCTGGTGTTGTCTGAGAAATTTCCATCCACAACGCTATCCTGGATGGTTACTTCTTGTTTGGTACCCTGTTTGTCAGTCTCATCACTACTGGTGCCATGCTTCACCTCTCCTATTCCCACATTCATATTCTTGAAATCATAAGACCTTGCAGGGAATTCTCCATTAGCCTCATGTTGGAGATCTTTCCCTGTACTAGAAGAACTAGCCTTTATGAGCATATCATCATCTTGGAACTGATACTCATCCAATTCAAATTCCAAATCACCAGCATCCTCAGTTTTTGGTGCTAATTCACTTCGACCACCAATGTGCAGATCATCAGTGACATCTTTACCAAATAGCTTCTCCTCCTCATGGTACTGTCCAGAAGCAATATTGTCATCACCCTCAACGTCAGCGGATGACCTAAGTCTATCAGACCATGAGCCACTCCTTCTGTAGTCTCGGCCATAATCCGAGCTATAATTTCGGAATGATGCTGCTCTTCTTCTTCCTTTGGGATTAATATCACCTAAAAGCCTTCTCTTACCCGATCCCAACCCAGCATCAGAAGTAGCATTCGACAATCGGGCAAGGGCAGATGTTCGGCCCTCCGGTGGAAGGGAGAATTGGTCTCCCTCCTGAGGCCTAAGCTCTTGAAACTCCCCCAACTGCCTCTTCAAACTACCGTTTTGCCACTTAACAGCAGAAAGTGCACTTTGAGGTAGCAATCCCTGAGAAACCAAATACTCGGCTGCAAGTCGACCCGCTTCCATAAAGATGTCACCTTTACGCAGGGGTGGTTGTGGTGGTTGTTGATATGATTTAGGGTGGCCCTGGCCACGCCCAAAACCACGACTGAAGTTCCTGAATTCGGAGCCGCCGTAAAACCCTCCATGGCCTCTAACCATCAAAGCCTCAGGGGAGATCTGAGAGGCAGCTACACCCATTCCCATGGAACTAGACCTATACCCATTTCCAGGACTACGATGTCGGGGATGCATGTTTTCGTCTCTTATTTTTGTTTTTGATGTAAACTATCTGTAGTTCACCACAACACAATTGGAAATCCAGATAACCAAGGACTCCGCTGTTCTCTGAGGATCAATTCAGTATGCCGGTAACTGGGTTAAGATGCATACGAAATGGTGCTTTGTGAAGATGATCTTAATTTACACCCCATGTAATAGAAGTTGAAAAATCCTGATTTCGTGCTCTGAGAAAAAGATCCACTAACATTGTGAAAATTAAATCTTAACAAAAGAAAGAAAGGAAATGTATTCTTATAGCAGAGCAAGGGCAAAACCCACCTCCCAAATCACGATACCAGAATACCGAGCTCAAGTGCTGCTACCAGGTACCTACCACCCCCAACTTAAAACCCCAAACCCAACCAACAGATCGAGGAACCTTTCATTCATATGTTGCAGAACACACAAGTCAAACTCTAAGGAGAATTAGAGATCTTTGAGTTAAAGATCTGACCTTTTGGTTTTCCAAATTGAGGGGTGGGAGAGGGAGGAGACGGAAAATTTGTCTGATGCGCTGTTTGAACTTTGGTGCGTGTGTAGCGAGGAACATTATCTTTCAAGGGATTGGGATCCAATACGGTTTTACCGAGTACTAATCCAACAGATTAGATTTGCAGCACAGAAAAGTAATTAGGAATTCCCTCGTCCATACACACCAGTGCAATGCTAGGAGAGTACATCTTTACCCTCTATTTCCTTTTAATCGACGGTCCCTGACTCTTCCTTCTTTCATATTTGCTAAAAGAGTAGTATTTTCCTTTTATTTTTGAACAACCTCATTGGGTGTTTTTTTTGGTTCATTGGAAACTCACCCCTCCCGGCCCCGATCTTCTGAATCATTAGTGATTTTTAACTTTGCATGCTAAATTGTCAAAGTTGTACATCGCAATTATTAGAACCTGATGTATGTCAATCTTTTTGTCATTTTATTTATTTTGTTTTTAAAGAACCCCATTCTTTTTATTTTTTCACATTGGAAACTCTCCCCCCATCTCCTCGTTTGGTTTAGAACTTTACATACTAAATTATCAAAGTTGTGCATTGTAACTATTAAAACTTTGACATTTTGTAGTCTATTTCCATTCTAATCGTTAGAATGTATAAAGAAGCGGGTTACAATCTCAACTAATTGGATCTTTATGAGAGTGCAAAGTATGAGTTTTTATAATATGAATATACATTTTGTTAATTTTCATAATTAGCTTGTACGTGAACAGGCATTCTCTAGCCATTGCTAGTAGAAAGGTCACGGAGTCGGTACAAGAGTATTACCGTCTCGTCCGAGCCCATTGTCGCCCGATGACAACCCAAGGAACGCCATTCAATTTATTACTCTCCCGAGTGATCAAAGGCATTGTTGTGAATACTGTACTGGCCAGTATGGCCGGTATTTTTCGTATTGGGCACAAGACCGGTACAGGTACACTATATGTTTCGTATCGGTTGAAACGGCCGGTATTTCGACCTGTACCGGCCTGTGTACCGGCTTGTGTACCGGTCTGTACCAGCCGATATTTCGGCCTTATTTATTAATTTTGTTTTTCATATTTTCAAACTACAAGTTCATTTTTTGACCCCTAATTCAGACTAAGCTATTTATAATTTATATATCTATGTATTTATATATAATTTATTTATATATAGACTAGTATTTTGAAATATAATTTATATATATAATTTATTCATATACCGAAATATTATCCCGAAACGGTACACGAAACGGTACCACTATAGAAATATTTCGTTCCAGTGGCTCAACCGGTACGGCATCCGGTACAGTATTCAAAACATTGATCAGAGGAGCTCCACCGAGATAATACATCAACTTGGCTTGGGGTCGTGATACGCACACACTTACAAAAATATTACCAAGACACGAAAACCCAATTTTTAATTTTATCAGCATGGCATATAACAAGGTACAATTGAATAAACCATGGCAGATATCAATAATATTAATTTGCAGATGCATGACAATCAGTTTATTGGATGGCATGACATAGCACACAATAGTCATACACAACAACACATCAGTCACAGATCTATAGTTTCACAAGCCCCAACTACACGGGTTTCCCATCCTCCATTCGGCCCTCGGCCCAAATTCCGACAACAACTACGTCAAATATTCCCAACACTTCCTCGGACTGAAATCCTTCTCAAACACAACCACACTGCAACAAAGTTAGTAATAATCTCACGTTAGAAATTCAAGGGCTGCTCTGGAGAGTTACTTACTATGTGGAAGGCAATTATTTTGGATGATTGTGCATGATGGTTTACGGTGTCCCGCGATTGAATGAGTGCGCACGTCTTGAGGTGGAACCAAGAGTGGCGGATCTGGCGGGATGGAAGGCTACCGGTGGGATTTCTCTCAAATGGGTGGATATATGGAGTAATAGTGGGTGGAGGAGAGGGTTTCCATGGCGGGGTGTGGCAGAGCATTGGTGGGGCAGAAGCTGAGGTGGCTCTAACTCACAGGTTGGAGTGGAACCTAGGGAAGGGGATGGCGGGAAAGGGAAGTGGGGTACTCAGGGGTGGTTGCGTGGCCACTAGGAGGCAACTGGGAGTGGCAGCTCACAGCGGCGCATAGTGGCGCTAGGGCAAAACTAATCCTAGAGGCTTCGGGAAGTAGATTTGAGGGTAGGGAAACGCTAGAACTCGATTTTGAAAGAGGAAAAAGTTGATTGAGGGATGGTTTTAGGGATGAGGGGCTCAACCTATTTATAGGCCGAGGGGTGGTTTTCGGCAATAGCAACAGCGGTTGTGATTGAGAGTAGGGGACGGCGTGGGCTTTGAAAGCAATGCACACATGGCACGTAGTGGGTGGTGGGCAGCGATGACAAGCCATGGCCTCACGTGTTGCAGGTACCAAAGGTGTGGGTTGGCCAAAACGCACGGTGGAGGCAGACGAAGGAGAGGGCTTTGACAGGCGGACACGTGGATTCGAGGTGATGGTTGCGGGGAGCGGTGCTGCAGGTCACGGGGAAGGCTCATGGGTTTGCAGGTGGGAGGAGGAAGAAGAAAAGAAGAAGAAAAAAAAAAGTAAAAGGGAAGAAGAGAAGTTGTGCGATGCCAAGGGGAAAGAAGAAAAAAATTAGGGTTTTTACCCTTAAGCTCCAAAACGGCATCATTTTAGGGGAAGGAAGGCAAAAAGTTTTTTTACAACCTCAAAACGGCGCCATTTCAAGTGGGGGAGGGGCTGGGCTCACAAATACACATGTTGGATCCGAAATCTCTCTCTCTCTCTCTCTCAAGCCTAAAATTGGCCCCTTACACCCACAACAAGCCAAATAAGTCCACATTAACCAAATGGGCTCCAATTCCCTTAAGGAAAAAGAAAAGGAAACCCACAAAAAATTTTAGGGGGCTCACATCCTCCCCCCTTAAAAGAAATTTCATCATTGAAACTGACAGGCTTAATCCATTGATTCGAAGACAAATTACAAGATATAGATCAAAACATGCTTGGAACAAGACATACAATCAATAATACCCAAACAGATACGGGTAATGCTCTCTCATGTCTGTCTCTCTCTCACAAGTGAAGTCCTGAGCCATGGAATCTCCCCATGACACTTTCATTAATGGTATTGTCTTGGATCTCAGCTTTTGTTTCTTCCAATCCACAATCTGCGTCAGTGCTACCTCATAGGTAAGGTTAGGCTACAGTTGGAGGCAACCTGGGTCGACCAGTCGGGGCTCTTGTTGCCCGAAACTTTTCTTCAATGAGGATACATGAAACACGTCGTGCACCTCCCCAAAATATTATGGTAATGCAATCCTGTAAGCAACAGGCTCAACCTTCTCCACTATCTGAAAAAGGCCAACATACCTTGGGCTAAGCTTCACTTTCTTCCCAAACTGCTTGATGCCCCTCATGGGTGAGACTTTGAGGTACACCTAATCACCTTCTTCGAATGATAGGTCTCTTCTTCTTTTGTCTGACTCTTCTGGCAACTTTGCACTCCTGCCATCCTGTCTCTTATGATCTGGACCTTATCCTTCATCTCTTGAACTATCACTGGCCTAAGAAGTTTGCTTTCACCAACTTCATCCCAAAATAACGATGATCTACATTTCCTACCATAGAGAGCCTCATAAGGTGCCATCTGAATGGATGCTTGGAAGCTGTTGTCTCTTATGCAAACTCTATGAGCGGCAAGTGATTCTCCCAGCTTGAATTGCAAGGCACATGCTCGCAGCATGTTTTGAAGAGTCTAAGTAGTGTGCTCTGATTAGCCATCAGTCTGAGGGTGATAAGCACTACTAAACTTCAACTTAGTGCCCATAACCACTTGTAATCTCTTCAAAAAATGGGATGGGAACCGTGGGTCCCTATCTGATACAATGTTCTTGGGTATCCCATGCAACCGGACTATCTTTTTCACATACAACTATGTCAGCTTCCCCAGGATGTCGGTATTCCTGACAGGTAGGAATTGAGCACTCTTGGTCAACTGGTCGATAATCACCCAAATAGAATTCTTCCCTCTAGGAGTTCTCGAAAAACCCACTACAAAATCCATAGCAATGTTGTCTCATTTCAATTTTAGACTCGAGAGGGTTTGGAGGTTACTGGCAGGTCTTTGGTGCTTAGCTTTGACTTGTCGGCAAGTGGCACATCTCTCAACGAACATGGCAATGTCCCTCTTCATCCTTTCCCACCGAAAATTTCTCTTTATGTCCTGATACATCTTCATACTTCCGGGCTGAACTGAATAAGGAGCCACATGTGCCTCTGCTAAAATTCTTTCCTTAAACTCTGTATTGATGGGAATCACCCTATGATTTCGGAATAATAGAATACCATCCTTATCCAAACTGAAGTGTGTAGGTCCTCTTGACTTTCTTACTCTCTTCCAGATATCTAGTAGCTTCGGGTCCCTCCTTTCAAGAGTCTTCAATTCTTCAAAATCTACAACTCAGACTTCAAGCACTGAGGCTAACACTTCCTCTTACTGTGAACTCTCTACAAGAAGTCTTCTCATCCCGCAGAGGAAAGAGTCTAACCCCGATGACTTAGCCTTATCCACTAAGTGAGACTTCTAACTTAACGCATCAGCAACCTGGTTCGCTTTCCTCGGATGGCACTTAATCTCACACTAGTAATCGTTGATAAACTCTAACCACCTTCTCTGCCTCATGTTGAGATTTTTCTATGTGAGAAGATGCTTCAGGCTCTTATGATCAGTGTAAACCTCACATGCCTCATCATTAAGATAGTGCCGCCAGATTTTAAGAGCAAAGACCACTACTGCATGCTCCAAGTCATAAGTGTGATAGTTCTTTTTATGATCCCTCAGTTGGCGAGATGCATAAGCTACCACTGACCCCTCCTGCATGAGAACACATCCCAACCCAAATTTGGCAGCGTTACTAAAAACCACAAACGGCTTGCGCGGCTCTAGAAGTGCCAAAACAGGTGTCGAAGTCAATCTCTTCTTCAATTCTTAGTAGCTTCTTTCACACTTATCAGTCCAAACAAACTCAGTATTCTTCTTAGTCAGGGCAGTGAGTGATCCAAATAATCTAGAAAATCCCTTCACAAATCTTCAATAGTACCCTAAGAGTCCCAAGAAGCTTCAAACCTCATGCACTGATGTGGGACGTAGCCAGGCCAAAACAGATTCAACCTTACTCGGATCTACAGCCACACCCTCCTGAGAAATGACATGCCAGAGGAACCTGACTTCATCTAGCCAGAACGCACATTTGCTGAGCTTTGCATACAACTGATGTTCCCTTAGCTTACCCAGAACCATCCGTAGGTGACTAGCATGTTCCCCTAAATCCCAAGAATAAACCAGAATGTCACCAATAAAGACCACCACAAAATAATCCAGATAGGGCCAAAATACCGGATTCATCATGTCTATAAAAGCTGCAGGAGCATTAGCTAGTCTAAAAGGCATCACCTTAAACTCAAAATGCTCGTACCTCGATCTGAAAGCAGTTTTCGGTACATCCTTATCTCTTATTCTTAGCTGATGGTATCCCGACCTCAAGTCAATCTTCAAAAAAGCACCCGCACCTTGAAGCTGACTAAACAAATCATCAATTTGAGGTAGTGGATATTTATTCTTTATGGTCACATTGTTAAGCTCCCGATAATCAATGTACATTCTAAGGATGCCATATTTCTTCTTTAACAAACAACACGGGGGCTCCCTAAGACGAGAACCAGGCTGAATAAATCCCTTGTCCATCAATTCTTGCAACTGGGTTTTTAACTCTTTTAACTTAGATGGTGCCATTCTCTAAGGAGCCTTGTGCACCGAAACCGCTCTAGGTTCCAAGTCAATAGTAAACTCGACATCGCAAAATACCTCGGGGAGGTCATCCTAAAAAAATATCAAAGAACTCTTCAACGATTAGGATTCCTGCAACAAACTTCCTCTTTGATGGTTTAGACACCACTTGAACCAGATAAGCACCTGCCCCATTTGCCAGGTCTTTCTTCGCTTGGATTGTAGATATAATTGTGGGTCTCGACTTCAGCTTGCTACTTATGAATTCCATATAATTCCCTCAGGGAGATGAAAATTGACCACATGGCTTCGACAATTGGTACTCGTAAAGTGCCGAAACAGCCAATCCATACCCATAATGATGTTGAACCCAAGCACCTTGAACACTATTAGGTTGACATTAAGTGTCCTCTCTCCAAAATCCAAAGGACAACCTAATGCGACCTTTGAACACCATACCATCTCTCTATTTGGTAACGCCACAACCACGAACTGTGATAAGTGTCTTCTTTGGATTCAGGTGAAAAAGTTTCAGAGTTGATAATAGAATATTTGAAAGTATGGAATGAAGCTTTGATTAAAGACAATTTTAATAGAGAGGAAACAGAACTGATCTGTAGATTGCCTATCAGTATTAGAGGTGCAAAGATAAGCTTATATGGAATTTCAGTAAATATGTTAAATTTACAATTAGAAGTGCTTATCATGTGACTCAAGCTAGAAGGAAAAGGTTAGTAGGAGAGAGCTCAAAAGAAGCAAAGCAAAAGAGAGATGGAAGAAGATTTAGAAAATGAAGGTATATGGTGCAACAAAACATTTTCTGTGGAGGGCAAGTATTGATTCTCTTCCTACAAAATCTTTAATTTTTAGTAGAATGATTGAAGACAATTCTAACTGTCCTATTTGTCTAAGAGAAGAAGAAACTACTATTCATGATGTGTGGGTAGAAGCTAGAAGTTCAGTTAAAAAATGCGCATCAGTAGAGAGTGATTTCATGGAGCTATGGGATAAATTAAGCCAAACTCTAGAAATTGAAAAATTAGAGGAAACTGTTTATATTCTTAGAAGCATTCGGTATAGAAGAAATAGAGTAGCTTTTTAGAATATGTTCGAAAGCCCTAAACAAGTGATTACAACTGCTATAATAAGCTTGAAAGAGTACCAGGAAGCTCAAAAATAGAAAGAAGGGAAGAAAATCAACGAGGATAGAACAAGGGAAAAACATAATTGGACAAAATCAATGGATGGTTTTCTTAAGGCCAATTTTTATGCAGCTTTTGATGTTTATAATCAGAGAGTTGGTTGTGGCATTATAATAAAAATAGTTAAGATGAAATAATGTCTTCTTGTTGTGATCAAACTTTCATGGTGACTCAACCAGTTATGGCAAAAAGCTTAGCATTATGGTGGAAAGCAATAGGGTTGTTGATATGAACCCGCGGGAAGGGAATTTCTTGAATCCACAATCAAATTGAAAACGCATCTAAAAAAGCCAAACTCAAGTCAATGGATGGAGAATCTAGACCCGATGAGAACTCGTTTCAAGAACCTAGATTATATTAAAATCTAGACCTGTTGAAGATCCCATCTCAAGAACCCAGATTACAAGGAGGAACGCCACAAAAGTTGTGATTTACCTTTGATAAGTTCAAAAGTTCAATTAAGAACAAGAGGAGTAAAACTCAACTCACAATGAATAATTCATCAAATTTCATAAACTGATTAAAATGAGGCTATAAAGAGTATTTAAACCCTAAACCTAATTGAAACCCTAGCCCAAAATAAACCCCTTTGTTCCAAAAATATCCCTGGATGAATAGTGCACTGCTACAGTATTTCGGCTACAGTGAACAGTGCGGCGCTACAGTGATTCGGGATGTGAACAGTGCCGCGCTACAGTAACTTTTTGAAACCCTAGTTCTTCATATGTAACTTTCCAAATAAGCCATTGGCCACAATACAAGACCTTCCCAAAACCCTAGTTCAGAAGAAATAAGACATACGTGGGTTAAGCATCCTTAAGCCCTCTTATTTTAAACTAATAAAATAAATACTTTTAACAAATTGAAGACCATCAATAACAAAAGGCCCAAACAATACTCTAAGTTGTGTCTTCCACATCTTGTATCTAGTAGATTAAAACTGGTTGTCCCTCTTTAAAGCCCATCTTGAGTGTTGGGCTCTTGCTAGCTTCATCCAAGTGGATTGCACCAATCCTTTTATTGCTTCCTTGATCTTGTAATTGGCCCATCTGGAAGTTGTAAAGAATCTTTAAGACTAGACCTACCTTGGTTCCCATCATTCCCCCTCTCCTCAAAAGGATTCGACCTCGAATCTCCACTTGGATCAAAGGGAAAAATGTTAGTAACATTGAAAATAGCAGAAACATTATACTTACCTGGAAGGTCCTCTTGATATGCATTATCAATAATTTATTAAAGAATTTGGAAAAGTCCATCCAAGCTACTCCTGTCATCAACATGTAGATGCATTAAATCTAAAGGAGTAAATGGATTAAGTCTATAAATAATTTCAAGAGGTGAAACTTTATTAGTAGCATGAACACTCCAATTATTTGTAAATTCAATAAATAGCAAACGAAACTCCTTCAAATGTTCATGAAACACATCTAAAGTCTTCCTTACTTTAAAATGATCACCCCAATCATATGTGAACTCAATGAATGTCAAGCAATACTCCCACAAACTTTTTTGCACCACATTAATGAATAGTAAATGATACTCCCACAAACGTTCGTGCAACATGTCAATGAATGGCAAATGATACTCCCACAAACGTTCATGCAACACGTCTAAAGTCTTCTTTGCACAAAAATGACCACTCCAATGATATGCAAACTTAATGAATGGCAAGCAATACTTCCACCCATGGTCACGCCACACATTTAAAATCCTTTTCACATCAAAATGACCCAACAGACCACATTCATGCACTAGCATCTCACGCATAAGACTAGTAGGCTCACAAAGTTTAGCATCTCTAAACAAATACCAATCTAGTCTATTGCACTTACCAAACGATGTCTTCTCACACGCTCCATACACAGTAGCAAAGTCATCATCATTAGCATGCAATTGCTTATCATATTCAAGTCTCAATAACTTTGTATCTAAAATGATGACAAGGACATACCTTCTTGCTAAAGCATCAACCACAAAACTTTCCTTACCTTGTGTATACTTGATTACATGAGGAAAGGTCTCAATGAATTGCACCCACTTGGCATGCATTCTATTCAACTTACCTTGTCCCTTCATGTGCGTCAAGGACTCATGCTCTTCAAAGAAAGGTCGAGTAGGGATTGTCACACCTGTCACAAATTCAATATAATGCTCTATCTCTCTAATAGGTGGCAATCCACTAAGCACAACGCTAGGAATCATGACCTCATATCCCTGCAACAAAGAAACAACAACACTAGGTAAAGAGTCATTAAATTCGTTAGTATAAAAGCCTGCCTCAGCACAAAAACTCACTTTTGTTTCTTTTTCCTCACGTGGCTCATCTCTTTTTTCTTGATTCTCAGACACATCTCTATTTTCTTTTTCACTCTCTATTTCTTTTGTTGTTTCGGTCTCATTCTCTTTTTCCCTCTCACTCTCTTTTTCCTTTTCACTCTCTTTTTTCTTTTCACTCTCTTTTTCCTTTTCACTTTCTTTTTTCTTTTCACTTTGTTTTTCCATTTCACTCTCTTTTTTCTTTTGAGCAACCTCACTTTTCTGTTTTAGTTGGTCCCCATAGACCAGTGTTGGAGTTAAAGGAGCAAGTTTGATTATTTTTCCATCATTTTCAAAACTATACATGTTCCTTAACTCATCATAGATCACCTTTCTATCATACTGCCATGGCTTTCCCAGCAAAATATGTCCAGCATGCATAGGCACTACATCACAAAGCACCATTTCCTGGTATTTCTCAATGGAAAAAGAAACTAGCACTTGCTTATTGACCCTAACCTCTCCACAATCACTCAACCACTACAACTTGTATGGTCTAGGGTGTTTCAAGGTAGGTAAACTCAATTTCTCAACTAAAGTAGTGCTAGCCAAATTAATACAACTCATCACATCAATAATCATACTACATACCTTATTGTTGACATGACATCTAGTATGAAAAATGTTTTTGCAATACTGCTTTGTATTATCGATCTTAACTTGTGTATTGAAGGCATGCCTAAAAACAAGAGACTCACCATACTTTTCATTCTCATACCCATTTTCAACAATAGTCTCACGTCGCCTTCTATCACTCCTGCCTTGAAGATTTCTAATCAGGACATCTCGATGATCCATCATATCCCTGACTTCACCCAACCCCAAGTTCAACCGCTCAAACTGTTGTTGCATGGCTTGCAATACAAATGATGAGTTATCTGCCATCTCCTTTGGGGCTTAGTCACTCCTATGAGACATTATAATGTGCTGCACAAAAAGAATGTTAGTGGAAAACCTCACACACTCCCTTATGTGTTTACACTCGAATAATAGCACTCCACTCGTGTTTCACACTCAATTGGCTTTTTTCCGATAATAATCTCACACTCTCTTGCCTTTTACCTCAACAGTTTTCTCGCTCAAGTTCTTTAAGAACTAGTTGAACTAAATCAAGATAATACAACCTTGTATTATTCCAACCAGTAATATAGATCCAAGAAACAAGAACAACAAACAAGGAATAAATAAAATGACACGAGACTCAATGAATTTATATGAGGGAAAGAGTAGTGATAAAACAAAATACCCACTAGAAAGATGTTTTCAGCCCTTTAGACGATAAAACTCAATCAACAAATGTCTTTCTTTTTATTTGTTGTAACCATGTAGCAACCTAAGAGTATCCTACCCTTTTTTTTTTTTTTGAATTTCTTTTTTTTTCGGATTTTTTTTTTCAATTTTTTTTTCTTTCCTTTCTTTTCTTTTCTTTTCTTTTCTCTAATTCAATCACAAACAGAAATATTCAATTGAAAATCAAGCAATTGAATTCAAACACACAAGAATTGACAAAGAAATAGAAGAGAATCAAGGGAACAACACTCCAAGCAATTGACAAACTTAGAGATGCAAGAAACCTTAGAATTTTGAAACCCTAGGAGATGCAAATTTCAGCCAAACCCAAAATCCTAAGAATTTTGGCAGCGTACTTTTTGTTTCAATTTTTTTTTTCGTAACCCTAGAACAATGAAGCCCTAGAATTAAAGATGCAATAAAAAGAAGATAGAATCATACCTGATTGGAAACCGAGCTCTGAATACCAAATGATATGAACTCGCGGGAAGGGAATCCCTTGAACTCACAATCAAATTGAAAACGCATCCAAGAAAGCCAAACTCAAGTCAATGGATGGAGAATCTAGACCCGATGAGAACTCGTTTCAAGAATCTAGATTATATTAAAATCTAGACCCGATGAATAACCCGTCTCAAGAACCCAGATTACAAGGAGGAACGCCACAAAAGTTGTGATTTACTTTTGATAAGTTCAAAAATTCAATTAAGAACAAGAGGAGTAAAACTCAACTCACAATGAATAATTCATCAAATTTCATAAACTGATTAAAATGAGGTTACAAAGAGTATTTAAACCCTAAACCTAATTGAAACCCTAGCCCAAAATAAACCCCTTTGTTCCAAAAATATCCCTAGATGAATAGTGCACTGCTATAGTATTTCGGCTACAGTGAACAGTGCGGCCCTACAGTGATTCGGGATGTGAACAGTGCCGCGCTACAGTAACTTTTTGAAACCCTAGTTCTTCATATGTAACTTTCCAAATAAGCCCTTAGCCACAATACATGGTCTTCCCAAAACCCTAGTTCAGAAGAAATAAGACATACGTGGGCTAAGCATCCTTAAGCCCTCTTATTTTGAACTAATAAAATAAGTACTTTTAACAAATTGAAAACCATCAATAACAAAAGGCCCAAACGATACTCTAAGTTGTGTCTTCCATATCTTGTATCTAGTAGATTAAAACTGGTTGTCCCTATTTAAAACCCATCTTGAGTGTTGGGCTCTTGCTAGCTTCATCCAAGTGGATTGCACCAATCCTTGCATTGCTTCCTTGATCTTCGTGGCTATTGATCTTGTAATTGGCCCATCTGGAAGTTGCAAAGAATCTTTAAGACTAGACCCACCTTGGTTCCCATCATTAGATGTGTTGCATGAACGTTTGTGGGAGTATCATTTGCCATTCATTGACTTGTTGCATGAACGTTTGCGGGAGTATCATTTGTCTTTCATTGAGTTTGCATATAATTGGAGTAGTCGTTTTGGGGTAAAGATGATTTTAGACATGTTACATGAACATTTGTGTGAGTATCATTTGCCATTTATTGACTTATTGCATGAACGTTTGGGGGAGTATCATTTGCCATTCATTGAGTTTGCATATAATTGGAGGGGTGATTTTGGTGTAAGGAAGACTTTAGATATGTTTCATGAACATTTGTGGGAGTATTGTTTACCATTCATTGAGTTCACATATAATTGGAGTGTTCATGCTACTACTAAAGTTTCAACAAAGTAATATAGGGTTGTGTACAGATTTAGGATTCAACAAAGTAATGTTTGAAGGGGATGCACAAGTGGAAATTAATGCCGTTAAAAATCTTGAAGAAAATTGGACATTGTATGGACACATTATTGAAGATGTAAAGAGTGTTTTGAAAATTAGATCTAGCTGGCATATTAATTTCATTATGAGAGAAGGTAATGGTGTAGCACATCATTTGGCTAAATTTACTTTGACTAGGGAGGGTAAACAAGTGTGGATAAAGGATGGTCCATGAGAATGTTTGAAATCCACCTTGCTTTACGGTGGTGAATTTTATTGCTTTATATAATTGTTTACAGACTGTAGGTAGTTAATACAAATTAATGAATTTACAATAAAAGGAAACAATGTACAAATAAATCTCCCATAGTCACGGTAGTCAACTTTGGCATGTATGGAAAGACTTTGATTGAAGAGTGATATACTCAACACCCCCCCGCAAGCTGAGCGTTGGATTGGATCGGACGTGGAGCTTGGATCGGAAGAACTCAAAGAGTGGATGAGGAATGCTCTTGGTAAAAATATCAACAACCTGCAAATGAGATGGGACATGTTGGGTATGGAGTTTGCCAACGACAACAAGTTCACGGAGAAAGTGATAGTCCAATTCAACATGCTTAGCCCGCTTGTGTGAAACTGGATTAGAGCTCAAAAAAAGTGCACTCTTGTTGTCACATAAGAGAAGAGGCTACTGTGGGATAGAGACCCGGAGGTCATGTAGGAGATGTGTGAGCCAAATGAGTTCGGCGGCAGCGGAGGCAAGGACATGATACTCAGATTTGCAGCTGGAACGAGAGACAGTTGGCTGTTTCTTAGCACTTCAAGAAACTAAATTGTCGCCAAGGTAAATAGAGTAACCAGAGGTCAAACGACAAGTATCAGGATAGCCAGCCCAATCAGTATCAAAATAAGAAATGAGAGCACCGAGAGAGGAGGAAGGACAAAAAGTTAAGCCAAAATGAATGGTGCCTTTGACATAGCGGAGGATACGCTTAACAGCCAGAAAGTGATCGTCAGTTGGAGCATGCAGGAATTGACTGATAGGGTTGACAACATAAGTGAGGTCAGGACGTGTGATGGTCAGGTACTGTAGGGCGCCAACAAGAGATTTGTAGAGATTAGGATCGGAAAACAGAGGACCATTTGTGGATAGATGTTGAGAAACAACCATGGGAGTGTGAACAGGCTACTGTCAAGCAACTGAGCTAGAGAAAGAATATCCCGTGCATATTTGAGCTGACTGATGAAGAGACTATTAGAAATGGAGGAAGCTTCAAGACCAAGAAAGTAACTGAGGGGGCCTAAGTCCTTAGTGGCAAACTCAGAATTGAGTTTGCAAGTGAAGCTGTCAAGAAGGGACGAATTGTTGCTTGTAATAATGATGTCATCAACATAAAGAAACAGGTAAATAACATCTGACTGCTTATGAAAGATAAAAAGAGATGGGTCAGCACGGCTGCAAGAAAAACCAAGGTGAGTGAGAAAAGAGCTAAGACACTGGAACCAGGCACGAGGGGCTTGCTTGATGCTATAGAGAGCTTTCTTCAACAGGCAAACATGATCGGGAAAGCGAGGATCAATATACCCTGGAGGATACTCCATATAAACTTGATCAGTGAGAGTACCATTGAGAAATGCATTGTTGACGTCAAGTTGACGAAGAGGCCATTTTTGTGTCACAGTAAGAGAGAGCACAACGTGAATAGTGGTAGCCTTGATTACAGGACTGAAAGTATCAGTGTAGTCAAGATGAAGTACTTCTGTATAGCCCTTGGCAACAAGGCTAGCTTTGAGGCGCTCAATGGATCCATCAGGCATGTATTTGGTCCGAAAAACCCATTTGGAGCCCACAATGTTGGTGTTGACAGGTCGAGGGACCAAAATCCAAGTACGATTACTCTTGAGTGCATGGAGTTCTTCATCCATGACAGCAAGCCAAGCAGGATTCTTAGCAACAGATTTGAAACCTTTAGGCTCAGTCAATGCAAGAAGAGTAGGAAGAAGACCAGAGGAGCCCAAGAAGCTAAGATTCACCGGGTGGCAAGTTTTGAAAATACCAACTTTAGCTCTCGTAAGCATAGGGTGAGAGCCAACCGGAACCACGACAGCATGAACAGTGTGGCGCCCCCGACTTCTATGTACGGACAAGCACGGAAATCGAGATACCCGGGATGATGACAGCACGGTCACGCACCCCAACGACACGTGCCGAGTGTGTGAAATGCAACACGTGTACAAAATAAAATGCAGCGGAAAGGTTAAGTCAGATAACTAAGTACCAGAATTTAATACAATACAAAAATAATACAGAAATACACAAGTCAACATAATACAATTTTGTTGTTCATAAAACGACATCAAATAAAATACAAGTACCAAATAAAAATATAACCAAATGTCCCTACTCCTCAGGTGGAGCCGCATCCTCGGGCTCAACCTCTTCAAAACCTGCGTCAAAATCTGCAGTACCAAATAAATGGTACCACAGTAAGTAAAACCCAAAAGTACTCCAAGATAACAAATATATAATTACAGCGACCAATGCATGCACATGATGACCCAAGTTCAAAACCCGAGAAAAACACCATTTCTCGAAAATCACAAGTTTTTCCCACGCACGCCAAAAATCACCATTTGGCAAATTAATAACCAGGAACAGTTACATTAGTTCCAATTTTAACCCGTATGCACCATGGCCTCCCCTAGGGACCATCCACATACCCTGGCTCCCTACGTCACCCCACAGGTAGCGACCATGCGAGTGATACAACACGAGTGATGCCCAGTTCCGCGCCCATCGCGTACATAGCCAAGCATCCTCTGATCTCTGCCAGCACGAGAGATCACGGAGTCGGATCCGAGAGCGCTACCATCCCGGTCCAAGTCCCGAGCAACAGCTCCAGGGGACGACACTCAGTTTATTCCGCTCCCGAGTGCCCAGAGGAGCTCCACCGAGATAATAACCCATCTCGGCTTGGGGGTGATACACACACACCCGAAAAGCCTTTTCCATTTACACACCCACGCATGCGTGCTCAATGCCATGAAAATGACCAAAAACCAATAACCAACAGATATCCATAATTTCCAAATAACCAACAGATATCCAATTCACAGTTTATAAAACAGATCATTGCAAAAATATATTTAAATCTTAAAAGTCTTTTGGAGAAATACTTATAGTGCTTTAAAATAATTTATGGAGGATCACGGGAGAGCTGGAAACGCCAAAACAGCAACACCACAGTGTAAAAATACACTGTGGCCGAAATATACAGTGAAACTCAAATTTCACCCGGGGTCAAACGAAGACTTGGGAATGGTAGGGTATGGCCTATAGGAGGTGGGGAATCTAATGGTGGTGATGGTTGGCCGTGGGTGGCGGCCGAAACGGCGGTGGAAGGCCGAAAAAGTGGGTTCGGGTTTGATGCTCGTTGGGGCTGCTCCGGCGACGGATCGGAGCCGGGGTTGGGTCGGTTAGGACGGAAATGGGCCGGTGGTGATGTGGCTAGGAGCTGGTGGCCGGAGGTGGCCGGACAGCGGCGGAATGGGTGAAAGAACGCCGCGACTTCACACGGCCACTGGCGGCTAACGGCGGCGTTAGCCGGCCGGATATTGATGGTGGAAGGTCGCCGGCGCACGGGGGAGCTGCTGGTGCCGGCGGTGTCGACCACCGCCGGCTGAAGGCGGCGCTGCGAGGGAGAGGCCGAGGCAGCCGTGGGTGAGGAGAGAGAGAGAGAGATCCGATCGGGGCTGGGGGGGAAAAAAGAAGAAAAAGAAAAAGAAAAGGGAAAAAGAAAAAGAGGAAGAAGAAAAATGAGATCCAGACTTTCCCAACTTGGGTTTCGAAAGTGATCCAACGAAAACGATTTTAAAACCCCTAGATAAATAAAATAATTCAAACTTACTGAAATGCTCAATTAAAACAGTAAAAATATTAAAATCCAAAAACAAGCTCATTTAAATAAAACAATAACAATTTTTAAAACAGTTAAAAGAAATAAATCAATTTAACTCAAAATTAACTACAGTAAAATATTAAACTCTGACAAAAACATCCTTTTAAAATAAAGATAAATTAAATTACAGATCATTAATTAAAATAAATCAAACACAGTGAAATGCTTTAATAAAACAATAGTAATTTTTAAAACCCACAAATAAACCAATTTAAACTAAAGATCAATTTAAATCCAAAATAATAATTAACAATAAAAAGCCCAATAAAATACTTTCCACAACTTAAAAGTATTATAAAATAATATTTAAAAACTCCCAAAATTTTAAAATAAGATAATTAATCATGAAATAAATTAAATAAATCCTTCGTTAAAATACACTAAAATTCGGGATGTTACAAACAGGATCTGCACTGGACTTAGGTGGAGGAGCCGAGTGTGGCAAAGAGGGACCTGCAAGGACTTATTCACTGAATCAGTACACATAATACATCGGTTAGACACAGATTGAGTAATATGTGGGGAACAAGTGTCAGAAGGAGGCAGATCTATATGGAGGAGACTGGGTTCAAGGAAATTGGAAAAGTGAAGTGAGGATATGGGTTGGGCCTGAGAGGTAGCAAGGGTAGGAAAATGTGTTTCATCAAATTGAGCATGGCGAGTGATGTAAAGCCGAGAAGTGGTGGGATCTAAGCAGCGAAACCCTTTGTGAGAAGGACTGTAACCCATAAAAATACATGGAATACTACAAGGAGAAAGTTTGTTAGGCATATAATCACGTAAACAAGGATAGACATGATAATCAAAAGGATGAAAGTTTTCATAATTAGGAGAATGACCATACAAAATCTCAAAAGGTGATTTACCTTCAAGAAGCGGTGTGGGCGAACGGTTGATGATGTAAGCTGCAATACTAAAGGCATCAACCCAAAAAACGAGGAGAGAGGTGAGAATGAAAGAGAAGGGCTAATCCTGTCTCAGTCACATGGCGGTGTTTTCTTTCAGCGCGACCATTCTGGGTGGGTGTGTATGGACATGAGAGCTGATGATGAATGCCAAAAGAATGAAGATGATCTTGAAAGAAATTACTAGTGAATTCAGCACTTTCGTCACTTTGAAAAATCTTGATACGAGTAGAAAATTGATTTTCCACAAATGTTTGAAATTGAATAAAAACATTATAAAATTCATATTTGGATTTCAAAGGATAGAGCCACGTGAAACGAGAATAGTCATCAATAAATAGAACATAGTAGACAAATCCTAAATTTGATTTGACAAGGGAGGGACCCCAAATATCGCAATGGATAAGATCAAGCACATTAGACGACCTATGTTCATTTCAAGAATAAGGCAAGCGATGACTTTTTACAATTTGACATGTGCTACACATAGCGGGAGAAGGCAACAAAGAGGTAAGATAAAGCTGTTATTTTTTATTTAAAAGAGAAATAACAGAATGATTGACATGTCCAAGTCATGCATGCCATAAATCATAAGACACATGAACGATTTATTCTTAAGGACAGAGATAAAAGCATGATTGCCTTGTTCAAGCACATATAAGCCACCATCACGCTTGCCGGTTGCCACCACCGTTCCTGTTTTGCGATTCTGAATAGTGAACAAATTATTAGTAAAGATAATAGATAAAGGAAAATCAGATGTTAATTTACTAATTGAAAGCAAATTTTTGGTGGGGTGAGGAACAACTAGGACATCGAGAAGATGGAGATTCGGGGTTGGAGAAAGATTACCGGTGTGGGTAATGGGAAGTGACGCACCATTCCCAACAATTACACAATCCTTACCCGTGTAAGTTGTGGACTGGGCCAGTTGGGTTGAATCCAGTCATATGGGTTGAAGCCCATGTGTCCACAAACCAGTCAAAGCTCACGTCTTCAGAGAGATTACAAGAGCTGGTGAAGGCTTCGGCGAGTTGAGTAGATGGCTCACTCTGAGTGTAACACTGGCGACAACGGTCGGCATATTGGTCGTTTGTCCTACAAATTTGGCATTACGGAGGACGATAGAGTTGACCAGAGCTGGAGCGTCCTTGTCCGCGATTGGAAGAGTTGCTGCCATGACCATTCGTGCAACCTGGAGGATTGCGAGCAAGACCACCACGATTGGAGGAATTGTTGGTGGCTATAAAAGCCGCAGCAGAGGAGGAAGTACTCTCAAGAGATTTCTGAAAAATCTCAAACTTTCTACCTTTGAGGTTAAATCCAAAAAATAGGGAAGAGGGGTTTAGGCCATTTGAGCATGGAGAAGCTCGAAAAATCAAGCCCTAGGCTGCAGAGGAACTAGTGCACCTTATCGATGCCATCAACAGGCCGGCCAATGGCATGGAGTTGGTCACAAAGTGCTTTGAAGGCACGGGCATAAGCGGCAACGAAACGAGTTCCGCATTTCATCAACTGGAGATCATCCTTAAGGCAGAGTTCACGGGCTTTTGAGCGGTGGCTGAAAGTGTTTTCCATGGTAAGCCACACCTCCCAAGCGATGGAGAGGCCGACAGCTTCGGCCATAGCTTCCTCCGTGAAAGAGGAGAGAAAGAGGCTGAGCAAGCGCTAGTCCATGCTCTTCCATGCCAGGTATTTGTTGTTTGGTGTCTAAGAGGTTGGTGGGTCGAATTTGGGTGGCGGCACAATGGTGCCATCAATGTGACCGAGCAAATCTTGACTCTCAAAAAGGGGAAGAAGTTGACTCTTCCAGAGGAGGTAGTTGGATGATGATAGTTTAATGGTGACCATGTGAATCATGGTGTTGAAGAGAAGGAGGGTGGGTGCGGAATCAGAGGCCATTTGGATCGAAGGAGGTTAATCCAGGTATGCTCCTGATACCATGAGAATGTTTGAAATCCACCTTGCTTTACAGTGGTGAATTGTATTGCTTTATATAATTGTTTACAGACAGTAGGTAGTTAATACAAATTAATAAATTTACAATAAAAGGAAACAATGTACAAATAAATCTCTCATAATCACGGTAGTCAACTTTGGCATGTATGGAAAGACTTTGATTGAGGAGTGATATCCTTAATAGTCCAGAGGCTATCTCTAGCTTGGTATTCTTTGAGATGTTATGTACTGATTGATTATTTGATTAATAAAATCATCATGTTTATTAAAAAAAAAAACAAGTTTTGAAAGACTTTTATATTTTTAATGTTAATTTTAATCAAATCAGTCTTCTTGTTAATACATAGTTAGCAACCAGTTAAATCTCATGCCAGCATCAATAATTATCTGCAAAGTGTTGTAAAAAATAAAAATTAATTTTAAAAAAATGTTAAAATATGTACCCATGTACGTGCCCCTAGTATAATTGTATTTTTTTTTCTTTTGTCTCAAACATTTTTAAACATATTTAAACATTTAAAAATACACAAATTCACTAGTAGTCACTTTCTTAACAATTAAAAATAATATTAAAGTACAATAGCGGTCAAATCCAGAAAATAAAACCAGGACCCTAATGAAACTTGGGTAACATGGTCTAGGTATTGGTTGGGTTAGAATAGTCAGGTCGCCATCCCTATGGCCAACAAAATAGTTCCATAATCTATTGAATCTTTTTTAGGATAAAAGCAATCAAAGGGAGGTGGTGGACATAACCAGAAAATCACATTTGAGCTTTTAAGGAATCGAATAGGGGAAATAGAATAGGATTGGGATATAGGAGGTGGTTTTTATTCTCCTTTCACTTGTATCCAGTCTTGTAAAACAAGTGTAAAGTATTAAGGAAGATTGTCAAAATCAAGCTATCAATAATTCCCTAATCTCTGGCAAATCAAATCTGGTTGTATAAGTCAATAGCCAAGATTTTAGAAATATTTAAATGTTCTTGAAAATGATGTATTTGTTTCCTAAACTAGATTTTTAAAGCTCCTGTATGAGTAACGTGTATTCATCAGTTAATGAAATGAGAGGAAATTCTTTCATTCAATCTAGCAGTGTGTTCTTTCTTATATGGTATCAATAGAGCCAACCTCAAACGAGACCCACTTCTAGTTCTACAATGTCTTCTTCCTTTGAGCAACCTTCCATTCATCTCAATACCCATCCAACTTCATCTACCCAAAATACTCTTGTTGCTCTAAATATCACTACTCAAATCAATGAAAAATTAACCCCCTCCACTTTTACTCAATGGTGTGCCCAATTTGAAGCCCTCATCATTGGCTATGATTGCTTGATTATGTCACCGGTATCTCCCAATGTTCTTCCCTGAGTGACTCATCTGTATCTGCCTTACACAAAACCCATTGGGTTCAGCAAGATAAACTCATCATACTCAGTGCCATTCTTGCCTCTACTTCTTCCACCATTACTCCACTTATAGCTACCACAAAAACATCTCATGAGGCATGGAAGAAATTAAACATTTGTATGCTAGCAAATCAAGAACACGAGATATGCAGTTAAAGGAGGAACTCACCTTAATCTAGCATGGAAATCGATCCATCTCTAATTATTTGCATGTTGTGAAGGCCTTGGCAGATGAAATTGCCATTATTGATTACCCAATTTTAGATGATGACCTAACTCTCTATGTTTTGAATGGTTTAGGTACTGATTTTAGGGAAATCGCAGAGCCGATATGGGCAAGGGAGAACCCACTTTCGTTTGAGGAGCTTCACGATCTCTTCATCGGCCATGAAAACAACCTGCGCCACCTTGAAGCAACCACCCAGTAGTTTGTTGCTACTACTAACTTCACCACCAGAAGTCTAGTTCGTCGGGAGCTCAGCCAAAACACTTCTACAAGTCTGGTTCTCAAAATGGCTCCTCGAGTAATACTAGGCAAGGCCAAAATTGCAACTTCAATCGTGATGGACGATGCTCACATGGGTCTGGTAGGCCCAATAACAACCAACAGCCATACAAGCCCAAATGTCAAATCTGTGATTAGTTTGGTCACACGGCCAAGAATTGTCCTCAGTTGAACTCAAATGAAATCACAGCAAATCATACCACCACTTCAACAACAAAAGATTAAAAATGGCTTCTTGATTCCGCTGCCTCACATAATATTACTGGTGATCTCCAAAATCTGTCAATACACTCTGAATATGATGGCACTGATGAAGTTGTTTTGGGTGATGGTTCAGGTTTGGCTATTTCACATGTTGGTTCTTTAGCTATACACTCACCCCAATGGACATTTATTTTGCATGATACTCTTTATGTTCCAAATCTCAAAAAAATATTATTTTTGGTTCATCATTTTACCAAACAAAATAATATTTATGTTGAGTTTCACCCATCTCATTTTCTTGTGAAGGAACCGAACACAAGGGTGATCCTACTAAGAGGTTCATGTGAGAACGACGTCTACACCCTTCCGGTGTTACTAGTGGGACCCTCTTCTAAAATGGTTGCCAATGTGCATGAACATACATCACTTGACGGGTGACACAAGCATCTTAGACATCCATCTTACAAAATTGTTCAAAATCTTGTTTCCACTTTTTCTCTTCCTACCACAAATAATAAAATGTCCTCATTATGTAGCTCGTGTTCTATCAATAAAGCACATCAACAACCGTTTCATACCACTAGTCTTCAAAGTAATGGGTCACTTGAAATTATTTACACTGGTGTTTGGGGACCCGCATATTCCACTGGTCTTGATGGTTCATGCTATTATCTAATTTTTTTGGATCATTATACTAAATACATGTGGTTTTACCTCATGGCTACAAAATTGGGTGTGTCCATTATTTTTCCACAATTAAAAAAAAATTGTTGAAAACCGATTTCAAACTAAAATCAAAAGTCTCTACTCTGACAATGGAGGTGAATTCATAACTCTCAAATCTTTTCTCAACCGAAATCAATTAGGGCGTGTTTGACCAAAAACTAGAAACGAAAAAACTTATTAGTCCCAGACCCCTCTCTCTAGAACTAGACCCTCTCTCTCTAGAGTTTTTCTCGTCTGAGCACAGCGGGGGGAGGGGGAGCTTTGGTTCCCTCTCCCCTCTCCTCTCCTCCCTCTCTAACGTCGGCCCTTTGTCTCCGACGGCTTCGTTTTGGTCTTGTTTTTCAGGTTTCGGCGAATAAAGGGACTAGCCGATTCGAGCTTCTCCGGCTCCCATCCTCCTACACGCGCACCTCCAGGAGTCTCCCCTACCACCGATCTGTTAATCCTCTTAATGCGGTCTCAACCGAAGTGGCGCGTAGCCCGCACGCGCGGGACGTAGAGTTCGGAGCTCGCCGGCGCGTGGACCTCACGTACCACCTTGGAACCTTTCGATGCTGCTTCTCGCGGCGGTTTCAGAACCGGCGTCTCTGGACCCTCACAACTCGATCATCAGTTTCTCTCCACTATTTGTACACTGATTTTCTGTATACAGTGTTTTATTGTGTATTTCTTTATCTGGTCGTTAGTTCTAGGAAAAAAAAATCCATAAATTGTTGTGCCCATTTGGACCTAGTCCGAATGGTGTTTCCTCCCCCTCCGTGTAGGCGGAATTGGCGGGTGTTCCTCATCCATATCCCATTTATTCGGGTATGGAGTTTTGTTTTGTAGGTTCTGTTACCTCTGTCCTGGACAGAGTTGTGCTATCTCTTAGATGTAGGTCTGTAGAGATGCATTGGTTGGACTAGGCCATGCCAGTCACGGATGTGTACTGAGACACTACTAACGCTTGTAAGTGACTTATTTTTAAGTCGACTTGTATGTCCTCTCTCTTATTAATAGAATGAGATCTGCCATTTTCAAAAAAAAAAAAAAATCTGTTCTCAACCTTCATGGCATTAGTCACTACACTACTGCTCCTTACACACCTAAAAAAAATGGAGTTTCCGAATGTTGTCACCGTCATCTTGTTGAAACTGGTCTCCCATTACTTCATGATGCCTCCCTACCACTTTCATATTGGCCTCATGCATTTCGCACCGCTACGCATCTTATCAATCGGCAACCCACTTCCCTTTTCAATAACAAATCCCCATTTAAGACTCTTTTTGGTAAAAAACTAAATTATCTTAAACTAACCAAATTTGGATCTCTCTGTTACCCGCTCACAAGGCCTTACAACACCCATAAACTGCAACCTAAATCAATTCCTTGCCTTTTTCTTGGGTATTCTTAGACCCAAAATGTACATATTTGTATGGACCCCAAGTCAAAGAAAATTTTTACATCTCGGCATGTGCTGTTTGACGAAGCCCAACCTTCACCTCAGTTCATACAAGCCCAATACTCCTTTAATCCCGTTGCCCAAACTTCATCTTCACAAATGTGCCCTAACAATTTCCTTCTGACTCTTTCTTCACCTCCCGTGCTTGTGCCCCTACAGATGTCATCTCCTCCATTGCCACAACCTCAAGCTTTGACGTCACCACTAGTACCTCTAGACGATGCTCTCGCCGAGCTCGCATCACCTCCAAGTAATTCTTGTGATTCTTCTCCTTCTGTATGATTTTTTGATGGTATAAATGCCTCTCATTGACATTCGGATGCGCCATCACTCTCTGAGCATGTCTTACCTCAAAATCCATATTCACCCAATCCCCAAAATCATTCACACATAGTCACTTCTCCACATTTAGGTCAGACCGAAACATCTCCCAATCCACATATTGCAACCACACCTCCTCGTGTTCACAAAATGACATCCCGATCTATGAATACTATTTTCAAACCCAAACAACTTCATTTGGTTTCTAAACATCATCTTCCCAAACAATTGAACCAACTTGTGTGAGTTAAGCTGTGAGCCATCCTTAGTGGTGTGATGAAATGTGAAATGAGCTTAATGCTCTAATAAGGCATGGAACTTGGGAATTAGTTCCATCTCCACCAAACTGTCAACCCGTGGGCTGTAAGTGAGTGTTTAGAGTAAAAAGGAAAGCAGATGGGTCTGTGGATAGGTTCAAAGCCAGACTTGTGGCAAAAGGCTATAATCAATGTCCTGGACTTGATTACAAAGAAACTTTTAGCCTGGTGGTTAACTGGCAACCATTCACTGTGTTTTGACTATAGTTGTGATGAATGGGTGGAAGTTGAGACAAATGGACATTAACAACGCTTTTTTTCATGGAAACCTCACTGAGATAGTTTACATGATGCAACCTTCAAGTTTCAAAGATATGACTAAGCCCAATCATGTGTGTAAGTTGACAAAAGCAATTTATGGACTTAGACAAGCCCCTTGGGCATGGTATACAACCCTGAAAAATGCACTTTTAGACCTTTGTTTTCAAAACTCCAAGGCTGGCTCCTCTTTGTTTCTCTATAAAAATGGTTCAATCACATGTTATTTTTATTGGTTTATGTTGACGATCTTGTGCTTATAGGCAGTGACATTAAGTTTGTGGATTCTGTTGTTAGACAATTGGATGAAAAGTTTTCCCTAAAGGACATGGGCACACTAAGTTTCTTTCTAGGAGTGGAAGTTATTCCCACTCGAGCTGGTTTATTTTTATCCCAACACAAATACATCTGTGACCTGCTATCCACCTCAAATATGCTTGGTGCCAAGGAGGTGTCCACTCCTTTCTCTACTACTAATTCTCTTAAGCTGATTGATGGCACCACATTGGTTGATAGCACTAAATTTCGTCGCATAAAAGGCAGCCTTCAATACCTATCATTGACATGTCCTGACATCTCCTTTGTCGTCAACAAGCTCTCTCAATTTATGCATAAGCCGACCACAACCCACTAGACAGCCACTAAGAGGCTCCTTCGATACTTGAAACAAATCATATTTCTTGGTATTCAGCTTAATAAAAGTGCAAATTCAGTTTTAACAACTTTTTCAGATGTAGACTGGGTAGGAAATATTGACGATCGAACCTCCTCCTTGGCTTACATTAGTTTCATTGACTCAAATCCAATCTCTTGAAGCTCTAAAAAGCCACAAGCTATTGCACGATCATCGATGGAAGCAGAATATCATGCTCTTGCCAATTCAGCCTCTGAAATAGTGTGGCTTAGTGCATTACTTCAAGAACTTGGATTTCCTCTAAAGAGCCACCAATGCTATTGTGTGACAACCTTAGAGCCACACATTTAAGATTTAACCTAGTCAATCACTCCAGGATGAAACACATTCAAATTGATCTGCATTTTGTAAGAGACCTTGTTCAACGTGGTGTGGCGCCCCCAACTTCCATGTACGGACAAACACGAAAATCGAGATACTCGGGATGATGACAACACGGTCACGCACCCCAACGACACGTGCCGAGTGTGAGAAATGCAACACGTGTACAACAATTGATACGCAGCGGAAAGGTTAAGTCAGATAACTAAGTACCAGAATTTAATACAATACAAAAATAGTATTGAAATCCACAAGTCAACATAATACAATTTTGTTGTTCATAAAACGACATCAAATAAAATACAAATACCAAATAAAACATAGCCAAATGTCCCTACTCCTCAGGCGGAGCCGCATCCTCGGGCTCAACCTCCTCAAAACCTGTATCAAAATCTGTAGTACCAATAAATGGTACCACAGGTAAGTAAAACTCAAAAATACTCCAAGATAACAAATATATAAATACAACGATCATTATGCATGCACACGATGACCCAAGTGCAAAACCCGAGAAAAATACCATTTCTCGAAAATCACAAGTTTTCCACGCACGCCAAAAATCACCATTTGGCACAATTAATAACCAGGAATAGTTACTTTTATTCCAATTTTAACCCGTATGCACCATGGCCTCCCCTATGGACCATCCACATACCCTGGCTCCCTTCGTCACCCCACAGGTAGCAACCATGCGAGTGATACAACACAAGTGATGCCCAGTTCCGCGCCCACCGCGTACATAGCCAAGCATCCTCTGATCTCCACCAGCACGAGAGATCACTGAGTCGGATCGAGAGTGCTACCATCTCGTCCAAGTCCCGAGCAACAGCTCCAGGGGACGACACTCAGTATATTCCGCTCCTGAGTGCCCAGAGGAGCTCCACCGAGATAATAACCCATCTCGGCTTAGGGGTGATACACACACACCCAAAAAGTCTTTTCAAATTACACACCCACGCATGCGTGCACAATGCCATGAAAATGACCAATTGTCAATAACCAACAGATATCAATAATTTCCAAATAACCAACAGTCTAAAACAGATAACCAATTCACAGTTTATAAAACAGGTTATTATAAAAATATATTTAAATCTTAAAAGTCTTTTGGAGAAATACTTACAGTGCTTTAAAATAATTTATGGAGGATCATGGAGGAACTAGAAGCACCACAACAGCAGCTGTCACAGTGCAAAAACACTGTGGCCGAAATACAGTAAAACTCAAATTCCACCTGGCGTCAAACGAAGACTTGGGAACGGTAGGGTAGAGCCTATAGAAGGTGGTGAAGCTAATGGTAGCGATGGTTGGCCGTGGGTGGCGGCCGAAACAATGGTTTTAAGGTCAAAAAAGTCGGTTCAGATTTTGAGTTCGATGGGACAGCTCCGGCGACGGATCAGAGCCGGAAATGGGTGGAAAAGCTTCCTAGTGGGCCGGTGATGAAGTGACTAGGAGATGGTGGTCGGAGGTGGCCGGACGACGGCGGAATGATGCGAAAACCATCGCGGCTTCGCACGGCTATTGGCGGCTAACGGCGGCGTTAGCCGGCCGGATAATTTATGGGTGCGGTCGCCGGTGGCTGAGGGACCGAACGGCACCGGTGACGGTGCTGCGTGGAGGAGATCGAAACCACGCGTGGGTGAGGAGAGAGAGAGGAGGGGCTGTTCGCGCGGGAGAAGAAGAAAGAAGAAAGAAAAAGAAAAAAGAAAAAAAAAAGAAAAAGAGAAAATAAAAAGAGGAAGAAGAAAAATGAGATCCAGCTTTTTCAACTGTGGTTTCGAAAGTGATCCAACATTTTAAAACCACTAGATAAATAAAATAATTCAAACTCAAAGAAATGCTCAATTAAAACAGTAAAAATATTAAAATCCAAAAATAAGTCCATTTAAATAAAACAATAACTATTTTTTTTAAAAAACAATTAAAATAAATAAAACAATTTAACTCAAAATTAGCTAAAGTAAAATATTAAACTCTAACAAAAACATCCTTTAAAATAAAGAGGAATTAAATTACAGATTACTAATTAAAATTAATCAAACGCAGTGAAACGCTTTAATAAACAATAATAATTTTAAAACACATAAACAACCCAATTTAAATTAAAGATCAATTTAAATTCACCACAATAATTAACAATAAGAAAGCCCAGTAAAAATAATTTTTCACAATTTAAAATATTCTAAAACAATATTCCAAAACTCCAAAAATAATAATTAATAAAAATAGGAAAGTCCAATAAAATAATAAAATAAAACCTCTAAAATATTAAAACGAGAGAATTAAACAATAAATAATTAAAATAAACCTTAATTAAAAATACACTAAAATCCGGGATGTTACAATCTCCCCCCCTTAAAATAAATTCCGTCCTCGAAATTGAAGGGTCAAATATCAATGCTAAAGACAGGCATGAGATGCGACTAAAAGTAGTCTTAAAAGACATACCGCCGATCAATCGAACGATTGCTGATATTGCTCCATCATATCTGCTTCTCTTTTCCAAGAGAAATCTTAAGCCAATAGATCACCCTAAGCTACCTTCTCCAAATGTATCGACTTAGATTTTAACCTTTACTCCTTCCAATTTACAATCTGCATTAGGGCAACCTTCTAAGTAAGGTCAGGTTGAAGTTCGACGCGTTTTGGGTCGACAAAGCACACCTCTTGCTGACCAAAACTTTTCTTCAACGAGGACACAAGGAACACCTCAAAAACTTTTCCAAAAAAAATACCCTGGCAAGGTAACCCTGTAAGCAACAGCCCCATTCATCTCTAAAATCTAAAAAGATCCTACAACTCTTGGGCTAAGTTTTCCTCTTTTACCAAAACGCTTAATGCCTTTCATAGGAGGGACTTTAAGGTAAACTCAATCACCTTCCTCAAAAGACAAGTCTCTTCTCCTTGATTCCGCATATCTTTTCTGACAATCTTACTCTTCCGCCATAACATCTCTTATCACCCGAACTTGATCTAGCATCTCTTTTATTAACTTGGCCCAATTAATATACTCTCACCAATTTCATCCCAAAACAAAGGCGGTCTGCACTTTCTCCCAAAGGCACATCACGATTATCACTTCTAGAGCGGCCAGGTAAACCAAGATCTCAATATCCACAAAACCTTGACACAACACCCAAGGAATTCCAATGATTACTAGCTCCAACTAATACTCTGAACTAACCTCTATTAACTCCTATAGTAAAAACTTCTAAACCTTCGCTGAATAATACACTTTAGTAACCTAGTGGCCACTTCCAAAAATTAACCATCAATGACGAAATTGCATACACAAAAATTAATCTCCAATTACAGGTATTTCTCAAAAATTCCAAGTCATCACTAATTCCTCAAACTCAGTACAAAATTTGAACTCCTAATTACAACTAAAGTATCACACTCCTACTGCGCACTCTGATATTCGCCACATACTGAAAATTCATGTCCTCATAAAATAACACCATTGAGTACAGGGTAGCTCCATACCTACTAACCAAGAAACTCTTACCACAATTGGTAGAAAGTACCATCTTCCAAAATCATGAATTAACACACATATTACTCAAATAACTCCTACTACTTTAAACAAGATCAAAATTAATCAACCTCAGCATCCCGAAATACACCCGCTCAACTTAGAAAAGAACTTATCTTATAAGGCTCAAATCCCTTCCAGCCAACCACTAAGAGCATCTATAAATCCTACCGACAAACTAAACCCAAAAGTCTAACAACTAAGTTCTAAATATCATCTAATCTAGCGGTGACTAACTCACTACGAACCACCAAAGACTTCACTAAAACATTACAGAAACCTTATTAGTAACTCGCACACCTACTTCTACTCCCATAAACTAGTATTTGTATGGCTAGATCCTTCAATAGCACCTCACTAATAAACCTCAAGGCACGCCCTACTACTCAAATCTTCAATCCACCAAAAACTATTATACAACATCCAAGGATCCTAATATTTTATTATCTCACATACTTGATTATACTATCCACCGTTGATGCCTAAGTTTCAACTTCCAAGATTCATCAATCTTTATTTAAGTCAAAGAACAATGTCCTTAGCTCACCTAACTTGACACTCTATTCCAAAGGAAAGTATAGTCTCAAAAATTTAAATTTCTATGTGACTCAAGTCACAATTAATTCCTTTAGGTAATCACAATAATTATTGCCAATCATCATTCCATCGAGTAACCTGCTTCGACTGTACTTTTCGATCAACTCACCAAAACTCTTGAACTTAATACTGTCGTAACAACTCCTTTACAACACCTACAAAAACTACTTCTTCCAAGCCAAAAATGAGACTAGAACCTGTACTCTCCAAAATCCCTACAAACTCACAACTGTTACACGTCGATCTCGTGCATCCTTAGCTAGAATCAATATTCCTCCATCGTGCAAGTGAACTATCACTACCATATCCATCATCTGGACCTATCTCCTCGAAATCAACAAGAATCATTTCTAAAATCAACACTATATTTATCCTTAACATTGATATGGATCAAATCTTAAACCTACTATTGTAACCTCAAGCTAAAAACAATCATTTATCAAACTAGGTTGACACCTACAATCCTTAGAAAATACATGAACTAGATCCTTACCTTCCATCTCCAAAAAAATATTCTCATTAAAAATTCTTATATTAATAACTGAATTTTGATCAACCTCATTATAATGATCACAGACTAAACAGTCTCCAAAATAAATCAAGCTAGCACACCAAACTCGAGGAATTAAAAACTTAAATCTTATTACAATTCACTCATTCAAATTTATAATTCTAAAACCTTAAACCAAAAAGAATCATTTCCTGAAATCCTCAAATTCGATGACCTTAAATCTAAAACACTCACCTTACAAACATTGCAAAATTCTAAACCCGAAATAATACCAAAGTGCTTAACTGAGTCGACAAAATCTAAAACTTCTAATTTAATTAATCCCTCAAGTGCTTGTTGAACCTACCACCTTAGATCCTATAAACTTATTTCCTAAAAACTATAGGACCTCAAACCTTAGATAACTTCTCATAAGTCTACCCTCGAAGTTCGTTGAACTTATGACCTCTTACTCTCGAGAGTCAACAATTAATCCTATGGAACTTAAGACCTCAAGTATCCTAGGCGAACTAAACCTATTCCCACCTTAGCTGCAACTTGAGTTCCTACTCCATAGAGTTCATTTAGACCATGTCGTTCCCTTCGAGTCTTGATATTAAAACCTACCAATCGCTAAGAGTTCAGGCCTACTACACTAAATATTCAAGCCTAACAATGACATTCACAGTCGTACCATCTTCCTGTCATAACATAGCCCTTAACCCACTTTTCAACTCAAACATAGTAAAATCTAAGTATGGAAAAATAGATTAAAACACAACAGAATGCCATTAAATAAAATAGAATATCAACCAACCAAGTGTAACAATATACAATAAATTAGAACATTTAAAGTAACATACCTCAAACAACATAAAATCAAAACAAAACAAAATCTCACAAATAAAATAAAATTCCATAAATAAAATGACATGCGATAAATGAATAAAACAACGAAGAAGTACACAATAAATGATTAAAACAAATAAAATACCCGACCACAGAATAAAAAAATTAAAATAAAATAACATTCAACAAAATAGTTGAAACTAATAAAAATAACAACTAATAATAAATTAAAACCATAAAAAAAAAATAACATACTTCAAACCAAACAATTTTAAATCACAACTTTAAAACTTTCTGATACTGCACCTATGGGACATGTGGATTTACCCAGAGCCAAACCGCTCTGATACCACCTGTGGCGCCCCCAACTTCCATGTACGGACAAGCAAGGAAATCGAGACACCCGAGATGATGAAAACACGGTCACGCACCCCAACGACACGTGCCGAGTGTGAGAAATGCAACACGTGTACAACAATTGATACGCAGCGGAAAGGTTAAGTCAGATAACTAAGTACCAGAATTTAATACAATACAAAAATAGTATTGAAATCCACAAGTCAACATAATATAATTTTGTTGTTCATAAAACGACATCAAATAAAATACAAATACCAAATAAAACATAGCCAAATGTCCCTACTCCTCAGGCGGAGCCGCATCCTCGGGCTCAACCTCCTCAAAACCTGTATCAAAATCTGCAGTACCAATAAATGGTACCACAGGAAAGTAAAACCCAAAAATACTCCAAGATAACAAATATATAAATACAACGACCATTATGCATGCACACGATGACCCAAGTGCAAAACTCGAGAAAAATACCATTTCTCGAAAATCACAAGTTTTCCATGCACGCCAAAAATCACCATTTGGCACAATTAATAACCAGGAATAGTTACTTTTATTCCAATTTTAACCCGTATGCACCATGGTCTCCTCTAGGGACCATCCACATACCCTGGCTCCCTTCGTCACCCCACAGGTAGCGACCATGCGAGTGATACAACATGAGTGATGCCCAGTTCCGCGCCCACCTCGTACATAGCCAAGCATCCTCTGATCTCCGCCAGCACGAGAGATCACGGAGTCGGATCGAGAGCGCTATCATCTCGTCCAAGTCCCGAGCAACAGCTCCAGGAGACGACACTCAGTATATTCCTCTCCCGAGTGCCCAGAGGAGCTCCACCGAGATAATAACCCATCTCGGCTTGGGGGTGATACACACACCCAAAAAGTCTTTTCAAATTACACACCCACGCATGCGTGCACAATGCCATGAAAATGACAAATTGTCAATAACCAACAGATATCAATAATTTCCAAATAACCAACAGTCTAAAACAGATAACCAATTTACAGTTTATAAAACAGGTTATTGTAAAAATATATTTAAATCTTAAAAGTCTTTTGGAGAAATACTTACAATGTTTTAAAATAATTTATGGAGGATCACGGAGGAACTGGAAGCACCACAACAGCAGCTGTCACAGTGCAAAAACACTGTGGCCGAAATACAGTGAAACTCAAATTCCACCCGACGTCAAACGAAGACTTGGGAACGGTAGGGTAGAGCCTATAGGAGGTGGTGAAGCTAATGGTAGCGATGGTTGGCCGTGGGCGGCGGCTGAAACAGTGGTTTTAAGGTCGAAAAAGTCGGTTCGGATTTTGAGTTCGATGGGACAGCTTCGGCGACGGATCGGAGCCGGAAATGGGTGGAAAAACTTCCTAGTGGGCCGGTGATGAAGTGGCTAGGAGATGGTGGTCGGAGGTGGCCGGACGACGGCGGAATGATGCGAAAACCACCGCGGCTTCGCACGGCTACTGGCGGCTAACGGCGGCGTTAGCCGGCCGGATAATTTATGGGTGAGGTCGCCAGTGGCTGAGGGACCAAACGGCACCGGCGGTGTCGACCATCGCCGGCCGGCGACGGTGCTGCGTGGAGGAGACCGAAACCATGCGTGGGTGAGGAGAGAGAGAGGAGGGTCTGTTCGCGTGGGAGAAGAAAAAAGAAGAAAGAAAAAGAGAAAATAAAAAAGAAAAATAAAAAGAGAAAATAAAAAGAGGAAGAAGAAAAAGGAGATCCAGTTTTTTCAACTGTGGTTTCGAAAGTGATCCAACGAAAAAGATTTTAAAACCACTAGATAAATAAAATAATTCAAACTCAAAGAAATGCTCAATTAAAACAGTAAAAATATTAAAATCCAAAAATAAGTCCATTTAAATAAAACAATAACTATTTTTTTTTAAAGAATTAAAATAAATAAATCAATTTAACTCAAAATGAGCTAAAGTAAAATATTAAACTCTAACAAAAACATCCTTTAAAATAAAGAGGAATTAAATTGCAGATCACTAATTAAAATTAATCAAACGCAGTGAAATGCTTTAATAAACAATAATAATTTTAAAACACATAAACAACCCAATTTAAATTAAAGATCAATTTAAATTCATCACAATAATTAACAATAAGAAAGCCCAGTAAAAATATTTTTTCACAATTTAAAATATTCTAAAATAATATTCCAAAACTCCAAAAATAATAATTAATAAAAATAGGAAAGTCTAATAAAATAATAAAATAAAACCTCTAAAATATTAAAACAAGAGAATTACACAATAAATAATTAAAATAAATCTTCATTAAAAATATACTAAAATCCGGGATGTTACACGTGGCACACTTTATGTTCGGCAACTCCATACTCAAGATCAACTTGCTAACCTGTTAACAAAGCCTCTGTCAAGACAACGCACTGAATTGCTCCATAACAAGATTGGTCTTGCCCCATAACAAGATTGGTCTTGCCGATGGAAGCTCAATCTTATGGAGGCGTATTAAGGAAGATTTCCAAAATCAAGCACAAGTCCAACATCAAGAATCTAGCCTAAAATCAAGCTATCAATAATTCCCTTATTTTTTTCAAATCAAATATGGTTGTATAAGTCAATAGCCAAGATTTTAGAAATATTTAAATGTCCTTGTAAATGTTGTATTTGTTTCCTAAACTAGATTTGTAAAGCTCGTTCATGTATAAGTAACGTGTATTCATCAGTTAATGAAATGAGAGGAAATTGTTTCATTCAATCTAGCAGTGTGTTCTTTCTTATATAAAGAACTTCAACAAGGAAATCAAGAAAGCCACACTTTCAAAAGCTAAGGCATGGAAAAAGGAACTAGAAATAAAACCAAACCAGTCACCATTGGCATGAGCACAAACAAATTGAAGAGATACCAATGCATAACTAGTATCAATTTTCCAATGCATTAAACTAGCAATTGTATCTTCAACAACTATTTCACTTTACTCATGTTAACCACATATAACTCAAATCTATGGCAGCTTACATTCAGCTTGCAAAGTTTGAATTTCAATATGTTCACTTAGCACCGTATTTGGTAGCTTGTGGGTTATGTGGATCATGGTCATTGTTACCTTGTTGTTCGGAAATAAGTTTTTTGCAAGTAATTTTTTTCCTGTCTACTTTCTAAATAACCTTTTTGAATATTTGGGCAGAGGACAGAATTATATGAGTTCTCAAAGGTGCTTGGCAATTCTCAGTTTCTCCTCCTACCCTTTCAGTCATATAAGCTTATATATGCTCACATGCTTGCTGAAGTTGGAAAAGTTGCAAATGCTTTGAAGTAAGTATGACTACTTCTAATTCGTACAAATGACATGTCATTTTTCAAAACAGATAAATGACTAAATTATGGTTTCTATATATTCAACTATGGCCTTTTTACATGATACATTAACTTAATTATGTATTGCCAAGCAATTTTGAAGTCTCTAAAAACTAGTAGAACACCAGATGTGGACATGTGGAGACAATTGGTATTATCTCTTGAGGAGTGGATTAGAACGCACCAGCAGGTACCTGCCCAACTTTTATTCTCTTCAGCAATTAAGCCAGACGCTAGACTTATTGTGGGGATATAATATCCAGGGTGGTTATGGCACAGATTTGGCTCAACCAAATTAGGTAAATTGCTTACCTTCTTTGATAGTATTGATCATTCTGAGAACCCGCAGAATGATAGTTGTAGCTTGTGTCACAAACAATGTCTTCTCATATAGAGAAGCTGAATGTTTGGTTGGAGAGGTTTTGTTGCTTAGTTTGTTTGGAACGATACCTTTCAAGTTCTCTACATTGAATTATGAACATATTTCTATGTATGAAAGGCTAACTTAGATGTCTATGTTTTATTAAACTAATATATTTGATAATGAAATAGTTGTCATGTTCCCGTCACATTGTATCTTAGTTTTTCAATAACTAATATACTGCCTTATTCACATCATATCTGTCCCTTATCTCATGTCGCTCTTGGCACTTCTTATGATAGAACTCCTAAAACTCAGGGTCATGTTACACTAATAGTTTATTTGAATGGTTTTATTTTCATAAGGGATTTAATAAGTTTTTTTGTATAATGGTTAGCTGGCTTAGCAGATCTGACTTATATGGTCCTCATTTCATGCTATCTCAAATGAGTCTCGCATAAGGAAAGTTTTTTCTTTTTCTTTGCTTTAAGTGTTGCTTTTTTCGAGGTGGAAAGGGGTGGGGGGAGTGGTAGTTCTCATATCAAATTACATCATGTTCAGTTTGGTTGATACTTAATGGAGAGAAAAATAGACCTTAGACTAGATTGTTTTGTTCAATTTGGTGGATTCATTCTAGGAAACTAACTCTTCTAACATGCAACCGAAGGCATCCACATCAGGTGGGTCATCTCATTTTGGCTCACAGTTATTCCAAAACACTCTGGGGTTGGTCCTGAGATCCCAATCACACCAACAGGTATATACTTGAGACAACTTCCTTATTGAAATCCATTTTTTCTCACTCTACTTTGACTATTTATATTTTCATTATTGTTTTCAAGACTAAATTGGGTGAGAAAAATAGATTCTATCATGATGAAAAGCTTAAGCGATAGGTAGAGGAAGGTACTAAACCCCTAATTGAGGAGGCATTGTTAGCTCCTCCACCAATTGCTGGAGCTTTTCAAAATGAAATGCAAGATTACAACATGAAAGATGCAACAAAAACTGAAGTTTTACCCTCAGATGCTGGGCAACAAACTAAAATCCCGGTCTCTTTTGAACAGGGTTCAAAAATCCCACCCATGCCACGTAGCTCAAACCAGTTTACTACACGTGGGCAGATTGGTGTTGGCTCAAGGTACAACCTCTGGGAAACCTCTCTCTCAACATGAGTGTAATAGAGTCCGGGAAATCCATATGATTAGTTTTGTTAACGACCATTCCTGAATATGTATGTGAACATACTATAATTTCTTCAGGTATGTTGACACATTCAACAAGGGTGGTGGGACCTCATCAAACTTCTTCTAACCACCTTCTATTGCAGCTGCTAAGCCTCGGGTGGTTCAAATCCTGAGTTTTTCATCCCTAATCCAGCAGCTTCTGTAGAAGGGACAATTCGAAAACCTTAAGAAATAGTGCATGAGACTATTATGGTCAACGAAAAATCCCCCCACTTCATTTAAGGAGGATTTATTCTCTTCTCAACAAACATCAACATCACCGTCAACAAGTCTACAACGTTTTCCTAGCCCGAAAATTTTTGTACAAAGAAGAGGACCAATGGAAATTAGCAATAGCTTATTTCCTCCTCCCTCCCGATGTGTGGCATCATGAAGTGGAAGCCTTTGTTAATCAAGAAATCCTTAAATGAGCAATGGAATAAAACCTTCAAGAGAAGAACTAGCTATATCACCAACTTTGAATCAACCTGCTAATCCTTCATCAATGCAGTTTTCAACTGATCATAATAGTTTTGCAAATGATCTTCATGACGTTGAACTTTGAGGTTTGGAAAATAGTTTTAAGCGTCCGGTTTTTCTTCTTTCGACAAAGCATTTAAAGGAGCTAACTTGTCACCTCATTTTGTTGTAAGGATTGAAGTTGGAGGATTAAGATCCTGGGGAGTTCAGCTCTTTTGGTGAAATCCAATAACTACTCTAGAAAATCGTCTAAAGCTTAACAAACATATGGTGTTCCGTAATTCTATTGCAGTGCTGCATCATCGTTTGAGAAGCCTATACGTTCATTTGGTAATTAAGTTTAGATCAATTGCCTTGATCAGGAAGACATGCACATAGGAAGGTCTAGAAGTGAGCAACCTTTCTTTCTACTATCAAGACTAAAAGTGATTACCAAAGCTCGCAATACATCTATACCCTTGTCTTCATTAATGATGCTAGCAGGTCGGCAACATCCCACTCACTACTGGGGAAAAACACGCGTTGATACAATAAGCACACGATTGACGTAATCAATCGCTACCAAATATGTATAGGGATTAGTTTGAGACTAATTCTAAGTGTAATAGAGATGTATACAAATAAAACCTTCATCAATAGTAGAATCGATAAGTCACTATCACTTCATCCCACACAATATTATACATTGTCATTAGTTTATCACTTACATCAATACATAATGAATTGTAAAGCGTTGTCGCTTAACTAAAATAAACTCCCTCTAATACAATTGATTACATCTTGGAGATAGGTCTTCGTAACTACACCTTGGGCTGAGCTAGTCTCTTTTCCTTGAGATAACTCTCCTGGTCTAAATATGTATCAAGATCTACAACTTTGATGAACAAAACCACTAGTGGGGCCACTACGGTGAGATTTCGAAGAACCTCCAGTAAGTTAAAATCCATGACAGTACTGTTAACGAGAAACAAAGACAATGATTATGCATGCACCAATTCATGTAAAATAAAGCTAAGAACACATAGTTATGCATGGCAAGAAATTACCCTCCTAGCAAAACACATGTATTCTTAGTCATGAAGAGGAATCGGCCTTTAAGCAAATCACAAATATATACACATGACGATGAATTACCATATGAGCAAAATCACATATACGTATATTCATTATCACATCAAGGAATCACCTTCTTATCAAACTCATAAAATCATAAGCTCATCATATAGATACCAATGGGGAATCACTCTAGCCATTTGACACGGGGAATTTCTCCATCCGATCAACGTGTGAACTCATTCACCAAAATCAAAGGGGAATCACTCAACCCAATCCAACATGAGGAATCACTCAACCGAATCCAACACAGAGAATCACTCTACTCGGTCAATACATGACAAAGGACACCACACATGATCAACTCGGGGATTCTCTCTATCCATGTTATTGAGTGAGACTAATACAAAGATGATCCATCCCGATAATCATGGGAAATCTCTCTGCCCAAACTAAACTCGTGGTAACGTGCCATAGGAATGGCATGGGGAATCCTAAATCAATACAAGATCACTAGACACACTGAGTCACACCATCTCAAAATTGCAATGTAAGGATAGTCAATAAATATAATGGAGAAAAGATGCACTTTTATGTAAGAAAGATGTAAGATACATAATATGCAAGCCTTGAACGTACTCACAAACATTTAACCCACATTTCTAGTATAGTTATAGAAGTTAACGTACCTGAAAAGAACAGTATTACAAACATTAAAGTTGTGCTAATGCCGATCCCTTAGTGGTGATGCTCCTAAGCTCCTTGCTTCGTTGAAGGTTTCAGATAGCAAAAAGTGCAAAACACTATGCTTTTAAAAGAGAGAGGTTGACTCTTGTCCAATGTCTTTTATACTATAGGATTGTCAGTCACACTCTTGACATTCTTCTGACTCTTGATATGCTTGAATGAGAGAGTTTTGACCTCAACTGTCCATTTGCACTCTGGACTTGAAGAATCGTAGAGACCGAGTGATTGATGAGTCAAGGCGTGCATGTTCCTACAACTTTCCTTGGATCCAATTCTATAGTCCTTACCCTAGTAAAGGTCTCCCATATGGCACACTAGACCATACTTACGAGATTAGACGATATGAACTGCAAGTCTGTATTCTATTTACTTTGATGGAGCATGGGCCTCTGGTATGACATTTGTCACCTTTGAGCACCTCCGAGTTATCTCAAAGAGCTTCCATGTCTGCCTTTTCCTCACCCTTGTATGGTCAGCACACCATTTGTTTGCTTGGTGTTGGTCAAAATGGTATTGCTGAAAAGTAAAACCGTACATTTAGGGATATGGTAAGAAGTATGCTCAATAATTGTAATCTTCCTCTATTTTTGTGAAGTAAGGCCTTACAAACTTCAATGTATATTTTAAATAGGGTTTTATCTAAGGTTGTTCCTAAAATAACATTTGAATTACGAAAAAGATGGAAACCTAGTTTAAGACATATGAGCATATGGGGTTAAGTTGAAGTTGGGGTCTACAATAAACAACTAAAAAAAGTGGATCTAAGGATAGTCAGTGGTTATTTCATTGGCTACACAGAAATCTTAAGGGTTAAATATTTTATTGTCCCTCACATAAACCTAGAATTGTGGAAGTCATAAACGCAAAATTTATTAAGGATTTTGAAAGATAGAGTAATTAATGCAAAATAAGTGGGAGTAATTAATGTTCCTCGAAAGATAAAGTGGGAGGAGACACGAAATTTAGATATTACATTTGCGAATGAAAATGAAATGATTGTCATTTAAGGAAATAAATTTTATACCCTTGAAGAACAATCAAAGAACCACCACCAACTTAAGAGGAACACACCAAGAACAAGAAAACCTGTTATTTCTGATGATTACTTTCTTTGCCTACTAGTGTCCAACTTTGATGTAGGACCTAAAGACAATCCCATCTCATTTTACATGCCATGAGTGGAGAAAATTCAAAATTTTAGCATAATGCTATGATAGAATAAATGGAATACACGCCTAAAAATCAAGTTTGAGAAATTGTTGGGTTACCTAAAGGAGTTAAAGTTATTGGCTGTAAATGACTTTATAAAACCCAAAGGATTCCACAAAAGGATTCCATAAATGATACTTTATCTCCAGTTTCTAAAAAGGATTATTTTAGAGTAATTATGGCATTAGTAGCTTACTTTTATTTGGAGCTACATCAAATGGATGTGAAAACAATATTTTTGAATGAGGCTCTTGAAGAAGAGGTACACAAGAAATAGGCGGAAGGGTTCTATTCTGATCAAGGTGATAATTTAGTTTGCAAGCTAAAGAAATCAATTTATGGACTGAAACAAACATTCCGTCAATGGTATTTGAAATTTCATGATATTATTACTTAATGTAGTTTTACATAGAATATTGTGGATAATTGCATATACTATAAATTTAGTGGGAGTGAGTTTATTTTCTTTGTCTTATATGTTGATGATATTTTGCTTGCAACTAATGATTTGGGTCTACTAAATGATACCAAAAAAATTATATTTGAAAACTTTGAGATGGAGGATTTAGTTTGAATCCTCTTATGTCTTAGGCATAGAGATTATCGAGACTGGTCTAAAATAATTTTAAGACTTTCTCATAAAGTATACATTAAAAAGATGTTGAAGAAATTTAGAATGAATGAATGTACACTCAATGTAGTACCCATATGAAAGGCTCATAAATTTAGTTTAAGTTTGTCTGAGAAGTGCTTTGGAAAAGAAGATAGAAAATATTCCATATGCATCTATTATTGGTAGTTTAATGTATTCACAAGTTTGTATAAGACTTGATATTGCATATACTATGGGAATGTTGGGAAGATACCAAAGTAACCCTAGAATAAAACATTGGAAGGCTGCTAAAAAGATTATGAGATATTTATAAGGAACCACGAATCATATGCTTATTTATAAGCATGCCCTACAATAGTTTGGGTCTTTTGGGATGAAAATTTTCTTCCCAAAAGATATGGTTTTCATCCCAAAATATATTTTGGAACAAAAAAAAAAATCTCAAGGTCGTCCCAATATCAGTGTCCCAAAAGGTATTTTGGGATGAAAATATCAATTTCAAAATATCTTTTGGGATGAAATTTTGTTAGACCATTTGATCAAGTTCGAATGGAAATTTTATTCTAGGACAAAATTCATTCGAACTCCCACAAAAACGGTATGTATGTTCGAATGTGTACTTTATGGGTATTCAATCGATACAGTCCATTCAACCAAATAGACATGAGGAAACGTTTGAACAAACAAATTTATGATCGAACGTAAATTATATTAATTTTTAAGATTGAGTAAGAGACTCGAATGTGTAATGAATGGAGGGAGTGAGTTGCCCGTTTGAAAGTATTCAAACGGTTCACAACATTTGATGATTGTTCGAAGTCCAACGTGTGATGTTCTAATGGTTATATCTGATTTATATATGTTCGAGCATTTGATCATCGTTTGAATGGTTAGTATTTGATTTTAATAAAAAATTTAAAACAAAATAGATATTTATATTTCAAAAATACATTATAAATTGTTCAATATAAATAAAACTAATCTAATAAGTCCAAACTAAATAAATAAAATAGTAATAATACTAATCATGTTATCCGTACAGAATTTTATTTCATATATCAGTTTCACAACTTAAGACTCATGCCAGACAAATAAAGCCGAGAGGAAATACGACTCCTTGTTTTAAGCTTGTCACTATGAAATACATCTTATATGCCATCCGCTAGGTGCCTTCGATGGATAGAAGTCGCAATTACACCAACTTCGCAGATGTTAGCCAATATCAAGCAACTAGGTGCAGTATGCTCGGGAGAATTTATCGATGTTGGTGTCCAAGAACCTGGCCTATGATCTATTTGTGATCAGGATGAAGCTTGGGGAAAATTTAGTGCATATTGTTGGTCCGAGTTTGAGTTTTAAATGCTGCCGGCTTTCTTTCTCTCTGAAACACACAACGGACACATGCACCTCTTAATAATATGGGTGGTAGGAGGTAGTAAAAGGAAAAAATATTATTCACTTTTAATCATTTGGTAAAAAAAATAATAAAAGAGAATTAAAAAAAATAAAAATAGTTATAACTGATGGTAGGAGGCAATAATCTTATCATTATTCACGAAGGAATATCCTTATTGCAGCAAGTGAACATCAGCTCAGGTTAAAAAAGAAGAAAAAAAAGCAGCAGCCTTCTTTGCTTTAACATCATTCAATTGAAAAAGTGGCAAGGCTAATGATTCAAACTTGATAGATCACTTCCAAATATGAATCTGTCATTGTGGTTCCTTCATGTGCATCGCAGGAGAAAGGGAGCATCAGTTCCGTACCAGTAACCAAAAGCAATTGGATTTCGTCCAAACAAACACGTTGGCCAAAAGGTTACGTCTGTATCAGCTGGAGAGACGGATGGATGTCTGTCAGTGCCATGCGTGCACCACTCCTAGCCTGATCAGTCATATTACTCCCAACACGCAAGCTAAGCTAAGCTAAGCTTTGTGACGCTCTGCCTTATGGCCATCTTATCAGTGTCAGCTACCAAAGTAGAACCTAAAGGCTAAAAGTTTATTGTGGGATATGCACACCTCTACTCCCTCTACCAGAAGACTTGCAATGTGCCATTTAGACCAAAAACGCTAGCAATTTTTACGCGCTCCGATTAAATTAGAAGGGTCATCTGCCTTTGCTAAGTGCATTGTGCCGCTTATGATAACATAACGTGACAAAAGAGACAGGAGGAGATCACAGAGAGAAGAAGAAGAAGAAGAAGAAGAAAGAGAGAGAGAGAGAGGGGGGGGGGGGGTTGGGGTGTTGAAAACAGTCCAAGAGACGGCAAGATTAGGAAAAAAACGTGTAAGACATAAGTGCTCCTAGAAAAACCACATAACACGAGAAATCCCCGGCTCGCAGGAGGTTTTCAAGATGGTCCCTAGAGGAGGCAAGGTGAGCATGAAAAGCCCTATTTTGAGAACTTTGATGATTTTGTTGAGGGGACAAAAGGCGGAAATTAGGGTTATAAATAGTGCAATGTTAAACGACAGAAACAGGGAAAACGGGTTCTTAATTAGAATTGGTGCTAAAAACAAGAACCCTCATGCATCCTTTCTCGATGGTTCACAATTGAAGTAGACAATGGAATTTTGGGGAACAAGGGTGGCTCAGTGGCAAAGACGTTTGATGGACTTACTTTTCTTGTAGCCCTTATTTTATTAAGAGAGAAGAGAAGAAGATTCTAGTGCACGATAAATTAATACGAGCACCAATCAAGTGAAGCATTATTAGAATATACAAGGAAAACAAAATCCAAGAAGAAATTAAACCGGCACACCGGTGCTAGGAGACAACCAACCGGCCTCTATATGACTTTACATCGAATATACTATAGAATTAAAATATACTTCTCTCAGCAATAAGTTTCCTCCTAAGGCCGAAGAGGGATTGCTGACAGACCTAATTAGTTCAAGCCAAAAGATCATATAGAAAGAGGGAAAGAGATTAAAGGCGACAAAGGCAAACAATATATTTCTAAGGCAACGATAAACCTGCAAAAATATTCATCAGTTTCAGTACCCAAGAAAAGACCAACCTTAGGAGCATGGCTAAGCGATCGAAATAAGGTGATGGGAGGCTGACTCGTCACGATCTGTTTCTTCACCAATACTTTCATGCAAAGTACAGATTCACAACGCATTCAAATGCCCATGCAAGTGTATCGATCAAGGCTAGCTACAAAGAGGAGAGAGAGAGAGAGAGAGGCGTCTCAAATTTGGTTGGGTTGTAGCCATGTAGGAACCACGTACTTAGCTGACACTGCTCGTTTGTTAATTACAATATTATGGGGTTTAATACCTAATGAAGCGCAGGAGAGGGAGAAATATGGAGGGATCGACCTCAAACCATATCGGATCTTTATTGCGTCGGGAAACGGGGTTGGGGTAAGGATATCGATTCACTGCCAGGAAGATACTGAGAAAAGAGCTCGATTCCGCCAGCCAAGGAATAAAGAGTCATTGCGAATTTGCAGCTGATAACCCTCAGAAGGATAGTGGAGCCTCAGGAGGAGTTTGGCCTGCGAAAGCGCGAAGGGGCTCAAGGGAACATTGGAAAAGCCCGAGCTCCGAAGCATCACCTCCCACGATTCGTATCTCTCGTGCCTTTCTCTTCTGTTGTTTCCCTCTGCAGCAACGATGTCCATGATCTCTCTTCCGAACCATACCTGCTCGACAGTAACCCTCTCCCGGCTGTTAGGGGGCAACGTGGCCTCCAGGGAGTCAAAGACTGCCGTGTAGTGGTCCAAGGCCTCCACGAATCTCTGCACGAAGAGAGGGTGGTTGTGGTTGGCCTCTCTCTCGGCAATGGTAACCACCTTGGGGTTCAAGGCCTTGATTTTGTGGAGGAAGAGGCGTAGGCCACGGGAGTCGTCCCGAAGGAGCCTGTGCAGATAAAACACGCAGTTGACGGCAAGGGCTTCGTCTGGTAGGAGAGCAAGCGCGGGAGGAAAAGCTGGGAAGTCGTTGCTGTTACCAAGGAGGAGAAGCGGGTGGAACTGAAACCTGAGGCCGAGGGACTGGGCGAACTTGAAAAGGCGGTCGCCGGTTCTGTGTAGGATGTTTAGATCATGGCCTGTGGCGGTGATGCGAAGCATAGGAGGAGGGTAGGAGCGCTCGGCAAGGGCCTGCATCAGAGGAGGCCATTGCAGACCGTTCATGATGTCAAAATCAAGGATGTGGATGGCCTTCTGCCCTTCGTCTATGGCTTCCAAGATGGCTTGGTTGGCTGTCAGATGGCTGAACCTTACGAATGGGGTTATTTGGTTCAACGATAGATAGCATGACTGAAGATGCTCCTCTGGCTCTGTCATGTCTACATTGTTCCTATCGTTAGTTAATGCAGTAGCAGCGGCCGTAGTTGGAGTAATCGCCATTATTATGGATGCTGATGCTGCACTGGTGGTGGTGGTTGCAGCGGCAGCCGCAGCGTAGCAGCAATTTTTAAGGCGGAGGGAGAGGGCTTTGGCAAACTGGTGGACCAACCTCTCAACGGAGTCTCCATAAGGGGACGAGTTACCGGACAAAATGGAGACGAGGCGGTGAGCAGCGGAGAAGTCGGACCTAGAGATGAGCTCAGCGCAACGAGTAAGTAATTGACGCATGTGGGTTGCATTCGACACTGCTGAGGTGAAACCTACCCGAGATGGTTCGGGGATAATCTGATGGTTGTATTGCAGATCTGAGCCGGGGTCCTCTTCCTGTTGATCATGATTTGAGGAATTGAGTGATGCCATGAACATATTATCCGATCACCAATTGATCAGAGCTCTCTACAAGCATATATTATGTGCAGGCGCAGTCCTAGCTAGCAGTGGTAATACTAGTACCAGGTATACGTGTATTTATATACGTTGGGGGGAGACCCATGTCACTGAGAGATAGTAGGAACTGAGAATGGGGTTGGAGAGAAAGGGACATGTACTCTCTTTCTCTCTCTCAATTATTCCAATAAAAATGAAAATGGAAATAGGAACAAGGATATGAAGAGATAAAAGTAGGGCAGGACATCTGGGGGAAGATCGCATGTCTTTGCTTTGACGCAATATAAATATATATATATATATATATATATATATATAATCGAAGACGATGAAGCGGTTTTCTGTGACAGAACGTTAATGTCTGCCAGGAACAGAGAGGAACTGAAATACTTGTAGTAGTTAGTAACAGTAGCAGGACTGTTCCTCATCCTCTCGTAGCGACAAACATATAGCATATATATATATATATATATATATATATATACGCACGCAGTTCTGATACGGTGGTTAATAGTTGGTTGTATGACTTAGGGTTGGTTTGGGATAATAATCTCATCTCATTAATATAATTTTTTTAAATTTTTATATAAAAATATAATAAATAATTTAATTTTTTTAAATTATAAATTAAAAATAATATTTTATTTAATTTTTAATAAAATATTTTATCTTATTTCATCTTAACTCTCTTTCCAAACCCATCCTTAAATGGCAACTGGATGAGATAAATATTTGTACATATGAGAAAATAAACAAATAGTACAGAAAATAAATGAGCCGTAAGTTACTGATCAAAAAAATAAAAATAAATTAGCCGTAAGTTCTTACGTTATTCCATGCGTAGACGTCTCCTGAGGGTTTTGACTAGACTCTACTATTTTGGAGGAGAGATAAAAACATATAAATGGATCTAAGTATTTAATGATGAATAAAAAATTCTAATTATAAATATAGTATGAATCATTTTATATGTTTATTTGTTTTGCTTTAAATTTAAAAATTCGGTCAAAATTTTAGTGGACTTATAAATCTGCCACTCTCTAGTAGCAGAGTCAAGAATTAGGCTTTGTAATTTTTATTTTAACGTTTGGAAAAGTTAATTTTTTTGGTGTTTTGTTAGAAATTGTAAAAATTGTAATGATTAAGTAATGATTAGATGAAAAATTAAAAAAATTTTGAAATTGAAAAATGTTTAAATTTGAATGATGTTTGGATATTAAGGTTGCGTTTAAATGTTGAATTGAGTTGGGTTGAATTGAGTTCTTTATGAATATTAATGAGTTGAGATGATGAAGTGCGTTTTGTGAGATCCACCTAAGATGAGTTTAAATGTGTTTGGATGTTAAAATGAGTTAAAATGTATTTATAGAAAGTTGAAAAAGGTAATGGATCCCGGGTTTAAAGAAGTGTTGAATTGAAAAAGGTTATGGGTCCCATGTGTAAAAAGGTTTTGAGTTGAGATAAGTTTAATAATTTGAAAGTTTGATATTTAGATATTAGACTCAACTTAAAATTAAACTGAATTAAGTTGATCTCAATTGAATCTGTCAACCAAACGGAGCCTAAAATAAGAAAAGATGAGATAAGATAGTTTTAAAGATTTGTGAAAATAAACTAGACCTTAATCTTTTGGGGTGACCATATATTATAATAATAATTGTTTATCTGTAAACTTCATATATAATAATATAACAATCAATACTATAAAACATAATCTAATATGAAAAAAATATAAACAAGATCTTAAACTTAAATATGCTTAAGTCCATCATGATTGTAAGAGATAAAGAATTGCAAATTATTATTTTCTTTCTTTAATGGAAAACAAAATATTTTCATTCAAAATTGTGAAGAAGAATATGAAAGCGATTAAAAGGAATAAGAAATAATATATAAAAAATCATATGTTGTTGGCTATAGAAAAGTACATATTTTAAGTTTTAGAAACATTTTTGTCAAACATTTGTGTTAAAAGTCTCTTTATTTTATTTAGTTCACCCTAAATGTTTTAATCTTATATAAAAAAAATCTATACGCATACTTTTATTTATTTAAAGGAATCTGTGAACCTTTTAAATATGTTAAAGTTAGGGAGCTATTTTTAGAAAAGACTTATTTTATAGAATAATTCTATTTTATATAATTTAAAGATAGGGAGAGGCTTTAGGTATTTCTTAGATCTTGGAGAGTTAAGAGTTTTTTAAAATTTGGGGAACAAATTTTGTAGAAATTTTTAAGGATAGTGGGAGGTATATTTACATCCCTCCCGGGCCGAGCCGAGCTTATCTTGGAGGCCCAATGATTAGTAGTATAGTCTGCAGTTGAATTGCGTAAGGAAGAAGAAGGCCTAGGGCTTGTGCAAGAAACTAGTAGACATGGAAAGATAGGACGTCACCCACCCTGACACCACCCATGTCGTGATAGAACCATGCGACATTTAAGGATTGGATATAGGACATGGACAGAGATCACGACAAGGCCTCCTGTCCCTAACAAAGCACACGGAAGGTGGCCGCACCCACCCACTTGCCACTAAGGTATGGCTTGGGGAGGCCACGAGATACAGGAGACAAGGGTCTTTGACAAGAGATACAAAGTACCATCTCGACAAATAGTATAAAAGCCGAGTATCGGGTTAGAATACGAGACATTCGTTCTCTTGCTTATTGGAATTCTCTCTAAGAAACAAAAAACTAACTTAGACATTCGAGGTGCCCCATCAACCCTAAGCCCCTCATCTTCTTTGTGTTGCAGGTAACTGAGCTCAATACCCGATGTGTGAAACATGTCATCACAGTGGTATCGTCTATGGGATATGAATAAAAATAATGTGTCTTTCATATGCCGACTACAACGCGCACTCAAACAACCTCTAGATAGGAAGCTTCATCAATAAACATGGAAGGAGGGTTTGTAGAAATGGAAGAGCGCATGAGGAAGATGGTGAAGGAACTAAAGAACCTTCGACAAGAAAATGAAGCCTTAAAAAGGAGGAACAATGAGCCGCAGGAGGATGCGGGGCCAAGTCAAAATGAGCATGCTGAATCCTGGAGCGTCGGTAGGGTAGACGCCGGCGAAGAAGAAAGGAGGAGGATGCACCATGAATTGCGCAACCTCATGGATAAGTATGAGGAAATGGCGAAGAGGATGGGAGCTTTGTCGTGGGTCGACCAGCTGCTAACCACCACGAACTTGCCCTATAGCGCGGAGGTGATGGCCACGCCGCTACCTCCAAAGTTTCGAGTTTCCCAGATGGAGATGTACGACAAGTCTAAAGACCTTCTCGAAGATCTCAAGATTGTCAAGGCCCATATGACCTTACATGTGTTTCTCCAAGAGATAACTTGCAGAGCTTTCCTGTTGACCTTGAAGGGAGTCGGGAAAGGGTGGTTTAGGGCATGGCAACTTGGATTGATTGATAGTTTTGGCGAGTTGGCCGGACTATTTCTGACACAGTTCATGGCAAGCAAAAGAAGAAGACGTCCGGCTACTTACCTCCTGATCGTTAAGCAGTGGGAGGATGAGAGCCTGAAAACATACTTGGTTAGGTTCAACCAAGAGCGCATGAGGATAGGCAATCAAGATGAGAAGATCACGCTGGCAACGCTCCTGTGAGGCATGTGGCATCAAAAGCCGTTCATGGTGGAGTTAGCAAGGAAAACTAGCACTATGTTGTGGGAGTTCATGGACAAGGTGGACAGCTTCATCAATGCCAATGACACTTTTCAGGCCTTGACCGCCTCGAGGAAAATCGAATTGGAGCAAGCCGATAAGAACTCCAATGCATTGGGGTGAGCGAAGGCCCAAAAAAAATCAAAAAGGGGGATGAGGTTGCCCCTTAAGAGGACAAGGTTACAAACACACATGGTCTAGCCTGAGTGTGCAAGAAGAGAGCAAATCGGACACCCGAGAAGCTGACTACCGTGACCGGGCTAACCGCATTTTTACACCTACCACCAGAATGGAACCCACAACACCAAGGACTGCTATACCCTTAGGAGGAAAATGGATGAGTTGGAGTGCCTAGCTGCCCATTATCCAACAGGCCAAAGGAGGGAGTTGGAGCAAGGTTGGGGAAGGCCCTAGGGGCCAAGAAGAAGCGAGGACCCCAAAAGGCAAAGAAATAAAAGAGAATCTGCACAGAATCCCCCTCGCCGAACCCAAACTCCCAAAATAGCCCCCTGGGCGAGATCTATACAATGGTAGGGAGATTCACCAGGGGCAGCTCTACCTCATCCAGTAGAAAAGCGCATGCTTAGAGGGTGTGCTATGAAGAAGTGTATTCGGTAGAGCGACCCCTCACCAATGAGAGGAGGTGCTCAACGATAGCAGTCATCTCCTTTAGCGACAACGATGAAGAAGAGGTCCTGTACCTCTATGAAGATGCGCTGGTAGTAACCATGCTTATCCCCAACTTCATGACCAGAGGGATCCTAATTGACAACGACAGCTTGACATATATCCTTTTTGGGATGCTTTCACAAAGATGGGGATAGATCCCAACTGCCTACGACCAGCGCCCATGTAATTCAAAGGGTTCTCAGGAGACATGGTCCAGTCAGTGGAAACCATCACCTTGTCGGTCTGGGCCGGCAAGGCCCCTAACACGGCCACAACATTGGGCGACTACTTAATGGTGAAAGCCTCCTTGTCTTACAATGCCATATTGGGACGACCTAGCCTTTACAATCTAAAGGCGGTAACATCAATTCACCACCAAAATATGAAATTCTTAATGGTGACCGGCATAGTTGAAGTTTGGGGCAAGCAGGTACTAGCACACAGTGCTTACATACATGAGCTGAAGACCTAACCTGTGGAACGGAACCACCACCCCCGTCAGAGTTCACCAACAAATAAGAAGAAGTAAGGGATGAGCAAACCCTTAAGCAGGTGGAGTTGAACGAGCCATTAGAGCTAGTTGCCCTGGACCCAAACCACCCTAAGGACATGGTTAGACTAGGGACCAAGATGGAACCATAAATAAGGCAGGCAATGAAGCAACTCCTGACCAGATGTGTTGACCTAGAGACATAGGGACATGCTAAGGATAAATGACGCGATAATTGAGCATCGCCTCTACGTAGATCTCTGGGTGAAGAAGGTTAGGCAAAAGTGTCAAAGTTTTAGCGTGAGAAATGCGTTGCCATAGCCAACCAAGTCCACCACCACCTGACAGCAGAGTTCGTCTGAGAGGCACACTACCCAAAATTTCTATCCAATGTAGTATTTGTGAAGAAGTTAAACGAGAAGTGGGGGATGTGCATCAACTTCAATGAACTGAATAAAGCGTGCCCGAAAGATAACTTCTCATTGCCCTGCATTGACCTGATCGTGGACTCCACTGCCAGTCATTGCATGCTAAGTTTCATGGATACTTACTCAGGGTATAACCAGATCCGGATGAACCCCGATTAAGAGGAGAAGACATCTTTCATTACAAATCAGGGGCTATATTACTATCGAGCCATACCATTTAGGCTCAAGAATGCAGGAGCCACCTACCAAAGCTTGGGCAATCACATGTTCAAGATCCAAATAGAGTGCAATATGGAGGTCTATGGATGATCTACTTGTCAAAATTAAAGCACCGGACAACATTTGGCGAACTTAAGTGAGGCCTTTGAGGTGCTATGACGGTACCAGATGAAACTCAATCCAGCCAAGTGTGTTTTCAGTGTCGATTCAGGAAAGTTTTTGGGTTTCATGGTGTCGTAGAGAGGAATACAAGAAAACTGCCGACAGGTGAAAGCCATAAGGACATGTCCCCGCCCTGGAATGTAAACGAGGTGTAGAGACTAGCCGGGTGGGTAGCTGCCCTTAATCAGTTCGTTTCTTGGTCAACAAACAAGTGCCCACAATTCTTCAAGGTTTTACGAAAAGCGCAGACCTGAGATGGCGAGTGTGATCAGGCATTCAAGAAACTCAAGTAGTACTTCCCCAGGCTGCCACTCCTTAGTCAAGCCTAACTAGGAAAAGCTTTGAGCCTGTACCTGTCTGTCGCCTTGAACGCCGTCTCCGCGGCCTTGGTAAGGGACATGAAAGGCTCACAAAAATCGGTGTATTGCACTACCTGAGCTTTCCAGGAAGTAGAGGCGAAGTACCCCTAGATGGACATGTTGGCCTTTGCACAAGTAATGATAGCTTGGCGATTGAGGATATATTTCCAAGGCCACCCGATCAAAGTTCTGACAGAAGCACCTTTGAAGAAGATCTTGCAGCGCCCAAATGTCTTAGGCCATTTGATGAACTGGGCAATCGAATTGAGTGAATTTGACATTGACTATCTCCCTCGAAATGCGATAAAGGGATAGGTATTGGCCAACTTTATTGCAAAATTCACCAGCTTCCCTGAAAGAATTTAAGATGCACATTCAGTGAAGCTTTGATAGGAATTTGTCGATGGCTCATCCTGCCTGGTTGGTGGAAGAGTAGAGGTGCATTTTATCACAGATATGTTGGAAGAACACGAATACATGATCAAGTTGGCGCTCAAGACCACCAACAACGAGGCAAAATATGAAGCACTACTGGTCGGGCTAGAGGTCGCCAAGTTGTTGGGGGCCACAGAAGTGGAAGTAAAAGTTGATTCCCAAATAGTTGTCAACCAAGTTGGTGTGGGAAAAGCGCAACCATTTTCAGTATTTTCATGTTCAACAAGTGTTGAAGGGAGAGACCCAAAAGGTCGACAAGTTAGCTCGGATGCCTCAAGGGAGGAAGATTTTCCCTTTTCAAAACAGACGGCCTCCAGAACATTCGATGTGCCTGCTGTGGGAATCGAAATCTCAGAAATAAGGCTAGGAGCACCAAAATGGGCACTGGAGGTAATAAAATACCTGGATGAAAACAAACTCCCTGAAAAGAAGTGGAAAGTACGGAAGGTTAAAAATCAGGCAGTACGCTTCACTATGGTAGACGGTTATTCTTTACAGGCGAGGCTACTGGACACCCCTCTTGAGGTGCATCTTGTTGGTAGAAGTGCAATACATACTAACTGGGATACATGAAGGGGCATGCATGAATCATTCCGGTGGGAAGGCATTAGCCAGAAAGGTGGTAAGGGCGAGGTACTACTGGATGCACGCTCTTAAAGACGCAAAAGAGTTTGTTCGAAAGTTCCCAAAGTGCCAAATGTATGCCCCCAAACCACATTGCCTGCCAGAGGAGTTGACGATGATCATGTCACCTTGGCCATTTGTGTGTGAGGTTTGTAGTTGTCGTCGTGGATTACTTCACCAAGTAGGTAAAGGCAAAAGCCCTGACAATGATCATCGCGAACAACATCACTCGATTTCTATCGAAAGCTGTGGTTTGTAAGTTCTACATTCCTCGCAACATAATCTCGGATAATGGGCAACAGTTTGACTTGAATCATAATCGTGACTGGTGCAAGGAGTTGGGAATCAAGTTCAAGTACTTTTTCTCGAGAAACCTGTTGGCCAATGGACAAGTTGAAGCAACCAACGACACTACTCGGGATACTAAAGAAGAAGCTCATTGACAAGAAGGGGACTTGGGTGGAGGAGCTCCCTGGGGGTCCTGTGGGCTTACCGAACCACGGTCAAAATGTCGACATAGGAAACCCATTTCACCTTCACCTATGGAGGTGAAGTAGTATTGCCCATAGATGTACAGATGTCAACCTATAGGGTCCAGCACTTCGATCAAAACTCTAATGATGAAAAACTAGAAGATCAACTGGATCTGCTGAAATAGAGAAGAGAAGAGGCTGAGACAAGAACAACGATGAAAAAAAGGAAGGCCAAGCACTACTTCAACATGAGAGTCCGACCAAAGTCCTTCAAGATGGGCGATTTGGTATTGAGACAGATAGAAACGACCACACAAGAAGAAGGAAAGCTGAGGCCACGATGGGAAGGCCCGTTCATCGTCATAGCCAACAATAGACCTGGTTCTTATCTGCTTTGAGACTCACAAGGAAATGAACTACCACACCCTTAAAACGTGGAGCACTTGAGAAAATATTTTACTTAAATGTACTCAGAAAGTGTATGAATAAACATTGAAAGATCATGAATAAGATTGTCTTTTTCCAAATAATGTTTCTTGTCTCATAGGATATCCCATAAAGCGGAGTCACTGGACTCAAAGTGAATCAACAGGCGGGACAAGTCACTTGATTTCCCGACCTCAATCACCACGAATCAATAAGTGGGACAAGTAGCTTGATTGCCCGACCTCACTCGGGTCCAACAGCGGGACAAGTCACTTGACTGCTTGATGTCACTCGCATGCAACAGGCGGGACAAGTCACTTAACTGCCCGACCTTACTCACTGCAAACCAATAGGTGGGACAAGTCAGTTGACTGCTCGATCTCACTCACGTCCAACAAGAGATACAAGTCACTAGACTTCTTGACCTCACTCACCACGAATTAATAGGCGGGACAAGTAACCTGACTATCCAACCTCACTCACGTCCAACGAGTGGGACACATCACTTGATTGCTCGACCTCTCTATCTTGCGCATACAAAGACAAATGGAAGAAAACAATGGAAATAAATACAAAAAATGAGTAATGTAAGAACATCTCTATGCATAAAGAAAATTTTTCCTCATTTACATTCATTTGAATCTGTCCTTACATTCAAAAGGAAAAAAGAAAAAAGAAAAAGAAAAAGGCATATACATATGTACACTTAAGAGTCCAGTAAGGCATCGGGCATGAAGTCCTTGACCATAGTGTTGGAATCTAGCAGTCTGGTTGGAGAGACATTTGGTTCAAAAACTTCAAGTCACTCTAAGGATTCTCTAGCAAGTAGTCCCTCAATCGGTCAATGCCCTCCTTTGTAGCCGTAGGCCCATGCCTAGTTGCCAACCCTCTTTGGGGTTGACATCTAGGCTGAACGATGGGCAATGGTCCTTTGGGAGTCAGCCAAATCGAACCCTAAGCCTCCAACTTGTAGGTCACAAGAGGCCAACTCTTCTCGGGCGGCATCCTGGGTGGACTCCAAGTCCTCCACCTGCAAGTCCTGCGACTACAACTAGCCCATAACTGAAGCCAATTCGGACTCCAGACCCCTAACCTGCTTGACCTGAGAATTGAGGAGGGAACAGTTGCGCTTCCATGACTTAGTGAGGTCCATGTACGCTTTATGCAACCAATTGTGGGCCTTCACGTCCGAGTCAAGCTTCTTGAGCAACCTCGCCTTCTTGCCTTGAAGGCCGTGGCATGAGTTGCAGAGTTCCTCTAGCTCCGCCTCCTTGTGGTCCCATAGGTCGTGCAAAGACTCACACTCTTCCTCCAAGAGCTTGATCTTGAGGAGGCGTTGATTGGCCTATTCTTGAGATTTGGCCAAAACTTCTTGGAGGAAGGCCTTCTCTCGGCAAGGCTTTGTGATCTTTTTCTTTTTCTTCTTCTGGTTGGAGTACACCAGGTTGAAGGCTTTCTTGACCTCTTCCCTCTCCGCGTTCTCCTTGCGAACCCCTAAGTGGGCAAGGTTGGCGAAGGACCGCAGTGCTTGGATTTCCTCCTCTAGCTCCCCCTCTCGTCAACAATTAAGGCAACCAACTGGTCTACTCCTGGCAAACCAAGCAAAGTCAGATTTAGTAACGCACAGATCGAAGAAAGGAACACGCAAAGTTGTGGTAGATGATGAAAGGAATGCCTTACCAAGGTGAAGAAGTCTTTAAGTTTGGCAGATTTCTGACTAAAGGTGTGGCGCCCCCGACTTCCATGTACGGACCAACACGGAAATCGAGACACCCGGGATGATGACAACCGGTCACGCATCCCAACGACAAGTGTCAGTGTGTGCAACAATTAAACAGTGCACAAATAAAAACACAGCGGAAGGTAATAAAGTCTACTAGTACCAGAATTTTAATTAATACAGATATCTAAAATACAAAATACCTTTAAAAACAAAGCCAAGTCCCAAAAAAAAATAAAACACAAGTCTGAAAATAAAGTCTACAGCATGAGTGATCCCAGATCACTCCTCCGGCGGAGCCAGATCCTCAAGCTCGGCATCTGCATCATCAACAAAGTCTGCAGTACCATGAGATGGTACCGCAGGTAAGTTATAACCTAACCATGTCCAGAGATAAAACCATACTCTAATAATTAACCATGCATGCCCAATGATGCAATATGAAAAAAAGTGCAACACATGCCAAAAATCTCATTGGCTCAAAATCATTCCCAGTAAAATCCATTTCCACCATTTTCCCAGAAAATGGTACACAAAAACATTTCCATCATTTTCCCAGAAAATGATACACAAAATCAACTCACGCTATTTTCCCAGAAAACAGCTATTTTCCAGTTAATCCAATTAACCAATTAACCATATGCACCATGGTCTCCCCTATGGACCATCCGCACGTCCTGGCTACTTTACGAGAGATGCCCAGTTCCGCACCTAGTGCGTTCGTGGCCAGGTCATCCTCTAGCCCCCGCCAGCAGAAGGGCCACGGAGTCGGCACGTCCAACGTCCGATCCCGTTGTCGCCGGCGACAACCCAGGGGACGTCACTCAGTATATTGCGCTCCCGAGTGACCAGAGGAGCTCCACCGAGATAATGCCCCATCTCGGCTTGGGGTCGTGATACACACGCACCCACAAATTCAGTCAACACATGAAAACCCAGTTTTCATAAAAGTCACATGAACATGAATGCAATACACGAAAACCCAGTTTTCAATTTACAAACATGATCATGCGTGCATATGCCATGAACCAACAGTAACCTCAATATCACAATCAAACCAGATCAAAAACACAATTCCCAAACCTTAACCAGATCACAGCCAGAATATCCAATAACCAACTCCAATTCACAATATCATCAAATCTAACAATAATCTAATCACCAATAAACACACAACAATATACTCCGATCAATCCAACCACCCCCGAACTCCTCGGACTCAGTCCGGAAACCAACCAGGATACAATATATAAAATAAAAGCAGTTAATTGCATAAATATAATTAAATCTCAAAGAAATGTTTAGGAAATACTTACAGCGCTTTAAAACAATTTAACGAAGGTTCCGAGGCACTGGAAATCACCAAAGCTGCAAATTCGCACAATGTAAAAACACTGGCCGAAATGTAGTGAAATGAGAATTTTTCATGGTTTCAAACGGAGACTCGAAATTTATAGGGTAGGGCCTATGGAAGGTGGTGAATCTAATGGTGGTGGTGGTTTGCCGAGAATAGTGGCGGAAATGGGTGGTTTTTGGCCGGAATACCCGAATCGGGTTTGGTGCTCGTTTGACCGGCTCCGGCGACGGATCGGGGCCGGGTTTGGGTGGAAAAGCTTGATATTGGGCTGGTGATGAAGTGGTAGAAATTTGGTGGCCAATGGTGGCCGGACGGCGGCGGAAGGAGGAAAAACCCACCGCGGGTTCGACCGGCTCACGGCGGCTAACGGTGGCTCGGGGTGGTCTGAGATTTTATGGGTGAGGTCGCCGGCGCACGGGGGAGCCGATGGTGCCGGCGGTGAGGTGCACGGCGGCCGGGAGGCGGCGCGGCGAGGGTGAGTCTATTTCGCATGGTGGAGAGAGGAAAGAGAAGAGAGAGAGGGGAGAGAGGGTCGGGGGTACGCGGGGGGTTACCGGGGAGTGAGAGAAAAAAGAAAGAAGAAAAAAGGAAAGAAAGGAAAAAGAAGAGGGAAAAAAAGGAAGATCCAGTCTTTCAAGCTGGGTCCCGAAAAATCCAACGGAGATGAAATTAAAACCAGAAGCTAAATAAAATATTCCAAACACAGTGAAATAATTTAAATGCAACAATAAAAATCAAAAACCCAAAAATAAATAAATTAAAATTAAAATTCATCTTAAAAGCTAAAACAGTAAATAAAATCTAAAAATCACATAAAATAATTTTCACCACATAAAATATTAAGAAATAATATTTTAAAACTCCCAAAATTTAAAAACAAGAAAAATAACCACAAAATAAATTAAATAAAACATCCATTAAAATACACTAAAATCCGGGATGTTACAAAAGGCCTCAACCTGGGCTCTGTTAAAGTCAAAATTGGCCCATGGGGTCCCATTTTTGTTGGCTCCCAAAGTGTGCATGATGCACCCCAACTGCCAAAGGGACGAAAGAAGAACTCAGGAAGTAGGACCTTTACCTCCGTTACACTGCAACTCTGGGGCACTTCAGCGCCTTCCATGGCACCGCTTCCCGATGCCTGCCCATATGCCTTTGTGGCTCTAGCGTCGACGATAGTCTCTGATTTGTGAGCCCATTCCACCCCATAGTCTCTGATTCTTAGATGGTCTCCCTCTCGGGTGTTTGTGCAGCCTCTTGACCAGCCGTGATCTCCTGCTCTGATATTGCAAGAGAACCTTCCCTGCCTTCTGGGGCATCTGCGTTAACCACGAGGTTGAGAAAAGCAAGGAATAAGGCCATCTAGAGCTCTTCCTTTCCCCCAGCTAAGAATCATCGCTGACCAAACGTCGCCTGACGGTGTATGTAGAGGCAACTTTGGTTGCAACAAGGACCCGACATAGCCTTGTAGAGTAGAAGTCGGGAATGTTGGCCACGACGAAGTGGAGTGTTGATCCAATCGAGCAACGCCATTGCGACCTGAGTTAGAAAGATGGTCTCGAGACGTCCCTACAGTCCTTGACAAGGACAGAAACTTAGAAGACTGACCGGGGGGAGGCAATTTAGTCAACTCAAAATTGCTATTGTTGAACTCCAAACAAAGGCTCATGGATTGCCTTATGTTCAGCATGAGGCTTCTTCCCTTTCTCCTCTAATGGCGAGCTAGGGTGCCTTTTTTAGTCCTGATATGCAGGAGCCTCCCTCGAGATGAGACGGATAGGAGTATGTGCTTCTCTCGGGACGTGATGGTCGCCATAGAGGGACTGGGTTGGAGACACTAGGTATTGGTCAATATTAGCAGTGGTCAATAGGATGTCGGTATGAATCTCCTCTTGGTGTCCTTCCACCCAGGTGTAGACCACCTTCAACAAGCCTTGCTTAGTGAAAGTCATGCCAATCTCTGTCCTTTGGCACAACTCCTCGAACATCATGGACAAGAAACTCGCAGCAGGCAACCTCCTCAGTGGGAAACTCCTAGTCTTGACCCGACACGAAGAAGAGAAACTCCCTAGTAGTGAGATCTGGGAAATCCTCACCAACGGCCCCCAAGACCATGCACAAGACAACGTAGCAACACATTAAGATTTGCCATGCATTGGGGTGAAGCTACGATAGAGCTAGCCTTAGATAGTCCAAGATATCTCGAATGGGATGACAAAATGGAAGTTATAGACCATTCAAGAAAGTCTAAGGGTATAACGCCACTTTCTTGGTGAAACCCTCAGAATCCCCTCGATAGCCCACTGGGATTTGAAAGACAGTGGAGTTAGGTACCTTGTAAAAAGACCTCAGCGACCTTAGGTCAACTGGGGAAATGCTCAAGGACTAGTTGTACCCCTCGAAGTATTGGGAGTTACCTTGGACTTCAGGGGATCTAGACCTTTGGGAACTCAAGAGGATCCATTTGAACAAGATGAGCGTGAGACCCAGGAAGCAAAACAAGAGGTGCTCTTGGGCGCCATTGAAGGAAAGAGGATGGGAATATGGGAAGGATTGAAGAACGAAGGGGGTACCAAAGTAAGAAAGCAGAGGGCGCTCAGAATGTTGCAACGGGAACCGGGAAAGAGTGGAAGAAGGGCGATGTTGGGATGAGGCTCAGGTTTAAATAGGCGCCCATGTCGTATGGCTACCCAGACTAGAGGGCGACACGTGTTGCCAAAAGTAGGATAACAGGAATAGATCCTGCGATTTTCGCAGCACGAGTGGACGTAGGGGAGCGAACCGTCACATGCAACACAAATGTAGAGGAATGAACCAACGCATGCAGTGAGTAACCCATCCGTCAAGCATGATTGACCAATGGAATATCAAGGATCTAAAAAAAAAATAAAGAAGAGGGGGAAAAGGAAATGGGGGCAAGAAGGAGGAAATTTCCACTACATACGTGCAGTACGAATTTGTCGAGTAACTAGGAGGGATATTTACATCGCTCCTAGGCTGGGCCGAGCTTATCCTAGAGGTCCAATGATTAGCAGTAAAGTCAGCCCATGAATTGCATAAGGGAGAAGAAAGCCAAGGACCTACACGGGAAACTGGTCGATGTGGAAAGATAGGACGTCGCCTACCCTGACACCACCCTACTTACGCATGTCATGACAGAACCATGCCGCATTTAAGGATCAGATATGGGACATAGACAGAGATCACGGCAAGGCCTCCTATCTCTAACAGAGCGCACAGAAGGTGGCCGCACCCACCCACCTACCACTAAGGCGTGGTTTGGGGAGGCCACGCCACATTAAAGATGACAACATGGTTTCTTGTAAGGGAGATAAAGACTTCTGACACGGGATATGTAATACCATCTCAACGAGCAGTATAAAAACCAGGCACCAGGTTAGAATATGAGACCTCATTCTCTTGCTTATTGAAATTCTCTCCTAAGAACAAAAAACTAACTTAAACATTAGATGAGTCCCTTTAACCCTAAGCCCCTCAAGTGACGTCTTTAATACTCAGTGATAAGCATGAGTACCAACTTAATTGCGCCCATTATTGCCAAATGGGATGCCTCCAATAATATAAGTAGAAGCAATCCCATAACCTCTATTTTTTCAGGGGCATAACAATAATTAGAGTGCATGACCACCTCTAGATAAAATAAAGATAAAAACATAGAGGAATATCATTTTTCTTTTAATAATGTATTCTCTCAATCTTTACCCTTCTTCCAATTTGTACTTTTTCTTTTCATAGTCTTCTCACTTTCTTAGTTACTTTTTAAATATTAATTTTCATGATTACTTCTCGTATGGACCAAGTTGTTATAAAAATTATTTGTAAAGTAACTTATTTTGATTGCAGATATTATTTATTTAGATGGGTCTGTTTAATAAAATAGACCTGGATATGAAAAAAAAAAAGAAAAAAAAAGCGTCATTTCATCTACTTGAAGGGGTAGGAGGGTTTAGAAGGGAAAAGAGAATCTAGAGGAGAAAAAGGATACGCTGGGGCCCGGAGCAATTTCTTTACTTACTTCTCTACTACAGCAAAAATTACACGCAAAGCCTTAAATGTAGAATTTCACTTTTACATGATATTCGCTTCAACGCTGACACCCGTTTTCCCTGGTTTCTCTCTCCTTGTTGGATTCATCGAGTCATTGGGCATAGGACTTTTCATCTTATTTTGCCGTGAAATTTATTTTATATGTTTTTTTTAAAACTTTTAGAATTCAGACAAAAATCTTCAAAAGTTTTAATAAAAACTGTAAAAAAATTTAAATTTGAAATATAATAAGTTGGAAGTGGGAAAATTTGACTTGCTTTACCACGTACGTGGATTGGAGGAACAACAGTAGTGAAACAGGTGCTTGTCCTAAGCATACGCTGTATATAAATGATAGAGTAGTGATAGGGTTAGAATCTTTTATTACTTATTTATTATTTATAAAATATTTATTATTATTATTATTATTATTATTATTAAGTATTTTTTAACATCTATAATTATTAAAAAAATTAAAAACATATAGAATTTTATAATATTAACTTCTTTAATCATTAAGTAAAATAAAAAATTAAAAACAAATTAAATATAGAAAAAAAAATAGTAAGAAGATAATAATTCTATTATTTTTCTAAATTATATTATATAACGAAGAAAGAATGAAAGAGCTTAGGAATGGAATAAGCTATAAGAAAAGCCATGTCCGTCCTGCTGGACATGGGACGGTTCCCGATAATGTTTTTATTGTTCAGGGTTCTTTCCAGGGTGATGTAATCACTACTCGACTTACTTGCTGGAAACCCCACACCTCTCCCTCCTGCAAGCAGTACGCAGTGGCTCTTGGCATAGAAGTCAGAAACGATGGATGATTAGCACAAGCAATCAAATCCTTACAACTCTTTTGTCCCCTTGCATCCTCCCACACAGCCCCACGTGCAAGTATATTGTTCTCTTTTCTTTCAAAGAACGAAAATTTTGCTTTGGATTATGCATCCTCCCACACAGCCCCACTTCCTTTCTGTAGAACGTAAATGGATTATGCTTTGTATTTTTGAATTTTCTAATTAATTTTTGTCCATATAACTTTGGTTAGATATGGCTCTATTATCATGTGAAGGTTGAGTTTCCAACCGATTAAGCGTCGAGTTGATTGTAGTAATTTATTTGAAAACATTCACAAAATCGCTTGATCAATTTTAAACTGAGCTGAATCGATTATAAGAGATTAAAAAATGTATTTATTTTACTCAGACTTAATCGAACCGGTTTTAGTATTTTATTTTTAATCATTCACAAAATCATTCAAATTGACCTTTCCCCTAGTCAGTCCAGTCCAGTAGGAAATGGGCGGGCCTGCTGTCAAGACTCTAGAATACATCAATTCTTAAATTGACTTGAGACGATTCTAATATATTCAAAATAATTAATCTTTTCAATTTTTTAATATTCCACACTTCATCTTTTTTTAAAATTTTTTTAATTTTTTTATTAAATAATTTTTATATGAATAGTAAATAAAAAATTTGAAATATTTAAAAAAAAATAAATTAATTTTTTTTTAAAAAATATTAAAAAATGTGGAGTGTGGAGTGTGGATGAATAGTAGGAGGTTGTGTAGTAAAACCCGCCAACATCGACTGGATAACCACCCAGTAACGATAAAATATAATTACGGTTATAATTTGAATTCATTAAAAGATGAACTCTCATCTCTAGGTTTGAATTTGAATAATAAATATGTCTGTTATCATTTAAACAATAGAATGGTTCAAAAATTTTATATAAGAGAAGAACCCAAGTACGTAAAATGGATTTGATTCTTTGATATTAGAGAGTTATTTTCAGTTACTGACTTAGGCATTGGAGATGTTCCCTCGAACCCCCAAGCCGCCTTATTCTTTGGTTCTAGGTGATCGTGCGGCGATGTCGGTGAAACATGTTCATAATAGTTGACGCCGCCTGTGGAATTTAAAAGTCTCACTTAGCGTGCTTTTCACATGCCCATCACCACACGGTCTCAGGCAACTAGAGATAAGGGAGAAATTTCACAAAACATGGAGGAAAGACTTGCAGAAATGGATGAGATAATAAAGAAGCTTACCACAGAGGTTGACTCACTACGAAAGGAGAATGAGGCTCTCAAGTCACGAAATGGGCCGTCAGGAGAGGATGTGACACCTAGTCAGGTTGACAGGGTAGATATGGAGGCAAACAGTGCAGGTGTTGGTAAGGGCTACTAGAAGGACGAGGAAACTAAGAAGTTGCATCATGACGTGCACAACCTGATGGATAAATATGAGGAGATGGCCAAGAAGATAGGAACGTCCTCTTTGGTCGACCAATTGCTGTCTAGCACAAATCTGCCATTCTCTGTGAAAATTATGGCAATGCCTCTACCTCCAAAATTCAAAGTCTCGTCAGTAGATCTCTATGACGGCTCCAAAGATCTTGTGAAGCATCTTGAAACTTTCAAAACCCATATGACGCTTCATAGATTCCCGGGAGAAATTAAGTGTAGGGTTTTCCCTGTGACTCTAAAGGGATCGGCGAGAGGATGGTTTGGAACACTACAACCAAGTTCCATAGAAACTTTGGAAAAACTAGACCGGCAGTTCTTGACCCAGTTCATGGCGAGTAGAAGATGTAGGAGGCCAGCCACATATTTATTAATTGTCAAGTAGAGAGAGGATGAAAGTTTGAAAGCATATTTAACACGTTTGAATAAAGAGAAGATAACAGCCAACAATCAAGACGAGAAGATTATGCTAGTAGCGTTGCTTGGAGGTATTTGGCCAAGGAGCCTTTTTATGGCTGAACTGGCCAAGAAAACCCCTTCCACTTTACGAGAGTTCATGGACAGAGCTGACGATTTTGTTAATGTTGAGGACACACTTATCGCCCTGACTGCCCAACCAGAAAGAAGGAGTGAGCGGGAACTGAAATGAGGACAGAGGAAAGATTGAGATAGGGGTCCAAAGGCAAGGAGAGACCAATAGGATTTAAGGCAAGATAGTAATTTAAGAAGACATAATGATGGTTATGTGCACTACTCCAGTGCACACAATCGGGACAAAGCAAAGGAAAAAGTACAAAAAGACAACAACGAACGACAGATCGAGAAGTATTGTACTTATCATGAAATGAGGGGACATAGAATTGAGGATTGCCACAACTTGAAGCGAAAAAGAGAAGATATGAGAGGCAGTGGCGAGTTGGAATGCCTGATCGCCCAGAACACTACCCCCCATGACCTACAAACGATCGAAAGCTTGAGTACAAAAAAAGGAGGAGTGAGAGCCATAGGTGACGAGAATCACCAAGAAGAGAAATTATGTCGCATGAACTTTGAGACCAAAGACCAAGAGCAGACGCAAATCGGGGAAATCCACCATTAGGCGAAATACACACGATCATCGACGGATATGCTGGGGGTGGCCCAAGCTCTATAGAAAGAAAGACATATGCAAGGTGGGTAAGGTATGAAGAAGTCTAGAATGTAGAAAGACGTATCAAGCGACCCCGAGTATAGGTATCCCCCACAATATCCTTTGGCGACGAGGACTGCCTTGAGGTTGTATATCCTCACGACGATGCCTTGGTGGTAACGATGCTAGTAGCGAATTTTACCACGAGGAGAATTTTGATTGATAATGGAAGTTTAGAGGATATCCTATTCTGGGATGCCTTCAGCAAAATGGGGATTGGTGCAGATCAATTGAAATCGGCACCAACTACGTTAAAGGGATTCACCGGAGATGCAGTACAGCCCATGGGATCCATTACGTTGCCAATATTCATGGGCATGGATCCCCATGTCGCCACTGCTATGATTGAGTTTTTAGTGGTAAGAACTCGGTCAGCATACAATGCAATCATTGGGTGACCTACGTTGAATGCCTTGAAAGAGATCACCTCGACACATCATCTAAAAATGAAGTTCCCGACAAAAACTGGAATAGGTGAGGTATGCGGCGAACAAGTCTTAGTAAGAGAATGTTATGTACAAGAACTCAGGCAAGGAAGAGGAGAGGTGAGTATTGTGAATACTGAGGATACTAGGGGGGCGATTTTCCCACCATCGCCCCAAGTACTAATGACTGAATTGGAGACTAGAGATGAAGGCCTTTTGAAGCAAGGGGAAGTAGACTAGGCCCTGGAGATGGTCACCCTTGAAAAGGGTCACCCTGAGAGCCATATGAAGATAGAGACCAAACTAATAAGGAAAGAAAGGTAGTTGTTGATAGATTTCATTATGGACCATAAAGATGTGTTCGCATGGAGTCATAAGGATATGCCCGAAATAGGAGTGGAGATCATAGAATGCAAATTAAGCATATACCCGAAGGTGCGCCCAGTTAAGCAAAAAACAGAGCACCGAGAAGTATGAAGCAATCACAGAGGAGGTTGATCAGTTACTAACAGCGAGATTCATTAGAGAAACACAGTATCTATAATGGCTGTCCAACGTAGTATTGGTGAAGAAATCCAACAGAAAAGTGGCAAATGTGCATTTATTTCACCGATCTCAACAAAGCTTTCCCAAAAGATAGCTTTCCATCCTCACATATAGATTTGATAGTAGATGCAACAACATGGCATAATTGGGGCGGCGGTGGGGATACCTACTCAGGATACAACCAAATCAGGATGAATAAAACCGATCAAGAAAATACTGCTTTCATAATTGACAGAGGGCTATATTGCTATAAGGTGATGTCTTTCGACTTGAAAAGCACTGGGGAAACTTATCAGAGGTTGGTAAACAAAATGTTTAAAGACCAGATCGGGAGGAACGTGAAAGTATATGTCAATGATCTGCTGGTAAAAAGTATGGAGTTTGCCCAACATGTAGAGGACCTTGAGGAGGCTTTCCAGGTTTTGCGGCGATATCAGATGAAGCTCAACCCAACCAAGTGTGCATTCAGAGTGCAATCGAGAAAGCTTATCAGATTTATGGTGTCAGAAAGAGGAATTGAAACAAATCCTAAAAAATTCAAAGCAATAATAGAGATGAAGTCGCCCACGACTCTGAAAGAAGTAAAAAAGCTGGCGGGAAAGATAGCATCTCTTAACAGGTTTGTATCTCGATCAACAGATAAATGTCTTCCTTTATTTGGGGTGCTTAAAAAAGCACAAGATTGGGATGCCAGGTGCGAGAAGGCATTTGCACAACTGAAGAAATATTTGGCTAACCCGCCATTGCTTAGCCATACCAAACAAGGAGAGCCATTGTCATTGTATCTAGAGGCGACCCTAGATGTTGTATCATCAACAATGGTATGAGAAGAGGGAAGGAACAGAAGCCGGTGTATTACGTAAGCAAGGCCCTGAGGGGAGCTGATGCCAGGTATCCAAAGGTTGAGTTAGTCGCCTTTGCCGTCGTGGTAGCAGCAAGGTGACTACGGCCTTATTTCTAAGCCCATCTGATAAAGGTAATTACCTCATCACCTTTACAAAAGATATTATAGAAGCCAAATACCTCGGGACGCTTGGTCAAGTGGTCTATCGAACTAAGCAAGTATGACATCAATTATGTACCTAAAAGCGCTGTTAAAGGACAGATCCTAATCGATTTTGTTCTAGAATTTTCAAATTTCCTAGAGGAAATCCCTAGAGAAAAAGCCATGGTGAGTGTATGTGGTTGGGTCATCTTGCCGAGTAGGGGGAGGAGTTGGTGTATATGTGGTGACAAGCGAAGAGAAAGAGTTAGACCACGCTGTACGGTTAGATTTCAAAGTAACAAACAACAAAGACGAATACGAAGCAGTGTTCGCTCGTTTAGCAATAACAAGGATGTTAGGGGGCTAGAGATTGAAATGAAAGCTGATTCGTAGGTAGTAGTCGGGCAAATCACCGGGGAATATTTGGTGAGGGGAAACAAATTCATAAAAAATCTCCACCAGGTTCAGAAACAATGCAAATGCCTCAAATACTTTCAAATCGAAAAAATATCTTGAGGAGATAATTTCAAGGCTGATCGGTTAGCACAAGCGGCCTCAGGAAAGCAGGAAGAGGCGTTGTCATGGAATGTTGATCTACGAACGGTAACCAGTCCAGTGGTAAGAGAGGAAAGTTTACAGATTTGAGAGAATACGCCGAGATGAACTGATGATATTAGAAAGTATTTAGAGACGGGTGATCTTCCCCCATCCAGACAAGAGGCAAGGAAGATAAAAAGCAAAGCGACCCGGTTTACTATGGTAGACAGAGTGCTTTACAGGTGAGGTTTTTCAAACCCATTATTAAGATGTGTAACAAATGAGGAAATTAATATGTGATGAAGGAAATACACAAGGAGATATGCAGGAGTCATTCGGGAAGACGATCACTTGCAGCAAAAATTGTAAATGTAGGATATTATTGGCCAAACACGCTTAAAGATGGAAAGGAGTTTGTAAAAAAGTGTGTCCAGTGCCAGATTCATGCAAATTCCAAACGAAGCCTGTAACATCCCAGATTTTAGTGTATTTTTAATGAAGGATATATTTAATTTATTTTGTGTAATTCTCTTGTTTTAATATTTTAGAGGTTTTATTTTATTATTTTATTGGACTTTTCTATTTTTATTAATTATTATTTTTGGAGTTTTGGATTTTATTTTAGAATATTTTAAAATTGTGAAAATTTATTTTTACTGGGCTTTCTTATTGTTAATTATTGTGGTGAATTTAAATTGATCTTTAATTTAAATTAGGTTGTTTATGTGTT